>OU611756.1:9267307-9908210 GCA_914767535.2 Dunaliella primolecta | reverse complement strand
GCCCTCGTGGCCTGGTACTTTAAGTACTGCTTTGCTTGCATTAATGCACCTGTCTGCTGAGTTTTGCAGCATAGGCTTGTGCTGCCTGCGGTCAAGGTCCAGAAGCACGGTTTTGCTGAAGATTGGAGAGCAGACGTATCTTTGAGGATTGCTAGCAGTGGGAGTGGGAGTGCTACAGAGTTTGCCTCGTGCACACAGGCAGTGCAATGTGGTCGTCTAGGTTCACGAACCAGGTGCCTGCTTGGTCCTGGGAATGAGGCTTACTTAGTGCCAGGAAAGAAGATGAAAGGGACGACTCGGTTGAAGCACTCCCTGCAAGCTCACCTCCTTTTTTCTTACAGATCCAAGCTTGCATTTGCTCCAAGGTGACATGTGGCAGGTTGTGGCCAATATGGAGGAAGCATGCAGACGAGATTTGTTGCTTTCTCTGCGTTTTCCGCAAGGTGATATGTGGCATGTCATGGCCAATATGGAGAGAGCGGTTAGGCATGATTTATTGCGTTCCTGGAAGTCAAACGCTGGCGCTCCTGAGTGTTCTGTGCATGCGTATCTCACAGGTCCATGTGGCCGTCATGCACCTGCTTGCCGTTGGTGATCGAGAGGACGCCGCCGCAGTGTACAGGCAAGTTGAATTTAGTCTGAATTTAGTTTAATCTGCCTGAGCACGTCTACAGGTCGTAGGGTGATTGATGGTCACAGCTGCGTACCAAAGTTCTCTGTGTGGACTGTAGGATCTTGAGAGCGTGCGCCTGCAAGTTGATCTGAAGACTTGGCTTGCAGGTCAGAGCACCCAAGAGCCGACCCATGCAAGGGTCATTGCATGCCACTCTCTGATCTCCTACCCGCATGACGTCATCATATGTACCTGTTTGCCTGCCTTGCGAATTGGTGTGTGCCGCAGGCGAGCTGGGCTCTTAGCCGAGGCAAGGCAAGTTGAGGCATGCACCTGATCCGAGACGACGACTGTGTGTTCAGCAGTCTAAAACATTGTTCCCGTTAGTGGATCGGTTTTCAGGAGTCGTGTATGGGTTATGAAGGCTATATGTGCTACGACAAGAATGGAGCGCAGTACCAAGAGGAGGGTCACAGAGGTGCCCTGTCTCCTGTGGGTCACATTCAGCAACGCTTGGTTATGATTTTTTGCTGACTTCTTTCCTTGGGGTTGCGAAATCATGCCAAAGTGAAGGGTGAGGATGCCTGTCCGAGGAGCCCCTTGCTTTTATGGGTCCAAATATAGGAATCCAGACCAGCAAGAAGCACAGTGTACCTTTTGAATTTAAAAAGAGCCACATGCAACGGTGGGCACCTGCTTAGAGCAAGAAAAGAGAAACTACGCAGGCCAAGAGGGTCAAAAGAAAAGTAATGGACATCAAGCCAAGTTTTTGGGCGGAACCCCCCCGACCCACCCACCACCCCCAACCCCCTCTTTCAGTGCCCTAATAAGAATATTTATCTACTCCTCCTTTGGATTTTTCATCCATCTGCATACTCAGCGCACAGGAAAAATGATCGGCAACAGGTTTATGAGACCAAAAAAAGAGCAACGGACGTTCATGCATACCTGCCCTTCCAGGCACCCACAACTGGCTTGCAGATCCACAAACTGCCCTTGTAACTTCAACATACAACAACACAATCTCACAATCTTAAAAGTTTGGAATGATTTGCTGGAACCCTGCTTCCACACACCCTGTGGCCCACACCCATGCGCATGTGGTATTGACTATGAATCCTGCATACAAGGGTTGAAAGGGGGTTGGCCTACAGCCCGAGAATCTGGCTGATCGGCTGCTGGTGAAACATTCTCATCCAGCATCAAAAAATTGAAACCAGTTCTGACAAACATTTTGAAAATCTGTACGAGTCTTGATTTAGAAAAGCATTGGCCTCAAAATCAGTCAAAATGTGGAAGCTCGCCAGGAAAGGAATAAAATCAGTGTTTGGAAGCTGGGCAAAAGTATGTAATGGTTTAAAAGATCAATGAACAGGTCCTTGTATTTTCTGCACAGCTTACACACCTCAAAGCATCTGCAATAGAAGAGAACGTGTCTCTCGTCCTAGACTTCAGCATGCTCACCACAAATATTTGAACCACCCAGCCATTTACAGGACTCAACCTTTAAGAAGTGGGGACGAAGCCTGAACCTACTCGCATTCCTCACGACTTCTTTATTTTAGATCTTTAATAAACCTGATGGGATACAAAAGAGTGTGCTTGCTATTTGATTGAAAGGTTTTCCCCACCAATGATGGTAAGGTTTACAAGGATAAGGCCCTCAGTCAAGGAGTGCGACTGCTAGCCTGCTCATAAAAGGCAATTTATTCATGAAGGAAAAAAGTTCATTGTTGTTTTGGTTCAAAAGTGTAGACATCATGAGATCCTGCATGTGAGAACAAGGGAGCACATTGTCTGCGGAGAGAGACCACCTGGGGATGTGTGCAATTAAAGAGGACATGTTTGTTCATCCTGGACATAATCATCAGCCTCACAAAGGACACAATTTGGGAAGAACTGTGATTCCAAGTTGCTGTCTCATAGTTGAGGTTGTGAACACGGATTTTAAACCGTGCCACGCTGCAAATAACATCATGGGGGAGGTCAAGGAACATGTATCTGGGGAGACTGTGGGGAGAATGCATAACCAAGGCCTTGTTTGTAGGAGGAGCGCACCACTGGTGATAGGTCTAGCATGTACTGTTGCGCTCTCATGGGTGTGTGCTGGAAAAAGGCGCCCGATCTTGTAGATGCCTGGTCCTGAGGTCCACAACAAAATGACTAAGATGAATGGGCTCACAGTTCAGCAGCTTCTGTTTGGGAATGTGGGAGTGTGCCATACAATCCATGGCTGACAGAATATGGGAGGACCAACAATCATCAGATCTTGAGCTCAGCCACATGTCAGCCTGCAATTTTGTTTTCATTGTGGAGCTGTTGCATCGGATCAGGGAGTCGTAAAGGCGCTGTCAGGCTGAGAAAGTGACGCAGCCATAACAGTGTCTTAACATCCCATGACCAGATACTGCACTGAAGACACTAATCTGTATGCGTCACTCTCAGCCTGACAAGTTATGCCTTTTACGGGCGCGTCTCTCTGGGGTATTGGGTATCATAATGATTCTACCCTTGATTGCTCATCTCTCTGGCTGGCGTAGACTTCTTCTTTTCTTCTTTTCTTTTCTTGGGTAATGTGTGCTTCTGCATGTGTTCGGCTGTTTGGAGGCAAATATGGGTTAAAGATGAAAGCATTGTCCATGTCCTAAGTCGCAAAGAGGAGTTTGCTGTAGGGGTTGCAGTTCCAGCATGCTGGTATATGTCCCTCTTGAACCACCTCTGCATAGGCAATGGCATTATGTTGTTAATGCGGTGTGATTTTGGGGGGTTATTGGGCGAGCCATCTTGGCTCTATATGATGGTGCTGCTGAGATCAGGTGTCAGACTGTGGGAGTTGAGAGTACAAGAGAGCTTACTTAAGGCCATGATGTGTCTAATCCTGACTTCGTGGCCTGGCAAGGAAATGAATCTGTTTCTGTCACTGATGTGAGTGAGCCTGTCATTCAGAAGAGGGGAGAGCCTATTTATGCCTAGTTCCATGAGGGGATAAGTGCAATGGCAGTCTAGGGGCTTTAGGGTGGGTTGCTGCGGCATTGAGATTGCATTTAAGACAGGCAGGATGCTGGATAGGAGGTAGGGCACTCCTTGGAAGGTGATGTCAACTCGAGTGCGCTGTTGTTGTTACAGAGGTATTGTCTAACATGGAGCATGTAGGGTATTTGCTTGAAGATAAAGGTGGGGGATGTGGTGGGATGGGCATCAGCTGATGCTCGCGAGCAGATAGCAGATAGATGTCAAGGTGTTCAATTTAAGATTCCATGAACATTCTGACATGGCCTCTTATACCAATTCAAAAGAAATGCTGTTTTCTACTTCTCTGACTGGGGGCCTTCATTTTCCTGTAACCAACTTCTCTGAAAGTCATGTGGGAACACGGAAGTGTATTTCCTCTGGTATTTTTTGGAATCTGACAATCTCTGCATTTTAATGGATTGCGAGTGGAAACACTTTTTCATGAAGAGCGACAGTGCAATTCTCTTCAGCACTTGGCATTCCTGAACTCAGCTCAAGGACTTGTTTCCTTCCATTTCTCCAGTTGACGTAATTGTTCATTATTAGGCTTGGACTGGTTCCAGGCACCTTTTTTGCGTCAGCTACTAGTTAGTAAGCTGCCCTTGTAGGCAGGTACAGCTATGTAACCCTATCCTGATTGATGTAGGGACAGTTTTCTCTGCATACGTTGTTTTTCTTTTCTTTACGGGCGCCTCCTTAGCTTCAGCTAGCTTCCTTCATAGGCAGGTACAGCTATGTAACTTTATGCTTGCCTTTCGCAATCACGTCTTTGGGGAGATTGTAGTAACATCATCTTCTTGTTATCTTAACATTATCTTTGTAACCCTTCCCTTCATGCTGCCCAAACCTGCAAACCACATGGCTCGTCAGGCCTGTATTCAGCATTCATTTCCAAGCCTACAACTCCATCCCTCGTGATAATTTATGGCACCTTCTTCACAAATGCCAGCTCCCTATTCACCTTCTCAATATCATGAAAAACTTAGATCACAACGACAATTACATTCTGGTTGATGGGGATAAGCAAGCATATCTCAAGCCCACCTATGGCGTTAAACAGGGCTGTCCCCTTTCTCCGTTGCTTTTCTCCATTTACCTTAATGACATCAATGAGGTTTCTGAGGGGATTGAAGGAGCTTGCACTGGCACACCTAGTTTCCATGTATCCGATCTTCTGTACGCTGATGACTTATGGTCAACCTCTAACTCACCAAATAATCTTCAGGCCATGCTTAACCGTCTCAAGGCTTATGCCCGTCAGAAATTCCTGACAGTCAACACCAAAAATCTGTTATCGTCTGTTTTAATTCCAAGACTGATAACTTGCCTCCCCTATTCTATGATGGTGAGGTCTTGCCTTATTCAAATACCTTTCGCTACCTGGGGATGCAGTTGGACAAACACATGAATCTGCACAATGCTGCTGAGGAAGCTCTCAAACCCTGCCTGGCAGGCATGGCTCGCATACGTACTTTTGCCCATCAACACCAGATTACACACCGCCTACATGCCTACTTATGGCTCTTCAAGATGTATGGCATACCAGCAGGAATGTATGCAAGTCAGATCTGGGCCACTGCATATCAACAGGGGACAGAGATGGACAATTGCATCCAGAAATGGCTTCTGAAATTCTTGAGATTCATGCTGGGTGTGCGAACATCAACTCCTTCCTGGAGTGGACTCCATGAGTGTGGAATCGAACCTATTCAATTGAACTGGTTCAGAGCCTGTGCACGCTTTTATTATTCTCTCACCCATTGCAACAGCGCTCTACTTCACAAGGTTCTTCATGCGGACATCTCCCTCAGCCCCAGGAATTCCTCCTGCTAGACATCCCATCTATTGTCTGCCATGAATGGCTTGCATCACGCCCATCATTTTTCCAGCAAAAGATACGCTCTGCTGATCCTTTGGAACTTGTTGTGGATCTCAGGTCTTGCCATCTAGCATATTGGAGACAATTTCTGGTTACAATCCACGAGGCACAAACAGCAAAAAATTGACTTATTATCACTGGTGTGCTCTCCCAACCAGATGCACACGTTACATATTCTCCTTATATGCTGCCCAAGTACTTTTACTTACCTAAATTTACCTAAACACATCGTCCGCAGTGTGGCTCGATTTCGTGTCCATACCTTGAAAGTCGAGCAGGCCACATGGGATGATGCTATTTACCCCGCCTGTGATCTATGTGATGCCAAAGATGATGTGCAGGATGAGCAACACGTTCTTTTCAAATGTACTCATCCCCATGTCTGTTCTCTTCGACTTGCATATGCTCCCTTATTTTCTGGTCCTCTCCTCTCTTTATCTCACTCTTCCAATAGGGTGGCTCCCTACTTGGTGGCATTCACCATGCACAGTCTTATCATATCTCTTCTTTCTAAAATCAAAACAATAACAAGCTTTTTCCTTTCCTACATGAATTATTGCTTTTTTATGAGCAGGCTAGCAGTCAACCGTTTTGACTGGAGGCCTTCTTTTTTCCTGTAACCTGTAACCCTTCCCTTGTTATCTTTGTGTAAGCCAGTCAAGCCCGCTAATAAAGGCCTCGTGGTCTAGGCTAGGCCTGTGAGCCCCTCTAGTGAGGCCCTAGCTTGCTAGCTTACTTAAGGGGACCTTTGTGCACACTTAGCCGCATGACTTGGCATGCGTGTCATATTTTCCAACAACGCACTGGATCCGCATTAGTTTGGTTGCTCCTAGCTGCGCTCCTGGTTGGTGGAACTCATTGTTAGTGCCAGCGCTGACTGTTGGGTCTTTCCTCAATGCACGCTGGCTGTTGCCCAGCGTAGATTTCTATTCTTACTTTTCTTTTATTTATTTTCTGACAAGTCCCACAAATATCCAGCACAATTCACATATTTGTGGCATTCCAAAGCATCTGTTCAGTACATCTGGCTGAAGGCTTAAACCTGTGTAAACTTATCTCTTCAGAGCATCTATTCAACACATCATTCTGGCATGAAGTGCGAGCCAACAGTTGACAGTATAGGCGAGGCTCCCAGCATCAGCAAAAGGCATCAACTGTAAGTAGTGAAGGGAATCTTACACCTAGTTATCATGCACAATGGTTAGCAAGATGAGTCAGGTGCACAATACAGCGGAAAAACACAAGCATAAAGGAGGCGAGGCCATCGACCTGCCTGTCTGCTTTGATTCTCAGGGACCTTTGACAACAAGTGGGAAATCACTGTCTTGTGCCGAAACCACCTGCCCTCAATTAATGGTATATGTACTCATGAGGAACAACTTCAATTTGTTGCAATGCCAAATCAGCATCAATCACTAATCTGGGGGATTTGTTCTTGATCTCGAACCCACAAAGACAGCCCCTGTTTGCAACCAAGGCCAGACAATAACCAAACCCTGCTTGCCGACCCCCCTTAGCACACCTTGCAGATGACTGTTGACACCTTTGTTGCACAGCTAGTGAAGGACCGGTGACACCTTTGTTGCAAAACTCGCAAATGACTGTTGATGCCAAGGCAATGCGCACGCCTGATTACTCCCCACAGCGTTTTTGCCAACCATCCAGCAATGGTACCCCCCCATATCACAAACATTTTGAGCCCTTGGGGTTGTACATCTCTCCTTCAAATCCAAAGACAACCAAATGGAGGCCATCCCACTGAGTGATGTGCTTACACCAAAGTCCACCTTGGCTAACAGGGGCCCTTGGGTCTGTCCTTGTTGATGTAATTGCTAATGCATCTTTGTACAGTCCTTTTTTTTGCCTTCCCTCGCCTCAACGTGCGCGGTGTGAAGTGGGTCGTGTGCCTTGCTTGACCACCAAGGAGTAGTCCCGGTCAAGGCCACCAAGCAAATACCGCTTGTAGCCGTACCTACATTTCATATGTATATGGGGCAATGGCTTGGTCATGCTGGCATGTTATGAGCACATGCATACATATGCATGTGTGCGAGTGTGCATGCCATATGTGTGCGTGTGTGTGTACACCCTGCTGCATGTTTCACAGGGACGATCGTGGCCACGCCCCAAAACACACCGAATGAAGCAAGCGCATGCACACCCTGCTGCATGTTTCACAGGGACGGTCGTGGCCACGCCCCAAAACACACCGAATGAAGCAAGCGCATGCACACCCTGCTGCATGTTTCACAGGGACGGTCGTGGCCACGCCCCAAAACACACCGAATGAAGCAAGCGCATGCACACCCTGCTGCATGTTTCACAGGGACGATTGTGGCCACGCCCCAAAACACACCGAATGAAGCAAGCGCATGCACACCCTGCTGCATGTTTCACAGGGACGGTCGTGGCCACGCCCCAAAACACACCGAATGAAGCAAGCGCATGCACACCCTGCTGCATGTTTCACAGGGACGATTGTGGCCACGCCCCAAAACACACCGAATGAAGCAAGCGCATGCACACCCTGCTGCATGTTTCACAAGGACGATCGTGGCCACGCCCCAAAACACACTGAATGAAGAAAGCGCATGCTTACCCTGCTGCATAGATCACAAGGACGATCATGGCAGCCATGCCCAACACGGCTGTCCATCCTGTCAGGGTCACGCGCCGAGCACGGCCCAGGCGGTCACGCGCCAGGAGGGTCATGCCGGTGGCGCCCTCCAAACCACTCAGCTGGTTCTGCATGTGTGTGTTTATGTGTGTGTTTATGTGTGTGTGTGTGTGTGAATGTGTGTGTGTGTGTGAATGTGTGTGTGTGTGTGCGTGTGTGTGTGCGCGTGTGTGTGTGTGTACATGAGTTGCTAAGTCCATGCCAAAGAGCAAGAAGCAATAATTTCTGTGTGGACTACTGATTAGGAAAACTGCAGGGACCCTTTGGAAAGCGCCAGCAGCGGTGCGGATGAACATCGCAGTCTGAAAATCGTGTTCTGTTTTCTACAGACAGGTCAGTCTGCCTGAAACTGCTTGAAATGTATCCCCTCAGCGACTGCAGCTGCATGTTGCAGGCTCCCAGCCCTCCAGATGCACCAACAGTTATGTAACCAAAGCAAGCATTATTCTTTCTTTCTTTCTTCCCCTTTTTTGTTCTTTCACTCAAGGTAATGCAAAAAAGGCACAAAAAGGCCAGCAGGCAGCGCTTATAGGTGGCACGGAGGGGTGCACACCTTAATACCCAACGAAAACACATTTTTACCCAGAGGAGCAGCATTGGCAGGATGCATCAAATGCCTGCATGCAGCAACCACTACCAGAGCGCAAGGGCACACCCTAGCACAGCAAAAAAGTATCCTGTACCTGGAGGAGCAGCACCGACAGGGATGCGTCAAAGGCTTGCTTCACATCCGGGGGCTCCGCCACATCCACGATGGCCTGGCAGGCCTCACTCAACTGAGTGTGGGATGAAAGTGCAAGTGTTTCATGAAGTGTGATACAAGTAACATGATTGGCATGTGCGTGCTTCGGGGGCTTGCAGCCCATCCACGATGGCCTAGCAGGCCTCGCTCACTCAGTGATGAAGGTGTGGTGCGTGCGTGATGCTAGGCTAGGGCGTGTATTTGTGCATGCATGTTCCAAGTGCATGATTTTGAGCTCAGCCACTCCAGCAAGGGCCCGGCAGGCCTCACTCTTCAGCGCAATGACACGCAACTTACTAACAGTTGCACACTCTGTGCTTGTTAACTCCTGCACATACTTCCCTTCCCCTCTGACCTCTGTACCCCAAACCACACCCTGATACCCCTTTGCACCCATACACCCCTAGGACCATCTGCGCTCACACACATTCACACACCATCCCACGTATTCCCCCTCACCCCTCTTACAAGACACTTTCACACCTGTTCTCCCAGACTCACCACAGGTGTGCTCACACACATCACCACACCCTGCCCCGACCCCCCCTCAACACCACCTCCCATACTTAGATACCCCTTGGTACCCGCGCACCCCCTAACTCGCCTGCTCACACACACGACGGCCAGGGATGACGGCCCACCCTCGCACCAATACCCCCACACCCTCTACGCATAATTCTTCCCACACCCTGACACTCCCAAACTCACCTGTGCACGCACACGGCGGCCAGGGATGATGGCACTAGGGTCCGTCACTTCTGACTCGTCAATGGTGCCGGGAGCGGGAGGACGGCTCATGGACTCCAGCTACACAGAAGCATGCCCAGTGTATGAGATTTAGCATGAAGTACGCATGCTGCTGCTGTGTGCGTGCGTGTGTATCTGGGAGCGGCAGGGCAGCTCATGGAGTAAAACTGCATGGAGCATGCACGGAATTTGGATCTCATTTCTCTGTGTACATGAGTGTGTTTGTGTGTGCGCGCGTGTGTGTGTGTGTGTTTGTGTGTGAGTGCATAGTGTGCGCTTTTTTTGGTGATTTCCACTTTGCTCAAGTGCTCTTTACAGCACTAGGCATGTGTGTGTATCAACCTCCTCTGTCATTGCAGCAACCCTTACCGCCATGCGTGTTAGGCTGCTGCAACAGGAGCTCCAAGAGCGTGCCTCAGATTTCAACAAGCAGGAAAGATGAGGCTCTTCTCATTCACAAAACTCAAGACACATGTGCCCACACTTTATGTGTATGTCCCGAGTCCTGACTGAATTTGATATGAGACGCACATGCCTACATTCTTCCCTTTTCTGTTTGAAGCACTCCCATAGTCTGCGGCGCATGTGCCAACAGCGCCTGTTGCCCAAACAAAGGGTCCTTTTAAAATATTTGCAACGCATGTGACCTCCGTTCAGTACACAGTATTTGCGGTGCACATGCCCCTCTTTTTAAAAGTACTCACAATGTTTGCGACGCATGTGCCCACAGCCCCCGGTGTGGCAGCCATGCTGGGTCGGACAGAAAGGCAGTGGTCCTGCATAGGGGAGAAGCAGTATGAACAGGAAGTGATGAGTAGGAGTCAAGAAGTCACGACATTCTGCGGCGAGCATTTTGGGCCAGGTTGACAAGCTTGCAGAATGCAGCACGATGAGCAAACACAGGTGGGTTGCGCTGGTTGTTGATGGTGAACAGCAGACTCCTACTGATGGAGCAAGAGGGGCTGCTATCCAATTGTTAACCGGCAAGAACCTCTTAGATTGCACCCTTAGTGGCACAGGCGGATTGGGGAAGTGATAGAAATGACAGCCCCACTCTGTCATTTTGCACTCCTTAGGGGCTGCCCATTTGTGGTGGGGCAGAGGATGCTCTCCGTTTCCACCTTCACCTTACGAGCTTGGCAGAGCCCGCGCGCGCACACACACATGCACACACACAGGGCGCACATAATGAGTACGTTTGCACATCCTTGCCTCAGTCTGAGGTTAAAAAAGCCCATGGCAGCCACAGAACAGCTACAGACCCCTGCTTGTAACCACACAAACATGCTCACCTGCTCGTCCTTGTCACAATCTGAGGTCAGGATGGCCCACAACAACCACGTATCAGCCACAACAGCTACAAGAACACCTCTTCACTTCCCATACTACGTGTCCCTGTCACATGAGGTCGGGATGGGCTGCAACAAGCACACCAGGAGCTAAAGCAGCAAACACCCCAACCTCCAAGCAAACCCCTGCGCAACCCATGCTCACCTGCACGTCCTTGTCACAGTCTGAGGTCAGGATGGCCTGCGGCTGCCACACAAAGAAGGCCATGTGGTAGGCGCGGCCGATCTCTTTCTGGCACTTGCTGTCCAGATCCTCGTAGTGGCGCACCAGGCACTTGTACACCGCGCCTTGCTCCTGCATGAGTGTGTGTGTGTGTGTGTGTGTTGATGAGGGTGTCAGTGGAGCACACATGTAGGGACGACCACTAAATACGCATGCTCATCAAATCGACCACATATGCCAGGTGATGACCTCAGACTTTCATAATCCAAGGCCAGGGTTTTGAGGAGCTAACCTGATGGTGGTTTAGGAGTGCTTGCAGGCTCACACCTGGTTGTGCTGACGACGTCATCAGAGCGCAGGGCCAGAAGAAGCCAGCGTGTCAATGCCAGTATGTCAGGAGGAGCCAGTGTGTCAATGCCAGTATGTCAGGAGGAGCCAGTGTGTCAATGCCAGTATGTCAGGAGGAGGCAGTACCAATGCCAGTGCGCGCCAGATTGAGCCACTTTGCGAGAAGCCAATGCGTGGCCAGGGTCAGGAGGAGCCTCAGCCTGATGGTGTTTCATATGCGCTTGCGCACCTCGACTGTGCATTTGCTTGTGCTGTTCTGGGGGATAGGAAAAGAATGGCCCCCACTTGCTTTTAAGTGGAGGTGGGCTGGGAGAATGAGTCACCGCTCCTAAATGGCAGGCAGGTGCAAATATTTCTTATGGTTGTCTCCAAGTGGCCCTGCAAGCCTCTTGCACCTCAACGCTGAGCAGGCACTGGCAGTTCTGGTGGCTGCCTTTTTGTTTACCCTTCTCCCCATCAGCATCAGCCACATGAGCTGCGTGGCATCACTGTGCTGACTGCTCTCTGCCTTAAAACCAGTCCCTCTCAGCTCCCCCAAGAAAAAAGCGCTTTGACTTTGTGCACCTGGCCCTTCTTGACAGTAGGCGAGTACGTGCTCCTTGTAGACCTTGCGCACAGAGGAGCATGGTCCAGTTCCTAGCAAATGACCGGTCAAATCAGCTGGCACTCAATTACTCCCACAGCTTTGCCCACCTGACTCTCTTTGTCCTCCACATCGCAGTACGCAAACATATGCTCCTTGCGGGCCTTGCTCGAGAGGGGAGGGGGGGTAAGGGACCCAATTTCCCGGTATTCCCTTTTTGCCCTTCTTCAAACCAGCTATCATTACAGAACTTGGCAGCTCTGCTCACCTGGCCCTGCTGGTCCTCTGCGTTGCAGCACGTGAAAACCTGCTCCTTGCAGGCCTTGCGCAGGGGTGGGTCCAGCTTCCCATTGGTCTTTCCTTTACCTCAAATCAATCTCCATCAGCTCTCACACACCAAGAAACTCTTACAGCTCTGCCCACCTGGCCCTGCTTGTCCTCTGCATCGCAGTACGTGAACACATGCTCCTTGCAGGCCTTGCGCAGGGGTGGGTCCAGCTTCCAGTTAGCCTGTCGCCGCTGCAGCTTGCCCACCACCTCCTTGCGGCACACCTCGCCAAAGTCGGCGTCAGACACCTTCTCTGCTAGGCACCTGTGTGTGTGTGTGTGTGTGTGTGTGTGTGTGTGTGTGTGTGTGTGTGTGTGTGTGTGTGTGTGTGCGTGTGTGCGTGCGTGTGTGTGTGTGGGATAAATCAAAGGACAGGGTCTGTTCCTTGTAGTGATAGCAGGATTTGGTCTTTCCTTTGTGTCACTGTAGGTTGGCTTGCCACATGGTGCCACGACATCTCCTCACCCTAGTACTTGTGATAACACGCGAGCACACGAATGCTGAGAGCTCCATCGACCTCAACATGTGCGGGTTGTGTGAGGCCTGCACCATGGCTCAGAGGGCTGCAATGAAGCACCTAGTCCCCAAAATGTCATGGGCGCACACAGTCCCGCACCATCACGGAGGGCTCTACGAAGCAGTCGTACCTGAACATGCGTGCGCCGCCAGGCACGACGCCCTTGCAGAACATGGGGCGCTCGTCTTTACAGGCACGCAAGATGCCAGGGCGGAGCTCGATGTTCTCCTGCACCAGCACGACCAACCCGACCATGCAAGGTTCACGAAATTACCCGGGTGCCCTACTGTTAGCAGCAAAGCACGCAAACAGCTTTTGAGCAAGGCCAGAGCATGCCAGGGCGGAGCTCGATGCTGTCCTGCAGCAGCATGACCAGCATGAGCACTAGGAGTGTACGAAGTCGGACACTGGTTGCAAAGCACAGCGAGCTTTTGGGTACAGTCAAAACACCCGGGGCATGGCTCATCGAACTCCCGCAGAGCATTAGAGATGCCAGGGCTTGATAAGCCAGGCTGGATCAACAGGTGACAGGCAAACAACGTGACAGGCAAACAACGTGACAGGCAAACAGTGGTTGGAATGTACATGCTAATTGCACGCTGCGGTGCATGCTTTCAGACGACATCTGAACATGCTGTTGCGCAGGTCAAGCTTACAAAGGCAGCTCTAGGAAAGGCAGCCCTTGCTATGGTCACATGCAGGGCACAGCTTCTTTGCAGCTCAGAGTTTCCTGTTATATGCAGCGGCACACTTACATCGTAGCTTCTTTTAAACGGGGTCATTTGCAGGGGCACAGCTTCTTTGCAGCTCAAGCTTTTCTGTCATATGCAGATGCGCACCTTCTCCACAGCTTCACCCTGATGGGGGTTCAATGCAGGGACACAACACCTTCGCAGCACAAGGTCTTCCTTAAGGCAGCAGCTTCAAATGCGTCACATCATAAAAAAAAACACACACATTGACACATGGTCCATGTATACGCATCATTACAGCAGTTCGAGAGAGTCTGATGCCTACATCTCAGGTGTGACTCAAGCTCTTGTAGAAAGTCTCACAAGCTTGACATACATCAGTCTGCAGCACACCTGCCAGAATTCGTTAATTGCCTCTCTGCCTCAACTTCCTCCAGCACCCAGGGCGCATCTACAACATGCATCTATGAGATGCTTCTGTGTTTGCAGGAGCACAAGGTTCTCTACTCACCGCCTCCATCTCCTCCAGCACCAGCTCCTCCTTGCGGCAGGCCTCGCTTAGTTCCTTGCGGTGGTTGCGCAGGCACTCGTGGATGCGGCCCTCCCCTGCAACAGTGTGTGTGTATGCGCGTGCGTGTGCGAGTTTGTGTGTGTGTGTGTGTGTGTGTGTGTGTGTGTGTGTGTGTGTGTGTGTGTGTGTGTGTGTGTGTGTGTGTGTGTGTGTGTGTGCGTGCGCGCACACGCGCATAAATGCTTGTTTCCTGTACTAACACCAAAACAATATCCAGCTTCTAGTTGATTCCTTACCAGGGTCCACGTTGGGGCAGAACTTGTCAACGTCTGTCCGGCAACTGGCTGCCAGGATGACATCATTCCTGTGTGTGTGTGTGTGTATGTGTGTGTGTGTGTGTGCGCGTGTGTGTATGCCTGCACGCGCACGTGCCCTCCCACGTACCCATGCGCAGTAAGCTTTGAGGGGGTGCCATGCGTTAAGGCATGAGGGAGGCAAGCACAAAATGAGCAGTGCCACTGATTAAAAGCTGGGCAAGTTCCTCCATGATTGGTGTGCAAGGAAGCCCAAAATGCCACCAAAATATTTCCATCTCATGCTAGCAAAAAACACGGACGAGCTGCTGCAGCGGGCCATGCCAACAACCACCCGCTGCCTAAGGATTGGAAATATGGAAAGCCAAGCTCTCAACACGTTGCTTGCCTGAAGTCCGTGACCTCCATCTTCTCAAAGTACAGGACCTCCTGCTTGCAAGATTCGCTCTTGAGCTCAGCTCGGTGGTCTGTGAGGCAGCGCAGCACCTTGCCGCCACAGATCTGTGGTCGAACAAAAAAAAAAGTATACAAGGCATGTCAGCATGTGAGCGCGAGGCAGCGCAGGATTCTCCTGCTGCAGCGCTGGGGCAGAACAGGAAAGAAACATGAGACAATACATGTTAGCATGTGAGTGTTTGAGGCAGCACAGTATCTTGCCGCCACACATGGTGGCAGAATTGAGTCGAAATAAGGCATGTCAGTACGTGAGCGTATGAGTCAGCGCAGCACTGCTCTGCTGCTGATCTGTGGCAGAGCATGGAAGATCCAATACAATGCAAATGAAAACTATGAAAATGACAAAGTTGATAAGAACATGAAAAGCGTGTTAGGCAGCACAGCACAACATGGTCCTGCAGCAGGTGCGCAGCAGGTGTAAGAGCACTGTGGCAGCTCGCGTAATTAGCTTGCGTGTACAACGTGTGTGAGCAGCTTGCGTTGGCAGCTTGTCCTATAAGTGTGAGCAACATGCGTATGCAGCTTGCAAGAGAGAGTTTGCATAAGTAAGCTTGGCCTGGTTGTGTAAGCTTGGCAAGCAAAATCGTGGAGACACACATGCTCTTCCTCATCACCCTCGTTGTTGGCCCCCCTCTTGCCTACTGCTACTTCATCGCCACCAGCACTTCCCAGGGCCTCTGTGCCCACATCCCAAACGACAAACAGGCATCAACATTTGAATTCACGCTCAGCTGCACAGCCTTTTTCCTTACCTGACCCTCCTCTCGGTTGCATGCCGTCTTGCACAATGCCTCAACGTCAGCAGAGCATGCCTTGTCCAGCCGGAAGTTCAAGCGGTAGTCTGAGGCAGCCTCCGTTTCATACTCGCGCACCTGAAGGTCGGGTTACACACGATTGATGAGCGCCAAGTACGGCGATGCATATGGAGTCCTGTGCTCGCTTCATGCTGGAAACTATTGAGGCGAGAGGAGCGCAGTAATGGGCATTGAGTGCAAGGAAAAACAGCATGGAAACACGGCATATGAATATGTTTTCAAGTCAGGAGATGGGTGCCTTGTAAAGTATGTATGGCCAAAGCAAAGGGTGCAAGGTTGCAAGTAGCCATGTAAATTTGAAGCGCATGCACAAGAACATTGACATCTAATGGGCACGTTGCACCTGGCTTTGAGCAAGGAATTATATGCAGCACATAGACCAAGCAGGCCAGGCTCAATCACAATTTGAGCTTGTTTGTTTCCCCATCTAATCAACTACTGTACCCAGCCAAGGCATTGCCCTTATCAGCATCTTCATTGTAGGATCGCAGCTGAGCGTGTCCAGGGTGCTCCTGTCACGCACACATGCACACACGCACGTACACTTGTACGCACCTCCTCCTTGCACTCCTTGCCAAAGTCCTTGGCGTACTTGTTGTCCTGTAGGCAACGGATGACGCGCGCATCGCCGTGCGGCACATTAGGGCAGAACATCTGGATCTCGTTGGTGCACGCGCGCTTCATGGGCACCTGGAAGTCGATGTTGTGGCTCATGATCACCTGCGACAGCAGCAGCAGAACCAGCTCTGGCAAGTTAGGTTTGCCAGAACATAAGGACATTCATTGGCACATGCACGCGACAGGGGCACCTGGGAGCCAATGTTGTGGCTCATGACCACCTGCAGTAGCAGCAAAGTCAGCTCCAGCAGCTTTGGTTGAAGGAAGATGCAACCAAGCCCTTGAGCCCTGTGGCCCAACACAACCTTCCGCAACAGCAACAGCCAAAGCAGCAGCCGCAGAAGAAGCAGGCAGGCTCCAGGCAAGGCAAAGAGGCCTGGAGTGAACGCACGCATGCATGCGCATGCAACGCACATGCGCACCCACATACATGCCCACACACATACATGCGAGTGCGCATGCATGTGCACGCAACGCACATGCACACACACACATACATGCGAGTGCGCATGCAAGGAGGCAGCTGCCTCCCAAAACAGGTGCTACATCCAGTCCTCTCACCAAAGAACCAGAGAATAGGTAATGACTCATCCTTCCTGCATGTGACCTACACACCCACCTCCTCGTCAAACATCACTGCTCGGCAGTTGACAGACAGCTTCTCGCGCTGGCGGATCATGCAGCGAATCACGCGCGCAGAGCCCTGCATGTTTACAGTGGAAGGGCAGTACCAAGCGTTTGCGAGCAGTGCAGGTTTAAACGCACAAAGGGCAAAACGTGGGAGATTTAAAAAAGGAGGGGAAGAGAGGAAGAGAGGAGGAGAAAGAGACAGCTCTTACTTACAGCACAAGTGCTGGCGGATCATGCAGTGAAATACGCACGCCGAGCATTCAAAGGGGAGTGAGGAGTACCGAGGAAACCTGGTTCTACCCCACATGCAACATGGGCTGGAAGAGGGTATCAAGGCGTGAGTAGGAATGCATAATGTGGTCAGCATTCTCACAGCGGCAATGAAGGACATCAGTACAGCAGTGCGTGCGCACAATCCATAAAAGGCGCAAAGGTGATCATCAAGGGCAACACAAACCATGTCACAACTGCATTCCTGCAAAAGACCAGCAAGACCTCCAGTAAGTTAAAACAAGCAGTGATGGCAGCAGGCCCTCAGTGACAAGGCATCTAGAACATCATCAACATCATCATCATCATCATCATCGTCATCATCATTGGCATCATCATCATCATCATCATCGTCATCATCATCATCATCATCATCGTCATCATTGGCATTGGCGGCTTATGGGGGCACGAGGTGCACACACTCCACATCAGTCACGCACACACGCACGCACCGGTTGCACATTTGAGCAGAAGCTCTGTCGGTCTTGGTAGCAAGCATCAGCCAAGCGCGAGTTGAACCTGATGTCCTCTGCTGCCAGCTCCTGGTACTTTAGCACCTGCGCATTGCATGCACATTTGGGCACAATTTCTGTTGGTCTTACGCACATCGACCAAACGTGCCTAAAACTGGGCGAAGTCACAGCTCCTGGCTCCAGCACTTGCGCACTGCACGCATTCCACAAACAAACGATATGATGTACGCATACAACTTCAGTCCCTCAAGTGTCAACCCTACACTAAATCTGAAGGAATGAGGCCATGCACATCCCAATGCACATCTTTGGGCTCCCAAGAGCAAATCCAGTGCCCTAAAAAAAAAAATGCTGTGGCCACCTGGCATACAAGCAACATGCCCAGCCATCAGTTGTGCTCTCAAAGACTCATAAGTGGCCCTTCCCTCCCACTCATTGCCACTTGCACCACACCATCATCACCATTCATGGCAGTTGGCAGGTGCAAAGGGATTGGCAGCAAGCCAGCATGTGATCTGTGCACCACCCACCTCATAATAACTGTTTGCTACAGCAATTTCCCCATGCATGCAAAGATTTAATGGAGATCTTTCCAAGGAATGACCTTGACACCAAGCAGAGCATTCTCTGCTGGATTAGGACGTGATGTCACCTTGGCATTTTGCAGGTGGGATGGGGACTTGGCAGCATTTGACTTGCGACCTTATCACAAGCATGCCCCCCAGAATCCCACGTTGCTTGTATGCCCCACAATGCATACATGCCTTACGTCGCTATCATGCCCCATGTTGTATGAGCGGCGACGCCGGGGAATTACACCAGCAAGTCAAGCAGCAAGCAGTGCTTCTTTTCAGGTAGTGAACGGTCAACATGTGCAGCAGGGGGGGCCTGCAGGACATACCGAACGATACCGCAAGGATTCAGGGAGGATATTGGGCGTCAGATGCGGGATTATTAACCTGCGGCTTACACTTCTCACTTGCTACATGCTGCTTGCATTTCTCACTTGCAATATGCTGCTTGGGCTTCTCACTTGCTATGTGCTGCTTGCACTTCTCGCTCACACTCACCTGCTGCTTGCACTTCTCGCTCTTGATATCGTGCGCAAGGTCTTGCAGGCAGTTCACCACGTTGCCGTTGTCAGAGCCAACACTCTCCAGGTCCTCCTGCCGAGCGCAAAGCATATGTGTGTGTCTAGTGTGTGTGTGTGTGTCTTGTGTGTGTCTTGCGTGTGTGTTGTGTGTGTGTTGTGTGTGTGTGTTGTGTGTGTGTGTGTGTGTGTGTGTGTGTGTGTGTGCAAGTGTGTGTGTGTGTGTGTGCATTCACACTTGTTTCAATGGCCATGGAATTGTGTGGTCAGGACCACCACCCACAATTCTTACCAGCATGCAGCGGTGCTTTCAAACTGAAAAAAATGTTTTGAAGATAATGATAAGTAGAAGCATGAGTTTTATCTGAAGATTGTATAAATAATACACCCACAGAAGGTTCAATAAGCAACCTTCTAGTCTTGTTCTTCCACAATTCACAGTGCTCATAATGCAGAGGACGTGCGCCGTTAATCATGGAATTTTTTACTCATAAGATGATGGCCCCATAACCTGCCTATCCATACAGCAATCCAAACATTGTACAGATAGGAACATAGAGATCCAACCAAGATACGGCATCAGCCTTTTCCTGTTTTTAGCCCCAAACTCCAATCCCCAGTTGCACCATGTGAGGTCGCACCAGTAACAGGATGTCACTGGTGCGAGATTGTGCACATTGTATATAGTGCACAGTGTATAGAGATAGTGCACAGTGTATAGAGATAGTGCACATTGTATAGAGATAGTGCACATTGTATAGAGGTAGTGCACAGTGTAAAGAGATAGTGCACATTGTATAGAGGTAGTGCACAGTGTATAGAGATAGTGCACATTGTATAGAGGTAGTGCACAGTGTATAGAGATAGTGCACAGTGTATAGAGATTGTGCACATTGTATAGAGATAGTGCACAGTGTATAGAGATTGTGCACATTGTATATAGTGCACAGTGTATAGAGATAGTGCACATTGTATAGAGATAGTGCACATTGTATATAGTGCACAGTGTATAGAGATAGTGCACAGTGTATAGAGATAGTGCACAGTGTATAGAGATAGTGCACAGTGTATAGAGATTGTGCACATTGTATAGAGATAGTGCACATTGTATATAGTGCACAATGTATAGAGATAGTGCACAGTGTATAGAGATAGTGCACATTGTATAGAGATAGTGCACATTGTATAGAGATAGTGCACATTGTATATAGTGCACAGTGTATAGAGATAGTGCACATTGTATATAGTGCACAGTGTATAGAGATTGTGCACATTGTATAGAGATAGTGCACATTGTATATAGTGCACAATGTATAGAGATAGTGCACAGTGTATAGAGATAGTGCACATTGTATAGAGATAGTGCACATTGTATAGAGATAGTGCACATTGTATATAGTGCACAGTGTATAGAGATAGTGCACAGTGTATAGAGATAGTGCACATTGTATAGAGATAGTGCACATTGTATAGAGATAGTGCACATTGTATAGAGATAGTGCACATTGTATAGAGGTAGTGCACAGTGTATAGAGATAGTGCACAATGTATAGAGGTAGTGCACAGTGTATAGAGATAGTGCACATTGTATAGAGGTAGTGCACAGTGTATAGAGATAGTGCACATTGTATAGAGATAGTGCACATTGTATAGAGATAGTGCACATTGTAGAGATAGTGCACAGTGTATAGAGATTGTGCACATTGTATAGAGATAGTGCACATTGTATAGAGATTGTGCACAGTGTATAGAGATTGTGCACATTGTATAGAGATAGTGCACATCAACGGGAGTTGTGATGCTGTCGTCCAGAACTCACCCCAGAGGACTTGCAATTCATCAAGATGCGGTTGGATGGAACATCAACGCAGGGCAGGTGCACGCTTTGCAGATGCTCTTGGTCCTGTCAAACTCACCCCAGAGAAGGAGCACATGGTGTAAATGTCCTCCTCGCAGGACGTGCGAAGGCGGGAGTCCAGGCGGAAGTCACGCACACGCCGCGCAATCATGCTCTCCAGCTCCTCCTGCGTGGACCCAACCACACGCTCCTTTAGCCAAAATGGCACCCATGAGCCATCAATGCAGAGGGTCAAAGCCAAGGTCTGTCGCCGCGGGTTTTGCAGAGGGATGCACCGACAAATGCTTCTAGCAGTGACGCCCACTGGCCTGCAATGCAAAGTCACAGCCAAAGCCTCCTTTCGCAGCTTCAGTGAAGGAAGGCACCCACAACATTCCCTTCCAGTGTGCCACGTGCAGTGCACTAGGAGCCGGTGCAAGTGCAGACTTGCTGTGTGCAATGGAAGGCTCTGGTGGACGAGCACTGGACCTATGCACATCTATGCACATCTATATGCACATGGAACCCTGAGAATGGAGCCCTGTGCATGGACCCTTGTGCAAGGACCTTGCATGGTCCCACATAAGGATGAGAGGCTGCTTTGGACAATGGCAACTATTTGCGAGCTTGAACGTGGTAAAACGGCCATACCTGCACAAGTGCATTCTCAATGCACGCGCGCACCCACACACATGCACACATGTGCATGCAATTGCGCATCCCCACCTGATTGCGCGCGCTCATTTGGCCCCCCCCCCTCCCCCGCCACCCACACGCAAACACCCACACCCACACCCACACCTACACCCACCTTGCAAGGTGTGCCAAAGCCATCATCATTGCGGTGCTCCTCCAGGCACTGCTTGGCACGAGAGGCGCCTGTGCACCACAGAGCCATGTTTGAGCTTCGTTGTGAACTATGCACCACAGAGCCATGTTTGGGCTTGGTTGTGAACTATGCACCACAGAGCCATGTTTGGGCTTTGTTGTGTACTATGCATGCACCACAGAGCCAAGTTTGAGCTTTGTTCAGTTCTGAGCAGGCTTTCATTTATGGGCCTGTATGGGCATGTATTGCTATGCGAAAAACGCACACCTGTGACATTAAAAAGCACGCGTTTATGAGCAACCATGTCACACACACGCACACATCTGGCACCACATCGTTGCAGAACCTGCGCTTCTCATCCATGCAGCGGCTGCGCAAGCGCACACACACATGCACACACACCTGGCGCCACGTCCTTGCAGAACCTGCGCTTCTCATCCATGCAGCGGCTGCGCAAGCGCACACTCAGGCGCAGGTCATCCGCATCCTCCATCTCCTGTCTGAACAGCTGCTCCTCACACTCCCATGACAGCTGCAAGCTGTTCTCACGCTGCAGGCATGTATGCGCACATACATAGTGTGAAGGCTGCAGTCTCACACGCAGGATGAAAGGTGCAATGTCACACTCCGCTGACAGCTGCAAGCACTTTTCTCGCTGCAGGCATGTATGCGTGCACACGCAGTCTGGAGGATGCAGTGTCACACAGGCTGCAAGGTGTAGTATCACCCTCCCATGTCAGCAGCAAGCTGGTCTCGTGCTTGCAGGCATGTACGCACAGGAGACTGCAGCAGGACCGTCCCAGACTCCTGGAATAGCTGCATGTTGTTCTCACCCTGCAGTTCAACACACACACACAACGCACCAGACATGCTTGGATCTGGCCCCCGGAGCTCTTCATCCCTGGGCACAGCCGCCCAGCATCAGCGCTACAAGCCTGAGCCCTGCAGTCAGAAAGCATAAAAATAGAGGGTGGTGTGGAATAGTCCCTGAGCGGAGCTCTCCAGTCCTGGGCACAGCCTTTCAGCATTGGTGCCACAAGCCTGGGCCTTACACAGCGAAAGAGAACAAACCCATGGCTCAAGATTGTGACGCATGATTGGAACCATAATCTCTATTTAAATCCCTCATTCTGATCGCTCAGCATCAGTGCCACAAGCCCAAAAAGCCCTGCAGCCAGAGAGCACGCATTGAAATCTATGCAGGACAGCAAAAGAGCACACAGGGTTTTGAAGAATGTGTTGTAAGAGCTGGCTCTTGCATGCATGCTTGTGTGAACGCGCATGTGTGTGTATATGTGTCAACGCGTGCATGTGTGCATGTGCGCTTACATTGCCATTTTACACACCAGAATCGCCAATCTAGAAATGGGTGCATCGTCCTCTGACGGCTTTTTCAGAGCAGCGCAAACACGCCACACCACTCACAGTGCAGGGTCGGCGTAGAAGTCTGCGGACTGTGTCTCCAACACCTCAAAGATCTCTTTACCGCAGGCCGGGGACAGCTTGTCCTTAATCTCACTGCACACATGGGTGTTCGCAATTTTCAAACATGTGCGTGCTGGAACGTTAATCCATCTTTTTCAGAGATTGCCCTGCTACAGGAAATGGAGAGCTATCCTTGATTTTACTACTCACAGGGGTGGACACATTGGAGACACAAAGCAATTCAAAACGAGAAGTCCATCTTGAAAGAACCTCCAAGCTACAGCACAAGGACATCTTTGACTCAACTGCACATGTGGGCGTGCAACTTTCAGTCACATCAGTGTTGAAACGTGAAGTTTTTTGAAAAAACAACGCCTTGCTACAGCACTAGGACAGCTTGTCGTCGATCCACTTGCTTATGCAGCACGTAGGTAAGCAATGTTTAAATGCATGGATGCGCAAGTTCCGAAGATATGCTTTTCGAATTGCGTGTGCACCTTTTGTGGGGCCTCAATCTGCTAGATAATGCTGGAAGCTCTTTTATCCTACTGATGAAGATGCTGTACAGTGGCTAATGGTTTGCTTGCGTGTGTGTGTGTGTGTGTGTGTGTGTGTGTGTGTGTGTCCTCTTGCACGCACACGTGCTTTTTTCCCTATTTGGTCTACTGTTTTGGGCTCATTTATCCTGTTCCTGTAAAAACAAGCAGGAATGCGTCAAAGCGCTTGTACATCCACACCCTCACATGCTCTCCCTCCCAGCATCCACACATCCATTCCCTCACGTTCCCCCTGGCCCTCACCTCAGGCAGCTGATGATGTTGCCGGCCTTGTAGCCAAAGAACCACGTGACGTCGCAGTGCTTCTGTGCATCCGTTTTGCACGCCCTCGCTGCAGGTGTGAAGCCATTGGGTCCGAATTGGGTCAAGGGTCTGATCAAGACTTAGAACCATGGTGACTAGTGCAGCAGCAGCAGCAACGATTGGGCAACACACTGGCTGCACTGGCCTTTCAGCGCACGCAATCTGTGCTATTCAGTTTTTAGAATTGAATTTAAACCTTGTGAGAGGCACTGGGCACGCCGAAACAAGCAAGCATCGCGTGCAGGTGCATGCAGATCCTCAAACCAAATCCTGTGAACCAAGGACCGCACTGCAAGTGACGCACTGCATGAGTGCTTCCTCTCCCACATTCCACCAATGCGTAGACAAAGGCATGCAACAGATGCTGCGCAGTGCCTGCAGCAGGCAAATCCCTACAAAATCATATAGACTAAATGACACATTTTGTGCCTGTCCTTTGTGCCTGCCCTTTGGGCCTATAGCACATATGGCACATATGGCGCCTGCCCTTTGGGCCTATAGCACATATGCCACCGATAAATAATGTGCTGTGAGCTGTAATTTGTTACAGCACACTCCTGGACACAAGAAATGCGGGACTGCAGGAACATACGCACAGCAGGCACTGCCCAGCACCCATTGCATGCCTCTGTCTATGCAGCAGTGGAAATGCACTCCTTGACGCTGATGGTGTGCTCCTTCACACCGGACCTCAGGCTAACCAACACAAACTGTGAGTCAATGGATCTTTGGGCATCTCCCATCAGTGCCACAGATCACACAACACCAGAGCTGCATTCATTGCTTTCATAGTCCCAACTTGATATGATATACATTTGATATGATATGATATAATATATTGATATTGGTACATTTTAATATATACAACTTGTTATGCGAGCCAGAAACCCATCAAAGCCCTGCAGTGCACAGGCACCCAGAATCCATACAAATACACAGAGCAGTGGTCTTCCTTGTCCTTTGGGGAGAACACATTTGAGAGCTTCAACTTCAGAAGCAGCACTTTGGGACACATCTTGTTTGTGCACCGCACAACGTCCTGCAGTAGCAGTCAACAGTCCCACTTACAGTGACTGTAATGGCTGCAGCTCTCTTTCTACCTCTTCCAGCCACTCATGTAGCACCTTCTTGCACAAGGAACCTACCCAGGGGTACGTTCTTGTTGATGTTGGTGTTGCGCTGCACGTAGAATTGGTACACCTCCTCCCGGCAGGCCTCAGATACAGAGCTTGTAGCTGCACGAGAGAGCACAAACAGGAGTGGCAGCAGTTGTTGTCGTTGTTGATGTCGACATGTTTGCTGCATACAAACTAGGGAGGGGCAGCAAAGTTGTAGCTGCATGTGTGAGCACACACAGGAGGGGCAGCAATCGTTGTTCTCATTCCTGATGTTGTCAGCATGTATGCACATGCAAGGGAGGAACAGCAGAGCCTGTAGCTGCATGTGTGAGCACATACAAATGGGGCAGCACCAGACTCAAGAATGTGCGTGTACATACTGGCTCAAGACACTCATACGTGCATGCACTTACACACACATGTGTGTGTATATGTCTGTGTGTGCATGTATGTACACACGCACATTAGGATGCGCATGTATGTGTACCAATCTACCCCTGCATGTACCAATCTACCCTTGCATGAGCGGATCTGCAAGCAGGGCGACATAAAGAGGCCAATTCTGATCTGACCAGTACATCACCAGTGCTCCGCTGCCGTAGGGTGCGTGAGAATCGTGAAGAGCTTGGGAGGGGGAAAGAGAGGGATGGGACACACGAATGATGCAGGTTTAATAATTGAATGATGGTGGAAACAGAATGCGCTGGAGGGTGAGCAAAACACCATAATCTTGCCCAAGATCTTAGGCAACATGCATGGACATGGAAGCACTGTAACATATGTAGATCATGTCATCAAGGTAAGTGCACTAGGGTCGCCAGCGGCACTCCAAACACCCAAAGACAAAGGCATCATCCAACCAAACAGGCACCCCAGCCTGGAGCTCTTTCCCTCAAACTCTGCTCTCTTTTGGCTTCTTTCCCACTAAATGGAAATGACGGTGTGGAACGACCAGAAGTCAGCCCAACAAAGCGTGAGCCAATTCATTGCGTTCACCAACCACCACTGCTGTCAACAACCGAATGCAGGACTTTCCTCCCTCCCTCCCTCTCTCTCTCTCTCACACACACACACAACAGACACACGTTTCCGCAGGAGTGCTGAGAGGTGTGGTACTCCTGCCTCCCCTTCACACTCGCATACCTCCAGGGCAAGACTTTCTGGCACCATCTGGCTGGCCCGATCAAGAGCATGGGCACGGCTCCCTTTCTATGCACAGCACCCTTCCAAAGCACAGCCTATGGCATGTCACCCTACCTTCTGTCGATCCCGCGACTTCGCTTGCAGCAATCTCATTAGAAATGCATTTGGCTAGGCGGCCCTCCTGCAAGTAAACATGTGGAAGGGGATGGGGCAGCATGAATCTCAAACCTTCAAGCATGGTGCTAGACAAACAGTTCAAAGCAATCAAAGAAGATGGGCAATGGAAGTAAGTCCTATTTTAAAACCTCGTTTTCACAGATGTGCGTGTTTCCAGGTGATGGGTCATCCAGGCATGCGCTGTGTGCTCATTCGGCTTGTAAGCAATTCTACAAGAGCAGGAAAGCGGCTGGCTTGCACACACAACTCATGAAAGACAGGGCATGGACCGGTCAGGCAGAGTGTTCATTCCAAAAACACACCTATGCGGAAACGAAACTCACCCCTGGCGCCTCCCCATCACACAATTTCTTGGCTTCCTCAACGCAATTCCCTGCGGAAGACGCAGTTGGTAATGGAAAGACATTTGCCAATGCCTCAAAACTTGCCATGGGTGAATAGGGTGTCTCGGTTCTCCAAAGAGGCTCTGAGGCTTCTAGAGGAGCCTAGGTGTATATGGGTAGGGCTTAGTTGGGAGATGCTACTTCAAAATCTGCTTTTCACAGAAGGCTCTTTTTGATCAAAATTTTCTCAGGCTGATCCTACAAGATTCTTAATGGGCATCTTTTAATGGAACGGCTTCCCTTCAAGCTGGACTGGGTTGAAACAAAGCAATTTAAATCCTGTACCCCTCTCTTAGCCCCCACACTGAACTGGGCCAATTCAACAACAAGTTGTTTCCTTCTTCAATAAGCTGCAACTTGGCCTCCAAGGCAGTGTCATCAAACCCCAGCATTGTAACTTTACAAATGATCAGCACCTTTGCATGCTCCAGAGCCACGTGAGCGCGATGCCGAGTGCTCAGATGACAATTGATACACTCTGATTTGTGTTGTGGAGAGCATGCATGCACAGAGGGCATGAAGCAGATCTACCTAAAACTCATGCACTGCGACAGCACCTTTTTCTAAGTCTTCTGCTGCTCAATTGTTTTATGGACTGTATCTTCACTTGAGTGCCACCATACTCCCGCACCCAGGCGGTTATCCCTGATCCCCCAACTCATCATACTGTCAAGAACTTAGAACTTTCCATAGGATCACTCCAAAACACTTCTCCAGGCTTTACCTTCTCCATTTTTTAAAAATCTCTGGGGATTTATTGAGCACTTTAGGTGACCCTCCCCCGAAAGCTAGGTGACACACTTTGCCAAGTAGGGTACCCACTCTGCCAAAGATCCTCCCCTAGTCTAGGCCTAGGCGAGGATAGGCAAGTTGGCTACCCATCTTCACTCAACACACATGATTGCATACACATGAGCTTTCATGCATATGCTCTCTTATTCCCTTGTGTATGTTGTGTGCGTGTGTGCGTGTGTGTGTGTGTGTGTGTGTGTGTGTGTGTGTGTGTGTGTGTGCGTGTGTGTGCGTGTTGGGCGTCTGTGTTGTGTGCCTGTGTGTTCTGTGTGTGCACATGTGTGTGTGAGCGTGTGTATAAGTGTGTGTGTGTGCATAAGTGCGTGCGTGTGTGTGTGTGTGCGTGCGTGTGCGTGTGTGTGTGTGTGCGTGCATGTGCGTGTGCGTGTGTGTGTGTGTGTGTGTGTGTGTGTGTGTGTGTGTGCGCGCGCGCGTGCACGCCCAAATGTGTATGTGTGTATAAGAGCGTGTGTGCGTGTGTGTACGTGTGTGCGCTTGTGCACGCGCGCATGCACGCACGTGCCCGTTTTGCATGCGCCAGGTCAGGGAAGTCGTGCACCTCTGCAAATCAAATGCCTGTGTTTGTGCTTGCAATTGTGTGTTAACAAAGTAAAAGCATGAGAGTCAACTGGTAAACTACCTACAATATTGGTTGCTTGTGGGGCTGTCCTGAGCGTGCCCAAGGGCGCTTGCATGCAGTGCTTGACTCTTGGTACGTTCTCCACTCCACACACCCTTTCCACCTTCTCACAGTTGTCACACCTGAAGCTGTAATGTCATCAATCCCGTTGATGAGCTCCGCTGCAGGGGCTGCAGAGACCTCAGCATTTGTGTTCTGCGCCCTGGTAAAGCTGGCAGGATGCCCCGAAAGCAACAGTAAAGCGAGGAGCAACCAGGCTTTCTCCATTTTCCTACATGTCATAACAGTGGCAAGTGGATGCGTGTTTGCGAGGCTCGCTGCTGATGGAAAAAGAGATGAACTTTGGACGTTACCTGCCAGTTGAAGCCTGCAGGGACCCGTCCTTAGCTCATGAAATATCTTATATTTTTCTACTGCTCATATCACAAACTGGGGCACATTTCCACGGTTTTGCGCTGGTATCGATGGAGCAGCAGTGCTGTCCTTCGAAATCAATGACAAAAACTACCAGTACTCGTTTTAGGAAACTTTCGATGGCTTGTACCTCATGTTTGGATCGTGCGCGCGCGCAACACACACACACACACACACACACACACACACACACACACACACACAAATACTGATGCAAGGCCAAGCTGTTCGTGATTACTAATCATTTGCAACTCTTTCTCAATGAGATGGAACTGAAGAGGCAAAAAGTTGGCATACCTTTAACTGCCTACAAAATAGAAGCACTGCCAGGGCAGGCAGTGTTGCCTCCATGCCCAAGGGAGAAAGAAATATATTTCATAGATGGAGCTAGCTTTGAGGTTAGAAGTTTGCTGTACACTTAAGTTCCAAACACTGTGCTCTTGGCCTCTTTGCAAGCAGAGGGGTTCCTCATGATAAAGCAAGCATTTTGTCAAAGGAGCTCACCTTCATAATTTCAACCATCAACATTGCAAAGAGACTGGTTAAATACCTTCATGGTTAATCAACCATGACATGTGTGGAATCGTTTCTCTGATCAGAAACCATTGTCAGCGCAAGCCATGCAGCTCTGAAGTCCTTAAGAAAAACTAGGCACAAGTTCAGCTGGATACTGCATAACCTCTGAGGAAAAGAAGAGGTTTCGTTCCTCTAACCCCAACATGGAATCCAAACCTAGCCCACCAACAAGTGTTCTTCTGTCTCCTCATAAAGAGTGAATAGAGGGGGGGTCATCACATATATCCACAAGACGCGTCCTTTCCTTTCAGATGCGGGAGGCATCCTTCTTTCTCCTTCTGTTTGGCTGCCCCCCTTGCTGCTCTTTGTGTTGCTGCAGGCGAGAGGGTGGCGCTGGCTGCTGAAGCTGCTGTTGCTGCTGCTGCGGCTTCCATCCTGCTGCATCGTTCCTTCCTTCAACAGAGTTGTGCTCCGCCATTCCCAGCACAAGGCGCTGCACATCCTGGTGTTTGGAAATTGATGACAAATGACAAGGTGTCAGTCAAGGGCTTTAAATGCTGTTTATAGTTTCCATTTAACTGCCTGGCATACAAATGCTCACGCCATCGCAGCTCATCACACGGAGGAACCTAAAAGGGACACTTGGAGCACATCCAATGGCGGACGCTGCATTCTGCAGCATGACTTACCAAAAAGCCATACACCTTGCGGCATACTTAGGACGTATTTTCAGCCGGTCAACCATTACATTGTGACATAGCATGAGGACGTCATGCACCCCTTCCTGCACGTTACAGGCACCTCTTCTTGCATCACCTACACCGCCCTTGGAGGTAAGTACAGCTATGCAGCCCTTTCCTTTGCTTCCTTTTGTGCACGCTCACCTTGATTTCCGTCTCCGCAAAACCCTCTGCCCGTGCTCGGTCTATAAGGGCAGAGCGCCATGTCTCAGGTACAGGGCCCAACTCCACATTTCCCCAGGCCCACACGACCACGCCCAGCTGAGCAGCTGTGTAGGCCCCAAGCGTACTGGACACCTACAAGTAGCATGCATGTTTTTTTTTGGCAGGATGATACAGCCTACAAAAAAGTTGAAGGAATTATGGGGGGAGATGGATGTGTCACCAGCAACAAGCAATACTGTACCGCAGCCTCATGCCTGTGACCAATTTTTGCGTTACATCCAGCACAACATGCACGCCTAGTCGCAGCTGCATGGAGGCGTTTGAAAACCCCCCTGACGTCTTGACCTTGCACTTAGGCCCTTTTTGTGCTGGGTCCCATGGCATCGGAGCCTCATGCCGGTGACTTACAGCAAGCACAACATGCATGCCTAGTCGCAGCAAGCTGCATGGAGGCGCTTGAAAACCCGCCTGACATTTTGGCCTCACACCCAAGCCCTATTGGTGCTGGGCCTTATGCGTCTGAGCCTCATGCCTGTGACATACAGCAAGCACAGCATGCAGGCCTTGTCGCACCAAGCTGCATGGAGGCACTCTAAACCCTTTTTGTGCCCCATCCCATTGCAAGCCTTGATACTTCAGCAGTGCTGTCACTGTTTGGAGGCGCAGCTGGGCAGACCATGCCTACCCTCCCCACCCACCTGCGCAGCTGCAGCCTCCTCCCACATCTCACTGGGTTGGTAGCGCAAGCGGGCGAGCGACCAAGCACAGTCAGCCATGGATTGGGGGGGTAAGGAGCTAACAACGCCCTCACAAGCTGCATGCACACAGAACAAAATGTTTGCAGATCTGATGAGCTCTTGATGTACCGAGTGGTGGAACGACAACTGCTTGCAGGCGGCGTGTGCAAAGGGTGCACATGACATCAAAGCAAGGCACGGTTGCATTGCCTGCATGTGACAATTGTGGAGCAAGGAGCATTACTCTTGATGATGCCTGACAATTCCGGTGACGATGACGACATGACAACGGTGACGATAACAAGGACAATGGTGAAGATGTATGATGTATGATGATGATGATGCATGATGCCCGCTCATGACAACGGTGGAGCAAGGAACTGCAAGGTGACTACACTACAAGGAGAAGGACAGTCTCACACCTGCCATGTAGTCATCCATCCACTGCTCGTCAGGCTTCAGCCTCAGGCTCACCACGCACCACAGGGCCTCTGCCAGCTCTGGCCCAGACATGTCCACAAACATCTCCTGCGGGGCAACCGGGGCATTCAGTGCAGAGTCTCAAAAGAGAGCTGGTTTCCCAAAAACAAAGGCAGGGTCCCTGTCAGCTCTGGCCCCCAAACGTCCACAGATATCACATGGAGGGTAAGGGTGGCACATAGTGCAAGGCCTCAGTGATAGTAATGCGAAGCAACAGCAGGGCTTCTGCTAACAGCTCTGGCCCAGACACGCTCACACAAAGCTCTCATGGGGTCCTACAGCAACACATAAGTGTGGCCCCTTAGAGACAGCTCTGTGCTGCTCAATTCACCCCAACAAAATAATACACAGTACAAGGATCTAACACAAGCACATATGGATCAAACACTTGCACCACATTGACACACACAGTTCCCGAACAAGGAAAACATGTCTTGGCTTTGTTTGGACCCTCAAGTCTCAGAGCATCATATTGTGCCAACATGTGCCCAAATTTGGCTCCTGATGGCTCCTGATGGCAGAGCTTGCACGCAGCTTGGGCAGCGGCGCACGCATGAATGTTGCAGGCACAGGCTTGTGCAGCTCTGCAGCAGCCAGGGATCGCAGACCTGATGGCAGAGCTTACCCGCAGCTTAGGCAGCAGCGCACGCATGAACGTTGCAGGCGCAGGTGTGCGCAGCTCTGCAGAAGCCAAGGACTGTAGCGCTAGCAGCAGGGAGGGCGGAGTGAATGTGGGCATGCGGCGGGTGGCAGCCTTGAACCAGACCTCCAGGAACAGTGGGTCTGGCACGTGTTTCAGCCTGCAACACACAAACACAGGCACGTGCTTCAGCCTGCAATACACAAACACAGGCACGTGCTTCAGCCTGCAATACACACACACAGGCACGTGTTTCAGCCTGCAACACACAAACACAGGCACGTGCTTCAGCCTGCAACACACAAACACAGGCACGTGCTTCAGCCTGCAATACACAAACACAGGCACGTGCTTCAGCCTGCAATACACACACACAGGCACGTGCTTCAGCCTGCAATACACACACAGGCACGTGCTTCAGCCTGCAATACACAAACACACAGGCATGTGCTTCAGCCTGCAATACACACACACAGGCACGTGCCTTAGCCTGCGATTAAAACATACGCAGGCAAGGGCTCCTGCGCAGCCATCAAGGTTCAACACCAATCGCATGCAGCATTGCATGCCTACGCAGCCTACCAGACACTGGCGTGTCTGCACCCAAACCCAGACCATGGTGCTCACCGTACGCAGGCAAGAACTCTTCAATCTTACCAGTGCCAGCTGGCGGCCATGCCTACGCAGCCTACCAGGCACTGGCATGTATGCACCAAAATGGCACTAGCTGGCATGGGTGACATTGACTGTAAGGTGCCTTGATTGCGGAACTGATGGGAACGGTGTCATAAGCAGTTCGGAGCGGAAGGGCTTCCTCTTGCCTTGTACAGCAAACCCTGATCGAAACAGACTAAGCTACACCTGTTGATTGCCTCCAACAAAGGCAACACATGCATTCCAGCACCAGCTCTACCTAGCTATGAACACACACACACACTTCGCGCACTCACATATACACATAGCCTGGGATCATATCAGACAACTGTGCACGTGCTGCTATGACATGCCGATCTTCTCAGCTCAGCTTTTCCTGCGCCCCTTGCTCCAAAATTAAGTCAAGACCCTCAATTTAGGGTCATGGCAGTGGCTTCCCATGTCAACGCAAATCCTTTCTAGGCTGTCAACACAAAATGCCAGAGCATCAGCGGTCAATATGAGAGCGAAGACTTTCTGGGAATTCGATCCACAGACATTATTGATGAAGCTGAAGAAGTCTTGCGCGTCAGAGTGAGTCTAAGTGCGCGGAAGCAGCTCAAAACCTTCTGATAGGGCCAGCCTACCCACCCAGGGAGGCACACAATCTTGTAGACATGCAGAGCATTTGGGTCAACCCAACAACCAAGCGCATTTGATGGAGCACTGATGCACGCCCATAAGCCAAAACATGCAGATTTAGTGTGCATGTCGTGGCTCAAGTAGACAAGTCCCGGGGTTAAACAAGCAGATTTGGCGTGCATGCCACGGCCCAAGTAAACAAGTCCAGGGGCAGAACATGTAGATTTGGTGTGCATGCTGCTCACTTCTTGATACTGGTACCTACATTTTCTGCAGATAATGCTGAGCACCCACTGCACCCTGAGGCATTCAACTCATCTTTTCAATCCTCATCCTTTGATGCCCATCAAAGCTGCTGCACATCGCTCGACAGCATTGAACTACCTATAGCAGAAAGCACCCCAAAAACATCAAGGCACAACACACAAATGCACACACACCTGATGCATATCCACATCAGAGTGGCAAGCTCTCTGGCTGTGTACATATCGATGCGCTGGCGCACTTCGCTGCAGAATGCAAGCATCCAGTTGAAAGATGGATGCATCTGCGCACACATCAGCATAGCGGTGTAGATATGGATGCATGTGCGCACATCAATATAGCAGCATATGCAAGGACCAGGATGATGGACATGTTTCATCCCAAAGGGTAAGCAGGAAATGCAAAGGAACCTGCCTCCTTCAGATTGTGCCAGCCAAAAATAGGCCGCGTGTATTAGAGAAAGGTGTTGTGGTTGGCAAGCAAGGGTCTCACTGAAAGCCTCCTTGGTTTAAACAAACAAATACAGTGAACATGAGCTACACGCATGGGAGAGGACTGCTGAATAACTGTTACAGCACTTGCTGCTGTTGGAAGAGGGAAAACTGGCATAATCTTGAAACATGCCATCCTTGAGATGCCCAAGAAAACAAGCTAATACTCAACAGACATGGCTGTTGGGCTGCAAGGTTGAAACCCTTATCTCCTACCAAGCAAGAGACATGATAGCAGAGGGCACACCAACTTCACGTTTTGAGCTTGAATTCAAAGACCCTTTGGGCAAGGCCCTTGGTTTTGTTTGAATCACACTAATTGACCTCCTTGCACGGGGCTGGCTCGGCTGGCAGTGGCTCGTGCCCTTTCCTGCAGCTGTGCACCTAAACCATACAGCATCCCCATTAGATCTGTTTCTGGCTCTCTCCTAGGCTGGCTGCGTCTAGTGCAGGTTTAGAGGGCCTTCTGGTGAGGCCTCTAGCTTTTCAGTTAGGGGACCTTCCCTTAATGCACGCGGCCTTTGGCCTGCGTAGACTTTTCTTTTTCATACAGCAAGACGAAGCCAACGCCTCAACCCGTCTGTCCACTGGAGCCTACCTGGAATTGCACCAGCGCCCAGCCAAACTTTACAAACGTCGGTGCGTTTGCTCCAGCCACAGTCGCTGCATCCCTGCATGGCAGGGAACCGGGTCATGCTCACTACTACGCAACTGCGTCATGATTTCCCACCATGGGGCCACTGGATAGGCATGCGACAGCCGTAGTCATGATATGTCTGAATTCTGGCCCTGCACCGGTCCACTGGTGAGGCATGTGTGTGTGTTTGTGTGTGTATGTGTGTGTGTCAAACAAAACAGTCCACAACAGTCCACAACAGGCATGGTATGATGAAGTGACATGTCAGGGTTCCGGATTTCCACTGGCCCACTGGCCAGACATGCAACACTATGAAATAATGAAGTGTCAGGCATGACATGTTTGGATTCTGGCTTCCCACTGGCCCACTGGCCAGGCATGTGACAGGCATGATACAATGAAGTGTCAGGCATGACATGTTCAGATCCTGGCTTTCCATTGATCCACTGGCTAGGCATGTGACGTTATGATGCAATGAAGTCTCAGGCGCAATATGCTTGAATTCCAGCTTGCCACAGTCCGTTGGTTTGGCATGTGACAGGCTTGGGCATTATTACCTTCGCTCCATATAACCATACACGGATTGATTGATTGCCGGCTTGCTTGGTAGCCCTGCTATCCTCTGCTTCCTTGACAGTTGGTAGCCTCAATGTCCTCTGCTAGCCTTGGTAGCAATGTCTAGCTCGTCCTAGCAGAGGACTTTGGTAGCCTCAATGCCCTATGCTAGCCTTGGTGGGAATGTCTAGGCAGTCCTCTGCTAGCCTTGGTAACCTCAATGTCCTCATCTTTCTCTGCACTTTTCTGGGCTTCACCTGAAGCGCCTGTGAGCAGCATCCAGCCACGCTTCACTGGGAGTGTGGCCCAGCTTCGCTAAACCGAATGCTGTGCTGGCTAGCTCCTGGGCCCCATAGCTCCTCATCCTGAGAGCAGTGCAATCATGTGTGTATGTTTGTGTGTGTTGTTGGTAAGAACCTGGGCTGTGGGCACCAGTCTAGATCTCTACATTAAGGTTCTGCCATGCCTGACCCAAAGTGGGTGCACATTCTCCTCAGACCAGCTTGCTTCACATTGGAAATTCTGACGGGACTGTACACTGATGAGTGTGCTCGCGAGCATGTGCGCACATACACACACGCGCGCGCGCACACACACACACACACACACACACAGGCGTCCATACTACTAGCCCATTCAGTGTGAGGACATATGATCCTCATCCCCAAGTTCTGTCTGTGCACTTCTGCAGGTTGTAGCCAGCCGAGGCCACAGCGTGGATCGATAGATAGCTTCACTCAGACATTTCCACCAGGCTCGTATCTCTGGCAATATCTTGCCCATCATGCACCTGCGCAGCTGTCAAGGCACACTCTGTCCAGATCGCTTGCTTCTCAAGCACTATTTTTAATGGGCCCATTGCGCACCTTGCGTAGCTCTCAAGGCATGCTCTGCCTAGCCAGGGCAGGGCCGAGGGGTCTCGTGCCCCCAGCCCCCCAACGCAGCCACCAGGCCTTCCAACATATGTGGCTGGAAGGAACTTTGCATAACTCTCAAGGCACACACCTTGCATAGCTCTCAAGGCACACTCTGTCCAGCCAGGGCCGGGGCGGCCTATGCCCCCAGCCCCCCAACGCAGCCACCAGGCCTGCCAACGCATCTGGCTGGAAGGTGCTGAGCTTGTTGAAGGAAAAGGCCACGATGGTGTTGGCCAGCTCCTGTGTGGGGATGGGGCAGGCAAGCAGGTGTCGGCATCCAGCCCTTGGGTGCTCTGGTTGCTGACAGGAGCTTTCAGGGCAAGGGACACAGAGCGGCCGCTCGCTTCAAGGCATTTGGATGAGGAGGGCATTTGGCAATCAAGGGCCTGGGCGCTTTGGTTCTGGACGGTGCATTCATTTGCTTAAGGGACACGGAAAGGGCTCACACAGGCATACAGACACAGAAGTGGCTCACACAGGCATACAGACACAGAAGTGGCTCACATAGACATTCAGACACAGAATTGGCTCACACAGGCATTCAGGCACAGAAGTGGCTCACACAGACGTTCAGACACAGGAGTGACTCACACAGACATACAGGCAGACATGCCGGCAGACACACACCGCAACGTATTCACATGAGGGGCAATCAGGTGCCTGGTCACGCTTCTTGCAAACCTGCCTCGTAGATGCCCATGGGCCACCACTTATGTCTTCCAAGCAGGGACAGGGACACCAGCTGCACTAGAAAGGGTGTGTTGCGTGCAAGCAATAGCCAGGCACCGATGACCAAGTACAACGCCACCATCTGCGCTACGCCCAGCACACTCTTTGCAAGCCTAGCTGTTGCCTATCTCTTTGACAAGCCTGAAAAAGCACCACCAGCACTGCTGATTCAGCAGTGGTACAAACCTGTGCTAGCCCTACCTCCTTACTGCTAAAAGCGGTCCTAAACAGGAGACTGGTAAACAACATCAGAGTCGCTGCCCATCAAAAGAAAGCCAGAGCGCAGCTCATCCTTCAACCAAGCCTGTCCTTGCAGAGGCTGCTGGAGTTTGCATTGCAGGATCTGCCCATTTGATGAGGGCCAACCTGTTCATGCAATCTAGGAAACCCTTGCACGGGCTGTCAGAGAAAGCATCAGAGGCTCTGCCCATTTGATGAGGGCCAACCTGTTTATGCAATCCAGGCAACCCTTGCACAAGGCTGCAGGAGCCAGCACTAGAGGCTCTGCCCATTAGAAACGCCAGGCCACTTTTCCTCACAACCCCCAGACGGTACATGCTATTGGCAGCATGAGCCAGCATCAGAGGCATACCTGTTCAAAAGAAAACAAAACCGCACTTCATTAAAGAAGCCTAGGCAGTGCATACTATAGGCTGCACAAGCCAGCATCAGATGCTTTGCCCATCGACAAAAAACCAGCGCGCGCTTCAACATGCAAGCCCAGGTGCTATATGCTGCTCACTACCACAGCCAAAGCGCACCTCATCATACAAGCCCAGGCGGTACATACTGTAAGCTGCCCGAGCCAGCATCAGAGGCTCTGCCTCATCAGCACGCCACTGCAGCAGGCTGAGGCATCGGGGGCCACACCGTGCAAGGGCAGCTTCCTGCCACGCACACGAAAGGCGGCAGTCAGGTCAATTAGTGATGCACACACAAGCAGGAATGCAGGCAGGTAGGCTGCAATGCACAAGCAGAGCTGGTATCACGGGGGATCATGGAATGGATGGCAGGGCTAGCCTGATGCAGGATAGGCTACGTCGAGCCAGGCAAGAACTGAGCTGTCCAGGGTTGCTTCCCCCAGAGTTTGCCCTGCTCAGCTTGGGGGTAAAGGTGCAGACGTGCACCTGCTTAGAGATTGAGTGTTGCCGGGAACACCTGCACCAGGACCCCAAAACTCAATAGGGCTACCCTCAGGGATAATCTGGCAGCTTCCAAAGCTGCAGTCCCTTAATTGAAGTGTACGCTTATCCAGCTTAGGATGCAGACCTGCCTTTTGGTTCATTAATGCTTGTGGTTGATGTGCTCATCCCATCTTGTCGGGTTGATTGGAAAATCAAAGCACTGTCGATGGCCTGCCAAATCAGAGGGCAGCCATTTAAGTTACCCAAGGTGAAAGGGGGATTGCCTGCTCTCTGTTTTTCCACCCAACCCAATAAGCCACTTGGCTGAGTACGCAGTGCTGCCCAGATATAACCAACCCACGGCGCCTCGCACTACAAATCGGCAGGCTTTGCAGATTTAACTCACAAGGCAACATGGTGTGTCAGAACAATACTGGCATGTATTGCGTTGATGTATGGACAACTTGTAAAATATAGCCCATATATTACTCATCTCAAGCGAGCAAATACCTGTGCGTGTTTTCACAAAAAAACACTCAACAAGTACCTGCCGTGAGAGCTGATATGTTCAAAAAACACGCTTCTTGCACTTCTCTCAAAATTTAAAGCTAAGTCCTTCCCTCTGATGTGCATTTGAGATAGGTGGTTCAAAACCAACGACTCTGTGTGTGTGTGTGTGTGTGTGTGTGTGTGTGTGTGTGTGTGTGTGCGCGCGCGCGCGCGCGTGTGCGCGTGCGTTCCTTGAATCAATTACCTGCAGTGGAGGTTGAAGGTGATACAAAGGGTACAAACTTGCAGATCACACACTCTCATACACAAACACTCTTTTGTTCTCAACAGGCATCAGTACACTCACCTGCTCCTCATCAAGGCCTCCATCCGTAGCGAACCCTGCCAGTCTGGACAGCACAGAGGCCACATGTTGCGCAGGCATGAGGGGGCCATGGTCAGAAACAAGCTGGGCCAATTGGCGAGGACCTTTGGCGTTGTTGATTTCAATGAATAGGCGAGGGAGGAACTCAGGCACAAAAGAGGGCACCTGCGCTATTGTGTGTAAAGAGGGGAATGATGCTGGGAAGAGCAGGTGATGAAAGTGGAGTGGTGGAGGACACCTGTGTGTGTCTGTCAATGTATGAGTGTGAATGTGTATGTGTGAATGTGTGTGTGTGTGTGTGTGTGTGTGTGTGTGTGTGTGTGTGTGTGTGTGTGTGTGTGTGTGTGTGTGTGTCTAGAGAGAGAGAGAGCACACAAGCACATGCGTAACATTGCAAAATCTGACATGCTTTAGTAGCTATCAGCATTGCAGCAATAGCACTCTTCTGCTTGAATGACAGTGTGTGAACATTTCTCTGCAGTGAGTGTGCATAAACATCCAGACATAAACTGCACACTGAACAAACGTGCAATTCATAGGTCAAGACAGTGTTTCAGACAATTAAGCACGGAACAACACACCTGGAATGGCCTCGGTATGTCCTGATTGATGGGACGCTTGCGTTGCCGTGCTGGCAACTTCTCACGCCTCTTCACAAGGGCCCGAGCAGCAAAGCATACCAAGGAGGCTCGCTCTGCTCTCTGTGGCCACTGAAGAAGCCTGCCTTGCTGCCACTGAAGAAGCCTGCCTTGCTGCCGGAGAAAGCTGCAACTGGACTTGGGCAAGGACTTGGGCAAGGTCCCAGTAGATGTGCATCGCTGCTCAGCAGCTTGCAAGCGCCCTTGTCTGTGCAGCAATGTTGTGTTCATGGACCCACCGCATGGGATCACGGACTTGGATTGTTGTTGTGTGCAGCAGAGCTCTAACTAGCTTGCTGATCTGGTTGAAGATGGGGGATAGGAGAGGGTGGGTCACGGACCAAACGCCAAGACATCCAGACTGAGCTCCGAGTTGACCAAGAAAGTTCTCAATTGATTTTTTGTGATAAGGTTTCAGTAATCGGCAGCAAGCCTTATTCACTCGTTGTGCAGCAGACATGGCTCAGATACACAGAATAATAAAACACTGGGAAAATCTGTATATTTTAAAAACTCCACTTCATATCAATGGGAGCTCAAACATGCAATCGCCGTGCTGTCTATAGGAATTCCTGCATACCTCTTCCTTTAGACTTTCTAATTTCAGATGTCATACCGGTATAATATAGTAACATATTGCGGTTTGATTGGAACACACTTGATTGAGATGCAAGCAGGATGCCTGGTCAAATCTGCTGTAACATTTCAAATCAGCATGATGAGATGCCAAAAACTGTTATCAGGATGTATTCGTGATGGGATGACACCCTTTGTTTCAGACTAGCACTGGTCAATACGGGAGGAGCCGTGAGGAAAGGAGGCAGCATGTGCAGACCAAGGCAGCCGAGCTTGAGCGCACAAGAGCCCAGTTCTCTATAGCAAATTGCCAAATGGAAGTGCAGTGCACTCCTAAACTCAGCTCAAAGACTTGCTTCCTTCCAGTTGACATTTGTTCACAAGTTGGGTTGGTTTGGTTACAGGCACCTTCTTGCTTCAGCTGAGCTGCCCGTGTACTACAGTAGGCAGGTACAGCTATGTAACCCTATCCTATCCTATCCAGGAGTCCAGGCAAGCAAAGCAACATGGGGCCCTTCCAGGAGGAATGGGACTTCTGGGGGATGCGTGCTTGGGCCTCCAGGTTCTGGGGATGGGCCTCCGGAGGCCCCGGATTCGGATCCGGTTTTCATATTTCCACTCGGGAGATTTAGTTAATAACATCCAGGCTAGCTAGTGCGCCTTTGAAGCATGAGTAAGCATGTCTCTCCTTTCATCTGAATGCCAAACCTTACATGGAGCAGTGCATGGGCATTTTTGATATCAATGCTTGAAACATTACAGCAGTACACTGCGCAGTGTAGTGAGCATGCTCATCAAATGTTTTGAGCATTTTTTCTGATCCAACAGCTTTGGAGCATATGCTTTAATTTACCTTGTGCAGTGTTACCGCTCAGCTGCCCTTGTAGGTGGATATAGCCTTATATCCGCCAATATATGATGCAAGCTTACCTTACCTTGCTAGTCAAACTACCCGTGTAAACTTCCTGCATACATGAACGTCAAACCCGACTGCCAAAGAACAGAAAAGTCTATGCCAGCCAAAGAGGCAAAAAATACTGTTAAGCTTCCAAACCGTGCACTTGTACATAGGAAGTGGTGTGCATGTGCACCTCTACCTCTTCCTAACCTCCTTTCCTGTGTGACTGTCCTTGGAGGCCAAGGGAGTGCAGCAGCTGACGTGGATCTTTGGAGTAATGGATGGTGGGCCCATGCAGCAGCTGACGTGGATCTTTGGAGTAATGGATGGTGGGCCCGTGAGCAGATCACTTCCCTTAAACCAAATCCTTGATAGTCTTGAATCTTATCTTTGCTTTCTGTAACACCAATCTCATGTCCAGATTCCTGTCCATGAACATCCATAAAATGCATCCTGCAGAAATAAGCCCCAAATCTTGTACTCCAATGAGGCTGCTGTCCAGAGCAGCATGTAGTTATTCAGATGCAGCTGAAAAAGCAGTTAAGCACCCATACAAGAGACCGCAAGACATCCACGGCTTCCTCACTTATTCTGACGAGCTAATTAAGCAGTGAGCCTGCTACTGAGATGGCAGCTTGGTGGCAGCAGCGAATTCCACAATTCCAAGCCCTTAAGATTATTGAACCACGCGTCCTTCCTGTTTTGCCGTTAATACAGCAGTGCACCATCCAGCGATTCACAATGAGTCTCGAGTCCCAGAGATCCAGTCATTTAAGAATGCTAAAGCGCCAACTGGCTGCCAAGTCCCCCCCCAAGCAAGCCATCCCCACTTGTTTGGAGCTCTGCAGTGCCTAAGCCGCTGGCAGGTGATGCAGGCAATGCTGATGCAGGTGCAGCTGCTGCTGCCGCCGCTGCTGCCGCTTGCGCTGCTGCTTCTGCTGCTGCAGCTGCCACAGTTGCCTCCGCCTCTTTCAGCGCTTCCAGTGACTGTGTAGCCAAGCTCTGCATGCTGGGAGAGCGCACGCGGCTCACCTCGCGCAGCACGTCATACCTGGTCAAATCAATTGGCACAAATGCTTCATACACTAGTCAACAGCATGTTATTTTGGTAAAAACCGAATGCAATCGTGACGGTAGAGACGAAGACAGGAAAGTTAACTCGTTACCAAGCATGCCCCAATGGGGGCAGGCTTAATCTCAGGATGGACAAAAGATGAATTGCAAGCGTGAGTGTGAAGCGAGACCCGGTCACGCTGAACCTGGCAGTTGTGAAGCTTTCATCTCGCAGCTTGCAGAACTGGCAGTGTTGAAGCTTCCATCTTGGATGTCGTTGCCTTTGCTTGAGACCGTGCACATTCCCTATCTGTCAATCACCACATCCTTTGCAGGCACTTGCTCTCTCACAACCTTGAGCCACCTGCGTGTCTACACACGTACCTGAGTATCTGGCGCTTGTCCTGGCCCATTATCTTTGGTTCCCAACCTTTGCCAGGTGCTGATGCTGCACCATGTGTGGTAGGGCTCCACCTGATGGGGCCCAGCAATTCATTGAGTATCTCCTTCAAACGCGCCTGCATGAGGCCAGTGCAGGCAGGGTGGTGAGGTTGTGTGTCTAGACATCCAAGCACAAGTTAGTGCTGAGTTTTTGGGTGGATGCAGGTAGAAACCAAGACGATGGAAGGCAGCGGAAAAGATACAGGGTGATGAAATGATGAGTTACCTCGGAATTTCTTTAGGACCAGACCTTTTTTTCTGGAAGGGGGTACGGGGGGAAAACAGTGACAAGATGTGCAGCTATGGGGGCACCAAATGGATAGAACCTTTCAAGTAGAAGCTGCTCAGCAGAGACCATTACCCAATAATTGTCGGGTGGTCGAGAGGGTGAACACTTGTCTCTTTAAGGGGCTTTTTACTTAAAAGCTACTTAAATTATTTGAGCTTTTCTTGAACCACACTTTTGGACGACTCCCACACATAAATCTTGTGAAGCGAGACTGCACACAGCAAAGTCTGCCTTGTGGCCTGGAAACATGAGCATCTCTTCCTTGTTTTCCTCCTTTGTGCATACTGTATAATATTGCTTGTCATCCAATTTCCCGCACCTATCCTGAGTGTGTTAAGAAAGCAAAAGGAAAGAAGGTCAAAAGCAACATGGGCAGTGCAACACTGCATAAAATTAATTGGGAAGTGTTCTTCAGGATGCAGTTGAGAAAATGCTCACTTCTGACCTGACTCAACATATGCAACATGCACACTCCCTTCCTAAAGGCTACCAGCTTGCCCGCACCGTTGCTTTTTGGCCACCAAATGCTGGCACCAACTCATCATCCTTTGTAAAGGCTCCCAGCTTGCCCGCACCAATGCTTCCCAAGTGCTGGTACCAACTCACCCTCCCTCTTAAACACAGTACCACCAGCACACACCTGAGCCACCTCTGCCCACACACTGGCAGCACCTCCCGAGCTTCCCTGGGACACAGAACAACCAGCACCCACACAACAACCCGCCTCGTCCTTCTCAACCCGGACAGCCCTTCTCATAGCACCACCAAGGCAGTGGCACAGCGCCTCTACCAGCTCACATCCCCTGAAAGGCAACCTCACCACCAACACAGCACGATGCGGATAAATACGCACACCCCATCCCCAAGCCCCCACCTCGTCCTCGTCGGCCGCCAGCTGCCGCACATACGTCACAAGCCACCGACGCCATTCCTGCGGGGATTGCATTGCTAACGCTGAGGCCACATTGCACTCCAAGTGTGCACGTGCCGCGCGCTTCTGTACGTCGGCAGGCTGGTTGGCGGCAGCAAGCACATCTCGTGGTTGTCGTGCGCCAGCCACAGCGGCTTGCACACTGCCCAGCATGCCTGTGTGTGTTTGCATGTGTGTGTTTTTGTACGCGTGTGTGTTGTGTGTGTTTGTGTGTGTATGTGTGTGTGTGAGGTGAAGAGGGTTCAGGCCGCCACCAACAGGCAGCCAGCCTGTTACGATGCCTACGAGAGGAGGAGAAATTTGAGGCGAGAAACAAAAGAGGAGCAGCCAAAATGACACAGAAAACAAAACATGGCTCGCAACGCAATCATGCGCACTGCACAGCAGTGCTTCAAACCTTACAATGTGAATTGAGCCTGAGGCAAGCCAATTTCCTAGCATTAGCACCCATAATGATCGTTTTCTCAACCAAAGCTTGTGCCCCACCCGCGCACAGCTATTTTCTTTCCCTCCTGTGAGCAGGCAGGCCCATCTTATTTGACAGAAAAGGTGGAGTGGAAGTGGGAGGCAAGAAAAGGCTGCCACGCTTGTCATCATACCTTGATTGTTAGAAAAGGTGGAGTGGAAGTGGGAGGCAAGGAAAGGCTGCCACGCTTGTCATCATACCTTGATTGTTAGAAAAGGTGGAGTGGAAGTGGGAGGCAAGGAAAGGCTGCCACGCTTGTCATCGCACCTTGATTGCTGGAGAAGGTGGAGTGGAAGTGGGAGGCAGGGAAAGCGTCGTCTGCAACACGCATCCAACACGCCCACCCCTCATGGTAGGCGTAGGCATGGTGGTTGTGCATTATGAGGACAGGCATGCCCACGTGGGTCAGCTTGGCGGTCAAGACTGTAGCAATGACAGCAGCAGCAGCAGCAGCAGCAGTGGAAGCACTGGTCTGTGAGCAAGGCCAGCTGCCAAGACACCAGCAACAAAATCATCGCTATCACTGTCATCAACATCATCATCAGCAGCAGAAGCACTGGTCTGTGAGCAAGGCCAGCTGCCAAGACACCAGCAACAAAATCACAACTGTCGTCATCATAAGCAGCAGCAGCAGCAGCAGCAGCAGCAATGACAGTCAGCGGGAAACAAAAAAGCCTTTGAGCGCTCTGGCTGTCCACTCAATACTGTCCAGCAGAGTGCCGCTGCTCCCCAAGTGTGGGGCCCTCAAACATTCGTCGCACCAACATTCTGCATTAGGTTGAAACCCAAGCTTGGAGCCTGAACAGCAGCAAAAAAGCAAAACATGCCACCTGGCACTTTTCTTTCTTTTCCTGTGGCAGGGAGGGTCAAGGCAGTGAATAGTAATCGGGGGTGGACCTGCAGCCTTTGTAGTACTTCCTCTCCTTGGTGAGCACTTGCCATGCCTGCCAGAAGGCTGCCGCATCAAGGGCACACACACACATGCATAAGCATATGCCCCCTTCATCCTGGCCACTTGCCAACCGATGAGCATGGCACGCATCACCGCCTTTGGTGCAGCCCAGGCTGCCAAGGCACCCCACTAAACTTTCGCAGCTGTCGCTAGGGCAGCCAGCAGCTGGCTTGCTATGCTTTATTCTGTTGCAAATATGTGTAAGGTAACGGGTGAAGGGGCTGCGTGTGTGCCTTTTGCTGCAGATGGTAAAAAGGGTTTCTTCCATCCTGGGGATACACTGCTCTTCCAAAGCCGGCAGGGCACACACACGCACACACACAAGCACGCATGCACGCACACACATACACACACGCACACATGCACGCGTATACACACACACACTGCTCAACAAACTCACGTGAGCCTTCAGCCGCCGCTGGCCCCCTCAGCAGCGGACCTGCATCTGCTTCCAATTTGAGCTTGCCTTGCGCCACATCCCACACCCGTACCCGGCCATCTGTAGTCAGAACCATGAGCTGCCAGCCTCTCACTGCATATGTGTGTGTGCGCGTGCGCGCATGTATGTGATATCGAAAAAGTGCCGGTAGCAAACTTGCTGTCTCTGTGGTTAGATGCTGGGAGGAGGAGGAGGAGGAGGAGGAGGAGGAAGAGGAGAAGGGAAACAGTTGAGCCCATTCAGCATGGTGAGCCTAAAAAGGCCCATAGCTGCAAATCATACAGAGCTCAACACATGAGCAGGTGCACACAACCCCACCCTTTGACAGCATAAGTGCCATAGAGATGCCTCCCTCAGGCCATGAGGAATTGCCCAGACCTTTAGTATGAACGGCACATTTTTTCTTATTCAAGCTTTGCATCACTCCCTTGGCTGCGCAACTGAGCTGGACTGCAAGACTCTCATTGCAGCATGGTCACCACGGACATGAGGCACCACAAACAAAGGCACCTCACACACAGACACACACACACGCACATGGAACCAACCTGCCATGACTACAGCCGAGCATCCCAGCTGGATTGGGGGCAGCATCCTTCGGCCTGCTGGACTGAACAGCAGCAGGTCCCCACCGCTGGTACTGATTGCTGAAAAGTGCTGGCCCCCTGCGCCTTGCACCACACACCCCTGCAGCGCAAGCAAGAAACTTGCTTGTCAGTGTCGTTACTAGTGGGTACGTGTAGCTCTAGGTATAGCACTTTTCGTGTCTAGGTGCTACCCAGAGACGCCGCTGCAGTGCATGAAAGGGTGCAGCAGCTGAGTGCGGTTATGTGCGGCAAAACTGCAGCACACACCCATGCTGCACACGCAAAGGTGCAGCGGAAAAGGGCAAACACGTGTGGCATGGACTGCAATAAAATGTGTGGCATGACTGCAGCATGGCTGCCAAGGTGCACTGCAATGTGCGTAGATGCGGCACCATAAGTGCACAGCGTGATACAGGCATTGCAAATCGACTGAGGTGCTGGATCAGGCGCCCCGAGCATGGTGCAGGAACAAATGAAAGATCTGATGGGAAGCGTACAAGGAACGAGTTGGACTTGCGCAAGGAAAGAAACCCAGCAGCCTCATGAGCACCAATGCAAGCATCAAGCTACCAAGCTTCATTCCTGACAAAGACACACTTCATCCCCATCAAGTATGCTTCATCCCTGGCTTCACCCTACCCTCACCAATAGAGAGCGCCAATACAAGCATCACACAATCAAGCTTTGTCCCTGGCTAGTGCGGATCCCTGGCAAATATACTTCATTCCTGGCTTCATCCTAACCTCACAGCTTGCAGGAGTGGGGCCTAATTTGAACAGGTTGGCTGTACCCTCACTTCAATCTACCAGTACACACACGCACAAGCACGCATGCACGCACGCACGGACACATATGCAGGCGCACACACACACACACACACACACACACACACACGCACACGCACCTGCACGCTGTCATGCCACAGGGTGCTGCCGCCCCTGCTGCACTGCAACCGTGATGCGGGCCGTCCTCGATGGTCCCTCGCCGTGTTTGCTGCCTCCAACAAGACGTTTGTGCCCCCCGGCCCCCCCTCCTCTCCAGGCCACACCCCCAAAGACACACTGAACAACGACAACACTGGCGGCGGGGGCAGCACAAACGCCGTCGCTTGCGCTCCCCCACCAGCACCCCCCGCAAGTACCACTGCCCCTCCTGAAGGTAGCGGCTGCGTGTGCGGGTGTGGAGCGCTGCTAGCTGAGAGGGGGAGGGGGGCTTGCAGCGCCTGCCGCTTCACAGCAGGAACTGCGCCCCCCACCCCCCTCCCCCCAATCACACTTCCTGACCCCACGTACGCTGCTGTCCCGCCTGCTCCTGTGCTCGCTTGGACCTGAAGCTGCGGCTGCTGCTGCAGGTGTACAGGGGGAGGACTGGGCACGCAGCCTTGCGGATGCTGTGTGCTGGTGCTGGGCCCAGAGGGGGGCTGTGAGGCGCGTGCGGCGTGCTGTGCAGATGCGGCGGTCTCGCCCACAGGCATGGGCGCGATGCGCTTGCGGCCGCCCTCCATGGTCACTGTGGGCCTGCATGCACAGGTGCCATGAAACGAGGTGTCGTGCACAGGCGTCATGCAATGGTGTCATGGAACGAGGCGTGTGTATTTTTAGGGGGAAGCAGTGTCAATGCACAGGAGGTCAAACACCAACGGTCTTATGAAATGACAAGTGTGTGTCTGGGGGGAAAGGAAGCGGCAGTGGCAGGGCAGAGGCGGCAAAGCACCACCCAAGCAGACTGCCATGTGTGCTTGGTGCTCTATTTCAGCCTCGTCATGTCTCAAAGTCAAGCAAAAATCCAGGCAAGCAACCAACCGTCACCAGCAGCAGCAGCAGCAGCACCAGCACCAGCACCAGCACAAGCGGCAGCGCAAGCAACAGCTGCAGCTGCAGCTGCAGCAACAACAGCAGGTGCATCATGTACACCTATTGGAGGCCCAAGATGACACAAGCAAGTTTGTTTGCCGTTCGCTCAAGCCCTGAGTGCTCACCCTGCTTCCAACCATACGCGCCTCACATGTGTGCACAGACCTGCGTCCTTGATTGCACGACTTTGGCGCATGCAGTCACAGTGACGTTCCCACCCGACCCCCTCAAACCACACCCCCCGTGCAAATGGAGCAGCTGGTCAGGCTGTGTATGCATTGCATTTCAAACCATACATACTCAGGCACTGGCTGCCCCTTGAATGCATGCATCCCGCCCTTGCACTCGTGTATTGGCAGGGGAGCTGCACACGCACTGTGGCCTTGCACACGTAAACAGAAAGTGCAGTTGTGAAAGCAGTCTGCCCTACCTCTTAATACATGCTTGTAGAGCAGCAAATGCATGCTGGCGCACAAGGGATGTGGCACACGAGAGGACGAATAGGTTTAACGCATAGGTCTTCTACACATAAGTCTTGTACGCGTAGGTTTCCTAGGCATAGGTCTTCGACGCATAGGTCTTCTACACATGTCTTCTACGCATAGGTCTTCTACGCAGAGTTCTTTTACGCATAGGTTTCCTACGCATAGGTTTCCTACGCGTAGGTTTTCTATGCGTAAGTTTTCTACGCATAGGTTTTCACTGCAGCATTTTGGCACCAGAGAGAAACTCGCACAAAAACCCACACGACGCTCATTGTTGAACCTGCTTTGGAATTTCATGACATGTGTAGCAACAGAGATTGAGCATGAATCAAGCTTTAAACTTCCCCATCCCTCTCGCATTGTATCATTGCTACAATTAACGACCACATGGGTGTTTTTGGTGGTACAAACAAACCAAGAAGATTATAGACCAAGGGTGGTCACTCCTGCCACAGGTGGGAATGCTCTTTATCACTGGTTGAGTATATTTTACCAGCAGCGGATCAGCCAGATTTTCAGGCTATGGGCCAACCCTTATTACCCCTTGTTGCCCTTGCATGCTCTTTGTATGCTTTCAGCACTCTGTGCCATATAGGGACATTTTTAAACTGAGGTGCTGGCATAATGCCTGTTCCGTAAGCTTCCTGTTGCAAAAGAGCTTGTAACCCTAAACAATGCCTCACCAGTGTGAGCTCGTGAACTCTGAACATGATTTTGCCAACGTTCCTGGTGGGCTTTTCTTCTGATTATTCCTGGAGCTGTGTCACACACACACACACACACACACACACACACACACACACACACACACACAGCATTGCCTCACCGGGGGGGCGGTTGGTTGGAGGGCCCCGCTGCGCCTGCTGCACTGCCAGCCATGATGTGCGTCATGGTGGGTGCTTGCGCAGGAGGAGGTGCAAAGCCAGCCTCCGTCACTCCACCAGCTGGCCCCATGCGGGAGCTCAGCTTGTTGGCAGCACCCATGTTGGCAGCACCTGATGCTGTTGGGTTGGTTGGCCTGCTTGCAAGCGCTTGTTGGCCTTGTCTGGCACCGTTGGTGGCCTGCACAACAGCAGGATCACAGTGATGACGTTGGAGGCTGCGATCACAAAGGCCGGCATATGCACAACAGCAGGATCACACTGATGATGGAGGCTGCGATCACAAAGGCTGGCATATGCACAACAGCAGGATCACAGTGATGATGGAGGCTGCGATCACAAAGGCCGGCATATGCACAACAGCAGGATCACACTGATGATGGAGGCTGCGATCACAAAGGCCGGCATATGCACAACAGCAGGATCACACTGATGATGGAGGCTGCGATCACAAAGGCCGGCATATGCACAACAGCAGGATCACACTGATGATGGAGGCTGCGATCACAAAGGCCGGCATATGCACAACAGCAGGATCACAGTGATGACGTTGGAGGCTGCAATCACAAAGGCCGGCATATGCACAACAGCAGGGCATATAGGTGAAAACTTATTTGAGTTTGGAGACCACGAACAACAGAGGGCCTGTGCGCACATGTGAACGTACATGCTTGCATACACAAGCACTTGCGTGTATGGGCTGTGTGCCAGCAGAGTTCAAGCTATTGGCAAGTGGGGCACAGGCGCTGCTGCTGCTGCTGCTGCTGCTGCTGCCTGTGTGTGTGTGTGTGTGTGTGTGTGTGTGTGTGTGTGTGTGTGTGTGTGTGTGTGTGTGTGTGCGTGTGTGTGTGTGTGCGTTTGTGTGCGTGTGTGTGTCCAGGCATGCACTCACCTGGAGCTTGAGCAGCTCTGGGTCTGCAAGCGGCGTACGCTGTCGCACTTGGGGGTCCCCATATAGGCTGTGCAGGAGGTTTCTGACCTCATGCTGGGGGACTTTCTTGCCTGCAGGAAAGGAGGCAAAAGTAGTGAGAGGGATCGTGTGTGTATGGGTGGGTTTGCACGCGCGAGCGCAAGTGTGCACGTGCTTGTGTGCACGTGCACTCGTGTTTATGTGAGACAAAGAGTGAGAGAGAGGGGGGAGAGGTATGGTGCAAGCAAGAAGAAAGAAAAAGTTTGTACTTAAACCAAGGACACCTCTTTGCATACGAGGGCACTGTCATGAGCTTTGCAAGGTGCACTATGCACAGCTTGATCAGTCCCCTGGCATGCACAGAGGTTCCCATGGTGTTTTCCTTAAAACCAATTTCTTCTTTACCGTGAAACATGAGCAATGCATCTTGCAATGAGTGAGGGGTTTCGAGAGGCCACAGTCCCCATTAAGCCCACAATCACAGCATCCGGCATCATGAAGCACCAGGCCTAGAAAGAAAAGAATAGAAAAGAGAGATATAAAGAAAGAAAGAGAGAAAGAAAGAAAGAAAGAAAGAAAGAAAGAAAGAAAGAAAGAAAGAAAGAAAGAAAGAAAGAAAGAAAGAAAGAAAGAAAGAAAGAAAGAAAGAAAGAAAGAAAGAAAGAAAGAAAGAAAGAAAGAAGAGACTACATCAACCAGGTCCGGCTGCATGCATCAAGAAAAGATTCCATGACAAGCAAGCACCCCAGGGCCTCATCAACAAGGCTCACAATCCTGGCCCAGACTGAGCTAGGAGCCAACAGAGAGGACAAATGAGGGTCTGGCAGGTTGCCTGCCAGGCCTGGACTCACCCAGGTCCTCTTCAATAACTTGCAATCATTGTGCCTTCCTCAGAGCATGCGATCACGCTCATGCCATCAGACGCTACACACTACCTTGCCTGTACTCACCCAGGTCCTCCTCAGTGAATTGGAATGCAGCGATCGTGCCTTCCACGGAGCATGCGACCATGCTCATGCCATCAGGCATCCACGCCACGTCCATGACGGCACGCCGCTTGAACAAGTCGGTCATCTGCAGCCCAAAAGGTACCAGCAACAGCCAAAGGAACGACATGAAGTACACCAACCAGGGGCATGCTGCTCAGTGGCAGTTGCAGCTGATATGTTATGGGGAGTTGATGGTGAAGTGAGGGACTGAGGATTTCAAATGCAACCAGCAACAGCAGCGAAAGAGTAGGAGTTATCAGATGCTAGACCTCAGTAGCGAAAGAGTTAGGAGGTATCAGACGCTATTGACCTCAGCAACGAAAGAGAAGGAATTGTCAGACGCCATCGGCCAGAGCAGCACAACTTACCAGATCACATCAGCCATGGCAGCACAAGAGCATGAGGACTTATTAGATGCCATCAGTCAGGAGCACAAAAGAGGGGGGACTGGTCAGGCGCCAGCAGCAGGAACCCCTAAAATGCAAGATGAAAAGTGCACTCAAAGACCTCCTCAGATGCCTGAAGCAACAGCAACAGCAACAGCAGCAACAATTGTTACAGCAGAGGCATGTTATCTAAAAGCAGGGTACCCGTTGCTGTACAAGGCACCCCTTGCTGCAACTTTGCTGTATACATTGGTCAAAATTGAACCCCTTGCAGCACCCTTTGCTGTATAAATGTGGTCAAAATCGAATGCCTTGCAGCACCCTTTGCTGTATACATGTGGACAAAGCCAAAGCCCCTTGCAATGCCCCTTGCTGTACATGTGGACAAAGCCAAAGCCCTTTGCAGTGCCTCTTGCTGTTCATGTGGACAAAGCCAAAGCCCCTTGCAGTGCCCCTTGCTGTACATGCAGACCCCTTGCTGCACATGAGGATAAGGTGGACGTACTACCCAGATCAGGTTATGGTGGGTAGAAAGCAGGAGCCCTAAGACAGCCAAATCAAAGAAGCTTTCAATCGCCAGATCCAAGCACTGTATGGTCTGCACAATGTGGCCAACACCTGATTAAAAAGGCCAAAGCTTCCTTTGTGCAAATCTGGCAATGCCGTAGGAAAGGCAACAGCAGCAGCGCCGCAGAGCGGTTCCTCCGCCAATGTCAGGGTCTTCAAATCAAAGAACAATCTGCCAACAAATAAATCAATTACAATGATGTAAACGTGTGTCTGCTTGCTGATCATGCAGCAGACAAAACAGCACCCTGAGCTCAGACAGCCCGGATGCGCAGCAGCACCGCCATGCCCATCTCTGACGCAAGCACCACGCTTACTATCACTGCCTGTAAATAGATGGATGATGGGCACCTGGAGGAGGGGCACAGTCTCAGCAGAGCTCCACAGCGTAACCTGTGTGTCAGGGTCGTAGCTGCCAAGCGCACACAGGGTGGTTGCTGCGTCACTGCCTGGTTCCTGCAGAGTGGAAGTATGGAGTGAGTTTGTGTACACAGAGGCATACAAAGAAATTCTGGCTTTGCCATGTTGCAGGCATTCTACGATTCTGCTAGCTCCTTCACCAGCCTTCTCCTGCCTTGCAAAATTACTTCTTGCTCTACGTTAACACTGATCAATCTGCAGTGAGTCCACAAGTCCGATGCAAGTAACTTGCTTTTGGTCATTACAATTCTGTAAGAACAGGATAGAACAAAAGTAAAAAAACGACAGAGGGGGCTGGCTAAAAAAAAAAACTTCCTGAGACCTGAAGGTCCGATCAATTATTTCTGTGGCAAAGGGCCTGGATTAAGATCTGCAATCTGATCAGTGACACCAAATGACTGCTGAGTGCTTGGGTAAGTTTTATAGCTTGCTGCATCTTGAGCGGCTCAGGCTGCATGGCAGTTGGTTTCATGTTGCATAAAAAACAAGAAAAAAAATGAGAAGATGCCATGTGCCATCATCATTGACGAAGCCCAGGGGGGAAGAAAACTTTTTTGCTGGAGAGAACGGGCAATTCTTGCGCGGTACGCCTCTGACCCACCGTCCACCCCCCAAAAAACCATTCCAGTGTCCCTGCCTGGAAAACAAAGGTGTCAACCTGCAATTTTTATTCTGCATTGATCTGCACCCTCAGCATGACCCTTAAGTGAATTGCAGCAGTTATGTAGCAGAAATAAAAATGTGGACACTCATGCATACCGTACACGTGTCCTGCCAGGCGTCCAAAGCCGCCTTGCAAGTGCGCAAATTGCAAATCTGCCTTCACACCATGCGATTCCACGTCTAAATTTTTGTGGTGTCCTTGAACTTTGCATTGATGTACCTTCACTTCCACACCCCTGGCAACCTGTACTTGCGTGCAGATGGCGCCATCCTCTTGCCACCCAAACAGGAACCGCCCTTTTATCTCCTTTACACGATAAGAGTGCCAACCAACAGTGTTTGAGCCCAGGTATCAAATAGAATTTTTGTAATCCTGCAGAAGTGCCTCAGAGAAAAAACAGGAAAAGAGGTCCCAGAAAGAGAGCTTTCCGACCAACCCCTCGCTCCCCTCCCCCTTAAAACTCATTTACATACCAACTGACAGATCTTGATCACAAGATTCTGGCTGTACACCTCCTAAATAGATTGACACGTGCCATCAAATTTTCAAGAAAGAGCCCCTCCTTCGCAGCCCCCAAGCTAAAAGCTGGAAGTTGTGGCCTTGTCACCTTATTCCAATCTAGCCTATTCCCCCTCAAACAAGCAGCCCGTCATGCTCAGAAGTGGGTTCACATGTTCATGGCAGTATATCATCCATTTTGGAATAGGCTCGGGGGCCTGCTTATCAGCCATGATTTTTCAAATCGACAAGCCTCATGACTCGCTCAGAGGGGCTAGTCCGAGGCCTGAAAACAGGTTCTTTTGCATGCTCCCTGCTAGCCTGTCTGTAGCATTAGGGTTTGGAAGCAGGCATCTAAGGCACACATGCCTAATTAACCGCGACATGAACCCTACTCCACCACCAAACCTTAATTCCAGACCACCTACTGCACAAAATTGGGTGATATTTAGTGGTTTGAGGGCCTTGTATCAAAGGAATGCCATTGCCAAGACTTGGAGCGACAAGACCCTGTGGTTGATGAGATACACGAATCCGGTCATTTCCCTGAGATAAAATCCAGCATGTGGGGTGTCAGCAAGGTCAATTTCTGACGCTATTCTTTCCTGTCTTTTTGTATCTGGAGGATGTCAGCGCAGCATATGGAGGATACACAAACATATTTATGGGAGTGAAAATGAGCCCCAGGGTGGAGCTGTGGGACCCTTCTGGATGATCTCTCAGGCTGGGAAAGTGACCGGGGATGCTCTGACTTTCAAAATTTTGGGGTGAACATGGTACTTTATAGATTAATCATGGTTGGCGCGGCTACGTGTGCAAGATGCAGTTGAACCCTTCTGTGACGCACAGCAACTCTTCTGCAACTCACTGCAACCCTTCTGTGACTCGCTGCACCGCATTGGACCTTTCTTGTCGATTCAGAGTCCTGTGCCAAAAGAATTTCATTGCTCTAAAAGATGGAGCAAAAAGATCAAGTGACTGGCCAGGTTTATTCCAGCCATGTCCCATAACGAACAATCAGGCCAGGTGTCGCCAAAGGGGGGTCAACATTTTTCCTCTCATACATTTTCTTACATGCAGGATATTGGCCAAGTGCATAGGGATGACATGATTAATTTTAAGAGTAAAAAATGGTCCCAGGACGGAGTTGCGGGCCCTTTTTTAGGCAACATAATCCGACCTTACGCACTTGAGTCAGGCATCAGCTTTTACTTGCACTTTTTTGAGTGCACTAGGCAGCCTCCACACACAAATGAGCAAGCACCGCCTAAAAAGTACTTGAGTTGCAACGTTAGAAGTCCATCACGTGAGCTTTGTCTTTAATTCAAGCTTTTCCCAAACAGAGAACACTGCGCACCTTGCGGGGGTAAAAGTGGCAGGGGTTGAATTTGGCCACGCTGATCGTGAGCTTGTGCCCTGTGAACTGCTTAATGGAGTCCCAGGATGTGCGTCGAATGATAGGGGCCAAGTATGTGTTTGTGCTTTTGTCAACCATGCACGTGCCGACGATGTTCTGCCCATCTGCAAAGACACGCAGCAGAGAAAAGGGAGCGGCGATGTTTGGAAATGATGTCCACAACGTTCAAGACCGCAACGCACTCTGGTGCTCTTGTTCACCATTCAAGTGCCAGCAAATACCTCCCCGGCTACAATAGCACACAGCAGGCAGCAGGATAAGCAAGCGTCTTTCATCCCCATCATTGCAATGACTTTCAGTGCTCTTTCTCACTTAGCAAATGCTGAAATTTAGGCACTCCTGCCCATCTGCTACAGTACAAGAAGTTGCAGTAGTCTCCATGGTACAAGCGCTCATATTTCAGGCTTGGAAAGTGAGAACTAAGAGCAAGCAGAGTGCAATGACGTCCGCTCATTTGGCCTGTTGAACCTTTTAAAGTCTTGTGCAAGGGCACTCATATTGTGAAGGCACCCTGGCTAGTCAACGGCTGCATGATGAGTACTGTGCGCTATGAACTTGAGGCCTCCTCTTGCTCAGGCTGGCTGGAGCAAACTTGTTAGCAAGCACGTCAACTACAAACCTGGGCTCCATGACAGGCGAGTATGCATGGAGTTGTCAGCAGACAACGAAAACTCTGTCTTTACCCTGGCCACGCAGGACCAGTCGCTCACGCGCCAGATGAATATCCCGTCATTCTCGCCCTGCATGAACCCAGTTAGGCGGCAACAAGTAATGCAATCAGTGTAAAATCCAGGACATCACTCTCCATGACAACTCAGGTGCTAGGTCAGTTAGGCGGCAAAACCTCATGCTTTTGGTATAAACATGCTTGAGAAATCCTTGCTTGAGACAACATCCCTTCAGGTGCTAGGGTGTGCACAGGGAAAGGGATTAGTGAACCTGAGAGCATGACATGAACAAGAGGAAGAGCATCATGCTCACTTGGCACATCTCCCAAAAACAAGGCTGTGTGCTACCCACAGCCCAAATGTAGGACTGGCCAATTTCGTATACTGTATGACATTGCTACTGCTAGGCTATCAATCATACAGAAGTGGGAATGCAGATTTACATGCGCCATGGACAGAGCCCATGATTGCAAGGCCATCAATCATGCAGGTAGGCAAACAGGTTAACAGGTTGCCAAAAAGCCATTGATTGATAGGCTATTGATCAGCTCAGCCAAGCTATGTGTGAAAATGAGGAGTTAATGCCCCGCTGCAAACTGAGGATGCTAAGTGGTTGAGGGTGCCTAAACTGGTGCTTCTGCATCAAAAAAGTGAGGGTGGGGCTCTAGGATTGAGCCATGGGCATTTTAGGTCATTTTTGACCATTTCCAGGAAAATGGGTGCCAAAACACCTGCTCTGGCCCAAATTCTGCCCATATTTTGGCTCTCAGGTAGGTTTTAGGTCAAGCCTGATCCTTCGGAGTGAAAAAAAAGGGGGGGCAAATTTTGGTCCGGAGCACTTAGAGCATGGTCACCTGTGCGCACCTGCTAGGCAAAAGTGGTGTGAACAGGGAAACCAGGCAAGCACTGTGTTTGGCCACAACCTGAGTATGAGGACTTGTTCAGCATGCTTTCTAGGTATGCCTGCCAGGTTTGGGGGCCCAGATGAGCAGGGAGTGGCTCCTGGCGAGCAGTGACAGCTGGGCATTTGACCAAAAGATGAGGCTCTGGTCAACCCGCCTGAGCGTGTGCTCACTTGATAGACGCATGCTTTTGCACTTGAAGATGAAACTTGAAAACTCAGACTTACGTGTGAGGGCCTTTGACATCTGAGCGAATGGTGCAGTGGTTGCTCTGCTATGTTAACTCACCATTTTCCCTGCCAAAATCGAGGTCCGGGGAGCGATTTTCTGGACCCCCGCCCCAGCACCCCGGACCCCCCAGAATGTGCTCCTGAAAAAGTGCCCAGCCATCGCTGCTGGTCAGGTAAGCCCGGGGGGTGCTTCCTGGAGACCCCATTTTGGCAGGGGTTCTGCGTGATTTCTGGCCCCACACCCTGGGCACCCCCCGGCACAAATTGAGTATGCAGAGTTGCTAAGATAGGTCTAGACAAAGGTCCTGCATACTCAGAATCATCTGGTTGCAGTGGGGCATTAACTCAAACCTACTTGGCTGACCTGACTATTGATCATGCAGGTGGGCAAACAGATTCACAGGTTAGCAAAAAATCAAATTGATCAAAACTTATGACTACTAGGTTATCGATCATGCAGGTGGGCAAATAGGCGAACAGGTCGGCAAGAAGCCAACTTGATCATAACTCATGGCTGCTAGGCTATCGATCATGCATGTGGGCAAATAGGCGAACAGGTTGGCAAAAAGTTATCAATTACTAATGCTAGGTTATCAATCATACAGTTAGGCAAATAGGCGAACAGGTTGGCAAAAAGTTATCAATTACTAACGCTAGGCTATCAATCATGCAGTTAGGCAAGCAGGTTGACAGGTTGGCAAAACGCCATCAGTCAGGACTCATGTACCCCTGAAAAAAGTTATCTGTTTAATCCACCCTCAATCCTGCACGCCCCTCAGCATTTGTTTTTGGGTGACCTGCATGTTCTTGCAGGGGCAATGAACCCCTATTTGCCCTTGTACCCTAGAGCAGCAAAAAGAGCATTGAGTGTACAGGCTGCACACTGTTCCTGCATGTGAAGACCTGCAAAATACAACCCCTTGTAATCTTAAGAAAACTGCCGCACAAAAGCCCATGAAGTCCAGCTACACATTCTGCCCCTGGAATGAAGACCAGCTCAGTACACACAATCCCCCATACTCTTGGGCCCCGTCTCTGATTTTTTTCCCAGCTGTTTGGCTTCAAGGCCTTCGTTTTCATTCACACCTAGAGGTCCTCAAAGATAAATATTTTTCACTTCCACGCATTTTCCTACATGCTCAAAAACAATTACTTTTTAAGGCGGCCGCAGTAATCCCGCACTTCTGAAATATGCTATTTTCACGGGACAACATAAACTATGTACGACATACACACATATATACATTTAGATACATCTGTATGCTACGACATCTGTATGAAATCTGTATGAATACACATCTGCATCTATATGAATAAAATAGTAAATATCCCGTACATTCCCTTTTTTTGCAGGGAATATTTTAAACATGTCACAAGGAATACGTCAAGTATCACATAGAACAACTACGTCGGCAGTGGAAACTCCCCACATCGATTACGGAAAAGGAGCCACATCTATCTATGTTGAACTGTCCAACCCTTCTCAAATGCATTCATGGTGGACCCGTAATGCAGGGCTGCGACTTCAGAGCAGCAAACAGGCAACCTATTCAGCTGGACAGATACTAAAAACATGTGAAAAGTGCAGGGCCTGCAAACAATCCTCGCCCATAGATATGGTGGGAGCAGAGTGGGGTGCTGCCGTTTCCTCCTCTCACAGGAGGGATATATAAGTCTCCATTTCAAACAAGAAAGAAAAGGGCCTGTGATAGGTGATAAGCACATGGGCTGCACGGAGGCTCACAAATGCTGGGGTTTGTGCGGCATGCCGTCCTGCGGGTTCCAGCTAAGCATACACCGCTTTCCAACCTCCCGAATGAGCTTCTCTAGGCAACAGAGGACAACAAAGTAGTCAATTGTCATCTGCCTAAGACTAGATCCACCATTTCCTTGGCCTTTAAACCATTTTTAAAACAGAACAAATCCAACCAAGCTTAACCCTGCTATGTACAGCCCGCCTGGATCAAAATATTTCTCAAATATGTTGACATGTTTTTGAGTCAGCTTGAAAGGCAAAGTATGAGTGGTGCAAATGTATGGAAGTGCCTTGCCTCTCCTACCTGTGTGGCAATGTACATGTTGAAAGGGTCCCAGGCAACGCCCTTGACGTATCCGTGGTGCCCCTCCAGCACAGCCACCTGCGTGAAAAGTAGTCAGGTGCAGAGTGAAGTTGCACTTGTGAGCCTAGTGTGAGTGATGCGCACTAGGTGTGTGTGTCTGTGTGTGTGTGTGTTTGTGTGTGCGTGTGTGTGTGTGTGCTTGTGTGTGTGAGCGTGTGTGTGTGTGTCCGCTGCACGAAGCATGCAGCTGTGTGAAGGAAAACACGTTGCACGGATAACAACAGGAGGCTAACAGCAGCACAGCTACTACACACTCCACTTGTGCAGTGAGTGGGACCCATTTCAAGAAGGCAGCAGCAAGCAGGTGCTGCCTTATACTCAATAGGTGGTTTTAGGAACCTGAAAGCACACCCCGTCAAAGCACCACCTCTTTGAACCCACCTGCCTCCCAGAAGCCACATCCCACACGAGGACAAGGTTGTCCAGGCTGGCCCCATCTAAGCACCACCTCTTTGAACCCACCTGCCGCCCAGAAGCCACATCCCACACGAGGACAAGGTTGTCCAGGCTGGCCGATGCGACACGCTTGCCATCTGGGGACCAGCTGATGTCGCACACATTGCTCTTGTGCCCCCTCAGCACATGCATCTGCTTCCAGTTCTCCAAGCTGGGCGCATCCTTGTCACCGAATCGGACAGAGGCAGGGCCTGGCATGAGTTGGTTGATCACCACCTGTACACGCGCGTGATAAGCTGTGTGCATATAATGGATGCATGTGATGCACAGGGAGGCAGGTACCATGCAGCATTTTGGTGTGTGCTTCAGAGGGACTGCTGCGGGTGCCCCATGCTGCTCAGCAAGCTGGATTCTCCTCGAGGGAGGTACTTGAGCCTGCAAACTTCCACTGCTGCTACGTTCCTGGCACTGTTGTGGTGATCCACGCACCAGCTTGGAGTCCGAGCCTGAAGCTATCAGGTTGCCTTTGGGGGAGAAGCGCGCCACGTTGACAGGCTCAAAATGATCAGTGAGGGTGGCCAGCAGCTTGGGCACGCTGGGATCCTGCTCCTTCTGCGCATCTAGGATGGGCCCCATGGCCCAGATGCGGACTTTGTTGTCATTGGCAGCAGTGGCAAGGCGCTGGCCTGTGCTGTCTATGTCGACCGAAAACAGGGGACACAGCTCCACGTCTCGGCCTGGGAGGAGGTGAGGTTGATGGGCTTGGTGGTAGTGGTGTTACATTGAAAGGGTGGGCATGTTGTGGTGCCACACAGCGTGCTGCAATAGGAATGCCAGGGCAACGACAGCTGCCATCGATGCTGTGCTATGCGGCATTTGTGTTCACAGACCTTGCCTCTCATGCTTGACCCATTTGGGCTTCTCAAATAACATGGCTGCAGCTGATCCTATTCAATGTGGGCTCTCTTGGGATTCACCCTTCCCAGGATTCAAACTGATCAGTTGAAGGAAGACAGAGCATGAGAGCTTCTGGGATGATGGTTATGATGTTGGAATTTAAGTTAACTACAATGCAAGATTGATGCAACGGCACGTCAGCATTTGAGCTGTTCAAACTTTTGATCAACTGCCCAACCGTAGTGTCGTGATGGTGACCGGCCAATTTACATGGTTTTTTTTCCTATTTTTGAAGAGTACGGATCCAGCAGCTGGGACTAGCCGGAAAGAAAACAGACACCAGGACTAGCTGAAAATAATGGATAGAAGGCGCCTGGAAAGGAGCCCTCCCCCACGACGGGGCAGGATGCCTCCTCCATTCTACGATGTGCCACCACCACCACGCTATCGCAGCCGATCCCCCGTGTACAAGCGGCACAGGCGGGGAGATGACCCGTACTTGTGAGTGCGTGTGTCTGGGTATCTTTGTTTTTCAGGGGTTGGACCTGCCTGTTGCTCCTTGTACTGTGAACATGCTCAAGACCTCCAGATGGAGCTCATGCTACACTTGTCAGCCTTTGCATGGCAATAACTGTTCCCATGACAGCAAGCCAAACTTCTTTGTGTGCAGTCCTCGGGATAGCTACAGGGGGGGCCCGCGCTCCCCTCCCAGCTATGACCCCTACTACCCAGAATCACGCAGGTAAGTGTATTTACAGGGGCTCAAACCTGAAGGTGGGAGAATGGATGCAATGGAAACGCGCGCTCGCTTGAGCACATGTGTGTGTATGTGTCAGCACTCACAAGCTTTTGTGTGCTTGTGCAAGGCACAGATTGATGAACCAAAAGGCTTCATCTGCAACTTTGCATGGCATGGATGCAGTTGGCTGCAGCACCAGCTTCTGCATCTTGATATTGCACTCAGACTTGAGCAGCCTCATGTTCCACTGCTGGTGGATATTGCTCGTTGTGTAAGGGTGTGGTACAATGTGTGCTTACCCTTAGCAGCATGTATGGCCTTCCAGCAACAGCATGAGGCAGCAGATGCTCCATGCGCCACGACTGAAGTCAGATTGCTGGGTTGCTACAACTCAACATCTAGCCAAACCTCACACTGTATGACAATATCCCACGTAAGAAAGGTTTTTGGCCTCAGTTGGTGACCCTGTGCATGGCAAGCAGCATCTGCAAGATTGGGCAAGTCAACCCACATCTTGCCAGACCTCACGTGTTGTGGACAATCCCACTAAAGAGAGGTAATTGACCTTAGTTGGTGCCCCTGTGCACAACAAGCAGCCTCTGCATGGTTTGGCAAGCCACGCCTTACTGGATGAACGAAGGTGCTGCCAACCTCCTCTGAAAGGTGCTTGTGCATGAGAGCGAGAAAAAGAAAGGCAAGACCATGACATGTACGCTTTGCCTAGATGACCAGTGGACATGTGCATGGCCTGGGCGCAAGCTACAAGGTTTACAAGGATAAGGCCTTCAGTCAAGAAGTGCGACTGCTAGCCCCAGTGGACATGTGCATGGCCTGGGTGCAAGCTACATGCAAAAAAGCAATCATGCCAACCCTATGGCACTGCTGCCTCTACGCATGCCTGCGTGCGATGCACAGAGCATTGGTGCATACATGTGCGCAGGTGTTTTCCTGCACAAATGCGTGTGCGCGTGTGTGTGCATGCATACTTGTGAGATCAGTAACAAAGCGCATCACAAAGCAAACAAGCTCATCGGCTGCCTGCCCTTGCCTGGCCTGTACCACAGGTGCAGCGCATGCATGTTACAGGTTACAGATGGGGTTCCTTCAGTCTAGACGCCATTCAGCGCATGCACTTGTATGGATCATGGGATGCATTTATGGCTTTGGTACAAGCGCTGTTAGAGTATGTACTTTTGGTGCAGCGCAATCAATAAGACCGATTGATTGGTTGGTTGGTGATTGGTTGATTAACCAACATCAAATGGGTTGATTGATGGATCATATGAAAATGGTCTGCAGGATGGGCTTCTATTTGTAGAGAAGTTAACGTGTGTGCATGCACATGTGCTGCAGAGGAACAGCACACTGCTTAAGCAGGTCCCCCCTTCCCATGCAGCAGCGATGGCTACTTTGTGTACACGATGTGGGCATGCTTGCTTGATGGACAGCTATCTGCTGCTTGGGGACCAGTTTTGGGGTGGAGGTCCCCAGCCCAGGCAGCGGATGACTGGCAACAAGGCCGATGTGGTTGAGACCTCACTCCGTGAGCTGACACTTGTTTCCTGCTTGTCCCACAGGCAACCGAGCCCTCCACCTCGTGAGCAGCTTGGCCCCCTCTCCTTCAAGCAATTCCTCATTGACCAACCAGGTATGAGGGTGACAGAAAAAAAAAAGGCGCCAATCAAAGCACCTAACCGCTTGTCTGAGTGAGGCATGTCCTGGGGTCCTCTATAGCCTCCAAAGGGTCTCCCCCTGATGTGGTAGGAATTCTGGAGGGAACGTGGTCAGGCAATCTTGTCCAAGGTCCACCACAAGTAAAAAATGTGGGGAGGCTTTAGAGAATCCTGCATGAGCTTGAAAGCGGTGCACAGGGAACGTGGATTCGCCCTTCACCAGCATGGCTGCCAAGGCATATGTATGTAGAAGGATGCATCGCATCCTCCGTTGTGTGCCCTTGTGGGAGACATGTGCCAATCGGGATTGTTGTTGTTGTTGTTGTTGCTGTTGTTGTTGTTGATCAATTGTCGTATTTGTTTGTGTGCTATGCCTGAACGCATGCATGAAGGCATGCATGCATGGGTTGGTCTGTTTGTTTGTCTGCAAGCCCCTCGCATAGGTTTGCTCATGCCAGATGCTGCTGCATGCCAGCCGAGCAAGGCCGCAGGTCTGTGCCCTTTCAAGCTCGTCACACTGAGTGCACCGAGTTGGCGAAGCATTATCCTTCTTGAAGCGTATGCCTGTTGACTCATTGACCGACAAATTTCACCTCCACCTCCCCTCTCCTACCTCCGGCTGCAGATGATTTGACACCAGAAGAGGCCCAGGCTCGGTATCGGGGCTACTTGGTGGAGTACCACGGCAGCGAGATCAAAGCGGAGTTCATGCAGACGCGGAACGATGAGAAGTGGGTGGCTGATGCACAGTCGTGAAACTGGTCATACTTTTATAATGTAGATCAGGATACCAACCACACCTCCAGGTGTCCACAACGTGTTAGCCACACAGGGAATCGGCCAAGTAGGGTTGCAGCATTGCCACTGCTGTGCACCAATGAAATGTGAGCAGCTCGCTCACTACATCTCCTGTTCCTGTGGCCCACCTTATCAGTGCTGCCTCAGCAAGTAAGGCAGACGCCGATGCTCAGCCAATGCCATACTCCAGTAAAACTCAATGCTCAGCCCTACGAATGCCAATGCTTGCCTCTGCCATACCTGCTGTACTTGCAGCGTGCGCGCGGCGTTTGACCCCCGGTCCTTTGAGAAGACGCTGGCCAAGCGGAATGAGGAGGCTCAAGAGAGCGCTGCGCGTTTTGCCGAGGACTTCAAGTCAGGCATCATCTCTCCATCAGAGCCAGGTGCGTCTTGAATCATGCTTACTGCAAGCCAGGGCTCACCTCTCCATCAGAGCCATGCTTACCTCAAGTCAGGCATCATCTCTCCATCAGAGACGGGTGCATCTTGCATCGTTCTCAATTCAAGTCAGGCATCATCCCTCCATCAGAGCGAGATGTAGTGGTGCTCTGATGTGCTCCCAAGAAAGTCCTAGCATTGCCGTTGCAGACCTCTCTCCCTTCCTTATTTCACCTCACGTCAGCCTCTCTTCAAGGGTTGGCCAATTCCTGTATTTTCGCACGCATGTGCCATATATTTCTTATTTCCCTACAAAAAGAGGAACAAACAGTATATGTGTACCGATTTGGCCAGCCCTACTCCCTTGCCCTGGGTTTGCTGAGAAGAGCAAGTGTCGAAGGATCCACGCAAGAAGTGCCTGCCTTTGTTTTTGCCAGCTTCTGACCTGATAGTTTCAGACAGGGATGATACACAGTTAACCTATCGCAGGGCTCCTGTGCATTGTCCCAGGCTTCAACCAGAGCTGCTTTTCGGTATGCGCCTCTGGCTTTCGGCATGGACCACTTCCGTCATCCATTGCCAACACTCCCCTTTTGAACTGCTGTTGCTGCTGGCCTTGCAGGCTTCAACCAGGGCATGCTGGAACTGGCACCTAAGACGCATGCGCCAGGGGCTGACGCCAAGAAGGAGGGGGACAAGAAGGAGGGGGAAGGTGCGTGTGCAGGTACCCCTTGCAATCTAAGCCCTCACTGCTGAAGTTCAGAATCCTCATCCCCTCAGGTGAAGCCAGGTGTCTCGGGCTCAGCTGGGCTTTAAAATATTCATGCCTTCTCTGAAGCCCTCGCCTTTGCCCACATGTGTCCAGCCGTCTACTTGTTGGTCCTTCCATGCTCCTGCTGGCTTTGGAAAACGCTGATTTGTCGTCTTTGAATTGCCAATTGCACCTGAGAATATTTTTCCTTAGTGTACGGGGCGCAATTTTCCCCTATTCTTTCTTCTTACACCTGAGGCAGCAAGCCCCCTGCTTCCCTTCTTCTGCTGCTTCGCATGGAGCATGCTGGTGAGCACCTCTGCGTACTCACGCACAGCCAACCCATTGCCTGCTGCCATGCACGCATCAAACTGGTCATGTGCCGTTGGCCTGCCACATAATTACCTATTGGTCATGTGCATTTGGCCTGTTGCACATGGCCAGCATACTGGTTGTGTGCATCCTGCCTGCGGCATCTTCAACGTGCTGGGCGTTTGCCTGCCAAACGTGTTTTGCCTGCCGTGTTTCCCTTGCCCGTTTCTTATCTTACTTATCTTGAATTCAATGCTCTGTAAATGGAAGAATGGAAAGGAAAAAAAGAGGACGAGGGTGGGCTAGCAGGCGGTGGCTCCCAGGGCCTACTCAAGCTCACCTGAAGCACCAAGCCTTTTTCCTCATGTCCACTGTGATGCATGCACCATACTCCACCCCATGCATCTGCTTGCTCAAGCTCACCTGAAATACCGAACCTTTTTCTTCATGTCCACTGTGATGCATGCACCATACTTCACCCCATGCATCTGCTTGCTCAAGCTCACCTGAAATACCGAACCTTTTTCTTCATGTCCACTGTGATGCATGCACCATACTCCACCCCATGCATCTGCTTGCTCAAGCTCACCTGAAATACCGAACCTTTTTCCTCATGTCCACTGTGATGCATGCACCATACTTCACCCCATGCATCTGCTTGCTCAAGCTCACCTGAAGCACCGAACCTTTTTCCTCAGCTCCACTGTGATGCATGCACCATACTCCACCCCATGCATCTGCTTGCTCAAGCTCACCTGAAGCGCCAAGCCTTTTTCCTCAGCTCCCGCACAGGTCAAAGGTGACGGAAGTGATAGGCCTCAAGCCAGGATGGCTAACCGCTGGCCTAAGCCTCCTTTCCCAAAGTGTATGCAAGCATCTCACCTGAATGTGTGCACTTGCTCCCTTAAATGCAGCAGACGCAGCAAGTCATGCACCTCCTGTGGTCTGGCGTCCAGCCCGAATCGCCAGGGATCTGGCACTTAGCAGGTGTGCTGAACCCATTGAGTTGTTGTTCACCCATGGTTTGCGTTGTGCCCACATGCCTTCAAAGAGGCGTACACACAGTCGCTGCACACGCCACTGCTGCTGCGCACGCAGTAATCAGTAGTCATGGTAGTGCATCAGCGCCATGTCTTGCTCGCAAGCTTGTCTTTTTTTTGTGTGACTTGTATTGGCGCAATCTCAAGGTGTGCTGGAAATGGCAGGCACGACGGAGAAGAAGCGTAGCCACTATGTGCAGCTAGCAGGACAAAATCCACAGTGAAATGACACACATATGAGGATTCCATATGCAGAGGGAGGTCCATGGCGTAATGATTTTTTGTGGGAGTTACAAGCGTGTAGTAAATAGTGCGTGCAGAGAGAGAGAGAGAGAGAGAGAGGGGGGGGGGGGGGATCGACAGGGAGCTGCTTCGATTGTTGCACGGCAGCTCAGTCATCCATGTATGGCTCAAAATATGCAAACACTCGCAGGCGGCTCATGCGCAAGCTGGACTGGGAGAAGGGCATCAGCGTGGAGAACCCACTCGTGCCGCCAAAGTCTGAGGAAGACCAGGCGGTACAAGCGGAGGCTGAGGCAGCAAATGCGTCTGATGCGGCAGCTGCCAAAGGTGGGACACTGAGCCCACCATTGGAGATCGTATGCCATATGGTTGATGACATTGTCATGGTAGCTAAACAACCTTGTGGGGTTGACATGCGGTGTGATCAATGCTTGCGCGGTTGCGGTGGAGTGCCGATGGAGGGATAATGCTTGTGGGACCGGCTTCAAGTGCAAGTGGATTCCATTACCATTTGCAGCTGGCCAGAAGTGTGAATGGATAAAGTCTGGGAGCTGCCTCAATTGAAGGCATGCCTTTCAAAAACACCATTTGGGTGTCAAACTTGGTTAGCAGATCATGAATCTGCTACAGCAATCAGGATGCTGAAAAGCTCAGGGTGCTGAACTTGGTAAGCAGATCTCGAATCTGCTGCAGCAATCAGGATGCTGAAAAGCTCAGGGTGCTGAATAGGTTCATGGCGCAGGACTCGAAATGTCAGGGTGTTGAAAAAGTTAGTGGCACAGGGCTGGATTTTCCAGTCCAGGTGTTGGATGAGGCCATGGCTCCAAACTGTGGCGGTGGTTGTTTCATCTAGAGTTCAAGCACTAGCATTGTGTTTGGCTCACAGAGGTGGCAAACGATTTCTGTTGACACCTCCTTTTGACATGTTGCTCTCTCACCTGCAAGCTGTCGTCTTGCTTGCTCCTCAAGCAGAGGAGGCCTAAGACAAGCCACCTGATCAGCGCACGGATGTGACCCTCGCCATGCTACCCTCCCACCTGCACTGCTCTGTTGTCGTCCTGCTTCCTTTCCATGCAGAGGAGGGCAAAGACAAGCCACCTGAGCGGTACGCGGATGTGAAGGAGGAGGACGCAGTAGTGGACAGCTCCAACTATGATGAGCAGGTGTGTGGATGGGGGTGGGTGAGGAGATGTCTGTAGAACTTGGCATATCAGATCCATTAGGTGTGGTGTACCAAGAAAATGTGTGCAAACGCTCAGCGGTGCCTGTACCGGCACGAGAGCAAGGTCCTTGCACTTGTGGTCCTTTATTTCCTTGCTTCGCTTCCCTTTCAAAGGCTGCACCACAACACAGCGAGGAGTGCTGCAGACATCCTGCTTGCTGTTACAACGTTTCCCACTGCTTCCCTGCCTACTTGTGTGTTTGTCTTACCAAGGTCCTTCCTTCCCTTCCCGCGTTTTACCTTGTGTTTGCTTCTTTTGTCAACATGTGTGCTTTCCTGGTCTTTGACGTGTCTGTGTCTCTTTCCTTGCCTGTGCGTTTGTAGGTGGGCAGGTTAGACCTGCAGCTGTCCTACTTATGGCGCGTGCACGGCATCGACTACTACTCTGGCTATGAGCTAGCTGCCTCAGAGTTCGGGCAAAGGCTGACGGCCTGCAGGTGGGCAGAGCATGGCCTTGCTTGCATGCATGCACTTGCTCTTTCTCATCAAAATATGTTACATCCCTTCTGTGCTTGTTTGCTGCTTGAGCTGTTCAGCAGCGCAAGAATGTACGGTGGTGACCGCATTGCTTCGGTTTGCAGGTGCTCTTCTTCCTACGCAGGCTGCTGTGGGGCCCAACGTCTTTTCCTTCTTTTACAGCATTTGCCTCGAGGTCTGTCATGCCCTTGTGTGAGAGGTCGTTGAAGTGTACGCTTCTTGCTTGCGTGCAGGCTATTGCGGGGTCCAAAACCAGAGATGAAAGAGGAAGAAAAAGGCATGGAAGTGGATGGCAAGGACAGCAGTGTGGATGGCAAAGGCAACGCGGGTGCTGCTGGTGCAGAAGGCATGGACGTGGATCAAAAGGGGGGTGATGCAGAGAAGGGTGAGGTCAAAAAGGAGGCAGGCCAGGAGAATGAAGCAGGTCAGGATGGCAAGGCAGGCAAGGAGGAAGGTGAGGAAGATGGACAGGAGGTGAAGAAGGAGGGGGACCAAGGAGAGGCGAAGGCAGAGGGTGGTCAGGTGGAGATGAAGAAAGAGGAAGAAGGGGGAGCGAAGCAGGGAGAGCCTAATGGCCAGAAGGCGGAGCAGAAAGGGGAGGCCAAAGAGGGCCAGCAGCAGCAGCAGCAGCAGGGGAAGCAGCAGCAGCAGCAGCAGGGGAAGCCCCAGCAGGAGCAGGCTCAGCAAGGGGGCAGCAAAGGGGAGGACATTGAGGCAGCCCGACAGTTGGAAATGGTGCGGCAGAAGGTGGACGAAGTGTGGAACCGCAGGATGGCAGAGGGGGACCCCCTGGAGGCTAAGTGCATGCGCAAACGGGTGAGTGCAGGTTTTGGCGCGCAGGTGGGGTGCGGCGCTCAGCCTGCGTGTCAGCCGTGAGCTCCTACTTTCACTCTGCTGGGCGACACTGCCGCAACACGCGCCCAGGAGACCTAATGGCTATACCCAGCAGGCGACGAGGGTGTTGTGTAAAGCAGGGCAAAGCAAATGAGTGCAATGCACTGCTTTGAGGACACGGTGCTTTGCGGCACCCTGAATTGTAACCACCATGTACCAATGGCACCCATGGGACTTAAAATGTTCAATGTATTTACCAATTGAATGGTACTGAACATTGTGGCGTGTGGATGTCATCCAAGGTTGCCCTTGCAATTGCTTGCTTGCATTTGCTTCCCACCTTGTGAGTGCTTCAAAGGGTCGACCCAGATCGTTTAAGCGCTTGGTCCCTGTATACTCCTTCATTAGGCAGCACTCTTGCCTCCCTCCTTGTGAGTGCTTGAAAGGATTGCTTCAGGCCGAAAAGTGTTCCCTTCCTGCGACTGTGACTGTGACTCCTGCCACTGTGATTGTGACTCGACTCTCCTCTGACTGTAACTGCGACTCCTGCCACTGTGACTGTGACTCGACTCTCCTTTGACTGTGACTGCGACTCCTGCCACTGTGACTGTGACTCGACTCTCCTTTGACTGTGACTCGTCTGACCCCCTCTGTGCTCCCCGCGGCTTCTTCAGGTCGAGGAGGCCCTGGATGAATGGGTGGAGTCGCAGATCATATGCCACGCAGACAACAAGTGAGTGTCATGACCAACACAACTGCGCTTCTGTTGCACGTTGTTGTTCCTCAAACCGTGTCTGTGTCTCAGGACGTGCGCATGCGCCAGCCACAGGCAATAAGTGAGTGAGTGTCACAACCAACATGACTGTGGTTGCATCGCATTCCTGCCCTGCCTCTCCCCTTCAGCTGTGCCTGCACCACCTTGCCTCTGCCTGCTTGCGCACGATCCACACCATGCCTTTCAGACATGGCAACTCTCTTGTGCAGCATTCGCAGCACACGAGCACACCTCATGTGCTTTGCGTGTGTGCATGACAAGCTCCACCGGGCTCACTCATACAAGCACTGCTCGCTTTAAAGTCCTATCTGAACAGAGGCAGCACACTCTTATGCCACCCTCTGGGGACTTTTGGAGGCCTGTGTGATGCCCCAGCTTTTGCAAAAGCACAGATTTCTTTCGATGACAGTGAGCACGCGGGGTGCAAGTACACACCAACATGGTAGCTGTTAGCTAGATGCGTACGTAGATACGTTGGTCGTTAGTACGAGCACTAGGCTCTCAAAACCTAGACCATCAGATACTGATAAAGCTTAGCCCGAAGCAGCAACCGCAGCAGCAGCAGCAGGCAGCAGCCACTGGCAGATCAAAGCCTAAAGCAGTAGCAGCTCAGCTGGAGGTGACGCGTCTTAGCTCTGCTTGGTCGGGCCACCCTGGTAAGTGCTCCAGCAGTGCAGCAGCGTACGCTATGTGTTTGTGCCTGTATATTGCTCTCCTCACATGACCTGAGCGCGCGCGTTTGGGCCCTAGCCTCGCTTGATCTCAGCTGCCGCTTGCCGGTTGCTAGTAGCCAGCACTCGCATGCAACGAGACAGCTCAGCACTCCAAAGCAACTGGCCATGCAGCGTGGAGCGAACAGCTGCAGCTGGCAGAGAAGGCTCGCTGTCGCTGCTCAGACGTGTCAGCTGGATGCGCCTCACACGTGTCAGCTGGATCTGCACAGATGCTGCAGCTGGATGCGCCGCAAACGTGTCAGCTGGATGCGCCACAGATGCTGCAGCTGGATGCGCCGCAGATGTGACAGCAGGCAGCTCCATTTACCATTTATTGAACAGCCAATCAAAAAAGACTATAACAACACAACTAGTTAGCTGAGCCCAGAGCCGTTTCCTTGTGCACTAGGCACAGATCGATAGCTAGATAGTGTGGGGAAAGAGCAGACGATCGAGAAATGTCCGATACACACAACAACAAACCTAGATCTTGGTGGATGGTCTGAAGGCTCTGAGAGTCGGCAGCCCAATGCCATGCGGTGTGGGCATGGTGGTCACAGCTGCAGCCCCTGCTGCTGCTGCACACACGGTACTTGCAATCGCAAATCGCAATCTGGGCGCATTTTCGCTCTCTCTCACGTGCTTGCACCAGCACCCCCATGCACCCACGTTTGATTTCCTCATGCTTGACTCATCATCTCAGCCCAACTGATTTCTAACATGCATGCCTGCAATGCCTGCCCCCGTGGGCTGTGTAAGTGACCGCGAATGTGCGTGTTTTTGCGCATGGGCATGGCCCATTTTTTGCAGGTGGGGGACGAAGCTCAGCACCAAGCTGTTTGTGGCGCGCAAGTTTGTGGTGAAGCACATCCGCAGCAAGCAGGAGGAGAAGTTGCAGGCTGAGAAGGAGCGGGTGGGTGTGTTCTCCTGCTGGATGTGCTCCACTTGTGTGAAATGCGAATGGGAGAAGCTGGAGCAAGGGGCAGAGGAGGAGAAGGCTGGCAATGAAGCTGAGATGGCTTGTTCCAACCTGTGCTCTTTGAATTGCTGACAAAACCTCGGGAGTCGTTTTCCCCTACGAATGAAAGGATTCCAAGAAAACACGACATGGTGTCAATCTTGGTCCAGTAGCAGAACTTATGTCGCCATTATGACTGCCGAAGGGGCTTTGATCGAGTGCTTCAAAGAAGCTTCTGTAAGGGGCTCCATGCAGCCAGCCTTTGTAAGGGCAGACCTTGCAGTCTGGCTGTAAACTCGGTCCTAATTGTTCGGTGTCAGCATCTGCTGCAGTGCAGGAATTGAGGGAGGTGGTGTGCTGTCAGATCTGGTCTTTTGTGTTTTCCACGTGTGGGCTTGCAGAAGCTTTCCACGTGTGGGCTTGCAGAAGCTTTCCACGTGTGTGGGCTTGCAGAAGCTTTCCTTGTGTGGGCTTGCAGAAGCTTTCCACGTGTGGGCTTGCAGAAGCTTTTCACGTGTGGGCTTCCAGAAGCTTTCCACGTGTGGGCTTGCAGAAGCTTTCCACGTGTGGGCTTGCAGATGCAGAGGCTCTGAAGGCCTGTCCAGCAGTCACAGAAAAGGAGCCTCTTGGACACCTAGCAACCAGGGGCATTCACTCACAGTCCTCCATGGGGCTGGGCTTCCCCATCCTTACCCTGCCCTCATTGCAAGTACTGGATGAGCAGTAATTCTAAGACATTCTTTCAAGAACCCCTGCATCCTTGCCCCGGCAACATCGCAGGTCCTGGATGAGCTGTACTTTGAGAATTTCAAGAACTTCAAGGAGGAGGAGGCCCGCGCGATTGAGGCGGCTGAGGCGGCCCAGCGCCGCGCAGGCGCCAGAGGGGTGAGCTATATTCCGTTGCTTGTTGCTTCTGCTAGAGGCTGGAGCTGTAGGGAAGGGAAGGGAAGGGAAGGGTTACATAGCTGTACCTGCCTGCGGGGGCAGCTTAGCTGAAGCAAAACTGGAGCTGAAGCACACTCAGTTTTGGGTGTGTGTGTGTGTGTGTGTGTGTGTGTGTGCATTCACACAACCTGGCTCAAGTCAAAAGGACCGTGCGGCAGGTGTCAGTTGAGAGGACGTTGGCTTCAATCAAGAAGATGGTGTGGCAGGTGTCAGTTGGGATGACGTTGGCTTAAGAAGATCGTGCGGCAGTTGTCAGTTGGGATGACGTTGGCGGCAACAATTACCTTTATGAAATACAGCTCCAATCTCTCGCTGCCGTCAACAGCTATTGTGTTTGCAGCAGCAATGAGTCACGGGGTCCTCGCTGCACCTTGGTAGCTCAACCTCACAGAGCTGGGGCTGCCTTCCTACTCACTACTTACCTTGCTGCAGCGCTCCCTTCTTTGCTGCTGATAATGACTCATAACGCCTGCTGCTGCTGCTGCTGCTGCTGCTGCTGCTGCTGCTGCTGCTGCTGCAAAGCGTGCGCGTATGCATGCCTTTGTGACTCTGTGTGAGATTTGAAACATGTTTGCAAGGTGAGCTCGACAACAAGCAGTCTTGCCTTCGTTACAATGCGTGCAGGGCCCCGATGGTATGGACGAGGGCATGGGCATGATGGAAGGCCCCATGGGCCCGATGGGCCCGCATGGCGGCGGCCGAGGCCGCATGGGTCGCGGGGGGCGCATGGGTCGTGGTCGCGGTGGCCCCATGGGCATGATGGGCCCTGCCGGCATGGGCATGATGGGGCCGGCCATGGAGATGGGTGGCATGATGCCCATGGGGCCCATGATGATGCCAGGTGCGGTGGGGATGTGAAAAGGAGGGCTGCAACAAAGGAGGGTTAAAAGAGAGTGGCATGATGCCTGTGGGCCCCATGGTGATGCCGGTTCAGTTGGGGGTGCTTGGAGCAAATTTCTCTGACTGGCATTCTCTGTCGGTGTTAGCTCTTCAGGGGCTTGAATGATGATGCCAGGTGTGGTGAGGTGCAGTGAAGAAATTCAATTGGGGGGATTGCAGTGGTGCTTGGGTGTGAATGGTGTAAAGGTGCTGTTTTGTGACTGCCATGAATGGTTTGTTTAAGCGTGTGGGCTGCTCATCGGCTCTACATCTAAGGGTGCTTCACTGAATATCAAGCTCTGTGTGTTAATTTGCGTGTCGGGACTTTGTACCCAACTCCTGCTCAGCATTGTTCAGAGCTGCTTTCACCTTTTTCTCCTGTTCCAACTCATTAAATACCCTCCACACTTCAACTAGATCCTGTACATGTGTATGCGCAAGAGCACGCGCGCGCACGCGCGCACGCACACACACATACACACACACACGCACACACACACACACACACACACACACACACACACACACACACACACACACACACACACACACACACGTGCAGGCATGATGCCTGGGATGATGCCCGGGATGATGCCCGGCATGATGCCCGGCATGATGGCCCCTGGCATGGGCATGATGGGACCCGGTATGGGCATGGCCATGGGCATGCCAGGGGGTGGAGGAAGGGGCAGGGGGAGCTTCAGGGGGGGTGGCCCAATGATGGGGCGAGGCAGGGGGGGACGTTTTGGGTCAGTGTCAGTAGGGGGTGGCAAGCTTGACCCTGCGGGCACCCGAGAGTACTACGACCTTGACAACCCCCAGAACAACCGCGCAGTGCTTGACTATGGTGCGTGGGTGGGGTGGGTGCGAGGGTGTGAGCGGGAGTGAACAGGTGTGTGAGCGCAGGGATGCAGAGCCTGCTCAACTCTGAGCTGTGTGTATCTAGCTGCAAGCAGCCCAAACTCAGCTTGAAAAAGCTAGTACGTGCTTTCACTTAGTTGACACATTCAGCCCTGGCCTTCTGGTCTGTGTTTCGCAAGACAACAAGCTCACCGCGAGGTACACAGCATGTACGTTCCTGTGTCAGGCAAGGAAACAAAAATGGTTTGTGTGTGTGCAACGCATCTTGCTGCATCCATGCATTTCCTCTCGGTTCGGATCTTTGTTTTCTTGGCACACCCTCCTTCTGTCAATGATATCAGATTTGGTGCCACTTGCTGGAAGGAAAAAACATGAAAAGAAAGTTATCAGCACCTCAAAAGCAGAACAAAAAACTGCTGCATGCCGAAATCCGACTTTATCTCTTTGTCTGATCGTCATTTTTTTCATGCATGCATGGCGGTTGAATGCTCTGTCCCAAAGGGAGGAACCTGGCTCCATTTGTTGCAGGCGGTATAAGAGGGCAGGCGCCTGGCACATGTCCAGGTGTTCTGAGAGGATAGGAGTCTTTTGTCCCGAAGGGAGGCACCTGGCAGTTGTTGCGGGAAATGTTCCTTTCCATTTGATATCCGCATGAAACAACGCCAACCATTTTCATTACGCAACAAAACCACGCGTTTCAAAAGAACCTACACTTGTTTCATCAAATCCCACGTTAAAAATCCAAATTCAGATCACCTGATATATATTTTCTGACCTCGGATTACCTTCAAAGGGATCTCAGCTCCACCCATGTAGCCATTGTGCATAACCTAGGACAGGCATTTATAACCCTATTCCAGATCACATCATCGAGCTCTTTTAGGAACACCGTTGTAGAAGATCAATGTTTGACCTTTTTAGCAACCCTAATGCTCTGATGTTTCCTGAGCAAAATGGCTGAAGTGTTGCTGCCCATCTTCTCGACCACTGCTTCTGGCTGCCACCCTCTGGTTTTGCTGCTTCCTGCTTTCCTGCCTGCCTCAGGCCTTTGCTCATGCCCTGCTGCTCACAGGCGATTTATAAGAGAAAAACTAGACATCGCTCGACTCTCGACCAACCACTTCGGAAACCAATTCAGGCTTGATGACCTCTACCTGATCCATACCAAAGCTGATGAGAACAGCAGCCGCCAGAGGCTTGCACCTCATGAGGAGCTCTGTTCCGGGGCTTATGCTTGTGGCAAAAGCAACAGGTCTTTAGAGATGGAGTTCCTGGTTGCTGAGACCATGGTGTCTGTTGAGAAGTCATGTGTTTTCTCATGCCCCTCTAAGGGCCTGCAACAGCCAATTTTGCATTCTTTGGCAGGGCTGCTGCAATGGCATCCTGAGATGATTCCTCTGTAATACTTTCTTGGATTTGCTTGCGAGGCTGCCACAAGATTGGTTTCGATGGGAGCATCCCGGTTTTTGGTTGAAGCTGCCACAGCAACAATTCAAGTGTTCAAGCCATTGTTGAGTTTGCCGGCTTTAGGTGAGAGTACACAGCATTCACACTTCATGAATTCTTATGGCGTGTCTGTAATGTCTCAGTCTGCTCTCTAGAAATGGGCCCAAATGTCACCCAGAAGGACGTGGCCCCACCCCCTGGTTTGGTGAGGCCTTAAATAGCTTGCTATTTAAGGGACCTGTCCTTAATGCATGCAATCGGACTTGACGTGCATAGCCTTTTGTTCTTTTAGGGTTCAGAAACCCCTAAGAAAACCCTAACCCTAAACCCCTCTTTTATGGCCCCCCGCCCCTTGGATCACAATCCTGAAAACCTATCTGGAGCAGTACTGATCCTTGCGATGTTTCATTTGGGGCCCATCACAGCTCCCTCTCACCCGTTAGTTGCCTCTGTTTTCAGCTATCCTTGAGGCGGTGTCCACAGCCAATTTTATGTTCATCTAGCCAAAGAACAAACAGATAAGAGAGAGAGAGAGAGAGTTACAATGGGGTTTGACCTTCAGCCAGGTAGTTTGGCTGCTCGGTCTGCTCAACTGTTCCAACTGCACAAAAAATATCCATGAGATCGGAAATAAAACGATAAGTGTCATTAGTTTGCTTCTGCAAGAAATGAATAGCATCCTCAGAGCTAGCTTGAGAATAGTAGAAAGTGCCTGAATCGTCCAAAAAAATTATATAAGACGAGGGGATGTCAGAAAATAACTGTGCATAAGCCCTTCGAAGAGAACACACAGAAGCGCAAGAACAAAGGAACACGGCATGCTTTTCATCTTGGAGTCCTTGTTCACATTTATCACAAGTTGATGTGTGCTCCTGCCAAAGTGATGTCTCAACTCTTAAAGTATGAGCATGTAAGCGAAAACGTGCTATGTTTCTTAGCGTGCGGTTGCCCAAATCAAGATGCAAATACCTGGGGACAGAAAAGGGCGCACCATGAACAGACAAGGGTCTCAAAGGAAGTGCCATCCAGTGATGATATTTGGCTAATTTGTTCGTGTGGTCACCATGTTCTGCCAAGGCATCAGCATTCCACACACCTCGCAGCCTTTTTCTCAGATCAACAACAAACTCCCTCATGACTATAGGCTGCCCTGACCGAACACAACGAGTAAACACGTTGCACCTGTCCAAGCCTGTGCAGGCAGCCAAAAATTCTGAAGTCCAGCATTTATGGGAAGACTGCTCATTTCAACATCTGCTTGCAGTACCTTACTGAGTGTAGTGCTGTTGCTGCGCAGTTAAGCATTGTAAAACCTAACTGCTGCACGAAACCAATAGAACTGTAAAGGTTCATGCCCACACTCGCGCAGTACAGACCAATTAGGAGTGGTGCGCTTTACCCCAAGGATACGCTTCAATAAGCACAGATGTACAGTTTGCAAAGGACAGTCCATTTCAGCTCCTTCTTTCATAAATCTAGTGCCCCAAATCTGGCATGCATACATGCTAGCAGGGAGAGCATATGCTTTAGTCAGCCAGAGCATGGTATGCGGCCTATCTGTCAGGTGGTGCTCAGATGCGAATTGCCTAATCCATCTACAACCAGCTAGGAAAGGGGCACACATATACTCAGCAGTGGCTTGCGGGTTGCGTGCAACTGGAGAACTCCTTTTTTGAAGGAAAAAAATCCTTGAGCTGAGTTCAGAAATGCCAGTTGCTGCAAAGGAACACTCACTGCGTCACTCTTCAAGATATACAAATTTTAGAAGAGACCGGCAGCCACACTGTTGGGCTGATAGGCGTGGTGCTGGTACTTTCCAGCACACGGAGGCGAAAACTTTGAGCAGTAGATTGAAGAACTGAAAACCAGGGGAAAAGGAGGGGATAAATGGAAAAGAAATACTGTTTGTGCAATATGGGAAATCAAGTGCAACAGAGAAGAGTCCAAAGGTCCATGTTCAGTTTGTCCAGACAAGGCTTGCTTGCTTTACCACGGTTTGCAGCAACGTGCATGCACAAATGATGAGGAAAACTCACTGCGTCATTCTTCAAGAAACAAGCATGCAAAATTAGGCATTCGAACTCTATCAGGATTGAAGTAGACAATGTCAGATACCAGAAAATACGTTTTCTTGTTACCACAAAATGCTCAGAGGAGTAGGGAACAGCGTCGCTCTAAAAAAAAGGTTTAAGAGGCCATGTCAGATATGTCCATGATATCCTTTGTACTTCAGTTCTCAGTGTCCACTGTCATGTATGCTTTGTCATGCTACACAATGTTTAATGGTTACAATGGTGAGAAACCGGCAGCCACAAGCGGTGGCTGAAAAGAAAAGTTTACGCAGGCCACAGGCCGCGTGCATTAAGGAAAGGTCCCTTAATCAGCAAGCTAGCAAGGGCCTCACCAGAGGTCCCTCAAAACTACACTAGCTACAGGTAGCCTAGGAGAAGGAAAGAGACTGAACTAATGAGGATTGGGCGGGTTGTCGGCCATGCCCCGAGACGCCCTGACTCTCCTTCTCCTTGTATCCACCTCCGCGCGCCCAGCGACACCCCCCCCCCCCGGAATCCCCCTGTGAGCAAAGAGCATGTCTGGTGTTAACGATAGTGGTTAGTCTCTGCATGGCATGACAGCTCAGCTTGAAAGCTAGGGATTTTCCTTTTATTTGGATAGGCCCAAATTGACAAGAGGTTTGATCGTGTACTCATTGTAAATAGTGCCAGCCACACCAATCAGGATGATGTGTAGAGCCACTTTGTTGTTCCTGTTTGGATTCCTTGAGCTGCGGGTTTAAGTCTGGTTATAGTGTGAGCATGTTGAGTTGCTGCAGTTTCAAAAGTAATGTCACACCCCTACGGTAGGGGTTGGTATCAGGGCAGGATTTTAGTTCAACAAGGTGAATGCCTCTGTCTTGAGGAGAGATCTTAGAAGGATTAAGGTGAGCTTGTCTGCCTAGGATAGATCTTAGGTGGCTGTATTGTAATGCTGTACACTGGTTTACAGTGTAATGCTATACAAGAGAGTACCGCCCATGCAACCTAATACGTGCACATGTAAGTTTGAGATCATCGGATATGATATCAGGTGCAATGCGTTGCTTGAAGCATTTCATGAACAGTTATCTTGAAATTCCAGACACCTCATTAGAGACCGTGAGGCCCCAGGTACCCTTAGAAATATAAACCATACGTAACTCGAATCTTGGACGGATCTTGGACTCCCCATACCTCACAGAGGGACCCCATGGGGCCTTCATAGCTTGAGATTTCTTGTGCACTCTGAATTGCGTCTCTGGGTCTGTGCTTGCTGCTCGTCCTCCCCCGCCCGGATTTTAAAGCATCTTCGAGGTCTGGGAAGTACATCAGATTGAAAATAGGGGAGGAAGATGCAGATGCACTTGGTCTTGCCTCTCTCCGAGCCAGCCAAGCAACATTGCAGAATGCATTGCCGTCTAGGCCTGCCCTAGGGATATCGGTATTGGTCAGGTTGTTGTCTTTGGGGCTAGCCTGGTATTTAGCAATCGTGTCTGCATTCATTCCCAGCTATTGCAGCATGAGATTTGATTTTACAGAAAAATATGTGACCTTGAGGGGTGAGGTTTGAGATTGTTTTAAAACCTGAAATTTCAGAACATCTCCTTGCACATGATGCCTGTGTTTCTCCGAGTACAGGATTTGCTTCCTGAGTTGGTGAAGTGAGCTGAAAGTGTTTGTGGCAATGTGTGTGTGTGTTCGTGTGTGAGTGCAGAAACAAATGCAGCCAGTCCTGCGCTTCCTAACATAGGAAGGTGTTGGTAAAACCACCACCATTAGGCTCAAATATGTGTTTTAGTCACTACTGATCCAAATATAATTTGGAAGGTAAATGTCTGCCCCTATCACTGTCTTGCCGTTCTGAACCTAGCAGCTGCCGTCCATGCAAGCCCAGGACTTCCAATCTGCAATTTGAGCTGGAGATCTGGATTGGACTGACGAGGAGTAGGGGCAGTCATGTCTGCAGCTGGTTTATGGGGGGCCTTGGCAAGTTGGTTCTTGTTTACGGGAAATTTTCATAAATCTGAATCCAGGCATGACAGTGCGCCTTGCATTAAAAATGGGGTCGTTGCTCACATGTTAAACAAACCAATTGGCTTCTAAAGCTTGCTTTTCTGAGCATACCCTTAATGAGTTTAAACAACTGGATCTGGCCACTAAGATGCCAAAAGGGTTGCATGTGAACTTCATGCCCATTTTGTTCAGTATACCCACAAACTTGTAATTGATAACAAGGATACTCCTCACAACTAAGCCCTGGATCTGGGTGCTTCTAGTAACCCTCCAGATCCCCATGAGCACTTTCTGTTTTGAAGCTTTGTGGTGAAGGGGACTCACAGCTCTTCTGAGCCAATGTGTCTCCTTTTCCTAAATTGATGTAGGTAGAGTTTCCTCTGCCTGCGTAGTTTTTCCTCTTTTGTTCTTGTCTTCCTAGAGAAGAAAAGAAGAATCGGTAGGCAGTGAGAACACTCCCAATCATAGTTGAGCTTCCTTCATTGATGTGGGGAGTGTTTTCACTGCCTGCGTAGTTCTTCTTCTTTCTTTTCTGAAGTGATATGATGATATTTAAGGAAAAGGAGAGGCGTTAGCTCAAAGAGCCGTGAGTCTTGTTTATCAGGTATTCCACATAGCTTGAGAACATGGACATAAAGGTAGAAAAGACAATTACATAGGCAGTGAAACGCTCCCCACATCATTTAAGGAAAGAACACAAAGCCTTAACTTAAATTAATTTATGCAGGGAGATTTGAATTGCTGCGCAGCTACCGAATCCTTTCTCCACCAGGTCCTCCTCCCTCTTCTTTTTTCAACATCTAAGCACGCTGCTTCAGATGTCCTTGGTCAAATCCAGATGTACTACACGTTGTACACGCCTAGGCTGCTTGCAAGGAGAACACAAAGAATAAGATAACTGTGCATGCCAGCTGCGTTCATTGGTGCAGCTTCCCTTACAGTGTAACAGTATTGCTTGCAAGTGCAACATCCCGGATGATGGGCCGTCATGTTACGGAACCCTGCTCGAAAGGCAAGGAGGGCATTTGCAAGGAGGGGGCCCCGGATCGATTCCTTGTGGCTGGGGTGGAAAAGGATGCCCTCTATCGATGGGAGCCATTGGGAGGCTCTTTCTTTAATGCACGCAGCCAAACGGCAAGCGTGTATCTTTCTTTCTTTCTTTCTTGCTTGCTTGCTTGCATTGCAGGTTCATGTCAAAAGTAAAGCAAAAGCTGTTGGCGCGCGCATGCACCTGTTTGCTGGTTTTCTTATTGAAGCAAGCACTATCCCTGAACTTGCCAAAAAAAAGTTCAGGAAAGGTAGGAAAATGAAAGAACAGACTGTGCAAGCTGGTTCCAGCCGTGCAAGTTGGTTCCAGCCGTGTGCATTAAGGGAAGGTAATATAACTAGCAAGGTACTGAGGTCCACTGGCCTAGCCCAATAATCAATGAGGGTAAAAAGTAAGGGAGTGGCACGTTTAAAAGTGCAAGTTTGTGAGCTTATTGTGTACTACTGCAATGTAGTACAGAATTGGCATGGAGTTTATGTGTAAATTTGGCTGGCTTTTGCGGATCAAGCCTATGCATTCTGAGTTGATTCACAGTGCGAGGAGTCCCACCCACACCCGGGAGGATGTTGTGGAGGACCTTGAAGGTTCTGTCAGGGTCTTCAAGCTGCTTTTGCATGGCCTCCAGCTGCATTGCAGGCCTTTTCTCTTTGCAACATTGACTTTTACGAACTTAATGCCAGTGGTATTGAACATGACTTAAAGCATCAAGTTGATGCTCAACGCATGAGGTTGCCTGACTAGTATTGCCATCTTACCAAGTACCACTTATTCACTTCCTCCCATGCTGCATAGCACCCACAAAGCGCAGTGGCGTGGGATTAGTGGATTGAAGAAGAGAATCTAACTAGCTCGCCTGACAAGATGCCGCACCGTTTTAACCTAACATTGGTTTTGCATCCTGTGGACATACCCCTTTTCTTCAGTTTCCTCGTTTACAGTTTCCGCCTCCGTGTGCTGGAATGTACCAGCACCAGGCCTATTAGTCCAACGTTGTGGCTAACGGTCCATTCTATAAATCTGTAAATCTGTAACCTAACCTTGCCTATCATTTCTGGGGCTCACTGTTAGTGTCAGCACTGACTGTCCTTTCATTAGTGCGGACTGGTTAGAATCCAGTGTAGACTTATTATTTTGGTGTTGGCTGGCGCAGTCTAGCAAACCAAACTACTTGGCTGTAGTACATATCCCATTGTAAAATATCGTGGGGCCTCTTTTATTTTTGTGAGGGAGGGGACTTACAGCTTTTTCAAGCCAGCCTGCCTCCCCCTTATTTTATGCAGAAAGAGTCATTACATGGATAAATACTTTTTCTCTTCTTCATATATTTCTCTCCTGCATAAAAGAATCAGTGTTCATATGCACCACAAAACTCACATGCTTGTTGTGCCCTTCTTTCAGGATTTCTACAACTACCCCCCCCCTGCATTAATTCATCATGAAATTTCTTGGTTTCCTTTGCCAGCAGGAAGCAGGGCTTTTAAAGATTTTATGAATTCATCTTTGCATGGCAGAGGCCAGCCACAAGTCAAAAAGCCAAACAACCTGGCTCAAGCTTACTCATGTAAACCTTTCAGTCATCACTAAACAAAGCCTTTTGCGAGCATCAACTCAGCACAGATCAGACTAAGTGAGAAAAAATACTTTGGAAGCTTACTAAGTATGCTTTTGTGTTTTGCATTATAATGATTGCCCTTTACTTGACAGGCTATACGAAATCAATCATCTGTGCCGGTCCATCACGCTTGTGATACTAACGATAATTTAACAGCTGATAAACAAGTAGGTTTGATGCCTGACAAAACTCGGATCAATCAAGGATGCAAAAGAAAAAACAAACCTATTTGAGCAAAGCTCCAAAGGCATGTTTGCCGAGCAATTACGTTTTTTGGAACATGAATTGATAGGTGAACGCAAAAGCAAAAACATCACAAGCAGGAAAAAGGCAAAATACAGAGAAGGAAAAAAAGAAGACCAAACATTTTAATTGCTACTCAACAATGCGTCAGCAAGAAGTTATGTACAGAAATCATTTTCCTGCTGTTGGTTCACGGCAGGATAAGCAGCAGGGTGAGATTTATGGAGGAGTTTAACCAATTAAAGCAAGATCTTCACTCTTTGTGCTGAATAATGGCAGAAAGTGGCAGGCAGGTAGCAGACTCAGTTCTGACACCTTTATAATCACCGAACCAAAGTGAGTGGATGATCCGTCAAAGTTGTGAGCGGCTCTAAATGCATGTTCTGTCAAGGGTGGGACTAGATCCTGAGCAAGGCTGTGAGCATCGAGCATCCACTATGCCACAGCAGCCATGTGCCTGTTCCTCCACGGCAAAAATGCTGTGCTATATTGCTTCCTCACAGAAGCACTAATACATGCAAAGCCATCATGGCATGATGACAGCTTGAAGCACGGATTGCAGCTTATTTCTCCAGGTTGATGTAATAACTACATAAGCCTGCTTGACCAGGTGCTGGGTGCAGCTGAAACATAAACAGAAGGGCAAGTACTAGGTATGTCATGATGTTCAGACGGCCGTGCTTTGGCCAAAATCCCTCAGACTGCACAAGTGTGCTACATGAGCAAGCAAGCTCAGACCTTGGGAGCCTGTGATTGCACCATCAGCCTCATCTAAGGCAGAAGGCAGAGGATGGATTGCTGTCAGGGTTGCAGCAGGGCAAGTATGGGCTGGGTAGTGACTAGCAGGCACACAGGACCCGCTTGATGATTCAGGTCCTGGCTGACCTTGCTGCTGCGCTTCTTCCTGCAGGTGCTGCTGCTGCTGCTGCTGCTGCTGCTGCTGCTGCTGCTGCTGCTGCTGGACCTGTGGCTGTCGCTGCTGCTTTTCCATCACCAGCGCTTGGTCTGGCAGCTGTGGAGAGGGGAAGTGCTGCTTCAGGCTTGGGGCATTGGACACGATGGTAAAGCAGGATGCAGAGGAGTCCATGAAAGTTCCAGGCAGCGCATATGCTGCAGCAGCCTGCGCGCCGTGCCACAGTGCTGTTCCCAGATGGAGGGGATATTGCAGCATGGTGCCATGATCGGGGCAGGTGTACACAGGCCCTGGGCTGCCCAATAAACAGATTGGGTGTAGCTGGGGTGGAGAAAGCAGGAGGCTTGGGTGGGCAGGAGGCAGGAACACTGGTGGTGTGGATGTCAGGGGTGAAATTCCAGGGAATGTGAGAGGAAGCATCGGTGGGGGGGTTTGCAGGCCATTCGGGCCATTCTGCACGTCAACATGGCAGGCACAAGCACATTATCTTGGAATTAGATTTTCCAAACATTATACAACAAACTCAGGAACATTTAAGGTTGACTTAACTGTGCTTCAATGTAATAAAACACTGATAAGCTAAGAAGTCCGCAGTACAGATTGCACAAGGACTTCATGGCACAGCAACAAGCACATGCAACAGAATTTTTTCTCAGGTCAGCAGCAAAATGATGGAATTTGAATGAAATTTAAGTCCATTCAAGTAACTCCAGGATGAATAAAATCTTCTCGCATACAATAAATGGATTTAAAAAGAGAACCCAGGCACTCACCTGACAAGAAAAAGAAAAGAAAAGAAAAGAAAAAGAAAAACTACTAGGGAGAGACTCTCCCTACATCAATTAAGGAAAAGGAGACACATTGGCTCCAAAGAGCCGTGAGTCCCCTCCACCACAAAACTTCAGAACAAAAAGTGTTAATGGGGGTCTGGAGGGTTACCGGAAGTGCCCGGCTCCAGAACCTGGCTGTGAGAAGTGTTATTTTTCTCAATAGCACGCCTAGTGGTAACAAGTCTCACCTGACAGATAGATTGCTTCGCTTTTTTGTTCTTCCTCTCCTGCTGTTGAGAGGCGCTTGTGCCAATAACCCCCTCCTTGCTCCATTCAAAATTGGTACGTGCATTGAGGCCATGTAATGCGACTGCTGCTTGATCATAAGCACGTGCAGCCTCTTCTGCCGTGCTGAAAGTGCCGATCCACCTGCATCAGCAATAGAAAGGAGTGAGAAAGAATCAAAAGAAAATAGCATGATAAATGGATGACACGAATTACAGACTGCTTTTTGGAGATGAAACTGGAGTTCATCCCCCTTAACAAAGATTTACACACAAAAAATGTTTCTGGAGCTATCTGATCCCAATTGTTTCACCTGCATGCATTTTCATACGGTCATCGTGAAATGGCCACAGAAACTTTACAACCCGCAGAAGCTTGGAGTTGCAAAATTTGCCTTCAGATTAACCAAAACAGTTGCTCTGAAGAATGTTTTAAATTTCTATGAGACGTCGGCAGAAGCAGCATACCTCCTCTTCTTATTCTTGGCATCTCGGATTTCCGCAGCATAGGTCCCCCAAGCTCGTTGGCGCACACCCCTGCAGAGACACAAGGATAGATGCAAAAGGAATGATGTTGCCCCCATCAACAGCAGTGTTTTCCTCTATATTTGTGAGGATGCATGACAGGACCGGACTGCAAATTTTCAATCCCGTCTGCGCCACATAAAAACTTGTATGCCCTTGGAAACGTATCAAGAATCTACAAAAAATGCCCGTGCCTTTTTGAATTGGACAGAAAAAATCAGAAAGCAGACGCAGGCACATGTGTACACCGTACCTGTATCCATGCCTGTTGCTGTGCTTTTTCTCTGGAAACCTTTTCACAGGAGGATCCATTTGCACCTTGTCTCCCATAGCTGGTAAGTCCTCTGAGAAGTCATTTGTAGAGCTGCAGCTCTGGCCGCTGCTACTCTCTTGACTGCTGCTGACGCTCATCCTGAGAGACAAGGGTTTGTAGATGGCACGAGTACATAAAAGTTATTCCTTCCGTAATGTCTAAGCAAAGAGGGAGGGAGATAGGCCAGTATTATTTTTCCTAAGACTCGGGATCCCATTTCGCACTTCGAGAGGACGCGGGCTAACCCGTAGCTCAGCGAGCCTCTGGCCATGCAGCAAATGTGCTGGTATTGAATCTGAAAGGCATTCAAACATTATTCTGACTTATCAAAACGGCCCTTGCCTCACAATATCTGTGCTCGACAGGTCGGGCCGCGTGAACTTCACTGCTTTTGCAAATCCTGCAGTGAACATCGTGTGCCACAATAACATACCTTTGATCCATCGGATGCGAGTACTGGAGGGCAAGCCGCGTGTTTTTCACAAATGCGTGTGCCCGCGAGCTCAAAGTGCAGTCTCAGGCTGAGAGCTTTGAATGTATAGGAGTAGTTTTTAAGCATCAATAACTAACTTCGTGTATGGGGCATTGTATGCTTTCACTCGAATTCTCATTTTGAGTGACCGACAAAAACAACTTTAGTGACAGCTCACCTCAACAGCTCTAGATCAAGCTACCAAGGACCCAAAACCAAACCAAAAGAAGATACCATTAGAAATAAAGCAGGCAGCCATGTAGGTGTAGCCATCACCTGCACACGCGCTGTGCAAGCAGCTGGTCAAGCACACCTGGGGGGCAAGCAGCATGGACGGAGCAGTGGAGCATTCCAACGGTGGCAGGATGCCTCTGCTGTGGTGTGAATACTTTGAGCCTGCTGGCTTCAACGTAGATGACCGAAGGGTGAGGAAATGCACACGCAAGCACACCCCACTGCGCAGTGGGTCCATGCACAACCGCACGGGCCACACATATTTGTGAGAACCCAAAGCCCCACCGTGAGAGGGCTGTCTACGGGGGTTCACACACCACACACCACACACACACACACATACACACACACAAGGCACACACACACGCACGCACACGCATATGCATATTCACGCGCTCACACACACACGCATACAGGTGCTGCTGTACATGGTTCTCTTTGAGCACTACAGCCACCCCCAGCAGGACAGCCTGTGGCGCAGCCTGCAGCTGGCCAGGGATGGCTCCACCGTGCTGCAGCTGGATGCTGCGCGTCTGGACCCTGGGATTGTGGCTGCCATGGAGGAGGACCCAGCAGCTGCGCTGGCCTGCCTGAACATTGCTGTCAATGAGGTAGGCAATGTAACTGGCAGCGAGGTGTCAATGAGGTGTGCATGGACATTGCTCCAATGAGATAGGCAATGTAACTGGCGGCGAGGTGTCAATGAGGTGTGCCTGAACATTGCTGTCAATGAGGTAGGCAATGTAACTGGCAGCGAGGTGTCAATGAGGTGTGCCTGGACATTGCTGCCAATGAGGTAGGCGATGTAACCGGCAGCGAGGTGTCAATGAGGTGTGCCTGAACATTGCTATCAATGAGGTAGGCGATGTAACTGGCAGCGAGGTGTCAATGAGGTGTGCCTGGACATTGCTGCCAATGAGGCAGGCGATGTAACTGGCAGTGAGGTGTCAATGAGGTGTGCCTGGACATTGCTGCCAATGAGGTCCTCTTCTGCACTTGCCTGCCTCTCACTGACACGAGGCACCCTGCTGTGCTGGGACAGATATAGCTGTGCTGGCAAAGAAGCACGCTGCACAGCTCTGCTAAATGCTGCTGTCCAGCATGCTGCAGGCATGGATATGCATACAAACATGAATGATGCTGCCCTCGCAAGCTCAGCGCACGCCTGCCTGCACATGTTTGGCGATGATTTTGGGTGCGCATTCGCAATAGACTGCTTAGGTATCACTCTCAGGATGTCGAGTTCTTCTGTTCGGAGAGCCTGCTCCAAACCTGGGGATTTGCTCGCTCTTCTTGCGGCTGATCAACTGCACCTAGCCTCATTGGGCTCTCAACAATACCATGTTTGGGCCATACCCTGATGAGCAAGTCATTGACCTTGGACCATGCAACTTTTACCGTAAGGCAGCAATGAATGTCTTTTTGCTTAACACAGCAATGTTTGCCTAAAAGTTAAATAATTCATGTGCTTCAATTCCTGGCATGCCTGCTGCTGAATTTACAATTGTAATATGCATCTTCTTTCAGAGTGTAAGGGATTGTGCGTCTTGCTGATCTTCACATGCAAGAGCAGTGCAGGCAGCCTACCCGCGCTCCTTACTTCTCAATTGATAGGTTTCAGGGCAAATGGGGCGGGTTGCCCTTGCTCAAACATGCGGTGCACCTCAGAAAATGAATACTGAGGGGGATGAGGGATTCATGAAATGTATTTTCAAGGGGTGCAAAATAAGTACATCAATCATTGATTGATCATTGAATGTACAGTATGGATCATGGAGGCCAACTCCATTCCAGCACATGCAGGCTTGGCCTCTGTGCATGCCAATCCATTTTGACGCGTGCTTGTCCACTCCATGTTGACACCTGCAGGCTCGGCCTCTATGCATGCCAATCCATTTTGGCGCGTGCTTGTCTACTCCATGTTGACACCTGCAGGCTTGGCCTGTGGTGCATGCCAGGCTGCAAGAGGTGATTGGCCCTCATGCACGCAAGTATGGATCATGCAGGCCCTATTCCCTTACGACACATGCAGGCTCGACCTTTGGTGCATGCCAGGCTGCAAGAGGTGATTGGCCCTTATGCACACAAGAATGGATCATGCAGGCCCTATTCCCTTACGATACATGCAGGCTTGGCCTTTGGTGCATGCTAGGCTGCGAGAGGTGATGGGGACATCCATCATGGCCCCCCGGATCACACCTCGCCTTGTCAACTGGGCCTCACGCAAGATCGGCATCAGGCAGCTCAAGTCCAGCACCATAGGTAATTATAGTGCTACCAAGTCCAGCACCATAGGTGGTTATGGTGTCAGCATTAGGCAGCTCAAGCACTATGGGTGACCATGATACCTCCTTGCATGTCGCTTAATCGTTGCGTGTTAGGGGCGAATAACTCCCCTGGGATGGTGGTATTAGTTTTGCGCTGTTGCTTCCCTGCCTTCCAGATTAGTCATGTTAGGTTCTTAACTCGTGCTTTCAAAGCACGTTGAAAATTATTTCCATCCAAGACCACTTTGCTGGAACCGGATCTTAAAAAGGCCCAAAGGCTCGGACAAAAGAAACGTCTCCAGAAGTGACTGTCCCTTACTCCCTGTATCATGATGATACTTTATGAAAAGTATGGTTGAAGGACGTGGGCAAGTGGCTTGGCCCAACCTCTGTTTCTGGCTGCAATCATGCATTTGGTCATCTATGGACCCGCCTGCAAACCTCTGCTTGCTACGCGGCCACCTGTATCACCATCCACAGCGTGTCACCATTCACAGCGTCTTTTTCATATGGGTGTCGCCATCCACAGCGTTTCTTTCATATGGGTGTTGCCATTCACAGCGTTTTTTCCATACGAATATCACCATCCACAGCGTTTCTTTCATATGGGTGTCGCCGTCCACAGCGTTCATTTCATATGGGTGACTCTTCTTTCAACAGCCTCTGCCCACTTGTGCGCGTCCAGGCCACCTCGTTGTCATCTGTGGCACAGTTGTGTGCACGAACCTTGTGGGACTCGTTTTGCCACAGATGCACACCATCTCAGTCGTGTGCATAGGACATACGTTGATGGTCGCCACCTGCAGTAAACTTGTGCGCATCCAGGCCACCTCGTTGTCATCTGTGGCACAGTTGTGTGCACGAGCCCTGTGTGACCCACTTTGCCACAGGTGCACACCATCTCAGTTGTGTGCATAGCTCATACGTTGATGGTCACCACCTGCAGTGGTTGATGGTCACCACCTGCAGTGGTTGATGATCACCACCTGGAGTGGTTGATGATCACCACCTGCAGTGGTTGATGGTCACCACCTGCAGTTAACTTGTGCACATCCAGGCCACCTCCTTGTCAGCTGTGGCACAGTTGTGTGCACGAGAGCACTTTGGGACCCATTATGCCACAGGTGCACACCATCTCAGTTGTGCGCATAGCCCATACGCTGATGATCACCACCTGCAGTGGTTGATGGTCACCACCTGCAGTGGTTGATGATCACCACTTGCATTGAACTTGTGCACGTCCAGCCTGGCAGGCCACCTCGTTGTCAGCTGTGGCACAGTTGGGCATATGAGCCCTGTGCAACTAACAGTGCAGCTGACACACATCATCTCAGTTGTGCGCATGGTCGCACCTCAATGATCGTCACCCACTAAATGTGTGCGTCCAGGCCACCTTGTTGCTATCCACGGCACTGTCGTGCGGATGAGCCCTGTGCGACCCATGGTGCAGCAGATGCATTTCATCTGCGGGAAGTGCGCCAACCGCATCACACAAGTGTTTGAGGATGGGAAGTACATGCCCCCCAGCCAGTGCGTAAGTGAGTACACGCCTCTCAGCCGGTGCTCAAGTGAGTTAGCGCCCCCCTGCCGAGTGCATGAGTGAGTGAATGGCCCACAACCAATGCATACATGAGTACATGCTCCCCCAGCAAGTGCAAATAGGAATACCCGCCCCCCTGCCAGTGCATGATTGAGTGCATGGCACCCGGACAATACGTGAGCTCTCAGAGCGTGAGGTGCTTAACGCAGCAAGCGGGGTGGAGGGGTTATGGGGCATGCTCCCCCTGAAAGCTCCTCATAGATATCATGCCAGTATTGCACCAGCAAGCCGGGTTAGCACCTTATGGCACGTGTTACATGCACGCATGGAAAATCTATGTACCTATGCGTGAAGGCAAGCTGCATCCTGCCCAGGTGTTTCTGCTGGGGTGGTACCTTAGCTCAGGATGTGTGCCCAGCGGCGCACATATAGATTTGCCTGAACTCCTTTGCACACGAGCGAAAGCTGGTGCACATATCGGGGTGCACGTGTAGGGTGCTCCCGAAAGTGAGGGAAATCACATGTTGAAAATGTGTATAGGATGCGCCTCTTGGATGCTCACACTTCTCTTTCATACTTGCAGCGGGTGGCTGCCGTAGCCGCACTTTCGAGCCCTGCCGAAGCGATGCCAAGTGCGTGGACTGGCAGAAGCTGCGTGTGCAGGAGATCATGGGCACAGACAAGCAGCAGGAGGGGCAGGTGGGTGCCATTGCGGATTACAATTAGGATAGGAGAGGCAGGTATAGGTGAGATCATGGGTGTGGGCAGGAAGGAGGAGGGGCGGGGGGGGGCCAGTTTGGTTTGCAATTTGGATAGGAGGGGCAGGCATTGGTGAGACCATGGGCACAGGCAAGCAGCAGGAGCAAGTGAGTATGATCATGGGCATGGGCAGGTGGGGTCCGGTTTGGTTTGCAATCAAGACGGGAGAGGGAGGGATAGGTGAGATGAAGGGCACAGGCAAGCAGCAGGAGGTATAAGGGGGTAAAATCATGGGCATGGTTGGTAGGAGAGGCAGGTAAGTGCCAGTTTGGTTTGCCATTGGGACAGGAGGGGGAGGGATAGGTGAGATAAAGGGCACAGGCGAGCAGCAGGAGGTACAAGGGGGTAAGTCATGGGCATGGTTGGCAGGAGGGGCATGTGGGTGCCAATTTGGTTTGCAATCAGGACAGGATGGGCAGGTATGGTGAGAACAAGGGCACAGGCAAGCAGCGGGAGGAGCAAGTGAGTATGATCATGGGCATGGTTGGCAGGAGGGGCATGTGGGTGCCAATTTGGTTTGCAATCAGGACAGGATGGGCAGGTATGGTGAGAACAAGGGCACAGGCAAGCAGCGGGAGGAGCAAGTGAGTATGATCATGGGCATGGTTGGCAGGAGGGGCAGGTGGGTGCCAATTTGGTTTGCAATCAGGACAGGATGGGCAGGTATGGTGAGAACAAGGGCACAGGCAAGCAGCGGGAGGAGCAAGTGAGTATGATCATGGGCATGGTTGGCAGGAGGGGCAGGTGGGTGCCAATTTGGTTTGCAATCAGGACAGGATGGGCAGGTATGGTGAGAACAAGGGCACAGGTGAGCAGCGGGAGCTGCAAGTGAGTATGATCATGATCATGGGCATGGGCAGGCTGGTGAGACCCTTTCTAGCTTGCTTGCTAGTTAGGGAACCTTTCCTTAGTGCACGCGGCCTTTTGGCTGGCGTAGTCTTGTCTTGTCTTTTCTTTTCAGTTAGGGCTGGTGGGTGCACTGTTGTGGGGTGTGCTCTCGCAATACTGCAGCAGGAGCTTTGTTTGCTTTGCTGGCCTGCAATCCGCGTGACCCGTATGCGTTTTCATCATATACAAGCTCTGCCACACGACAGAGCTGCAAGCTGGTGAGATGCGAGCTATAGTTTGGAACCCTTTTTTTGACACTCAATGCATGCAGCCAGCAATAGCTCAGTATTTTCCCTTACGGGGTCAACTGCCCTATCTTGCCGGGCATGCTCTTTATCGTGTTTCTTTCTCAAACGTTAACACGCCAACCATGGTTGTTTTTTTATGTTCACCAAAAAAGTGATGAAAACAAGCAGAGCTGGATAGCCCCCCCCCCCCCCAAAAAAGCAGGTGTTTTAGATATGCTCATTGCATTGGGTGCCCCAAGCCGTGGACTGTTTAAGTAGGGTGCAAAATGTAGCCCTGTTACAGGCATTAGGGCCTCACAGTCCACGGTTTGGGGCACCCTGCCAAATCAGCAGTGGCGTGAACCCTACTTTTTGACACCTAGCTGCCCACATCTGACCAGCCAGACCACCAAATTGGAGATTTTTAGTGGATTGGAGTCTACGTAACAAAAGAAAATCATTACAAAAAGAATGGAGTGATAAGACCCAGTGGTTGGTGAGGTACAGAATTTCAGTCAAATACCTCTGATAAAATCCAGCACAAAGGATGCCAAAAAGGTCAATTTTTGACTTCTTTTTTTCCTTTGTTTTGAATATGCAGGATGTTAATGGTGTATATGGTGGCCGCAAACACAAAAACTGGGAGTGAAAAATGGTCCTGAGGTGGAGCTGTGGGCCATTTTTGAATAATCTGAGGCCAGGAGAGTGATCTGGGGTCCTCTGATTATCATCAATTTTTCGTGAGCATGATCTTTTATGGAATAATGATGTTTGGGTTGGCTAAATTTGAGAAAGAAAACCAGGAAAGAGCATGTCCACTGATATGGGGGAGTTGTCCAGCTCTGGAAAATTAGAAGACCCCAGATCACTCCCCTGGCTTCAGATCACCCCAAAAGGGCCAACAGCTCCACCCTGGAACCATTGTACAGTTCCAAAATTATGTTTTAGAACCCTCCGTATATTATGCTAACATCTTGCATGTTCAGAAAAAAGGAAAGAAGGAGGTCAGAATCTAACCCTTTTGGCACCCCTTGTGCTAGACTTTTTTCTACGGGGAATGAAATTCTGTATATCACCAACCATTGGGTGACATTTCCTTTTTTCTTTTGCAATGATCTTCTTTTGAAACAAGGATTTGACGTCGTTAATATTCACCTAATTTGGTGCAGTACGTGGTCCGAAATGGAGATTTGGTGGTCGAAAAGTAAGCTTCACGCTGCGGCTAATTAGGCACGTGCCCTGTAACAAGTAACTCTTATGCCCTAGTGCTACCGATAGGCTATGTAAGCCAAGTTTTAAAGGTACCCTTTATGGAGCACCAATGTAGGGAGCATGCAAAAAATAGGCAATTTCAAGCCTCAGATACCCCCCTCTGGGTTTTCCTGTTTCTGTGTTTGTGTGCATGACATCGCGATTTTCTAGGAGCATGAAGCTGAACTCTGACCCTTGGAGAGGAGCTAACCACCAGAAACCGCAATGTTTACCAAATAAGTCCTTTTCTTATGTGTGCATGCCAATGCAGTCCACCAAAAAGTCTTTTCCTCATGTGCCCATGCCAATGCTGTACACCAGACAAGTGTTATGTGCACACTCCAATGCAGGTCCCCCGGAGCGTGGAGGTGGAGCTGACCTCAGACCTCGTCGGCAGTGCCGTCGTGGGGGATGTGGTGACTGTGATGGGCTGGGTCAAGGTGCTGGCAACGGGGGATGATCTAGGTGCGTGAGAGTGTGCTGTGCCGAGCATGATCTCAAAAAACTTGGACAGTGTCGATCGGTGAATTCAACCCCTACGGCTTGCATGAGAGCAGGGCTTCTTTTGTGGGTTAGGGTTCAAAACAGTTTTTCAAGCCTCCTTGGCCGCACAATCCCCGGACCCTAGGAAAGATGTGCATGCAGGTAATTCTTGCTTTCAGCAAGGCTTGCTGTTGGGTTGAGCTCCTGGCTGGCTTGCCATATCTGCTGAACTACAGTTTGCATCATGAAGCAGGAAAGGAAAGAAAGGAAAGGAAAGGAAAGTCTACGCAGGCCTGAGGCCGCGTGCATGAAGGGAAGGAGGTCCTGGAAGGTCCTAGAAGCCTTCTCTGCCTCTTGCACCCATTCCCGCTTGACAAGTGCCTGCTTTTCACTCCATTTTACTACACATGTCCTGTCCTGCTTTTCAATTTGTCCTGTTCCTGCTTTTCAATTTGTTTTTGCCGCGCTCTCTTTTCACACACTACAGGCCAATTTGGGAGTGTGGGTGGCGGTGTGGGTGGTGGAGGCAGAGGAGGGGGAGGGGGAGGCAGAGGAGGGGGCAGCAAGCCAAAGCAGCAGAGCCTGTTCCTCATTTACCTGGATGCCACATCAGTACTCAACGTCAGCAAGTAAGGCACAGCAAAAAGAGCAGTGCTAGTTGTGAGTGTGGCTTGTGTCCTTGCTTGCGCTCAATGTGCAGTGCTTGTCATGAGCGTGCCAAGCTTCTTTGCTTGCGCTCCATGTGCGCCTAGCATTCTTTTATCGTGCTCAATGTGCAGTGCTTGTCGTGAGTGTGCCAAGCTTCTTTGCTTGTGCTCAATGTGCGCCTAGCATTTTTTTATCGTGCTCACTATGCAGTGCTTGTCATGAGCGTGCCAAGCTTCTTTGCTTGCGATCAATGTGCGCCTAGCATTTTTTTTATCGTGCTCAATGTGCAGTGCTTGTCGTGAGCCTGCCTTGTGTCCTTACTCGTGCTCAATGTGCAGTGCATGTAATGCAGGTCGTGAGCGGGCCTTGTGTCCTTATTTGTGCTCAACGTGCAGTGCATGCAATGCTGGTCATGAGCCTGCCTTGTGTCCTTACTTGTGCTCAATGCGCAGTGCTTGTCATGCCCCAACTGCAAGTCCTGCATTGTGCTGAGTTTGCATTGCCTAGTCTCTGCTAAGGTCAGCGCGGCACTCAAACAACTGCTTGAGCTTTCTTCAAGCTGCGCATTGTATGGCCTCCTTACCCTGTCCCAATTCCTCAATTATAAAAAGGGCACTTGGTGCTCCAACCTAAGTCGGACATGACCCCAACCCAAGCCTGACATGTGTTGTGTGGTGCTTCAGAGTATACTCTGCTACCCTCTTTGCATCTTATTCTTGGGGATGACTGCATTGCAACATTTTTTGTGGGTAGGTTCATTCCATCTGTTCTTAAGTGATAGCTCATTGCATCTTACCTTGAGCTTATTATATTTGAGCCTGTGGTGGTGCGACTCTGCACATTATTTTTTTGCTTTTTATGTTAGTATTATGATCACCTCAAATCATGACTTGCAGCCCAGAAAGCATGCACTCCAGCCCTCCCCAGAAAACATGCACCCCAGCCCTCCCCAGGCGTGCTGTCTTTGCACACTGCCTCGTTGTGCTTCGTTCCTTAGAACAACCAACCAATGAAGACCTAATGGGTTCCTTCTCTTATTCATTGTATCAGTCAGCAGGCAACAAAATCCCAGCTCTACCTGATGTCTCACCTATCGTAACAGGAACAATGACTTTACCCCTTCCCTCCCTTCCTCAAAGCGTGCTGCCTCCATCGAGGCTATCACCTACACCTCCAGCTAATATATTCTGTGGCATCTATATTCAGCACTAAACAATGTCCAGTTCATGTTCATGTCTCATGCTATGTAACACATACATTGTTTGATTTCAAGATCAACAGGTCCAACCACTTTGTTTTGGACAAGGCTGCCAGCCACGCCTCCAGCACCTCAATTACATCACATTGATCCCTGCACCAACTCTGTCAATTCACGTCATATTTAACGTCTTGCCAACAAAGTCCCAAACCAATGCCAACAAGTCCAACTGCTCAGCCTCAGACAAGGCTGCAAACCATGTCACATGCATCTCTGTATCAAGTAGGTAAGCACACCCTCAGGTTTCAGTCAACAATGTCCAATCCAACTCCAACAGGTCCAACCGCTCAGCCTCAGACAAGGCTGCCAACCATGCCTCCGGCACCACCTCCCAAACGCAGCCAGCAATCATCGCCAGCGCAGGAGTGGGCATGCCTCCCAACATGCCCAACTTCACACTCAAAGACTTGGACTTTGTCGTGAAGTTCTCACAGGTGAGCCTGTCCTGTCGTTGAGTTGGGCATACAAACACATTTGTAAATGCACGTGAGCTCATGTGTGTGTGTGTTGTGCTGGTGCTCTCATCCTCAGTGAACACCATCCCTGCACTCTGCATTCCACTCTATGTTTTTCAGGTACCTTATTCATGATGCCAGCACCTTGTACGGCATTGCAGATCGGTGGACGCATCTGCATAACCGGTGCTTAATGGCCAGTACAAACGCATGTAATAGAGCAAGGATGATGTGGCAAGTTACTTGTTGGTACATGGACCAGCTTGCAATGGTTGCAAGCCTTCCCTCAACCCTTATTGCTGAGACTGCACCACAATGATGCAACAGGGTAGCCGAATCCCATCTCCAAACGCAGACGGCTTTCGGCACCTCTGCTGGGAGCTCTGGCGCATGTCAACTTGTACATGAAATGACAGTCTGTTGTGCTAGGAAAATGATCTCAACTGAAGCACTCACCTAACGTGTGCCTCACGCAGGAGTGTGAAGGGGACCAGTTCCGACAGCTCGTGCATGCGCTGTGCCCATCCATCTACGGCCAAGAAATGGTGAAGGTGGGTGTTGCCTCAAGACAGCTCGTGCATGCGCTGTGCCCATCCATCTACGGCCAAGAAATGGTGAAGGTGGGTGTTGCCTCGAGACAGCTCGTGCATGCGCTGTGCCCATCCATCTACGGCCAAGAAATGGTGAAGGTGGGTGTTGCCTCAAGACAGCTCGTGCATGCGCTGTGCCCATCCATCTACGGCCAAGAAATGGTGAAGGTGGGTGTTGCCTCAAGACAGCTCGTGCATGCGCTGTGCCCATCCATCTACGGCCAAGAAATGGTGAAGGTGGGTGTTGCCTCAAGACAGCTCGTGCATGCGCTGTGCCCATCCATCTACGGCCAAGAAATGGTGAAGGTGGGTGTTGCCTCAAGACAGCTTGTGCATGCGCTGTGCCCATCCATCTACGGCCAAGAAATGGTGAAGGTGGGTGTTGCCTCAAGACAGCTGGTGCATGCGCTGTGCCCATCCATCTACGGCCAAGAAATGGTGAAGGTGGGTGTTGCCTCAAGACAGCTGGTGCATGCGCTGTGCCCATCCATCTACGGCCAAGAAATGGTGAAGGTGGGTGTTGCCTCAAGACAGCTCGTGCATGCGCTGTGCCCATCCATCTACGGCCAAGAAATGGTGAAGGTGGGTGTTGCCTCAAGACAGCTGGTGCATGCGCTGTGCCCATCCATCTACGGCCAAGGAATGGTGTCTCAAATGAGCAGTTAAATGGCGTCATTCCAATGAAAGGGGTTCATAGGCTAATAATAGGTTAATAGGCTTAATAGGTTTCTTGAGTACTAGGTTCAGAGGCTTAATAGGTTTCTTGATCCAGCTCTTTTCTTCTTCAGCAGCACCTTGACTGAACCTGCAACAAGGCAGATGAGTGGGAGAGTGGTGCTGCTTGCGATGCTTCCTGGTTCTCTGGTTTCATGTGACTAAACTGCTCTGCTGTTATACGTACCTCATGGCGGCTGTAAACAAGTTACAAAAAGATGCTCAACAGACAGTGAAGACCCGCAACGGATGTGGTCCTTTTGCTGCTTTTTTCTATGGTCTGTGTTCTTCTCACGCTCAAGCAGGGCATGCGCAACAAATGCAGGCATTCCTGGCAGGGTGGCCACCTGTGGGGACATGCATGCACTGCTGCCTCCGTGCTATCACAATCCATGTTTCACCTCCTGGCTTCCACAAATTGCAGGCGGGATTGCTGTTGACTCTCATGGGGGGCGTGCGCAAGAATGAGGGCATCCCTGGCAGAGTGGCCATCCGTGGGGACATACATGTGCTGCTCGTTGGTGACCCTGGTCTGGGCAAGAGCCAGCTACTGCAGGTACTTTTCAAGCTGCCTTTCTTGCTCATAGATACGCGCCATTTCCCCCAACTGTCTTCACCGATGTGACTGCAACGACCATTTCATGAATTGGCAGAGTGTAAGCTGTGGCGAGCCTTTATCTAGCTTGCAAACTACAGGGCGTTCACTCGATGTACCTAACCAATTTTTGGTGTGCACAATCTTTTACTTTTGGGCAGAAATCTTGTTGCTCGGCTTTGCATTTGTGCTGTAGTGTCCACTTTCCTGGGGACTTTTGGTCTGACCAAAAGCTAGTTGAGGCAGGTTCCTGGAAGAGGATTGCATTTATGCAAATTGACGCTACACTTGCAGTGTGAAAGGCAAGTAAATGACACATGTGCTAGGTTCTACCTCTTAAGCAGCACTTGGCATGCACAGGCTACAAGGGAAATTGCAGAGGGGGCTATCTGAGCACACCCCCAAATATGCTCCTGTTTTGCATTCAAAGTGCGCTCACTCACTGCAACTTCACCTGATTGGGACAATTTTAGCACTTAACACGCACAGGCTTCAAGGACAGTTTGAGCACTCTAGCTCCACACTACTTTCCTACTTTCTCGCGCAGCCCACCCAGGCAGCCTGGCATTTCCATCCAAACATGCTATCATGACGTCAGCAAGACCTTTCAACCAGATTTAGACTCCTGTTCGTTATGGTGTTGGGTCCTCCTGCACAGGCAGCTGCCAACGCTGCTCCTCGGGGGCTGTATGTGTGTGGCAAGACCAGCACTGGTTGTGGTCTCACTGTGTCTATTGCCAAGGTGCGTGCTTGCCTGCCCTGCGCCCCATATGCACATGCAGCATACGTAGGTGATGTTGCAGGCTGCTCTGCAAGGATCTGCAGAGCAAAATGGACTTGCCATGCCAGCCACTCAGACCACCATGGAGGACTTGTTTTCCAGAAGCCGGTGGTTGGTTTGATCTCAGTTTGCAACTCAGTGTGTGATGGCTCTGTATTTTTCCAAGGCCAGAAGGAAAGCGCTTGAAGTGGGGCTCTGATACTTCTCCTGTTCTCTGACTACCACAAAAAGCAGCATCTTTTGAGGAGTGATTGTGAAAGGACATTGATATATAAGATCAGCTTCAACTTGCTGTAATGACATCAAGCTTCCCAGGATTATCATATGTTCGATACCTGTATTGCCTAGAAAGTGTCCCTTCCTTTCCTTTTGCACTCAACGCAGCTTGAATGAGTCACAGGGGGCTGCTCATTTCATGCATACTTTGTGCCATCTGCTGCATTATCACTGGCGTACTTCTCTTGGCTAGTCTTGTGATTGGTCCTGCTGCCCATTTTTCTAGCTTAACTGCCCTACCTCAGATGGAATTCCACCCAGACCATGCTCGACGTTCCTTCAGAATGCTTACAGGACACTTGTGCCTGCATTTGGTTTGATATGCCGCAGGATGCAGTTACTGGAGACTTTGTGTTTGAGGCGGGTGCGGTAGTGCTGGGCGATCGTGGGCTGTGCTGTGTAGATGAGTTTGACAAGATGACCAATGAGCACCAGGCAAGTCGTTTGCCCTCACACCAGAAAGTTTGGAGAGCAGCACAACTTTCCATATGGCCGAGCATTTTTAAAACAGATGAAAGTAAATGTGTTTCAAGTATATTCTCTCTAAATTTTAGTGGTAAGCATGCATCATAAGAGTCACAACATACTGCAGCAGCCACAAGGCAAGCTGTGCACCATGGGCACAGCTTATGGGTGTGCAGGCAAGCTGCACACCATAAAAATCGCATCATGCTGCAGCCACAAGGCAAGCTTTGTGCTCACATTACAAATTTTAGGGAACAGCAAGGTGCATGAGGCATTCAATTTGCATCAGGCCTGCAGCAGCCACAAAAGAGCAAGTAAAGTTATGCTGGCTTTCTGTGCGCTCTGGAAGCCATGTTATGCTACCATTGCTTGGAACAGAGCCCCAGGGTGCAACTGCCCCTGCTCTCAGCCGTGTTTGGCATCGAAAATGCACTCTATTTGCTTGCGCAGATGCGATGTGTATGCCCTTTTGCTTTCAGGCTGCAGTCCCTGTCTCTGTTGCGTCAGTCTTTGTGTTGCACCGCATGCTGTATTTCTAGCACGAGGCAGTAAAAAAAAGCATTGCTGGAAAGCGCGCGTCATGTGTTTGCTGCCCTCAACTCCATGCTTGCATGCCTCGTGCCATTCTGGAATGGGTGCATGCCCCCGGCAAAGCTTGTCAGCAGAATGATGTATCGTGAATTGTTGTTTACTCCTGAATGCATAACAGTCTGCATAAACTGATGTAAAACATAATCATACAGATGCAAGTGCGAAAAGCAATACTTAATGCCTTTGTAAATGCCTTTGTAACAGTCTCTGCGTGAGGCGTTGGAGCAGCAGAGTGGGAATGTGGCCAAGGGGGGCCTGTTAACACGCATGCCTTGACATCTTAATTGAAGTATTAACATACCTCGTTTGTGCACCTGCTTACTTGTGCCTGCCTATGTAAGAGTCTTTGCTTTAGGCGATGGAGCAGCAGAGCATGATTGTGGCCAAGGCAGGCATGGTGGCAATCCTGCCTACATGTATGACTTAGTGTCTTATATGCCTTAAATTCATGTAAGTGCTTACTTGTGCCTGCCTATGTAACAGTCTCTGCTTGAGGCGATGGAGCAGCAGAGCGTGAGTGTGGCAAAGGCGGGCCTGGTGGCAAGCCTGCCCGCACGCACCGCCATCATGGCCGCAGCAAACCCAGTGGAGGGCCACTACAACCGATCTAAGTCCATTGCAGAGAACCTCAAGATGAGCCCTGCCATGTTGTCCAGGTGGGCTGGGAAACTGTGGCAGACTGTGTCAAGCGCATCAATCCACAGGCATTGCAGAATAAGTGCTCGGCCCACAAGCACCGCAGAGCACAGTGCATGCTAGATCAGCCCACAAGCACTGCAGAGCACTGTGCATGCTAGATCAGCCCACAAGCACAGCAGAGCACTGTGCATGCTAGATCAGCCCACAAGCACCGCAGAGCACAGTGCATGCTAGATCATCCCACAAGCACCGCAGAGCACTGTGCATGCCAGATCAGGCCACAAGCACCGCAGAGCGCTGAGTGTGCTAGGAGGTAAAGGAAGGCAAGCCAAAGGTCGGTTTAGGCTGTGCAGCTGTGTTGTCAGCGTCATTCATTCTCTGTGCTGCATTAAGCATTGGCTGTGGCAGATGCATGATGGTGACAATTCCGTGACATACATGCAGGTTTGACATGATCTTCATCTTGTTGGACAAGCCAGATGAGAACATGGACCTGGCGCTCTCAGAGCACGTGCTGGCCATGCACTCAGGTGAGCGTAAGGCAGAAAAGGAGGAAGAAAAGAGCAAAAACAGAGCAAAACCTGCTTTAGCAACAAAATAAGTCTTCCTTTATGAAATTAGGGACGCACAAGCACATCCTAAGGAAGCAGAGCAGGAAAGTCCAAGCACTTTTTGGCGTGCTGTCAAGAGAAGGTCGAGAAGGATGGGTACAAGTAAGACAGGGTGCTGCATAGGCAGGCAATATAGTGAGGCAGTGAGATATAAGAAGGTTGACAAAGAAGCAGGGCTGCTTTAGAAGGTGCTGTGCAAGCGGGGTTAATACGTGTTTGTAGAATTAATCTGCAAAGCAAAACAAATTCACCCATGGGAGATGTGTTGTTGATTTTGTATATGAACGTGCATCTAAGTAAATAAGCTAATAGAAATAATAATAAGCTCTGACGCTCAACACGAATTTTGAATTTAGCTTGAGCCCTCGCTCTATTTTTGATGCTCAAACTGTGAACAGAACCACCCTTATCTGGAGCAGAGAGTTGCACTTCAAACAATAGGAGCAAGCTCCTAACAAGTGCTTTATACAAGGATAAGGCCTTCAGTCAAGAAGTGCGACTGCTATAGCTAATAAGTGCTTTACACAGAGTGCAGGCAATGTATGAGTTGCACTTCAAACAATAGGAGCAAGCTCCTAACAAGTGCTTTACACAGAGTGCATGCAATGTATGAGCAGAGGGCGCCTGTTCATTATGCTGCGCTTTGCTCACCCATTAACGTCTGCGGGCCGCACTTCCTGAAGTAGAGATGGGGGAAAAAGCAGGAGCATCTACAGAAGCATGCAATCACCCTGAGCGTTGGTTTTAGGAAAGGGGGGCCATCATGGGTAGGAACCAGTGCCTCCTTCCTTGCAATAAATCATATCCTCTGATATAAAATCGGGATTCTTCGGGTGTTTCAAAGATAAATTGCCTTTTTGAAGAAAAAGGGTGAAGAGGGAACGAAGAGGGAACAGCGTGTCACTGGTCAATAAGGCATAAGACTTTCCAAGTGTGGATGTTTCAAAGATAAATTGCCTTTATGAAAAAAAAGGGTGGAGAGGGAACAGCGTGTCACTGGTCAATAAGGCATAAGACTTTCCAAGTGGTGCCACCAACAAAAGTTCCAGGAGACTACACAAAAGCAGCTTCTAGTGCAGAGCAGTGTGTGAGAGTTCATGCGCGAGGCTTGCCAGCAGCTCTCGTTGGAATGTAGCAGAGGACACAAAAAGGCATGATGGCAGCAGTACATGGACAAAAGGGTGTGGGGTATACAATGCACCCCAAAGTGCAGACTCTGTTTGTGAGAGCATACAAGCACGTGCAGATGGAGAGCCACATCACTGATAAATCGGTTAAGCAGCCCTTCCTAGAGTCCACCGAGGCCCCACACATCCGTGAGATGCACTGGCATTACAACCACACGTGTAACCGTTACAAACTGGACAGCTTAGCAGGAAGACGCTTCTTTGAGGGTTCTAAAGATAGACAAAAGCAGGTTGTGGACAACAAACATCAAGACCGTTTTGTAGGGTATGGAATAAGAATTGTGCCAAGCAATTCATGGCCTGCAGCCTCCCTGTGGGCTGGTGGCATGTGGGCAAAAGATATTGACATTGAGGTTTTGGAAATGGGCACAATCAGGTGGGATATAAAATCAAGGTTTTTGAAAAACCAAAAAGGAACCAAGAAGGAAGGAAGAAGCTCTGGTGGTAAACGCAGGTAATATCCCCTGGCACTGCCTGAGCAGACCATCCATGTCTGTGATCTGGTCGGTCATTGATGATTGTCCATGATCAATGGTTGATCTGTTGTGGAAGACCCTGGGGCCTTCAGGTGACCTGCTGCTAGTCACATCTGTCCCCGTATCTTTGTGCACCACCGATGTGTTTGCAGGCTTTTGCTGTGAGGCAGAAAAGCCATGATGCTGGCTGGGTATCGGTTTGTACAGCAAACGCTCACCCATGGTTGCCATGATAAAGTTGAGAGCAGAGCAGAGCTGCACTCATAATCGGGAGTGCTGCTCTTCATGGTTGCAGCAGTGCTGTGCTGCGTGGTCAGGAGGGCTGACCCTCAGGGTTGGAATTGCTGCACTGCATGGTTGCAGGCAGCGCTGTTTGGGCAGACAAAGCACGCATGCGATCGCTGGAGGCAGGCTTCTGAGATGCCCTGCTGCAGAGATGCAGTCCTATGCTTCATGTTTGGGAGTGCTGTATTTTATGATCGCAGGTAGTGCCGCTCGGGCCGACAATGCGCGGAAGCGGTTGCTGGAGGCGGGGCCCTCAGACGCCCCGCTGCTGATCACTAGGACCCCAGATGGTGAAGGCCAAGCAACAAGGTCAGTGCTGCGGGTGCAGGCGCTTGCCTTGAGGGTGAGCAACCAGACACACACACACACACACACACCTGCTTCAAACATCGCCTTTGGTGCCCTTTGATGTACCTTAATTATTTACACATCAATGAGGAGGTCGTCTCTGGGGGAAGAGACAATCTGTCCTTTCCCCCGCAGGTTATGCGTTGCCAGGACTGAGTTTTTCTGGAACTGACAGTGCTCTAACAGGAGCGCAAAAAAAAACAAATAATGTGCCACTTTAATGCACACAGTGATGTTTTAGAACATTAACCTTATGACACTTCCGCGCTAGAGAAAGTGGCAGGCGTGTTGGCAGTGGGGGCACTGGAGGCACGCATTGCACTGCGGGCAGTGGGGGCAGTGGGTGCACGCATGGCACTGCGGGCAGTGGGGGCAGGAGTGCTGGCAGTGGGGGCAGCCTGCGCTGCTTTTCTCTTTTCTTTACTTACCCTTTTTCATTGCACACATCACACCTTGCCATCTCAGGCAGCCCCTGGTCCAGCGCCTGCGCAGCTACCGCGGCAATGACCAGGACAACATCTTGCCGACTGTGCTCGTGCGCAAGTACATTGCCTATGCAAGGGAGTTCTGTACGCCAGTGGGTGGTCCTTTTCATGTTTGATAGTAACCAGCGTCACCAAAGATGTCTAACACAGAGTCATCAAAGATCTCACACAAAGACGCCCTCTGCTTTCCTGGATCCCTTTCAAAGACCTAGCATTGTCACCCTTGCCTGTTGATTGACCATCAACTATACCTGCTGATGTTCGAGTACACTGCGTAAACTGTGTGTGTGTGTGCGTGGTGTCAAAGGTAGCAGGCCCATGGGTTATTGGGGATGACCTTACAACTGTGCAATGCAGTGAGTGACTTCCGGCCCTCTCAAGGCAAGATATCGTGGGTCCCTAAAGACAAAAGACGTTTTGGGTCTTAACTGGACCTTTGGGTAGTCAACGGGAGCACATTGCACCCTTTCCTGAATGCATGCATCCAGTGAGGCCATGCTTTGTTCTTGTTTTTGTTTTTCCCTTATGCCTGTGCATGGAAATTCAGTTGAAACAGTTACGCGAGTGTGCGCATGCGCTATGCTGCAGCAAGGTTTTGTTGGTACCTACCCGGTTGTGTGCCTACCCGTACTGGAACCAGAGACTGATTTTTACCATGTGATGGATTTAGGCAGAAGGGTACACAAAAGCATGTGTGTAAGCCGTGTGCTTCTCAGGAAGTTGTGGTACCATGTTCACCTACCTGCACCACATTGCCCTGCCTCAGCTGCTGTTCAGTATTGCTGTGTTTTCCTGGTGTTCCTGCAAGTAGACACACGCATCCAAACAACTCTATTGCTTGACTTCATGTTACCCAGGTCTTGTCAGATGAGGCAAAAGAGACCTTGCAAGCCTTCTATCTGCAGCTGAGGCAGCAAGTGGCCCCTGGCTCCTCCAACCCCATCACTGTAAGGAGACTGCTGTGAGATAATGTGCTTCCTGGCTCTGTCTCGTTGCATGCATGTTGCGGGCAATTTCATGAGCGCTTACATCCAGGCCCATTAATATTTTTGCATGCACTGCCTTGTTCCTGAAACATTTACTGTCTCAGTGCATGCGTGTTGCCTTGTTGTATACCTAGTCATAAGTGCTCCCATCCATGCCCATCAATGCTCATGCGTGCACTGCCTCATTTCTTTGGTATGGATTGTTAGATATTAGGGTGGTTGCAAGGAAAAGAAGGAGAGCATGTGCCCTATTTGATTCAGAACACTGGGACGTCGTGCGAACAGGGTTATCTCCAAAGCCAGTAATCCAATACTGTCCCGGATTATCATTTCTAGGGTGTGAATGAGCACTTGCAGAGGTTTTTTTCATTTCCATTGCTCAAAAAGGTGCAAACATTGTGTAAGGACTCATAGGGATGAGCATCACAGCTGAGGCACCCAAAGCCAGCATGAGTGGAATCCCAATGATGTGCTTCGTTTCCAACCTGCTTCATCATTATTCAATGCCAACACTTGTCCGCTGGCAGCTGAGACATCCACAGCCAGCATGGGTGGAATGCAAATGGCATGTTTTGTTCCCAAACGGTTTTGTTCCCAAACGGGTTCAACGCTACCCAATGTCAACACTTGCCCGCTGGCTTCCGCTTCCTAGTCGGAGACGTGCTGAAATGTCGCTGCAGGCTTCTTCAAGAGACGCATTAGCTTCAGGCCAATGTGTCCAATGTCTCCTTGCACATTGCCAACATAGTTTCTATAATTCTTTTTCCTTTGGACAGGCGCGGCAGCTTGAGAGCTTGGCTCGCTTAGCGGAAGCACGTGCGCGGGTGGAGTTGCGTCAGGTGGTCACGCGGGAAGATGCCGAGGTGCGTCTGTTTCAAGGGTATGTGCTCATGTGAGAGGCTGCTGACGTGCTGTGGTCATCAAGAGGATTTTGTTGAGCATGTGCTCATGTCAGAGACTTTCTCTCTTTCCTTTCTTTAATTTTCTTTGTTTTTAGGATCTAGATGTGGATAGGGTAGCGGGATTTGTTGTGCATTGGACAATATGGGAGTGGAGGTGTGCCCATGCAGGGTGCCAAGAATAATTCATGGCTTCTGACTGAGGGGTAGGCTTCAAAGTAGTCTTGAGCAAAAGCGACGCACTTCAGAATGTTTGGTTTGAGCAGTCCCATCATGGCCTGCGCCAAGATCATGCTCCATCCTGCCTTCTGCCTCCCATGCAAGTGTTGTGTGAAGGATGTCGCTGAGATTATGGGCGGGTGCTGTTCAGAAAGCGAAGAGCTGCTGATCTCTGCATCCATGCCTCGGTGCATGCAAAGAAGTCATGCAAAGAGGTCATGCAAAGAAATCATGCGCAAAGGCGCTTTGCTGGTCATGAATGACTCAGGGTCTTGCTGATTCTTTCAGGCCTCGTTCCTGTGCGTGCAGGACGTCATTGAGATCATGCGAGAGGCGCTGTATGATAAATTTGGGGGTTTGGACGACCTGAGCCTGGGCTGCACAGACTTCCGGACAACAGGCAAGCACGTACTAATGCTGGGCGTGCATGAATGGCTGGCACATCGGGATACAAGATGGCCGTGCCAGTAAAGCTACGTGATGCTGGGCCTTCCCTTCGTGCACGCAGCCGGACCTGGCTTGCGTAGCCTTTTCTTTCCTTGTTTTGCTGAGCACCAATGGCTGGCAAATGAGGGTGCAAGATGGCCATGCAGGTACAACGACCTGCATCATGACTCTGAGGGGACCACCATCACACTCATCTTTTTAACAGTGTAGGCAGCTGTGCAAGGGAGTTCCATGCAATCAACAGAATTGTGGTCAGACCTGCATCATTGTTTCTGTTTTCCCATGCAGGCACAGGGAGCCACACAAGCAAAGAGATTGTGGCAACACAGCGCAATTGAAGGAAAGATGTATGTCTTCCGTTTGTTGTTTTCCTTTGCAGGCACTGGGAGCCGTGCAGGTAGCAAGGCGATTGAGATGCAGCGCAATTCGTGATCAGATCTTTAACAACGCTTTTCTGTTTTCCTTTGCAGGCACAGGGAGCCGGGCAGGCAGCAAGGCTGCTGAGATGCAGCGCTTCCTTGCCAAGCTCACCACCTTGGCCAGGCGCAAGGGCCAGAATTCATTCACAAGGGGGGAGATGCGCGCAGTGGCAACAGAAATAAACCTTAAGGTGGGTTTTGTACATTTGCTTGTTCAAGGCATGTGTATGTTGGTAGCCTTGGAAATGTAGCTTGCAGCAACGCATAAGGTTATTTAAATCGCTTTCTTGTGTATGTTGTTGCCTGTGCTGCTGTTTACAAGGAGAGTCAAATGCTTTGGGTGCATTCGCTTGAGCATCACACCTTGTGAAGACAGTGTCAACTGTGAAATACATAAGTGGGCGAGAGCACATTGTGCTCCTCAAATTTCACTCCAAACCTTGGACGCTGGAGAGCCAGAGCTCAGGGAAGAGCCTATGCATGTGTCGGGCACGCAAGGTCATTGTTCTGTGGAGCTTTAACGTGGAGGCTTTGAGTATGCCCTGTCTAGTTCATTTTAAGATGCAAGCATGCGTCCCTTTCAGCACATTTACGCGTTTCCTGCGACCGCACGTGAATGCACTCCCTCTGTGTGCACTCCCTCTGTGTGCTTGGCAGGTCTCAGACATCGGCGCTTTCATCGATCAACTGAATGATGCAAGCGAGCTGCTGTCTCTGGGCTCGGGCTACTACAAAGTGAATGCCAACATTGATTTAGGCGCGCCAGCAGATAGCCAGGCGCCTGGAGCACAGCGCCTCTTCTCCCAGCGGGTGCGTGGCAGATGGCAGATAGCCAGTGTGTAGCAAAAGACACGTAGCAGTATGTAACAGATAGCCAGGTGCCTGGAGCGCCGCGTCTGTCAAGAAGCTTCTCCCAGCCGGTGCAGACATGCCCATCAACTTGCCAAAGAAAGCGCGTGCATCCTCAAGCTGATTTCTGCACAGACACAACCATCCCATACCTGAAGCTCAAGTCTCAGGTGGTCGTGCACAGGCTTTGAAAGTTTGCAACGCTGCCCAGTACGGGGTCCAGGGATTAAGATTGTATGCAATGGCTCAATCCACACTCTGAACACCAGAACTGTGGAAATTTCAATGAGGAGTTTGCCGGTCGACCTTCAGCATGAGCTTTTCCCCTGGCGAGCTGGGCCATTTTCTTGCACTGTGAGCCTACCAGTAGGCCTCGCTATGGGCTTGCCGCTTTTGGCACACTGTAACTAAGGCAGAGGGGCAGCCCTCAACTTTGTAGGGAAAGGACCTGGAGTGTGTCATGCACCAACAAATGTTGAAGCCCCCGCCTTCTCCACCACCGTTCTTGGATGCTCTGTGCTCTGTTATCATGCGGCGCAGGTCTCTGTGGCTCATGCTCTGTGTCCGGCTTGGACACTGCTTTTGTACATGTGCCTGGAAGCCCTCCTGCTAGGGTCAAGCAGGTACTCTAGTGTAGTTTAGACACCTCTAGGATTCTACTGACGGGACTGGCTAACCCCATGTTTATGTGCAGATGCCTGAAGGCCCACCTGCAAGCCAAGGAGGCAGAGGGGGCAGAGGGTTGGGCAGAGGTCTGGCAGGTGGGTGGCCTGTGGGTGTGGATAGCAGGTGGCGGTAGGGGTAGCATGTAGTAGAGGTGTTGGTAGAAGGTGGAGGGGGCAGAGGATTGGTCTGAGGACTGAAAGGTGGCTGCGTGGGCAGGAGTGGCATGTGGGTGAGTCTTTGGATTAGATGTAGTTAAACCTGTATGGATATCCGCGACCGTTTTGCGTGCGTGCCTCTGTGGTGTGATGAACTGCTCATCCTGTGGTGTTTTCTTATGCACTTGGCAATGCCATGGGAGGACGCGCGCACACACACGCACACACACACGCACACACACACACACACACACACGCACACACACACACACACACACACACACACACGCACACACACACACACGCGCGCGCGCACACACGCACGCAAGCACACACACATACACACACAAGCACGCACACACACACACACGCACACACACACACACGCACACACACACACACACACACACACACGCAAGCACACACACACACACGCACACACACACACACACACACACACACACACACACACACACACACACACCATGTAGGACGGCGTGGCAGCCAGGCTGTTGGCCTCGGGCATTCATCTCAGATCACGAGGGGAAGGGGAGGAAGGGGAGTGTCCAGCCAGCAGTTGCGGCAAAGTGTTACGGCACAGTTAGGAGGTATAGGTACAGATGACGGAGGGGGTGGTGTTGATGATGATATGCAACCGCCAGAGCTCTTTTGGTAATTCGCCACACCCTTATTGGTCGATTGCCTGAGTCCTTTAAATACAAGCTAGAGCTGTTTTGGAGGGGAAAAAAAGGTCTAAGAGGCATGGAGAGCCCTGGAGAAGGTTTCCAAATGCTCGTCTTTTTTTCCTCATTTTCGAAGGCCTATCATTGAAAGGGGTAAAGTGGGGGCTTGTAACAGAGGTCGCTCATTTGTGAATTGGTCTGGAGAACAATGCTGCTCATGTGTGTGCCAGTTGCAGCTGAGCAGCACATCAGGCCGCTAAGCATGGATGTCTTGACACTCCTCTTCCTTGTTTCTGCTTGTGTTGCATTCTTTTGTTGCTTTTGGGCGTGCTGAGGCACCACAAGGCATTTGGTCTGATTCTATTTCCTGAAGCTAAGGCATGTAACAAACACATTCAAACTTTTTCTTGTCTCCATACAAGCCCAGCCTCGTAAGAGTGCAGTTGAGACAACCATCACCTCCGGGTGCCGGCGTCCTCTCTTCTGAAATTGCAAGAAAAGTGCATGCAAAGGTGTTGTTGTTTTCATGGACTCACGCTCGATCTTGTGTCTCAGCATTTGTCTTTTTGGCAATAACATGTCGACAGCCATTGTCAGGCTGAGAAACTGACGCAGCCAAACCAGTGTCCTGGTTGGCCATGCTACAACGAACTCAACTAACTTGCAGCAGATTCGTGTTCAGCACACTTTGGGTGTGACACCATGCCCCAAATGGCCGGTTGGGAAGCATCATCTCAAGTGTAAAACCATACATAAATGCCCAGGATGACTGTTATTTGCATTGCCAACTTGAAGGTAGATACTCTGTTTGTGTGTGTGCGTGCGTGTGTATGTGTGTGTATGTATGCACACATTAGAGTGTGTGATAGTACGCTTGACTACTGTAAGGCGTGCAAGCTTTTTCATGGACACTTAAAAATGCTACAGAAGGCCTTCTTTAAAGTGTTCCCACAAACCTTTTGCCACAAGGCGTCCAATTGCAAACAAATTTACTTCTCACAAATAACTTCTGGAGCCGGTTGTTTCCAATCCTAACGCTGATAGTCAAAATTGTCAATCATTATCATGATGATCATGGTTACGGGGGGGGGGGGACTTCAGCCAGGTGGTTTGACTGCTCAGCCTGCTGGTCTCTGCCAGACTCACAAAAAATATCTATGATATCAGAAATGATGCAATACAAATGATTCAAATCTTTCCTCAGAAATTGAAAGACGTCCTCATAACCTCTGAATAGTAAAAACCAGAAGCATCAAGGGAAATTCTTGTCTGCAAGGTAGAAAGAAAAGAAAAAAAACTACATAGGCAGAGAAACTCTCCCTACATCAATTAAGGAAAAGGAGATACATTGGCTCAAAAGAGCCGTGAGTCCCCTCCACCGCAACTTGAAGAAGTGAAAGAGAAATAGCTAATGGGGATCTGGAGGGTTTCTAGAAGCACTTCGGTAGCTTCAAAGAAAAGAAAAAATTTGTTAATTAAACGGAGCTGGAAACACCAATACCCTTGCAAGGGCTGGATTAGCTGCAACAGCAGCTTCCATTCTCCAGGGCCACCCTCACACCGCCACTGACAGCCTTTCTTCACTCTACTAAATCTGAATGCTAACACTGTACCTGGAGCTTCACCGTCAGCACGTCCAAGGCCACATCCTTAAAATTACCATACAGCATATGCGCGATTCACCTACCCCTATTTCAAATAAGTTATCTCTACAAGATTAAATCTCACGCTGGAATTGCAGCAAGAAATGCGCATATGCCATTATAGCATTGCCAATCACCAGGCTATTCAGGGTAATGACACCCCTGCAATAACAACCTTCCCTTGTGTCAACCTTGAAGCCAATCCTTTTCACGACCCCAACCTTACCTTTCAGGAAGCTGCCTGCACTCATGCAAGTACATCAGAATGCCCCAACTCTCCAGCCCCTGTCCCCCAAAAAAAGACACATAAGCAGAGGAAGCCTCAAGCCTTGTATCCTTGAAGGATACATAAATTAAGGAAAAGGAGACATTGGCTCAAAAGAGCAGTGAGTCCCCTCCACCACGAAGCTACAAAACAGATAATGCTGATGAGGATCTGGAGAGTCGCTGGAAGCACTAGGCTCCAGAACTTGGCTGTGAGAAGTATGATTGCTTTCATTAGCCTCGTGGTAACAAGCTTGCTGGCATACATAACAGAATGGGCATGAAGTTTGCAAGCAAGTTTATTGGCGCGTTGGCGGTCAAGTCCCAGCTGTTTAAACTGGTTAAGGGTGTGCTCAGTGTAGCAGGTTCCACCAACACCCCAAAAGGATCGTGTGGAGAGTCAGAACTTATGCATTATTAAGTTTGCAAGGGTCTGCATGCTGCCGCTGTGCCGCCTTCAACTGTTGTCCAGGCCTTGTGTCTTCACAGTACTTGATTTCAACCAAGCGTACATGCAGCTGGTCCACATTCAGTTGGTGAGGTTGCCTCACGCAGTTGGCTGTTGTGTCCTCAGTGTGGGTTTGTGTAATGCATGATGGTGTGAGCAGGAGGTAGAAAGAGAAGAAGAAGTGGGTTTGGCTTTCTATGGAGTAATCAGTAAAGCGTCACGACGGCTGGAGGTGAGTCTAGATCTCTTAAGACAATTTTATGGAAAGAGGTAAGGGGGTTTAGTTCTGTTTGATGCATGTGCAGGGATATGAAGGTTGTGCTGTGCCAACCTATCACCACTCCCTATGTCCATCTTATCCATACCTGCTCCCCAAGGGCTTTTTCTAACAACTTTGCTAAGAGCTTTTTTTTCCAGAAACCCTCCTGATCCCCATAAGCACTTATTGTCTTGAACTTGGGAGACTTGTGAGGCGCCTCCATGCGGTGTCCCCTGGTAACGCCCTCGTGTGCTGTGCAAGCACATGCCCGGACATACTCGGGAGCGGCAGAGACCTCACACATTGGTAGCGGAGTAACAGCAGTTCCATGTTGCGGCCTCTGGAGCTGGCTCGCGGCGCAAGCAGGGCGTGTGTGCGAGTGCCAGGTGGAGGACATTGGCGCAGGAGTGGTCCCAGAAGTCGGCGTGGTGGAGAAGACCTCTAGAGGTGGAGTGTCTCAGCTTGGGTCTGCTTAACTGCGTGCTCACCTCCCACCGCCCTAGTTGGCCCCTGCGTAAGAGGGGGGCCCATGCTGAGATGTTGGAAAGCTTGCTCTATGGCTTAGGGGTGGGTGTTGAGCTTGCTGGACAGGGCCTGCCTGACAATCGTGTCGTAGGTCCCATGGTGGAGGCCAACTTGCTGGTGTAGACTTCTGTGCCACCTCTTCCTCTTGGTCTGTGTGGTGGGGCCCTGCCTTTCAGGACAGGTGACCTTTCCTTAATGCACGCGGCCAGACTTGGCAAGCGTAGTCTTTCTTTCTTTCTTGTCTTGAAGCTTCGTGGTGGAGGGGACTCATGGCTCTTCTGAGCCAACGTGTCTCCTTCCCCTTACTTGATGTGGGGAGATTTCTCTGCCTACATAATTTTTTCTTTTCTTTTCTTTCCACCAAAAGAATGATGAAATTAGAGGACCCCAGATCACCCAGAAATGGCCCACAGCTCTACCCTGGCTGCCTTCCAAGGTATGATGGGGATGAGTACGTGCTGAAGGATGTTGACAAGACTGCTCATGTGCATCCTTTTATGGGGGGCAATTTGAAGCAGGGGTGCCCTCTCTCGCCCTTGCTTTTCTCCCTGTATATCAATGATGTGGACTTTGTTGCAGAGGGCTGTACAAGTGCCGTGACAGGGACTGAGGAGTTCCATGTGTCGCATTTGCTGTTTGCAGAACCTGACCCTGAATAGTAATGCTGCCGATGATCTACAGCAAATGCTCAACCGGCTACTAGCTGCATGTAGTACATGCGTATGAGCACAGAAAGCATCTGACCATCAACATAAGCGTGTCTGAGGTGATGCACTTTAACTCCAGTGGCAGTAATCTGCCCACGTTCACAGTGGGTGGAGTTGCGTTGCAGTATAAAGAAAGCTTGAAGTACCTGGGTATGGTGTTCCATAAGTGTCTAAATATTATGTCTTCTGAGCATGCCACCGGTGCTGTCATGTCTGCCTCTGGTCGCATTTCACAGTTTGCGCGAGATCATGAGTTAGATAACAGTCCCAGGCCACCCTCTGGCCTGGGAAGACGTACCTGATTCCAGCAGCCATGCATGGTAGTCAAGTGTGGGGTACAGGTTTTGTGAAGCAAGGGACAGAGTCTAAAAGCGAGCCACAGGTAAGCCACCTGGGGTTCCTAAAGCGTACTCTAGGTGTGGAGCGCACCACTTTTAACTGGGCAGTGCTGCAAGAGTGTGGTCATGAGCCTTTGCACTTTTATTGGTTCAGATCTGTGGTCAAACTGTACAACAGCATGCTGGGCTGCAATAGCACAACGCTTAAGAAGTTGTTTCAGGCTGATTGTAATATGAACTCCAGGGCTCCTGGATGCTGGACTGCCCTGATGCTGGATGGATTTCAAGGGCTGCGGAAGTGTGATGAGTATGTGCTAGCAGTACGGAGTAGTGCACCTATAAAGATTCAGGGGTTAGAAAGAAAGAAAGAAAGACTACGCTTGCCAAGTCTGGCCGCGTGCATTAAGGAAAGGTCACCTGTCCTAAAAGGCAGGGCCCCACCACACAGACCAAGAGGAAGAGGTGGCACAGAAGTCTACACCAGCAAGTTGGCCTCCACCATGGGACCTACGACACGACTGTCAGGCAGGCCCTGTCCAGCAAGCTCAAGACCCACCCCTAAGCCAGGGGTTCACTGATGATTTGAGACTGAGACTGCGTGACGTACAGAGCACTGCTGCTACCAATGCAGCGAGCGTGCCTCGAAACTCGGTGTCCCTCTATCAGTCATACTTAGGCATTCCTTTTGATTCGAATTTGCGTGCCCCAGTGAGAACTCCTCGCCACAGGTCTTTGAACGTTTCTGGCCATGTTTTACGTATTGTTAGCCGTTTTGGATTGCGTGCACACCCTGAGTATTGACAGAGCAATTTGGTCTTGTGGTGAGGATTTCAATGGGGTTTACAATGGGGTTCACAATGGTGGCCTACAGCCCGAGACTCTGGCTGATGGCAGCTGGTGAAACAAGCTCAACCAGTATCAAAAATTGAGACTAAATCTGACACAAATCTAAGAAGTCTGTATGAGTCTTGATTTAGGAAAGCATTGATCTCAGAATCAGTGATAGTATGATGGCAAGCCAAGAATGGAATAAAGTCAGCGTTTGAAGGCGGAGCAAACACACTCAAAGTCTTAAACATCTCCTCAAAAAGGTCCTTGTATCTCGTGCGTAGCTCACGCACCTCAGTACATTTGCAAAAGGAAAGCACATGTTTTTCATCCTGGACTTCCCCACACTCACACTTATCACAGATACTTGAACCCCCAAGCCATTTACCAGACTCCACTCTCAAGTGATGAGCACGCAATCTAAATCTGCTAATGTTTCTCAAAACATGCTTGTCCAAATCCTTGAACAGATACGAGGGGATACAAAAAGGAGCACCTCTGGGACCACTCTCAGAATTCCCACACCACTTATGATACGTCACTGCCTTCTTGTTAACTGCACGAGGACAAAAAACATCGGCCCCTCTCCACACTTTCTGCTGTCTGTATCGCAAATCACCAATGAACTCTTGCATGGGGATTTTCTCAGCTCTCAGCATGTTCTGTTTGAACAAATCACCATTCCGCATCCCACCAAAAGCATTAGAGACTTCAGCAGACCAGCAAGAGGAATCAAAAGAAGCCAGACTTAAATCAGCCCTCAGCACACGACGCAAAACTTCACTATTGGAGTCAAGCATGCTATTAAAAAACTTGATGGAGGCACGGAACCAGAAGAACTGCAGAGGCTCCTGGCCACACTCTCTCAACACCGGCCAATTTGTAGTACTGTTCTTTACTCCAAGAATGCGCCTCAAGGAACACAGATGTCTTTTCTGCAATTGACTATCAAACTCACTGCCTTCTCTCAAGTAATGAGTTCCCCACACCTGGCACGCATACATCCCAGCAGGAATGCCATACACCTTAGACAACCAGAGCATAGCATGAGGCCTGTTTTTCAGGTCATGACCCTTGGCAAACTCCGAAATCCTTCTCTGTGCAGCCATATAAGGCCGCACCGCATGCTCCTCAGCTACCTTAAAATCCATCTTTTTATCCAACAGCACTCCCAAATATTTGAACCTGTCCTTCTCTGGAAGGACCACTCCATCATACGTAAAAGGATTCTGCAGAGGAGAGACAGACGTACTGTTGAAGTGCACCACCTCAGACTTAGCTGTGTTTACAGTCAACCCTTTTCTCTGGGCATACACACGGAGTCTGTCCAGCATCTTCTGCATTTCACCAGGGTCATTCGTAGTTAATCCAAGGTCATCAGCGTACATCATGTGGGACACACCATTCACTCTATCACCAGTCACAGCACCCTCAATGCCCTCACTTATCTCTCTGCCCATATCATTGATGTACAGAGAGAAAAGAAGGGGGGACAAAGGACAACCTTGCTTAACACCGTTCGATGGCTGCACGCGCGCCCTTTTCTCACCATCCATTAGAATGTACTCATCGTTATCATACATGTCTCTGATCACACTGAGCAGAGGAGTCGGCATTGCATTGCGCTGCAAGTGAGACCAAAGCTGCTGTCTGGGCACGGTGTCATAAGCTTGAGAAAAGTCAATGAAAGCAACGTGCAATCTGGAAGAATTCCGTGGCTTCAATTTTTTTGCAGCATGCTTGAGGTGCCTCAGAATGAACAGAGGATGCAGAGTGCTCCTTCCTGGAAAGAAGCCAAACTGCGTGTCCGGAGTCTTTCCCTTTTTCATACACCAATCTGTCACCAGATGTTTCAGCACATTAGCATAAATCCTATACATTACACCGCTAACCGCAATCATCCTATAATTCCCAGGTTTCAGCACTTCCCCTTTTTTGTGAATGGGGCTCAACTTGGCAACCTTCCAGCACGCAGGCACTTTACTTTCAGTCAGCAACACTTTAAAAAGACGAGCCAACAGAGGCACCAGCACATTTACTTGTTTGGTTTTATTCCCACACTGCACTGGCAAGCACGCATGCTTAAGAAAAGGAATCGGGATCGCATCAAAGCCTGAAGAGGCACCAACATTCAACTTCTGAAATTCACTACCCAACATACCTTCTAACACAGATACATCAGGGATCTCAAACTCATCTGGCTCAGGAGCCCACCCAGACTGCGCGCCCCGCCTGAGAAGGACCTCAGGTGGAAGGTTGCGCCGGCCCAGTGGCACAGCCATATCCCTCGCAGATGGGCGAGACTCTTCAAATGTCCTCTTTGCTCTGAAGTGTTTGTGTAAGTGATCATGCCAAGCTGGAGCAGGCACAGGGGTTGTGTGAGGCTTGGTGTGCTTTTTTAGTAAAGCGTGCACTGCCGGATCCTTCCGAAATAGCCTGTCCAAAAACAAATTCCGCAACTGTCTCGCGTGCCTTCGCTTCATCCTACGATTGCACCTCATACTCTCCCTCTTGAGAAATCTGCAAGCATGCCTGGCTTCACCACGCTTCACTGCCTCAATGAAAGCCCTACGCTTCTCCCAACATTCTTCATTGAACCACACAGGGTTTAGAGGACCCTTCCTATTACGCTCACGTTTAAAAACACACTTTGCTCGGGCTGACATGCCCACAGCTCTACTGCTCGCTGCCTGGATGATCAAAGAACGCACACAAAACGCCAATTTATCTACATCCCCAGACCTCTCTGCCTCATCAAACTGAGCCAGCAGTTCAGCATTGTCCCGAATGTGCTCAGCGTAAACTTGGGCCTTATCCTGCTGCCAACGCAACACTAACTTGTTGATACACTCTCCAGCTTTGCACACATGGTGTGGAGCATTCACACCTTCTCCACCCTCATCAGTCACTCTAAACACAGTGCTCAAGCCTGCGTGATCTGAGGCACGCGTGTCTTTCATCTCAAAACATTGTACGATTTTGAGCAGAGCCGGAGACAACAACACATGGTCTGGCCTACTTCTCTTATCACCAAAATGCCCAGTGAAAGAGGGCTGCCCATCATCTCCAACAACACGCCCAGTAGAAATGGCCATACTCGTCGCAGCTGCTAGATCAACCAACAGCTGGCCTGCCTTGTTCACACTCTTGCACGCACATCTCCTAGTCTCAAGGAGCTCAGGGCAGTCCAACACAAACCGAGAATGCGCGTCACTCACTTCACTCAGCTCTCCAACATGCGCATTAAAGTCGCCACACAAAATGACTTGCGAAGATACCTGAAAAGCATCAAGCACGTCCTCAAAAAGGTTAGTATAGTGAGAGTGAACAGCACGAGAAGTAAATGAACCACTCAGAGGATTTATGTAAGTAGCACCTATCATCACATGTTCCCCCAGCCCAAACATCTTTTTGTCACATTGAAGCCAAATACACTGCGTGTGCTCACTGACTTGATGGAAGCGCACATAATCTGAGCTGCCTGGCGCAACAAACACAGCAATCCCAGGTGAGGATTTCGCCATTTGTGACAAATGCAACCTGCATGAGGATCAAGATGAGGCCCATGTCCTCTTCAAGTGTTTGTGCCCTGAGGCGTGCCGAGTTACGCGGAGGTATTATGAGCTGTTTCAACAGATAGCCAGCCTAGGTATTCTCTTTTCCTTAATTGATGCGGGGAGTGTCTTCACTGCCTGCGTAGTTTTTCTATTCTTTTCTTTTCTTTTCTAGCCAGCTTCTCCCAAATTGAATTTTGCGTGCAACATGTCACCACGCCAATGGTTTTTTGATTTTCTAACCCAGAAGAACAACAAGCTTTTTCATTACATTCCTGAGCTCATGGATTTACTTTTGACTGGCGTAGACCAGTCGAAGACTGATCAGCAGAACGCTCTGATTGAAGGTCCCTAACATTGTAACCATTGTGGCCATTGCTCCACCCTGGCACCATTTTTTGCTCTGTTTTTGCAACCTCCATACACTCTGCTAACATCCTGCATATTCAAAGAAAGGAAAGAAGGAGGTTTAATTCTGACCTTTTCGGCACCCTTTTGGCAGGATTTCCTTTCAGGAAAGAGCTGAAACTCTATATATCACCAACCACCTAATTTTTTACTCCTTCTTTTTGCAATGTTTTTTTTTGTGTAAGGACCTCAAATCACCAAAAAATCACCCAATTTAGTGCAGTGGGTGGTCAGGAATGGAGGCTGATGGTCTAGGATTAGCCAAGTTTGTGTTTGCATGCCTGAAATGCTGTGACTGAGCTTCTAGTGTTGCATTTAGATTGGACAGGCTTGGTTACGGGCACCCTTTGCTTCAGCTAAGCTGCCCCCGCAGGCAGGTACAGCTATGTGACCTTCCCCTCCCCTCCCCTCAGGAATGGAGATCAGGTGGTCAAAAAGTAATGTTTACGCCGCGGTCAAGTAGGCATAAATGCCGAAGGCTGGGGCTGTTCAGTTTTTGTGCATACAGACATTTTGCAACCAAGCTTCAGTGTTCCAGGCCATGGACACCATCCTGCCGGGGCAGCTGAAAGTACCTGGCTGAAGGTTTTTATTTCATTGCAACCTTATCAACCTAATCTAAGACAAAGGACGTCCTTGAAATGTCGACATTTCATGCCATGAAATGCTAAACAGTGTTTAGCAAAGAATAGCAAGCCGAGCAGCCAAATTACCTGGATGCAGGCCAAATCTAGTTGCAATCTGTTGAAATCCTTGCAACACAGGCGTGACCTGCTTGGGGCAGCTTTCTCATTGCTACAGCTTTCTCATTGCTACTGTAGTAGCACCAGAAAGATACAAATCGCCATGAGGTTGCAAAGCAGGCTGGGGGTACATAAAGTGCAGGTGTGTAGGTGTGATTGACTTGAATCCAGTTGCATTAAGAGTTGAAAGAAAAGGAAAACTACGTAGGCAGAGGAAACTCTCCCTACAGCAATTAAGGAAAAGCAGACACGTTGGCCCAGAAGAACCGTAAGTCCCCTCCACCACAAAATCACAGCACACTTGAGCTGCCCAAATCAGATCGCTCTAGTAGCGTTCCCGGGTTTCCCTTGCTCTTTATCCCTCTCATCGCCAAAGGGGTCAGACTGACTGGAGGCAGAGTAATTCACCAGCCGCATCACTCAAAATCGAGTTGCAAGTAAACTGTGCGACAAAAAGAAAGAGAGGCTATCAGAGACTCGCTAATAGAGGCCCACTGCTGCTGCAGCTGCTGGGATTCTGCTTCAATTTGTCGCCTCCTAGCTTGTATGCCCACTGGGGCCTGGTTGGGCCACCGCACCTCAACTGTCAAAGGACAGCCCTTCTTGGTTTTGAGGGCCACTCCAAGCGCCAGAAGCCCACTGGAGCTGATTTCCCCAGGTAGCAAGTCCTCCGAACACACCAATGTCAGCTCTCTCAAATTGCGAAGGTGCTGGCCAGCACTATAAAGGCGAGAGAGATGCCTTGGTGACAGAGAAGGAGTGGTGATTGAACAGCCTGTGATGGAAAAAGGAAGCAAGATGGCCTTGCGCTAATGTTGGCCAGACATGGTGCGAGTGCAATTTAAGGTCCACAAGACACTTGCAAGCAATGGTCAAATAGTGCAATGCAGCTGATCAAGCCTTGTCTGTCGCTTTAATCAACCACTTACATTTCAGGTCTGGGCAGACGGAAGCCAGCCGCATGAAGTTGGTTGCACAGACGGCAGCAGACTCGCCAATACTCCTCAATTGCAGTCCCATGATCAGTTCAACACTTTTGGTTATAGAGCTGAAGTGAGTGCAAAAGCTGATAAAGTCATCAAGCTTGGGCACTGTTTTAACAGCCTGTATGCGGGCTTGGGCGGCGAGGAGGGACTGGGGAATGGCTTCAGATCTCAAAAGGGACTGCATAAAGGAATGTAAGTTAAAGCAATCCAGGCTGCCCACGTCAACAGCGTGTAGTCTTGGGAGGTGGTCAACATGTGACAGGACATCAATTACTGCAAAACAAAAAGTCCATACATCAAGGTTTAGATAGATCATCAATCGCTCCATTGACCGAGGCAAAGCAGCCAGTTCAGCACTCATCAGTATTTTTGGAACTGAGAGGTACTTCAGGTGGCCCAGATTCAAAAAAATGCCACTCAAATCACAGTCTTCCAACCCATAACCACTGTGACCAGTGCTGATGGTCAGGCTTTCGAGCTGGCTGAGACAGCTAATTTGCATTAGAGCTGAGGCATCCTCGGCCAGACGTGGGAACGTCAGGGATAGGGTTCGCAGGCTCGGTAGCTTGCTGACAGCCTCCAGGCTCATCATCAGGGCGCTATCTAATTCTTCATTGTAATCTGCAATATCTAATGCTTCACACATGCCAGAAGGCGAAGCGAAAGCCACCAAAAAGGAATCATATGTAGAGTCGTAGCAGCCAATTTTTATGCTTCGTACATGAGAGTGACAGCACAAAACAGTGCCGAGCAGAGGCGCCTCGACATCCTTCAATGGAAAGCCCTGTACAACAAAAGCAGCGGCAAAGCAATGGATAAACAGGTAGGAAAGTGCAGCAAGAAACCTGAACTCTGGTTGGCATCAGCGATGCGAGCATGGAAAAAAGAACTCGCTGAGGGGGAAGAAGAAGAGCTAGCACAATTCCAGCACTCAATCAATGCTTGAAAAGCAACCCCATTAATTTTTGTCAATTCCTTCCCCTAGGTCGCACCAAGGTGATTCTCCAGGTCCAACCTACCTCAATCTGAATTTCTTCAAGGTCTCGCAGGACTGCCACTACCCTCAGGTGTGCATCTGAACTCATTGGCTGCAGCAGCTTCAGAAGCTGGTTGCCTGCGTTTGGCGCTGAGTCCCCTTCGCCTTCCTGGAGCACCAGCGTTTTGAGCTGTGCGCCCCTGGGGAAACAGAGAAAGGGATTGCTGCTATGCTGGCTTGCGCTGCTGCTGCTGCTGCTGCTGCGACTTAGTTGGTCTGCAGAAATAGTTAGGGTGCTAAATTGCGAATGTATACTCTTGCTTGCACGCAAGGTCTTGCAACAGGAAAGGAAGGAACGTCTACAGTCCCGGCCGTCCTCTTCACAGGTTTCTAGCATGGAGAAGATGTGGCCGAGCTGAAAGACAGGGGGAAACAGCATGAAAAAGCATGTGTGTTTTGAGACACTTTGTTCTACCCAGTACAAAGGAACAGTGGTAGATGCAGAAGAGCATTGTATCACATTGCAGGGTAAATAAGACAGGTGCAGGTACCCTTGAATGAGGCGCACCAGGTCATCAGGCAGTGAAAGCAGGGAGGCCATGAGGCGTGCTGCACGATTCCTGGCAAGCAAGGACGGTGATCAGGAGTACAGGCAATCACGACATCTGGATATTGATGAAATCATGAAATTATATCACCAATGAACCTACGAAGGGTACTTGTTTTTCCGCTGGGAAATAAGTGCCGCTGCGTGGGTCTGGTCTAAAAGTGTTTTCTAACAAATAAAATTTGATGTCAGGATAAATCAAGCCTATCTTGTTAGTTAATAATCTTGTTAGTTGATCAACTAATCAGTCCTCCATGACCTTGAGGAGGTTTGATTCAAGGTGAGTGTATCTTTACAAGGGTCAGAGACTGCCTCCATCTTCCAAAAGGTTGGAGGAGTGTTCCACTGAATCATGTCCTTTTGGAGAGCAGCTCCTCTTTCAAAATCCTTGCCCTTGCAGAATAAGCCCCTAGGGGCATGTTACAAATCAAAGAAGCAATTGTCTAGCAAGGGCTTGTCTAATCTTTGCCGGGGGGTGATTTGTATAATAGAAAATAAGAGAGTCTTTAAACATTGCACTATTTATGCTTTGTCCAGCCAGCAAAAACAGGGTTACTAACTATGTAGTACATAGCTGGATCAATTAAAAATTTTGGGATTGGCCCACAAAGGTCTACCAAGCTTGCATGAAAGCTCCATGTCCACTCTGCAAGATGCGCAAAATTTTACCTCTATTAGATGTGCCATTGAAATCAAAAATAATCAGCATAACTCTGGTGCCCTGGGACTCAGCAGGCTGCATGCTTCCAGAAACCCACCTGACCCACACCAGCTTCCCTCTTACCCTCTGGTGAGGGAGACTCACGGCTCTTTGCGCCAATGTGTCTTATTTTCCTTAATTGAGGTAGGGAGTGTTCTTACTGCCTTCGTACTTTATTTCTTTTCTTTTCCACCAAATAATGATGAAATTGGAGGACCCCAGATCACGCTCATGGCCTCAGATCACCCAAAAATGGTCCACAGCTGCTTTAGGACCAAATTTTATCCTCACATTTATGTTTCTGTGACCTCCATATACTATGCTAACATCCTGCGTATTCGAAAGACGCATGGGGAAATGCTTTAACGTTGTGCTGACGCCTTGGATGTTGGGGAGGTTTGTGGTTATGTGGAGAAGCCTTTTCTTTCTTGCTATGTGGCTGCTGTTTTGTATATCTTGGCTACAAGAAGTGGTAGGAAAGGTGGCAGCTATGGGGGGTGAGCTTGTTTGGTGAATGGTCGCAATGTCTGGGGAAATGGGGGGGGGGGCAGGTTAATGTATTGCTGCTGTGAAGCCGGCAAACTGGGTGCTCCTAGGTTGGTCGGATTGGGTAGGGAGCAGGAGCTCGGGTTTGGCATGGCAGGGGTTGATCAGTTTAGCATCAGGACGGCTTGATAGAAGTCTAGATCTCTCAGGGAAGCTATGTGGAAAGATATAAGAGGGTATAGTCCAATTTGATGCATGCTCAGGAACTTGGAGTTTGTGATCACGTTCTTTGTTAATGTTAACCAAGCCTGCTTCCCAAGGGCTTTTGCAAGAGGTCTTGTGATCATTCTCCCAGCAACACTATGACGTACAGTCTTTGTGTTAGAGATGATATTATTTTGGCAGCCTGAGAGTATATGGAATGCACTGTCTAATTGATGGCTGGTGCAAGGGTAACAGGGAGCAATCAGCGCCAGCCACAGAAACCCCACCTGCTTCTGAGCTCCGTCACCATAGCTAGATCCTTCCAGGACAGAGGCATAACCATCTTGTGGAGATTCAATACTGTGAAGACACCAGGTCCAAAATCCACTTGAGGCCTCCAAGCAGCAGCACCGCTTTCGCAACCTTTCAAAGGCCTCAGCTCGATACAATCTCAATACTATTTTGTTGGGTGTGGTCATCCACACCCCTCACTCTTTGTAGCCTCTTAAAGAGTTTGGTCTTGACACTCATACGACCATCAAGCTTGCTCTGAAGCTTCATGCTCATTCTGTCCATTACACATATAATTTGCTAGCACCAGACGCGTTATTGAGAAGACTTATCTCAACTCTCATCACTGAGATCAGGCATGGGGTACAAGGCCTTGGGTTACAAGGCCCTAGGGTTACAAGGGGAAAAAAGGGGAAAAAAGGCCTGGGGGTACTGCTAGTAGCCCTCCTGATCCTCATTAATTGTTTTCTTCTCCTCTTGGTGAAAGAGATACGCGGTACCTCAAGCGCTAGCTTTCCTCCTTTCTGTATTTAATGTGGAGAGTGTTCTCAATGCCTGCATAGTTTACTTTCTTTCTTGGTTCTGTTACAGGCATCTTTTTGCTTCAGCCAAGCTGCCCTGGTAGGCAGGTTCAGCTATGTAACCCTTTCCTTTCCTTTGAGTACTCAGCCTTCATGAATCATGTCACAAACAACACGGTGTTGTTTTCTTCAAAGAATTCACTCATGATCTACTGGTTAGTCTATCTTGGCCATGCCCTGGCTAGCTTGCTGTTGAGGGAACCTTTCTGTGCATGCGGCCTCTCCTGGCACTCTCCTTTTTACTCTGGTGATATGCACCTATTCTGATTCAACTACGCTGCTATTGCGTCACAGTGCAGAATCTGTATCTGCACTGCAGATACAAATGTATGCAACCTTTTCTTTCCTTTTTCTTTCCCTGCTCAGATCTGCGGTTTGGTTAATTACCAGTTTTTGCCTCAACTCGGCTGCCCTCATACATGTGTATTGCGGTACCAGTTTTTGCCTCAACTTGGCTGCCCTCATACATGCGCATTTGCTTTACCCTTATTGGTATGGATGCCTGCAGGACTGAGAGACTCCTGGATCAGGGCATACACGTTCCTATAACAACTTACAAGCTATCCCAGACAGGTTTTTCCCTAATGGTATCGGCTCCCCTGACCGGCACCAAAGCTGCCCTGACGCTATCTTTGTGCGCTCTATCCCAGGTAGACAAACTCACTTTGACCCTTCCAAGATCCCTCTTCAAGACAGGGATATTCACCTTGTTGACCTGAAATTTTGTCCATACACCAACCCCTTCATCACTTTAGAAACTGCAACAGCTCAACATGCTCATGCTATAACCAGACAAAAATCCCGCAGCTCAATGAATCCAAACAAGAATAACAAGGCGACTCTGCACATCATCTTGATTGGTGTGGCTGGCACCATTTACAATGAGTACATGATCGAAACCCTTGTCAATCTGGGCCTAACCAAATTAAAAGCTAAATCACTAGCATTCAAGCTTAGCTACCATGCTATCCAAAAATTGACAACCATTATTAAAACCAGACATGCTCTTCATGTTCAAGAAGCTTCTGGGGGGGAGTTTGCTGGGCACGCGGCGGTGGAGAATGGGAGGAGGAGAGTCAGGACGTTCAGGAGCATGGCGGACAAGCCTCCAGATCCCCATTAGCTCTGTTTCTGGCTCTCACCTAGGCTAGCTGTGTCTAGTATAGGTTTGAGGGCCCTTTGGTGAGGCCCCTGCTAGCCTGCTAGTCAAGGAACCTTCCCTAAATGCACGCAGCTTCAGGCCTGCTTAAACTTATCCTTTTCTATTTGTTTGCATTGCAGATCGGTGGGGAACTTTGTCCTTTCCTTAATCCTTAATCACACATCTATCATACGGGCTTTCTCAGGTCTCTTTTGGGTGTCGAAAGAGCAACAGAAACACACTGCATTTTAAGGGAGACGGGTCAGATGCCTCTCTACTCCTACTGGTTCAGGTGTATCATGATATTCTCTACTGGTTCAGGTGTATTATGAGAACCTCTACTGAGCACAAACAATGCCCTCCTGAGACTAGTTGTGCAAGCAGACCTGCAACTTGCTGATAAGAAGGACAGTTGTACTTGCCAGGTTCTGACAGCCTTAAATGGCGTGCCTCATGCCCTACAATTTCCTATAGCCAAACGCATGAAAGCAGGATTAATATGAATGACATGGAGGGTGTCCTTTGTGAGCAAGCCATCCATGCTTGGAGAAGTCTGGACAATTTGAACCCACAAGAGGCTCATGCTTCCAGTAGAATCATGAGGACATACCACACACACACTTTGCTGTACCACTGGGCTCTGTATCAGGTTGTTGGGATGAAAGGAAGCAAAACAAAAAGCCTCTTTACCTACGATAAGACATTCCTCATAAACTATTACGCTATATCCCATCTTCACACCTTTCCAGTCACAACCTTCCAGTGGAAAACCAAGGGCATGGAAATAGGTGCCCGTGCGAGCTTAGAATTTGCAACAAATGTGATCGGCACACTGTTGAAGACAAAGAGCACATTATCCTGGATTGCCCATCTCAGGATTTAACAAACCTGCGTGCTCAGTTCCAGCATCTGTTTAGCTCTGCACCCACAAGCAGTGCATCACGCTTTAAAGACTTCATGAACCAGGCTGATGTTCTAGGATGAGTTAATGCCAGCGTGCCTGGAGTGCTGCAGCTGATTTATATGTTTCGTTTTGTCCTCCAGATTTGACTGGTTGGGTTACAGGCTCCGTTTTTATCGCTTCAACTAAGCTGCCCACGTAGGCAGGTACAGCTATGTAACCCTTTCCTTACCTTTGACCTCTTTAAATTAAATTAGGCTGGATCAAAAAGGGAGACCTTCAGCCAGACTGTTGGCTGATCAGCCTGTGGCTGGTCCACGCCAGGCCACAGCAAATTCAAAAGCTCAGACATGAAATACTCGTTGTGTTGCAAGAAGAAATGAGATACAGCCTGGATACCAACGTGAAGTTGCTGCAAGGAAGGTCGTGCAAGTGAAAAATCAAAAGCTCGGAGTACTCTCATGTTAGCACATCACCCCTCATACCTACACATAAAAGGGACATGGACCTCATCTTGAATTTGTTCTCATGAGCAATGATTGCACAAAAGAGAAACCCATCCTCCTAGGACGCAGTTCAAATTTTCCACAAATTTACTTTAAAGTATGAGCTCTCAACCTAAATTGGCTGACATTTTGCATGACACGTTGAGACAAATCCAGATGTTAGTATCTCAGCGTCCGGATTGGCTTGCGCACGTCGTAATCTAAAGGCAGGGAAAGAATGCTTGGTATATTACCAATGTGTTTTTTTTTCTCGGGTCAACTCCCTCAACATCTCTCCATGCACCGCGCAATCTGTGCCTCAAATTATCAGTAAAATCCTGCATGGAAATAGGCATATCCTGCTTCATTGCTGAAATAGAAGAATCACAGCGCCGCAATCCTTGAAAGCCGTCAAGGATCTGGGCAGTCCAGCACGAGGGGGGGCCGTGAGTACAAATGCAGGCCACCCTTCAGAACTTTCCTTCCCTTTCTTAAACCCATGTAAACCATTTCCTTCAGAACTTTTCTCAATGTCTCCTCATCATTAGAGTTGAGCAAACCATTGCTCATCTCGACAGCTGACATAAACCAGTAAAACTATAATGGCAGATGCCCACACCCTCATAAAAGAAAGAAAAATATCTCGTAATACAGCCCAATTTGTGGTGGCACGCTTCACAACCAACGTGCTATGTGCTCTAAGACAAAAGTACTCCGAGCCATCTTGGCTTTATCTGGCAATCTTTCACCTGCACATCCTTTCTTGCAGCATCAACTTAGTGTCCAGGCTGTATCTAATTTCCTCTTGCAGCGCAATAAAAAAGCTGTTCTATTTCATGCCTGAGCTTTTGGATTTGCTGTTGGCTGGCACGGACCAGCCACAGGCTGATCAGCCAAACAGTCTGACTGAAGGTCTCCCTGTGTAATCTAATCTGATCACACCCAAAGTGCCCCTCAGAAAAGAAGATGAAAAGTCTATGCTAGCCAAAAGGCCGCGTGCATTAAGGAAGGTACCCAAACCAGCAAGCTAGCAAGGGTTGCCTGAATTACTGTGACTGAGCTTCTAGCTCATTTTGCTTTTTAGTTTGGACTGGTTTGGTTGCAGGCTCGTTTTGCTTCAGCTAAGCTGCCCCCGCAGGCAGGTACAGCTATGTAACCCTTCCCCTTCCCCTAGCAAGGGTCTCACCAAAGGGCCCTGAAACCTAAAATAGACACAGCTAGGCTAGGAGAAACCCAAAAACAGAGCTAATTTAAGAAACTCATGTGGCGCACTCCGAGTCTGAGTCAGTCAAGGCTTGCAGTTCAAAATTCCTTGCCTTCCTAACTTACTCTGTGCCCCTCACCTGGCTTGCATACGTGCCAGCTGGGACCAAATATGCTTTTTCCAACCAGAGCAGTACATGCGGTCTGTCCCTTAGTGCATGCTCATGCATAAACTGCTGAATCCGGTGGGCAGAAGCCATGAAAAAGCCAGTAACTTGCTCGGAAGACTTAGCCCTGCTAATATGCCTGTGGAACCACATGCCTACTAGGTACCTAGTAGGTATTCGAAGGACTCCTTGTGGGCCAATGGCACTCCACTAACCGAAACACAGGCAACTTAAATTTTGATGTGTCAAAGTGCACCACTTCTGACTTCGCAGTGTTGATGATCAGGTATTTTTTAAAGAAGTTCCGTGTATAAGGTCCGAGCAATTCAGCATAGTTTGTAGTGCGTTTTGTCACGACAAAAGTCTGCTGCAAATGCCTGATGGTCTGTCATAGTCAAGTGTGTGAGATGTGACCTGTATTTTGTTGGGACTTTTCCTTGGACTCCCTCTCTTTTATCCTTCTTCTGCGGAGCATCCCTCTGAGTATTGGCGCCTTTTCCTTTATCCCTGGCCATGAGCCAGGGGTGTTGCTCTTGATGTAATGATGTAACCTGGTCAGCTGGTCCGCCCTTGCCCGCTCTCTGTCTCTCCCTGTGCTGTGCAGCCATGCCAGCACTCAAGCAACACAACTCAAGCCACAGCAGCAAAGCTAGCACAAGGCAGTGGTGCAGCTCCACCACTGGCACAGCAAATCAGCCCATCAACATTCAGCTTAAGCTTGTAGCAGACCATTAGCGCGCTCTCCCCCCTTCACGCCTCTTTTTGGTGCGCCATCCGAGAACGGAGTCGAGAATCGTCGTGGCAGGGCGTGTTCTTTGCAGGGGGGACCAGGCTGCCAGCGTTCCGTGTTAGAGTAAGAAAAGGATACTGCACTTAAGACACTAATCTGTATGCGTCACACTCTCAGCCTGACAGTTTGGGTCATTTGCAGTCAAATATTAAGCCATCAGCATACCACATTTGTGTCACTAGTGCACGCCACCTGTCCCTGTGATAGCACCTTGCACCCCTTCTGCAAGATCATCCATGTTATTCACATACTAAAGAGAAGAGCAGAGGTAACAACTTGGTACCCTGCTCTGTTTGAAAGGGCAGCCCTGCTTCACACTAGTGTTTGGATGCACACGGACAGTCTTCCCTCCATCTTTTGGAATGTATTAATTGAAATCGTACATGTTTAAAATGATTTTCAAAAGGGGGGTGGGCATGCGAGTGCGCTGCAAGTGTTGCCAGAGTGATTGCCTTGGAATGGTATCACAGGCGTGCTTGAAGTCGACGAATGCATTATGCAACCAGCTGGATTGCTCCAATTTTAGTGTGCGTGCTGCGTGTTGCACCTTGGACTCTTCAAAACAATGCTCAGAGCTAAGACGACCAGCACTAAAGATCGAACCTGAAATGCTGTGAGTGGCTGATATGCTCCGCTCCTGCTCTCCAGATCAGACTGATTTGGTTACAGGCACCGTTTTTGCTTCAGCAAAGCTGCCCACTTACGCAGGTACTGCTACGTAACCCTTTCCTTTCCTAAAAATTGAGAAGTGAGCCAGTAAGCCTACACAACCATCTCTTATGCAACCCACAATCAATCTATCGTGGTTGACGACTCAATAAGATAGACAAACAACAGCAATGTAGTCGCTGCAAGTAATGATAATTATGTTTTCACATCGGGGCCAAAAAATAGCTCCATTGAGAAGGGATTTCAACTCGGCTCTGATTTGGCAAGCTTGTATCCCCCAAATCTTGACAAGCACCTGCACAAAATGAAACAAAAACATGCTTCATGTTTAATGGCAAGGCAAGAACATTGAATGACAACAAGCATTGGGCAGAGGGGTTCAGGATAAGTCTGAGTAACTTAAAGAACAAATAAGCATAAGCCTCTGTGGACAAGCTGTGAAAAGCCTCAACAACTGCTCAGCATTTTTGCTGAAGTACTTCAATACAATCCAAGGCAACAGTTACTCAACACCGATGGTGAAAGTTGCTCACTACGTACTTGTTGATAACATGTCCCAGTAACTGATGTGCCCTGGTGACAGTCCAGTCTGCAGTGTATGCTGCAACCTGAATAGCATGAAGGTGATAAAAGAGGCCTGCCTGTTGGTGGGGGTCGCAGCATTTGGAGCAAACAAAGTTGGGTATTAACAGGCCATTCTTACTTTGCCAAATAAGCTAGGCCAATAGGTTGGAAGCATTGCATAACAATCCTAAAGAGAGTAGGAGGGAGGAGAAACTCAAGGCCTCTTTTGCCTAGAGTATATTCCAGAGCATGCTAAGAGTAGAGTCTGCAGCATGCTGGAGCTGTCTCCCTCATCTGCCAAGAGCTGCCGAGACGACGCTGGCCTTTTCTTCTGGGATAGGCGATTCCAAGAGCCTCTGGTCTTGGCAGACAAAAGGAAGAGAGGACAGACGGATAAAGATGGCAGTTTCCCTCTGGAGCAAAGGCATGTAGCATGCCTCTACTTGCTGCTTTGGGCAGAGCACACGACAGAAAAGGTGATCTCCTGGGTTCAGGGTGTCGAAGCTGCCGGATGTCGCAACCCACCAGATTTGCCAAGACGAGTCCGAACAGCTTGGCGCGGAACATCAAGGGAAGGTCTATGACCGCAGGCACCTTGCGGCGAAAGGAATCCCCTGGGGCAACACAAGTGTAAGATGGGGATGACTAGTTCTCAGATGTAAATGCCACCTGCTAGGATGCCACCTGCTAGGAGATGGCAGCCAGGGGACGCGCGGCCGTGAAAGCAGATTGCGGGGAATGGAAAGCCAGCGTCACCATGCAACAATAATGATCATGTTTGGCAGAATACAGAGGCAGGCCGCTTGTATGAAGCCACCTACCTGGGGCCCACAGTACATACGAGTCAAAGGTGACGAGCACAGTCAGTACCCCCAGCAGCCAGGAGTTTGTCCACAGTCCGCGCCGAAAGGGTTTGCCAACATTAAATACCAAGGCATTGATGACCAGCTGCCTGCAGCGCATTCAAGATGCCAGGAAGGAAAATTACCATGCACTGTAGACCAATGGACCAAGCTTATACACAAAGGACAAGTGAGGGAAGCGTCGCAAGCCACGTTGAAAAATCCAAAGAAAGCCTGTCCCTCCACACAGGTGGTATTGGTATGCAGTGCCTGGGGCAACAATTCCTGCACCTTCCTGCAGCAGCCGATGCCTTGTTGACGCATGCATGCAAGCATAGCTGGGTGCGCACCATGCAAGCTGCTCCTGCCATTCATTGCTTACTGGCAGGCTCCTCTTAAAGAATCAGCAGCAGATCATACACCTGAGGCTCCCTCATACCAGGGCAGGGTGTGCAGCTTGCTTTAGATCACATCAGCAAACTTCTGTGCCTTCACCTCTCTATTCACGCAGCAACTCACACCATTGTTTGAACTTTAATCAAATGCCCCATCGCAATTACAAATATGCAAATCCGCAGGCTCAGCGGCAAGCTGGAGTGGTATGCAGGTGCGACTGCAAAGTCCCCGGAACGGGCACCCCCAGATCCCGGACCCAGCAAGGGCATCCACAAAAGTATGCTGATGAAGTTTGTGTCGACTGGAGCTGTTCTGGGGACCTGAGGTAGCAGGGCTGGGAAAGTCAAAACCAAAACTTTTGGAATCTTTGCTCCCAGACTTTGCTCGCTGCACCCCAGAGGTCACCAAAACCTGGCTGCCCCGACAAAACTTTTTGCTTGGCCAGCTTGCCGAGTTTCATGGCGGTGGGTGGGTTGGGTGGCTCTGGCCAAGGACTGCCAAAACATGTTCCAAAAACGTTTTAATGGCACCAGCCACTGCCTCCCACGCTTCACTAACACTGCAGGGCTGCCTAAACTTTTTGTTTGGGAAGCTGGCCAAAGTTTCAGGGCGGGGGAATGCCCTGGGCGGGTAAGGGTGGCAGGTGTGAACTTTACCAGAAGGAGGCAAACCTAGGGGCTCACGCCCCATGAATGGGGCTTCGCCAAAAAAAAAGTTTTACATTGTCCAGTGAACTTATTCCCCCCCCCCCTGGGGAACCATTCCAATTGATGTAAATGAGCAGAAAACAAGAATTCCTTTCAGACGCGAGGGCTTACCCTGTTCATTGGGGGAAGGGGCCTTAAAAGAGCTGAGCATTTTCAATGGCATCCACTGGTACCATTGTTCAGGCCCATCTACCCAAATATTTTCAGGATCAATCTGATTAAGCGACTCAAGCACAATTGAGGCCCCTCAAAATAAAAAACAATTTATGTGTGGATTTAGTCTGCACTCATCAGAAAGCCAGACAGCAGCGTGATACAAACCCTCCATGGTACAAGAGTCACAGAGGGTGTCTCAAATTGCAGTTTAGAAATCTTGTGCTCCTTGGAAAGGTCGCAGAAGGGTTGCAGTGTGTGGGGAGCCTACTCTTCATCATTGCCAGCTGAAGTGCACCATTTTTGAACTAAATGGCTCTGAACGGCTGCCATATCACTTTTAAGTGTGCTGCTTTTTTACTTTTGCTCCAAACAATTCATTCAAATTGCTTGGGATGTACATTATTCATAAAAGCATCCCACAATACAACAGCATCCAGGAAATCAGGTTTTTACTTGAAAATTCTTGAAAAAAAACATTTTTTATTTCGTATCCACCCTGAACAATGCTTCAGGAAGAAACAAAAAGCATGCTTTGGCAAGCATTACCATGTTGTTGAACGCGAAGCCTTCAGCATTCACAAAACACGCACCAGCATGCTATGATGAAAAGCACTCCCGCCTCCGGCCGTTTCTCGGACACAGATATGTTCAGAGCCTTATGGGCGGATGCGTCAAAGGGCTCAAACCAAACCTCATGCTCCAAGAGGTACAGCGCAAGCAGCTGGAACACGGTGTCCACAGCCACCTGGAACGGAACGGTTTGGTGGAGGTGGTAGAAAAGTGTGAATGAAGCGCGGGACATGGAAATGAGGGCGGGTGATCAGATTCCAAAGAAGTGAGAGTCTGATCACTGTTTGCATTTGTAGACAGGGTCAGGCGTGGAGAGCAAGAGGCTTGCATGAACAGGCAGGTGAAGAATTTGGGAAGGATTGACCAGTGTTTGCATGCGCAGACATGGAGTCATATTACCTCCAGAAATTGAAAGAAATGCAGAGAGAGAGAGAGAGAGAGAGAGAGAGAGAGAGAGAGAGAGAGAGAGAGAGAGAGAGAGAGAGGGCAAAGGGGATACAACAGAAGGGCCCACATGCCATTGCACCTAAACAAGGCAAAAGGAATGAGAGGCATGCATCGAGGGGGCCGCGCGGCTCAACTACTCTTTACACTTATCAACCCTTTGGACCCATTTGGCAAGACATCCAGAACCATGCGATGAACCGTAAAAAACATCAGGATCTTATGGTAATAGATCTGTGGGCAGTTGCAGTGCAGTTAAGAAATGAAAGCCGCCACCGATGGAAAATAAGGGGAGAGGTAGCATGTCTTGACAACTTTGCCATGGCAAGCCCAACCTCATATTGCAAAGGTTTGACACCACTAGATTTCGTTTGTGCCAATTTGAAAACGTGACCATTCGTTGTTTCAACTATCAAAAGGAAGTGAATGCTTTTTAGCACATGCATCGAGGTGTGAAGCTGTTCTAGGCGCCATATGGCAGGCGGAAGAGATAGCGTAGGAAAGGAAGGGAGCGACAGATTTTGCCTGGTATATAATTCTTCCATTTGGAGTGACAGGTGACGTGTTGAATCCTTGCTCACCTTCCATCAAAGCCACACCCAGGTCCGCCCAGGTGGACAGCTCCGTGGAAAATGAGTTGAAGATTATGAAAGTGTTTTTAGTCCGAGCGGTACAAAGTGAATCACCGCATCAAAAGTTTTGATCTGCAAGCCTCGGCGCTGGCAGCTGCCTCTGCCTCCCTTAAGATGATGGCAGCCTTGGCGCCGGCAGCCTGACTTAGCCTCCCTTTGGTCTCAATATCGTGCCATTTGAGTTGGACTTCCCAGTTACCAGAGCCTTTTAATACACACCTGAGCTAGAACAGGCAGGCACACAGCCAAGCACAGTACTCGCGAGGGCGGGCGCTGCAGGCCTAGCTTGCGTGCAGGCTCTGTGAGCGCCATGCACGAGGCCAGCAGTGTGGTGTGCAGCATGTCTTCCAGGAGCCACTGTGGGTGAAGGAAGGCAAGCACATCTTCCTCTTTTAATCGTGGTTTTCAAAGGCAAACACACTGAGGACGGGGCCTCTTGTGCAGTGTGCAGACCGTTTTGCAGCAGGCGCTGTGGGAAAAGGAATGAAGGCGCAGTTGAAGGGTTCACATGTATATAGATGCCTCAAGACACACACAAAAGATAATAGACTGATTCATTCATCCATAAATGACCCAGGGGTGCATGCAGGGACGAATGGCAGGGTGGCAAAGTATGCGCACTGCGCAGGAAGCCAGCAGCATGATGCGCAGTACTTCTTGCAGAGCTGTACTGGTGCATCACTGAGCAAATAAAATGATGTTGAGTGCAGAGATAGCTGAAAAACTCTTTAATACAATATTTAACTCTTCAAACATTATTGAATTAATCAATGTCATGCACAGTTCTAGCCTCGTGAGCCACTTCTAATCAAGCCATCCGATTTTCAGGCCCCTATAGCATTAAACATCTTATCAACTTGGGTCTAACCAGGCAAAAAGCTAAATCACTAGCATCCAAATTATGTTGCCGTGCTATCCAAAGGCCTATGACCATTATCAACACCAGACATGCACTTCATTTTCAGGGGACTTTCGGGGGGGGGGGGGGGTGCTGTGCGCGTGGTGGTGGAGAGCAGGAGAAGGAGAGTCTGGGCGTCCAGGAGCACTGCTGACAAACCCTCCAGGCCCTCATCAGACCTTTCTTGTGCTTTCTCATATAGGCTAGCCATATCTAATTAAAGCTTGAGGGCCTGTTGGTGAGACCCTTGCTAGCTTGCTAGTTAGGGAACCTTTTGTTTATGTACGTGACCGTACGGCTGGCGTAGACTTTCCTTCTCTTTTCAGGCCCTTTAATCTGTGCACTTGCCTAGAAGCCTGACATGGTTCAGCTGAACCTGCATGGCAACTCCATTTGCACAAAGCTTCCAATGTAAACTTGCTTGTGTTTTACTGTTGTTTGCTTGCATTGACCTCATGCACCACACCCCTTCCTTACAGCAGGAGCTTGTACTTATGTTTGATTGCATGTGCCTCGTGCACCACACCCAATCCCCACAGCAGGAGCTTGTGTTTTGTTTGCTTGCATTGGTCTCATGCACTACGCCCATTCCTTACAGCAGGAGCTTGTGTGCAGCGCTTACTGTATACAATCGTCATTTGAGTACACCCAGAGCAACTCTCAGGTGCATTGGCCGACAGCATTGCACACTGCGCACTTGCCTGGAAGTTCCCCACAGTGAGGCCGCGGTTGTACAGCAGTGCTAGTGCAAGCACCTGCGTCCACAAGGCATGGGCATGCAGGAGTGGGCAGGTGTGTTGGCTCAAGCCAAAGTAGGAAAGTAGGAAGAGCACATGATAAAATGCGGCAGCAGCACCAGTGAAGGCACCTGCGGCCGCAAAGCATGGGCATGCAGGAGCAGGCAGGTGTGTAGCAACAGGTGGATGTAGGGTGAAGCCAAAGTAGGTGAAGGGGCACATGATTGTGCAATAACAGCAGGGCCAGGGCAAGCACCTGCATCTGCAGGGTTGCCATCCATTGATTTATAGGAGTGGGCAGTCTTGTAGGTTAAACAAAAGCAAGAGAAGGGGCACATGATTGAGCAACAGCAGGACTGCGGCAAGCACCTGCGCCTGCACGGCATAAGCATGCAGGTGTGCATGGGGCCTAGGTAGGTGAGGAAGCATATGGGCATGCTGCAGTCATAAGTTTGAGCTGACTGGTTCAGGACAAATTGATACGACCCCAAACAACCATTTGGAGCAGAGCATGCTTGTTGCAAGTAGTGGAAGAGCAAGGCAAAGGATGACAGGAGCAGAACAAATAAGCATGCACTCATTGGCATGTTCTTCATTCCTTGAATGTAATTTGAGCAGCCTCCTAAATGAGAGATAATTAGTGGAATTCAGCTGGTAAAACAAACAAGATCCAGCATGTACAGTCCCTGGTGCAGTCCTGGCAACCTCTTAATCTAACTTCCCCACTTGTTTATGCATTCCATCTTTTGACCATTTCAAATGATCACAAGCAGCAACAACGACATACCTGTATGAAAGCGTAGACCATGGTGTACCTGCAATGGCAACAGTTAAATGGTCAGTGCATCCCCGAAGCATGTGAACAGCCTTGTAGCAACCTTGACTAAGTTATGTTTTTGAGTCAGAAGAGCTTGGAAAACAAGTAGAGACTGAAAGGTAGAATGCTTCCAAATAGATGGGGCGGATACCATCCTGTTGAAAGTTACTGCCAGCTAAGGAAGGCGGTGGCATCCTAGGAAGGGAGGCATTCCAGAGCATGTATCTCCGGAACAAGCAGATAATAAGAATATCTACAGGTGAATGCAGAAGCAAAGGCAGGAGGAGAGTGCAGCTGCTGCGTTTTTTTTCCAGACTTGAACTTGCAATGAACACCGCGGCAAATCGTTCAGATGCACTTAAATATACCGCGTCACTAATTGTCAGAAGCATGCACACATTTTTCTCAAAATGAGGTGAACATGGAGCAGCGACCCTCCGCCCCCATGGTAACTACTACATCACCATGTGGAGTGAAATACACGAACAAATTCCGGAGCATTGCAGAAAGCATGCCGTCCTCTGCAGAGCACTTGAAGATAATGAGAAAGGTGACCATGGTGCAGCGGCTGTCTGCCAACACGGTGACCATTGCACCAACATGCAGAGTGAGGCACACATGTACAAACACTTCAAAGCATTGCATGAGGCACACCATCCATCCAGTGCAGTGCACTCAAAGTGATGAGACAGGTGGCCATGGAGTAGCGACCCTCTGCCAAAACCACTGCCAACACCAACATGCAGTGTGAGGTACACCCAGTGAGACATTTCATAGCATTGCAAAGATCGTGTCATCCACTGCAGCGCACTTGAAAATGATGAGGGAGGTGATCATGGAGCAGCGACCCTCCGCCACCACGGAGATCATCACACCGACATGGGAGATGCGTGACGTCATGGGCGCTGCGATGGAAGCCTCTGCATCACACAAACTCACGCCCACAAGGGCGCCTGCGTATGCACATGCAAGTAGGTCCAAACATATGCAAGGCATCAGTCCAGTCCAGTAGGAGGTGGTAGCGATGGAAGCCACTGCATCACACAAGCTCACGCCCACAAGGGCGCCTGAGTATGCATATGCAAGCAGGTCCAAATATAGGCGAGGCATCAGTCCAGTCCAGTAAGTGGTAGCGATGGAAGCCACTGCATCACACAAAAGCTCTTGCCCACAAGGGCACGAGCTTGTGCAGGTGCAAGTAGGTGCAAATATAAACGAGGCCTCAGTCAGTGCTAGCTCTTGTGCTTGCCACACTGCTCAAACGTGATGTTGACTCAGCGGCACGTTTGTGAGCACGTGAATCAATGCTGGAACGTGATCTTGACTCAGCGGCACGTTTGTGAGCGCGTAAATCAATGCTCAAACGTGATTTTGACTCAGCGGCACGTTTGTGAGCACGTGAATCAATGCCCGAACGTGATCTTGAGTCAGTGGCACGTTTGAGAGCGTGTGAATCAATGCTCGAACGTGACCTTGACTCAGCGGCACGTTTGTGAGTGTGTGAACCAATGCAGGGACCTGATCTTGAGTTAGTGGCACATTTGTGAGCACGTGAATCAATGCTCAAACGTGATGCAGTGACACAAAGGAACAAATAAGGAAAAAGATTGGCAATGAAAACACTCCCTACATCAATAAAGGAAAAGGAGGTGCACTGGCTCAACGGTGGCACTTGCAAATAAATGGCAGGCATTGGCCAGTGAAAATCATAACCAAGCCGTAACCACAACTCTTTTCAACTTTTGTCTTGGGACGCAGAGCAGGCCCCAGCATCCCAAAGCCGCGCACCTTTCAGCGCTCCCATGTCGTTGGCGCCGTCGCCACAGAAGCCTGTGTAGTAGCCACACCCAGGGTGTGCATGCCCATGGGCATCGACGTCCCCAAAGCCCAGCATGCCCAGCAGACACCGCTTGCTTTCTGGCGACATGCGTGCAAACACACGGCCACGCTGCACAGCCACACCAGTGATGGGAGGGAGCACGAGGGTTTGGTAATCAGTTCTCTGTTTGAGCTAGTGAGTCTGCCTGCATTTAAATCAGAAAATTTTGAAGTCCATGCCCCCAAAGCCCAGCAGGCCCAGCAGGCACTGCTTGCTCTCTGACAACATGCGCGCAAACTCATGATTACCCTACACAGCCATGCAAGCAATGAGAGGGCCTGAGCGCAAGGGTTTGGCAATCAGATCCCTGTTTGAATGAGTTAACTTGCGACGGCTTTGCGCAAACTTTTGAGTTGATGCACACGGAGGCAGGAGTGAACGAGCACAAGGTACCGGAAGTGATTCACTCTTGAGTGTTTGAGCGCGCGGCCTCTTAAAGGATTCACTCTTGAGTGAATGAGCGCGGGTTCACCTGAGTGATGCACTCTTGAGTGAATGAGCGCGGGTTCACCTGAGTAATGCACTCTAAGTGAATGAGTGTGCAGTCACCTGAGTGATGCACTCCAAGTGAATGAGCGTGTGGCCACGTCAATGATTTACTCTAAGTGAGTGGGCATGCAGTCACTCAGCCAATGCCGCCTCAGCGCGCCAAAAGTAGTCGCTGTTCATGGCTGCCTTTGGGCCAGAGCAGCAGGAATGTGGGGAAAGTTTTCAGGTGCGGCAAGCAACAACCAGGCATGCATGCCTATAAACCTTGCCAGCGTATAGGTGTGCTATTGCCCAGCGTCATGGACACATAAATAAAGTTACTACTTGCAGGCACACCCACGCCTGTTCACATAAATGGGCGTAAGCATACGCGCGCGCGTACCTGTAGCACAAGTCCCATGAGCTCAGGGTGGTCCTCATGCTCTGCTGTGAGGCACTGCCATGCTGCTCCAGTCACGGCAAGCTGCGATCATGGAAATAAGTGCATGGAAAGAGCATGAAGCAATGAGAAGAGAGTGAATGACAAGAGGTTTCTTTTCATAGACGGTAAAGCTGTGTCCAGGGGAATGTTGTTTGATGGTAAATACAGCCAGATGCTGGCTAGAGACATCGTAATGCAGCTCCGAGGTACACATCTTGAAACTTGCAGAGTAATGTATGATCAGCCACTGCTCAAGGACCGAGACGGAAACTCTGCCACTGCCACTCTGCAGAGTAATGAATGATCAGCCACTGCTCAAGGACCCAGAAACTCTGCAAGTTGTTACAAGGATCCCCTGTAGCAGCCAGCCTTAACCCCCTCTTCCTTAACGGACGCTTGGTAAGAGTACCCGTCAAGAGAGCTTTCTTGGAGCAGAACCCAAACAATCAGCATGCCCGGTACCCACCTGCAGCTCTCCTAAGGCCGCCTGCCTCAGAGCTGAGTTTTGCTCCAAAAAGCCATCAGGATTTGGAGGCCCCTGCTTGGGAAGACTGGCCTGCCCAAAGCCCTGCTGCTCCTGCACTCGAGGCGGACATGCTGCTCCGCTGTGCTTGCCTTGCGTCCTGCTGGACTGATGTGCTTGTCTTGCTTGCTGGTGTGAGTCACTTGTGTCACATGTGCTTGTTGTGGATGCTGGGATAATGTGCTGGATGATGTGTGTGTCTGGCACGCTGGTTAGAGGGCTCTTGTTGTGACGAGGTAAGCTGCCTGTCCCCAAGGGTGCAGCCCTGTCTAATGATCTCAATGCCCTGTCTTGGTCGAGGACTGCGAGCTCCTGATCTGGCAGCAGCAGCTGCTGCTGCTGTCTCTGCTGTTGCAGTTGACCAACATCATTGCCGTGGATATCATGCTGCCTTGCAGGGCGCAAGCTGGTTGCGTGCGACATGCGTGCACCATCCGCCAACAGCGTTCTGCGTGCATCATCTTCTTCCGCGCCTTCCTCCTCGTTGCACTGCATGCCGGTGCTGTGTGCTTGCCACGGCTGCTGCAATTGGTGGGGCAATCCATTCAGAGTGCCTTGCTGCAGCTGTCGCTTTTGGCACCTGTCTTGGGTGGCAGGAGTCGGTGCTGCAGGGTGCACAACTTCAAAGGTGAATGCTGTGCTGCTGTCGTGGTCCACCCCTGCAAATGGCAACGCAAGAGCAAGTGGCAGACGGCCCTGATCTCATTGCACTCTTGCTGTGCTGGTTGAAAAAGGATAACTTTGTGCACGGAATACAGGGCGTAGGGATCTCGGAACTTGATCTCATCACGCCTTTTCAGTGGCCTTGGGACCCCAAAAGTAGCAGACCTGGATCTCATTCGTTCCCTTCAGTTGGTTCGACCATCCAAGACGTGAAGAAAGATATGCACACACGTATATATGCGTGTGTGTATGGCTGCTAAAAATGGGAGTAACTTTTAAATGAAATTTTTGAAAGCCAGCCCCGTTCGTCAAGCAAGCTGATATAAGATGAACGCAGGCAGGGGGCACTACGTTATGTTTCCCTCGGCTTTGGGGGGTAAGACGAGCAGAAGGAATTATGTAACATTTTTCGCGGGCTTAGGCGGGGGAAATGATAAGGGGCATTGTGAGTCTGTAGAACTGCAGGGCTGCTTCTCTTGTGTGTCGTCTACAGGTTGTAGCAGTGAAGCTGCTCCAACCTCAAAGTGCCCCAGCAAACACAGCACTCAACCTAAAGAAAAGAAAAAAGAAGAAACGAAAACTCAACCTGCAGTGCCCTCTTTCCCTGTGGTGACCCTCTGCCAATTTAGTGACCTTCTGCAGTGATCCTCTGCACCCAGGATGGCTCTGGCAAAGATGATGACCCCCACTTTTCCACCCACCTTTCTTGACATCAACAATCAGGGCAGGGCTGAAGTGGTCCATGATGGCGCATTGCCTCGCCACATTGATTGCCGTGCTGCGTACAGAGGTAGGCGCATTGCCGTGATGATGGTGGTGATGATGATGATGAAGAAGAACAAAGGCAGCCAAACATTGGGCATACACCAAATCATGTACAAGAAGGGCAAACAATGGCTCTTTGAGCGCTCATTTCCAGTAAGTACAATGAGAAGTGCAAGGTAATAATGAGGGGTCCCCGCTGTATTGCTTGTCCACGAGCACAACATCCTACTCAATTACAAGGCAGCCATTTTGGGTGGGCTGCAGCTTCAGTGACAACGAAAGCTCACCGTACATGGTCGCCTGTCACCATCGCTGTGCGGATGGATGCAGCATGCAGGTGCGCGATGGTGGGTGCACTCTCTGGCTTGAGCCTGGTAAGCAACAAAAATGACAATGATTATTGTGTCAGAAGGCAATGATTATTGTGTCAGAAGAAAGGCCACAACAAACGCACCGCATCAAACAGTGAGCAACAAAGTCAAAGAGGAAGGGAACAAGAAAGACATTGTGTAAAGCTTGCAAGTGATGTTGTGATCTCAAACTGCACTGAAATCGTGTCTTGACTCTGCATGTTGGTGTGTAAGTGCAAAGGTGCAGGCAACGACAAGGGTGTTGGTCAGAAAATGCATTTGCCTGCAGCATAGATTCGGGGCTGCGCTCACATGCATGCGTTTGCACGCACTTCGCTAACTGCAGTCAAGGGCGAGTATTGGCAGAGCTACCCATGAGCCCTGCAACCATGAAGCCTGGAGGAACCAACACCTCAAATATGGGCCAAACAGCCATGGTACAGGAATGATTGATCATCAAATGCGCTTGCAAAAAGGGGAGGGAGCCGAGCCACACTTTGACCAACCACACGCCTCCCCATTCCCCCCCCCCTCCCCTTTCCCCACACCTGTTGGTTTAGAATCCGGGAGAGCACTTGCCCCGCACCTGTTCACCATGAGCACAAGGCCCATAAAGGCCGCCCCCGCTTCCAGTTCATCCTGGGACATGCGCAGCGCAGTAGCCGGTGTGCAGCTGGCTGGGAGCTGCCGGGAGGCTATGCCGATGACACGCAAGCCCTGGTTGGTGTACTCCTGTATGCGCACAACGAGCTGTTTTTGAAACGGGCCATCATGAACGAGCAATCATGGATGAATGTATTGAGGAGGACGCGCAGGCCCTGGTTACTGTACTCCTGCTTGTTCAAAGAACACAGCAGGTAGACTGGCAGGCGGCATACATATGCACTGATTGGCACACTCTGAAGTGAGCAGCAAGAGCAGGTGACATGAGCAATGGCACAGATACCCACATGCGCTCCAGGGTGCAGGAGGCAGCGGAGCTGCACAGCTAAATTACGGTGTTCAGTGATCCTGTTTATCTCGGCAGGATTTCTTGCTAAACTTGCTCGAAGAAGTAAAGTAGATTGGCCACAAGCGCTGAAATAGCATCATTGCCTGAACACACCTTCCTTATGATTTTGAGCAGGGCTTGCTGTGTTAAGATGAGTGCACAAAGCAGGATATCCTGCAGCAGTTGGATTTTGCAACTGAAAAGCAGTCACAACTTAAGCCACTTTTAATCCTTCCTTCCAAGGTGACAGGGAAAAAAAGGGTGGTGAGTGTGCAGAAAGCAGGATCAATCACCTGCAGCAGTGGCACAAAGTTGTCAGGCACAGTTGCAGGGTCCATGAAGGCCAGCAGCCTTTCAGGGGAGCCCTTGACATGCACCGCCAGCCGTCCATCAGGGTGCATGGCCACGCTGGTACAGCGCAGCCGCTCAGACGAAAAGTCAAAACGCCTGTGACAAGAGGTGCGAGGGGCCACAGCTTTGACGTCAATGCTCATTGCGGAGAAAAACCACTAAAGTGGAAGCACAAAACGCACACACCTTTCAAAAGTTTACAGTGAGAGCATCTAGGGCTTGAGATGGTAAAGTAGCCAAAAACCAGTATATTCAATTGATCCTATTGAGGTTCTGTATAGAAGGACCTGTATTTTATAAGGTTAAAAGCATGATATAAAACACCTGCAGATGAGGTGGTGGAAGCAAATGTTTCTGGTGAACACATCATTTCATTATTGAAGGCCAAGCCACCCAACTGCTGCCAGCAGATAGGCCAAGTATGAGGCATGTGCAAGGGTTCTGGCAAACAGACCAGCCATTGAATTTGAGACCTCTCAGCTCTTGCTTGATGCATGAGCTCTTCATGCTGCAGAGCGCAGGCCAAAGGCTAAACACATTAAGAATGAGCAGACATCTTAAGCAAGCAAAACACAGGATGGAGGTCAACACGGACGCAAGAACAAAAGCACCTTGTTTACCAAAAACCCTAGGGGGAGATGCGGCTTGCAGGCCCACCCCAGGGATATCCCTGAAACTTGAAATGACATAAAGAGCAGCATGGCCCCTGCACAAGCCCACCTCAGCACATGCAGCGACTCGGAGGGAGGGAAGGGCTCTGTCACGAGATGGATGCCGGAGTGCTGGCCACTTACATGGCCTGAGCCAACGTCTTCCGGATTGTGATCGCCAAACAGGGCCCCTTCCCCATCGTCATCGCCAATGGAATCAACATCGTCAGGTGTTTGGCGCACTGTGTTGGACTCTGTGGTTGGAGGTTGGAGGACAATGGTCGGAGGCTCCAATGAGATGGCAGTGGGGGTGGCCCAGGCGCGGGCTGCCGAACAGTCCATGCTTGAGGGCTCCATGCTTTCTCTCTGTGGGCAATGGTTTTTTTTTTTTTTTTTTTTCGAAGGTGTGAGTCATTTTGCAGCACGCACAACAAAAGCATTTATTGTGCCAATGAAATATGTTGTTCTGCTAAAACATAAGAGCCTCATGGAAAGGAAAAGGTTCAACTCTTAGCTCCTGCATCAAGGACACGATTTCCATTTGCAGCCTTACTGGCTTTTGCACCACACCCTTGGGGCTTGAGTGCATGAAAATCGCTAATGATAACCATGTTGGGAGGTGAACAGGTGAAGCAAAAGAAGCAACAACGAGAAAGCGCATACAGGACATTTTGAAAGAGAAGCCGGCAAAGATACCTAAAGCATGCATTCCATTGGATGCGCGGAATGTGCTGATGTGGAGGACAAGTGCCCAGCTCCTCTTCACCAGGCTTCCTGGATTAAGAAGCCTGACACTGCTGCTTTCAGATCACAGCGCGCAAGCCTAGAGCACTAGGCTGTACATGCAAGGAATGAAGAGCAGTGAGATAAAGGCCAGGCCTTTGACACCAGCCCACACCTGATCAAGAAGGCGGAGCAGGGATTGATGTACTGGTTGGCCTGATGAGGGGCTGTTAAAATTGGGATCATGCCACAAACCACCCGCAGCTTGTTTACTGTTGTCTGGTAGGTCAAATGGGAGGGCATGGCTGCGTGCATGGCGATGTGAAAGCAGCGGCTGCTGGTCTCCCTCCTCTTGATTGTGAGTGGCCATGTAAGTGGCACTCACGGAGACCGGCACCTGCAGAAGCCGGTGTTGGCTCTGCTGGTGGTGCTGCTGCTGGTGATGTGGCACTGCTGCGTCTGGTGGCCAGGGTTTTGATGAGACAGGCATGGGCGCTGTGTGCCTGCGCTGGTGGGAGACGGGTGGAGACTGTGGTGAAAGTAGGGAGGTGGGTGCTGCTGCTGCTGCTGCGTGCGACAAGGCTGAGGGGGCAGTGGGGTTCCGCCGCACAACGAGGAAAGGCCCAGCAAGGCCTTGCGTCCCAGACGGCGCGCCAAGGGTGCTTGTTTGTATGGACGCCTGGTCCATTGAAACTGTGTGGATGTCCCTGTCAGAGGAGCGCAGCAACTGCTCCGCCTCCACTGTGCCTTTGCTGCTGTGCTGCCATGGCTCCTTTGGTGATGGCGCTTGTGCGCTGCTGTCATCTTGCTGAAGCACAAGCTTTCCACCAGGAGACAAGGCTTGGGCTGCTGTGCAAGTGCTGTCTGTTGCTGGGTTTGGTGGCTGCTGGGAGGGCTGTAGCGCTGAGGAAGGAGGTGAGAAAGCTATTGGGGGAAGGTGGTCCTCAAAGCCGATCTCGAAACCTGAGGCCTCAAAGAGGCGCTGATCCAGGGGGTCTCCCACAACCTGTCCAGTGAATGGTGTGATTGCAATGTTCGAAGTCAAAATCCCTTTTGGAGGAACCGACATTTCCTGGGATTGATTAGGCAGCGCTGCCTGAGACATTGTTGCAAGCATACTTGTGAGCGGTCTGCATAGCAACTTGCTTTGGCGCATGTGCACACATCCTGCCCAGCAGAACCAGGCCACTCTTAGAGCAGAGACACTTGATCACAGAATTCTGCCGGATTGACGGGCGTTCAAGGATGCGTTCCTTGACAGGCCCAGATGAAAGGATGTGTTTCTTGACAGGCCCCTACGGAAGCTCAAGGATGTGTTTCTTGACAGGCCTAGACCTGGGGTTGCTACACAATGTTAAATTGACGGACGCTCAAGGATGTGTTCCTTGACAGGCCCAGACCTGGGGTTCCTGTTGTTCACAACCTGAGCACTGGGGTTGTGCTCCCTCCAATTACATACCTGGTGCTGCAGCTGAGTTAAGCCATGGCATGTGGAAAACAGCTCCAGGATGGACGGTGACAGCTGGCATGGATTTGAGACCAGCTCCCCAAAACTGCAAGATGCGAGGTCGTGAGCAGCACACACACTGTTGGCAAGGGATCTTGGCAGGAAGTGAGGGACTTGAGGCTCCTCTCGGTGACAGCAGTGGTCCGGATTGATCATGCATTATACTAGAATTTTCCTCGAGGAAGTAAGCATGCCCCATACGCTAGGATGCAAGCCATATAGGCTGCCAAAGCCAAACATCTGGTGAAGTAACCCAATGCACACGCCTGCCCTTGGTGTTGGGTTGTCCCGATCGCCAGACCCAATTTTACTGTATCATTGAGGCATGTACACTTTTTTCATGCAATTCTGTGTGCTTTAAGCATGCATGTATACCTTATGTTTCAAGCATTGAAAATGACTGGAAAGCTGGCATGTGGAGGTGCTCTGTGTGGTGTACAGACTGTTTTGTACCCATTTTGGCAGGGAAGAAGTGGATCTTCAAACTTGCACCAGACGACCAGCACTCCAGGATTCAAACTGCTCTAGAGTCACCTAGTTGCTGTCCTGTCAAATCTTGCCAGGGGGCACCGGGAAAGCCTGCTGGTGGGGCCCACACATGGAGATTGGTGGGCAGACAGATGCTGAGGGTGACGTTGCTTCGCCCAAGCTACAGCTTTCTTTCGTTTTTTTTGCTTGGGATTGCAGCTAAATATTGTCAATGAACTACAATTTAAATGGGTCTAATTACTGGCCTGGAATGGTGCACGAAAAGGTAGGGTGTGTTGTTGCAAAGTTACAGACACTCCTTTGCATAGGCAGGGGAGGTTCAGCCCTGGGGACGACCAGCGGACATATGCATAAAATATGGAGAAAAAACAAATAGACACATTAATTTATATTACAGTGTGCATGTATGTATGTATGTATGTATGTATGTATGTATGTATGTATGTATGTATGTATGTATGTATGTATGTATGTATGTATGTATGTATGTATGTATGTACGTATGTATGTATGTATGTATGCATGCATGTATGTATGTATATATGTATGTATGTATGTATGTATATATGTATGTATGTATATATGTATGTATGTATGTGATGTCATATATATATACATACACATACATATATATGTATGCGTGCATATACATGTTTACAATAATATACAGATTTCCTTGGTTTTACCCCACTGCAATCACCTGCCCTTTGTGGCAGGCACCACGCCACCCAGCTCCAGACCAATGTCTGTTAGCGTCCCTGTTTTGTCAAAGCAGATGGTGTCCAGCAGGCCTGCCACACGCACGCGCTCGTTGTCCTGCACAGAGAAAGAAGGCCAATGGCAAAAGGCCTTTCAGCAGCTCTCGAGTATGCACCCCAAGACTGCTGCATGTATGCAGCATACCTTGCATGGGAAACTGGAGATCTTCCTCCATACTAGCAAGCGCTCGTGCTCTTGTCAGTGCAAGCTACGTGAACGCAGAAGGGCATGCCCAGCAAGCACAAGAATGGAACCATTCTCCTCTGCTCAGCAAGCACTGCTCACAAGGGAAGGCAAAAATGAGAGATTGAAACAGAAGCACCTAGCAAGAATGCAGGAACAGCAGAATTTGATCAGCACGTGCCCGCTTCGTTCCTGTACTGAAGGAACGCCTAAAGCTTTAGGCATACCACAGAGATGGCCTTCGCCGGGTGCTGCTTACCTGCACGTGCACGCCTCGCTTCTTCAGGCGCGCCACAGAGATTGTGGTGGCAATGGCCAGGCAGCACGCAAGAGCTGGAGGCACCGCCACAGTGACCAAGTCCAATGCCTGTGAGCGTTTGGGAGGTGGAAAGTCAGTGCATGTTTGTACACTTGGGTCATGAGCTATTGAGACATTGAGTGCCTGCTTATGTTGTCACAGTGATCAATCCCAGTGCCTGCGTGCACACCATAAGCCTGCATGCATCAAGCCTGCGGTTATGACATCTTTTTTTGCACTACTGCTGTCATCCGGTGCTGCAGTGCCTGCCACCAATACCATCATATTCAGTACTTCCAGAGCCTGTTTGTAAGCATGGAGAGCCTTTTTGGCTGGCCCCTGAGGCAGTGATGTGGGCTTGAGAGTTTTTTTACGTTGACAGATTTGCCCATGCTTGAGAGCTCCTTGATCCTTTGCTTGTTTTGATCACTTTGCACTTGTTTGTCCTGTGCTGAAATGTTGTCATACAGGAAGCAAACCTCAATTCGCTCACTATTCCATTGAGTTGTGTGGAAGCCCATGATAACAATTGAAGACAAACATGCATCTGTGAGGACTTGCAGGAAAACATTCAAATCTTAGTTGCTGTATTGAGATCATGCTCAGCCTGTCCACGGCATAGTCACGCCTGCATGTGCTTGTTGAACCCAATGCCACTCCCAGCAGACATAGTTCCGTCACATAATCCATTTTGCTAACCTAAACAACACAGGATGATGCACGCACGTCACCTTGACAGCGATATCTCTTGAAGATGCATGGTAGCCCACCATGGCCACCACATTCCATAGGTAAAAGCCACAAGCCACAACCAGCATCACACAAATGAAGTACATGGCCTGCAGTGCACAATACACATCCATGCAGTTGCAAAGATTCTGGCCTCCCTGGTGTGCATCAGTGTGTGTGTGTGTGTGTGTGCATGTGCAAGTAGTGTGCTGGCACAATGAGCTTCCCAGATGAGCAAAGCCTGTCATAGGGAGCGTTAGGCTGGAAGGCCTGCACACGCCAAAGGCTTGCCCTGCTTCAATCAGGACATCATAATCTGCCAAACACGTTGACAAGGAGGGGCTGCAAAGACTGCCTCACACCCATTTTCTCCCTGATGCAGTGCCACTATGGATCAGAGGCGAAATGACAGTGGACTCAACCTCGGTGCAAAAGTGTGTAGCGGAAGTTGGCATATTCTGAGGAAAGCACAGCGGGGGGAAAGGATTGGAAGGGCGTTGCCACACACTGTGGGCTCGGAAGCAGGAAGGCAGTCGATGGAAGCAAACATTTGAATGATGACAGATATGTAGGGTTGGCCAATCCTGTAAATCTACATGTACGTATACATGTACATGCATACATGCATACATACATACATACATGCACACACACATATACATATTTGCCATATTTACCACGTTTTTGCAGGGAATATATAAGATACATAGCGTACATATATGGTGTAGGCCAACCCTACATATATGGGAGCATCCCTCTCTGGATCTTCAGGCCATGCCCTGTTTCATAGCTTCACTTACCAGAAAGAAAAAACAAAGAGGAGCCTACCAACAAAATACTGGCTCATCGTAGCGAAGGTAAACCATAAAAAGAAGACAACAAAGAGCCTACCAACAAATGACTTACGGTTTTCATTGCTCAAATAGCTGGTGAATCATAGCTCAAATGACCAGAAAGAGGAGGCAAACAAAGAGCCTGCCAAAATTGGTTCCAAAAGCGCACCTGCTTGACGAACTGCATGTCATGTTGGATAGGGAACAAGATGGCACGCAGCAGCTGCCCCTTTGCTGTGCTGCAGAGCACAGAAATTCAAGATGGCACACTATCAGTATGGCACACAGGAAGAAGTACCACACAGCACAAAATGACACACTATTAAGATGGCACACAGCACGAGATGGCACAGACAAGCTGGCTCTATGTCATACTTTAAAACACAGAACAAGACGGCATGCAGCAGCCGCCTCGTTCCCGCACTTCAGCGTACGCAGAACATTTGCTCTGCATTGCCATTTAGGGATGCAACACAGGAAAAGATTTTACGCAACATCTGCCCCCTAGCCGTGCTGCAGGAACAATGTTGCCATCCATAGGTATGCCGTGCTCCCACAGCACAAAGCTTCTTACATCAGTATGTCCCCAGAACGAAGACTCATAAGAAGCTCTGGTCAGAAAGGCAGGACAGACCCTGCCATGCACACACCAGTTAATTGCAGCTTCCTTGATATGACCACATGTGCCACTCCAAGTATTGCAGTCTGTCGTTTTCTTTGAAAAGTAGCTTTCCAAGGCATGGAGCTTCAAGCAATCCAGATATGGTTGTGCTCAACTGTGCACCCTGCTGATGAAATGCGGCGTCGATTGTGCTCCAAAGAGGTTGCATCGTGCATGTCAAATGGCACCTTAGGGATGGTACGTAGGGGAGGAGGCAACCTTGGTGGACATCAGAGTCGTGCATCCGTCAGCATAGTGCAAGTCATTCAATTAGGCTACAAATTTCCCGTGGTATGCTCCATCCCGAGACAGCACCACAACATAGGATAGCACAGTGCAAATCATTCAATTCTACACATTACCCGTGGCATGCTTCATCCCGAGACAGCACCACAACATTGGATAGCACAGTGCACGTCATTCAATACTACAAATCAGGGTTGACTAATTTGCCAATTTAGAATGATTCTAGCCATCGAATTTTTTTCGAATTATTGGCGAATTCAAAATTGCCAAGGCGTAAAATTTTATGCCCTCCGCTAAAGACGGGGCAGAAGACCCCCCAGACACACCCCCAGACATACTCCATCTCTCTTGGCCATCTGCACTATGATGGTGACATGTTCCCAATCAAGACCTTTACTCTTCCCCATTCTAATGTTTATATAGCCTGGGGGGAAGGGGGTAAAGGGAGGGAAGGGGGGAGGGGTGGGTGGGGGGTAGTTGCTACCCTGCTACCCCCTTTTTCAGCCCCTCGTCTAGGGGGCAAACATGCGTTCGCATAATGCGTCAAATTTTGAAATTTTCGCATTATTGGCGAATTTATTTTGTCAAACTGGCAAATTGGTCAACCCTGCTACAATTACTCGTGGCATGCTTCATCCCAAGACAGCACCACAACAGACAGCCTCAACCACAAGCCTACTAATGCATGCCAGGAACCACCTGCAATTACAACGCAAAGCGCAAGAACTGAACCCCTACATTCGATTCAAGCCTGTGGCCGGCACCAAAGCCAAGACTGTACTTACTTCACAAGACGTCACCCACATTGACACTGAGCATTGTAGCTGTATAAACACGGCAAAATGGACCTGCGTTTCACTTGAAGCCTGCAGCTTGCAAAGAATGCACGCCTGAAAGAAAGTAAGCAAAAAATAAGCAACAACCTGCAAACAGGCCCCACGTTCACCTGAAGCCCGTGGCAGACACCATGGCTAGGGCAGGCTTGCCGCCCCTGCCACCTCTGGCTGCCACCACTGACGTGCCGTTGAAGATAGTGCAGTGGGAGGAGGATCCGGCACTGTAAGGGCCCTCAAGGTCGGGATCATAAGGGACCTTGCGCACGGGTACTGACTCGCCTGGGAGCAGGCATGGGGTGGGGAAAGCTGAAAAAAATGTGCCCTGCATTGCCACAGCCTCTGGTGACTGCAAGCTTCATGGTTTGTATGTGGAGCTGTGAATGACTGGAAGTGAAAGCAGGTGAAGAGCAAGGTGCAAAGTGGTGGGGGACATTCATTGGGGCGATGTACTCCAGGTGCAGACGCGCGCACACTTTCAATGTGCTTGACCTGCAGCAGACTCCAAAGCAGTATAATTGGCAGTTTTGATGCCTTATCATGACTTTTATGTTTCCTGTTTGCTCACGCAAGCACCAAATTCGTCACCATCTCTTGCAGGTCTTTGAGGGTGGGCATTTGGCGCAGAGAAAGCAAAGTCCAGGAGGGAAGGGTGGATGTCAAAAAAATCCTGCATCAGGTTCTTTTGGACTTGCCTTTGCAGCATGTCTGGGCCTACTTATGCAGCATGCCCAAACGCCCTGCTTCTGCCAGAGGCTCTCCCCACGTGGCCCCTTCTTGTGTGAAAACAACACAACGGTGCACTAAGAAAATGCGCAAACCCTGCTTGTCGCATATGAAGCCATATCACACACACACATGTGTGTGTGTGTTTGTCCACCCACCTGTCAGGATAGTCTCGTCAACCACCACCTCCCCGTCCAGAAGCACCATATCACAGGAGGTCTTGCCAGGCACCACCACCACAATATCCCCTGCGATGCATTTTGAGCAGAGCACGCAATAATTAAGAATCTGCAAAAGCTTTAAAGAGCACGCAATAATTAAGAATCTGCAAAAGCTTTAAAGACCAATATCATGCACAAAGTGCTTATAGTGGTGCAGCCTTTTCTTCAATGTGCGTAAGGAGTGGATGAGCAGGTCCTCCCCTGATGGACAGGTCCTCCCCTTATGGCATGCCCTTGGTAAAGGGAGAACGCAACAGACCTTGGAAGATGATTAAAAGCCAAGTTGGAGCCCTCTCTGAGTATGGATACGTACGTATGCAGGGAGCTTGCAAGCAAAAACGTTCAGTGCCTAGAGATCAAATTGTCAGCCAGTTTTCTGGGGATGTATTGCGCGTTTTAACATCACTGTGGCCTTAAACTCATCAAAGGCAGTGCCTTGAAAGGAACTATTGGACTCCCCAAAGAGGCCATCAACAAAAATTACAGGGGCATTACCGTCCGCGCACGCTTGTCCGCGCACACGCACGCACACACACACACACACACACACACACACACACACACACACACACACACACACACACACACACACACACACTCCAAAGTCATGCCATCGCTCGCAAACATGTAAGGACCATATGCACCTGCTTGAGCTCACCTTGCACCAGTGTCTCCAAAACTCTTCACAGCAGGAAAGAGCTCATGCTGGCTTCACGAGCGGCCATTTCCAGATACACAAAATGTTTACTGTGCCCACCTGGCACTAGGGAAGGCGAAGATACAAGCTCGAGACCAAAAGGGACTTTTGGGGCCTCAGCCTGCCTGGCAGCATCTGTGCTCACTCGCTCCACATCACACACATAGTAGGCCATTTCTGCCATGCGCTTGCGCTCCTGCACGGGGGTGGGTGCTCATCTTTATTGCTATCCCTTGAGAGTATGCTGATGATGACAATTGAGATGCAAAAGATGGCATAAATGGCATGATGAGAGAAAGGGTATGATCGCCTATAGACGAGCAGTTGTCATTCTCATTATGGCTTGTGGCTTTCTCCTAGGCTAGTCGTGTTTGGTTTAGGTTTGATGACCCTTTGGTGAGACCCTTGCTAGCTTGCTAGTCAGTGAACATTTCCTTAATGCACATGGCCTTTTGGCATGCATAGGCTTTGTTCTTTTTTCCATTCTATTGCTTGCAAATATCAATCTGCGGCAGCAGGGTTGTTCAGTGCGACAGTCTGAGATGAAAAATGCGATAACATGCGTGTAAAATGCAAGTTTGTTGAACTGTTCGATCACACGTTTGGTTGAGGAGGGGGGTGACCGGGACAGGGGTCAGCAGAGCCCATACAGACTTGCCCCGGCCTTCCATCCCTTGACCTTTCAATTTTAAGCGTTGTTAATGAATATGAAAACCCCTCATGAGTTCATGTGCCAAAACAGTGGCCTTCAGGTGACCTTCTAGTGGCCTTCAAGTGGACTTTGCAGGCTGCATTTTGCAGAGGGGGGTAAAGGTTCGACGAACGGCACTTTTTAATTGCGATAAAATGCGTGTAAAGTGCAAGTTTGATAAAGTGCGCCGTTCGTCACACTGAACAACCCTGTGCGGCAGTGCAGCAAGATTTAGCACAAGAGGCTAACCAGGTCAAGGCCACAAATGTTTTCATAATATAGACCCATTTACTTGTGAGGGCCTGCCATGCAGCTGTCACACTTCAGGCAAACCACAAATACATGACAAACCTTGTCGTGTTGTGTTCGCACCTGCAATACCTATGGCACTTATTGCCCAGCCTAGTCAAACCTTTTTGACAAAGGTGATTCCTCCCTTTCAAGCTACCCAGGGAACAATATGTCAAGTCAGAGGGCACTCCAGATTTTCTCCTGGTGAGCACCAACAAGCGAGGCTGCAACACTAACCAGCTGGCGTTTCCGCAGCAGACTGCCAGCAACAAACAGCAGCACCACCTAGCAAACAGTAGCAGCACCAGCTACCTAACACCAGCATCCATACCAACTGAATAGTAACACGTGCCAGTACCGACAGAGGCAGCAGTAAGCAGGCCTGCGACATCCAGCAGCTGGCATTCCATAGAAGTGCAATTGCTTTAGACACGCTATTGCATGAAACAGAAGCACCAACAATGCCAGCAGCAGCAGCAGCAAGCAGGCCTGCAACATTCACCAGCTGGCATTCCATACAAGTGCAATTGCTTTAGACAGGCTATTGCATGAAACAGAAGCACCAACAATGCCACCAGCAGCAGCAGCAGCATGTAGGCCTGCAAACAAGGAGGCACATGCAATTGTTACCTTGTACTGGCCGATGACGTTGATGATGATCGATGCTAGCGTGATGACCAGAACCACCGTGGAGTAGGAGTAATAATCCTCATACATCCAAATCACCACGCTGGCATACTGCAGGCAAGAGTCCACAGCCAGACAAGCAACACGTTTTTTCCGGGCTGGAACCCACTTGGGATGATCACAGCAGCAATGTCACAGTCAGAAGCATGATGAAGGGAATCATTGGATAACAATTCCCAGCCAAGCTTGATGGCTTGGTTCATGCTGTTCTCCAGCAGGTTCCCATCCCACATAGTGTTGTTCCTGCAACAAAGTCACAGCCAAGCAGCCAGGCTCCTCCTTTCTCTTGCTCCAACACCTTGCACGTTTGAGTTGGTGCCGATGCTGTATGCTCCTTGCCGAGATAAAATGCAGGGCATTCCTTCAGGGTCTCTTATGCTAGGACTCACAAAGGCCAGAGCCACCATAAGTTACCTGGAAGCAATAAAACGGCTGCGCAGCATCATGCCCAAAAATGCGCCAGAAGCTGGGGGCCTCAACCTGCATCATCCAAGGAATTTGCAGGGGAAATTAGCAGCAGACAACGCTTAAGAAAATTGTGGAGAATGGTGCTAAATTGCTGCTTCACCACCGAAATCAGGGACATTTTTGTCCAACTGCCTTGAGGAGGGAGGCTTGGAAGGCAATCTCCACTAAACTGGGAGAGGGGCAGACGAAGACATAAGACAGAGCTGCACGTGGTCAAGACTTGCTTCAACAAGTGGCAACGTGTTGATCCTAGGATTGTGACTAATGAATGAGGAAGAGGAAGTGTGTGCTTTGGGAAACAATTTGGACACAGAAGCATTAAAAAAACTGAAATTACAACTTGTTTTAGGTGGCAAACAAAGAGATGGCAAACAAAGAGATGGAGAGAGAGAGAGAGAGAGAGAGAGAGAGAGAGAGAGAGAGAGAGAGAGAGAGAGAGAGAGAGAGAGAGCCGTGCACACACACGCACACAACTCAACACAAACACATGCATACACACATACGTGCACACACACATACACACACATACGTCACTATGCTAATACCGCAGCTGCACCTGGCTCCTCACCTCCAGCAAGTTCTTCCCGTACAGCTGCTGCCTCTTTTGCCTGGTGGGCTGAGAAGGACTGATTGGAGAACCCTCTTGCACGTCTCGGCTTGCTCGAGCCAGCTCTGAGGCAAGGGTGCGGGGGGCAGGCGCCACAGCGCAGAAGGTGCCCTTGATTTCGCTATACATGAAGCGCACGGTGTGGAACAAGAACCAGCGCACCTCCTGCAGCGAGCATGGGAGCAAAGCAGGTGGAGTAGTCATTTGAGCGGCTGAGGATACCACGCTCCTTAACTCAAGGCTTGAGTATGAATCTCAGAGTGGTAGTGTGCAATGTTAAAAAAGCCATCGGCGCCCTTTCTCAAGAAAAAAGAACTCTTGGTCTAAGGGGTGTTTTGTGAAGCAGGAAGAGCTGTGGGCTACATGCGCTGTCATAGTGGTACCATGACTTCATTTTCAACCTAAGCGAGATGTAAGACTGCGGAATCAACAGCACGCCCAGATGTTGCCAAATCCACAACCATAACTTCATCATCACAACACGCCACCATCATGACATCAAATAATAATAATAAGGATTTCCAAATAGTAATGATTGTTCATATCATTTCATGTCTACCCATCAGAGGCATGTTCTTCCAGGTCCTCATACTCTCCTCAATTTTAACAGTGACAGTTCCAAACAACCCAGACTACCTTGTTATAGCCATGTGAAAAACATCTGTGCACCCTGCTGATGCCGCACCGCTTGTCCAGCAGCTGCATGGAAATGAAAAAGCAGCAGAGTTTCTCTTAGCACCTGCTTTAAAGTACGAGTTGCTGTGGAGTCAAAATGAGCAGCAAGCAACAGTCACAGCCAAATCCATCCAACGCAAAGGACAAGAGGGATATGTCACACATGTATGCTAGGTATGGAGCTCATAACTCCCGCAGCATTGATGCTTCACACACACACACACGCACACACACACACACACACACACACACACACACACACACACACACACACACACACACACACACGAAGAGCCACAGCAAAAAACTTGCCAAACATATAGCTCATTATCCAAGTGCAGACACAAAAAAGGGTTGCTCCCTTAAGTTTGTAAAATTTTGCTACCTAGGCATGCGCACATGTGACAACAAAGCTCGGCACAACCCACCTCCACATACACATAGTCAGCATCCTCGGGGCTGCTGCGAGACATAGTGAGTGAAGAGAAAAGTGCAGGAGCCCAAAGCGAGGCAAGCCATAGTATCCCACTTGACAATGCGGATACAATGAAAAAAAGGCTTAGCTTCCACCATGGTCGTTTGTAGAAGCGCAGCACCTTCACCTCCTGCAGGGCATGAGAACGTAAACCAAGAATGCAATGAGGGAGTGAGGCATGGTATGATGGTTTTGGATGGATGCAATGAAACGGGTCAAGCTTGATCCCAGAGGGAGCGCCCATGACATTCCCCCTCATAAAAATGGGTGTGTGCACTGAGTGTCCAACAATGCTGTACTTGCCTGCTGGATCTCCAGCTCTGAGTCGAGCTCCTCACAACTGCCCTGCAGGGATTGGGGCCACTCTCCCAGCATCACTCTCCCTTAGACGCACAGATATTTTGTGCTACATTTTTTAATTCAAAGAAAGCAACGTGGGCTGTTGCCCTCGATGTGCGTTTGGGCAAACGGCCGAGCGCCTTGAGTTTCAACAGCTCATTTCTAGATAGGAATTTTCTGAATTCTACCAGTTCGCAACTCAATGAGCGCCATTTCAGTCAGCACCTGATGTTCCCACATGGGCGTGTCTCCACTCCAGGTTCTACACATTGTTTCAAAAGTTTGAATTTTTCAGACTCTTTTGAGTGTGCAGACGCCGGCAAGTCAACCTTCGAAGGACTCGGATCAAGATCGATTCATCAATGTAAGAAAACAAATGTTTCCAGCCTTTTGAAGATTCTCCAGTGGATTGTATCATACATGTCTCAAGTATCGCTGTCCTGTCCTTGCCAGAGGATATGGTGCGTCCAAAAATCCCCTGCCTCCTCAATTGAGTTGCAACAGTCCCGTGTCCTGCTTGTACCATGTCTTGCTTCGTCTGTCAAGATTACCCTAGCGCTGCGTTGCCATACTCCGGAGCTCTTCAATCCATGCTCCATACTCCATGCTCTTCAAAAAAGGTGGGCTACATCTTTTCCTTGCCTCCCAAAGATGGTTAAGCCCGGTGTAACTATAAGATGAACAAAGTGAGTTTCAGGACTGGCAGAGCAAAGGACCCCCCTTGATCTAGACATTAATAATATCAATGCATGAAGAATCTTTACAGCCAAGAAAAGAGACATGTCCTGTACAGGAGCGATGATCCCCCCTTACAGCAGAAGCAATACCAAACCCACTTTACGCCCATGACTATAAAAAAAGCGGGCCCTGTCTTTTTTAGAAATGCTGCGTTCACACCTACAAACATTGAACTTGCCGCCTGTGCAGGAATCGAATGTGCCTGTGAGATCTACAACTACCCTGATGGCACAGAACCCTTAAACTCTGAGCCCCCTAATCTTGATATGTATATCTGTGATGTCTGCCGTCAAACCTATCATTGGACATGCATGAGAGAGTTTGGGTGATACACCAATGAGCAGAGACGAGGTTTAGACGTTGATAACTAATGGGCTTGCTCTGCCTGTACCCATCTCAATGGAGATGGAAAACACATTGTACGCATAACCTGGGAGCCAAGCTGAAGGTCAGAAGACACCATAGAAAAATGGCCCACTTTACTCCAGCACTTTCTTGAATTTGAGATCCGCAAGGATGAGCCGGACCCCTCCATACCTGCTGCTGACCTTGAACTAGATAACCTAGAAAGGCAAAAATTTGACAAAGCAGACGGAAAAAATACATAGAAACAAAAATTAGACACAGAACTCTGCAACGAGGTCACATTTGATGTCAACCCACAAGCAGATTTTATAGGGACTGGACGTTGCAAGCTTGGGATTACAGGTGTTGACCTTGTTAGACCAAAGCCCAGTAACACAACAGACCCCCACCGCAGAGCAGAGGCCACTAACTCTCATTTCACACCTTCCATACCACCCCTAGTGCTACCAAAGGTATACCTCTGACAGGTGGCATGCGTCTCCAGCACATATGGCAAATGTCAAAGGATGCTCAACCCAGAGCGCATTATATCCCTGCACAACGCATTTGACAAAGCCAAGCACAGTGGAAAACATGACACGATCCAGCCTCCTGTTGGAAGCTTTGCCTCTGAGTTATGGACCTCTTCTCACGCTCTATTGTAAACAGCAGCAAACACCAAAGTAAAAAGATAAAAGACTCCTACACACGCATCTTACCTGATCATATCCACTCAGCCATCCAGAAGTGGGCACTAGTGTCACAGGAAAAAATGGCTTTGCCCCTAGAAGGCAACATCAATTACCTCCACTGCTGGATCAAAAAGACCCTTAAGACAGGATCTTTGGACCTATCCGTAACGCCTTGTCATCCAAATTCCCAGGCTGTGTCATGCCATCCCATCTATGACGACCATGTGATGTACCTCAACCTAAAACACGCCATTTACTCTGCAACATTACAAACTGATGCAACAGCAATTTCATGTTCCTACCAAGCTGGGGAGGTCGAATGAGCACCAATCCGTACTCTAAACTCCTTATTGCCTACCCTCATCTCTGCTGCGCATTGCGAACCATACCCTCAACAACCCTCAAACATGCTGCTCCCTCCTTCTGAGTCAGCAAGAAAATTGTGCTCCCCCACCACTCCTGTAGCCTGCAAATTATTGCTGTCTGGACTACTGCAGCAAGAGTTTGCCTGAATGAGAACAACTCAATTGGCCCACTGACTTAGCAAGAAACATCCCTGAAGCACGTTGATGGAAAACAAGCATAAAGAATGACCCAGTTCTCGCCTTGAATGCCTTCAATGCCTCCTTGCCTTGAGTGCCAGACATCCAAGCATCAAGACTGATTTTAAGAAATTTGAAGACTACCCTCTGATCAACAGCACACTCAGAACGGCATCCAAAGCCAACAACCCCTCTTGCCACTAACCGTGTCTAGCCCAGACCTGGTCCAAAAGTCCAGAATTGGAAAGAGTGGGCATACACAGACGGCAGCTACAGTATAAACCATGGAAAACAAGTGATAGGAGTAGGAGTTTACCACACTCACGATAAAAGTCCCAAAGAAAGAAAAGATAGAAAAACCTTGTAGGCAGAGGAAACTCCGTACATCAATCAAGGAAAAGGAGGCATATTGGCTTAGAAGAGCCGTGGGTCCCCTCCACCACGAAGCTACAAAACAGAAAATGATGATGGGGTATCCCTCATCAAATTCACAGCCCCTGATCCAAGAATAAGCAACAGTAAGCGGCTGACTTACCATCAATGGTGCGCTCTCCCTGTCAGAAATGCACATGCCATTCACCCACCTTATACAATGCCTAAATACATGCACTTGGATCTTCCCCATCATGTCCTTCGCAACACTGCCAGATTCAGGCTGCGGGTACACGCTCTCCGAGTTGAACGAGCTACTTGGTCCAATAGTACTTCTCAGGTCTGTGATATCTGTGATTCTGATGACATACAAGATGAAAAACATGTGTTGTTCAGATGCTCCAATCCCCAGGTCTGCTCTCTCTGTCAAAAGTATGCCTCACTTTTTGAGCACAACTTCTCTTTCCTACACCGCCACGTCTCCCACGGGTTGGAGACTCTCAAGGATTGGAGGGAAATGACATACACTGATGGCAGTGTAATCAAACACAAAGATGACGATTCCCCACCGCTATCAGGTTCAGGTGTTAACAAACCAGGAAGAAACGCTACTCAACCATCCCAACACTTGCAACTGCACATAAAACCCAATGGCCATGGGCCTACCAATACCATCACAAAAGCAGAACTCGTGGGTATCCTTGTGGCACTCCAACACGAACAAACCAAATTTGCCACTGATAGTGCATCCTGCATTTTTCAAATTTCAAATCAAACCCTCCATCCCATGCGCATGAGATATCACCTACATGTAGAGCTCATACATACAATATCAACCATAATATAGCACTCCCCTCACCCTATCCATTTTTATAAAGTCAAAACCCACTCTGGCATCATAGGAAACAAGGGGGCTGACGCTTGCGCTCGCACTGCAGCCCTCTCTGACACAGTAGACATTACACTTCCGGATACCAGGGACCCTTTCCACAAATTTTTTTGGCTTTCATGAAAGACTTCCACACAAAATGATGGCAGGCACCGTTCCCACACTTTCCCTATACACTACCTAACCAATCTGAGCGACAAACTTAAAATCAGGTTAGCCAAGTAGGTTTGAGTTAATGCCCCACTGCAACCAGATGATTCTGAGTATGCAGGACCTTTGTCTAGACCTATCTTAGCAACTCTGCATACTCAGTTTGTGCCGGGGGGTGCCCAGGGTGTGGGGCCAGAAATCAAGCAAAACCCCTGCCAAAATGGGGTCTCCAGGAAGCTCCCCCCCGGCTTACCTGACCAGCAGCGATGGCTGGGCACTTTATCAGGAGCACATTCTGGGGGGTCCGGGGTGCTGGGGCGGGGGTCCAGAAAATCGCTCCCCGGACCTCGATTTTGGCAGGGAAAATGGTGAGTTAACATAGCAGAGCAACCACTGCACCATTCGCTCAGATGTCAAAGGCCCTCACACGTAAGTCTGAGTTTTCAAGTTTCATCTTCAAGTGCAAAAGCATGCGTCTATCAAGTGAGCACACGCTCAGGCGGGTTGACCAGAGCCTCATCTTTTGGTCAAATGCCCAGCTGTCACTGCTCGCCAGGAGCCACTCCCTGCTCACCTGGGCCCCCAAACTCGGCAGGCATACCTAAAAAGCATGCTGAACAAGTCCTCATACTCAGGTTGTGGCCAAACACAGTGCTTGCCTGGTTTCCCTGTTCTCACCACTTTTGCCTAGCAGGTGCGCACAGGTGACCATGCTCTAAGTGCTCCGGACCAAAATTTGCCCCCCCTTTTTTTTCACTCCGAAGGATCAGGCTTGACCTAAAATTTACCTGAGAGCCAAAATATGGGCAGAATTTGGGCCAGGGCAGGTGTTTTGGCACCCATTTTCCTGGAAGTGGTCAAAAATGACCTAAAATGCCCATGGCTCAATCCTAGAGCCCCACCCTCACTTTTTTGATGCAGAAGCACCAGTTTAGGCACCCTCAACCACTTAGCATCCTCAGTTTGCAGCGGGGCATTAACTCCTCATTTTCACACATAGCTTTGGCTGAGCTGACTTAAAACACACATGCACAAAAAACACAAACTAGGCTGTGCTGACACCTCTGGCTATCACTACCAGAGATGGCAGAAGCTTAACGATGCCACACCATCCACCAACAACACAAACAATGAAGCTCACAACCCAATCTCTCAGCTTGCAAACAAGGAAATCAGCAACTCCTTCTGGAAAAATCCAAAGATTACCCTTAAACAACAAATAAATCTCATGAAATATCAAACGGATACACTGTACACACAGAGACATGCCTCCAACTTTAACTTTTCCTGTTCTGATAGGTGCCCACTCTGTGCAAATACAGATAACATTTATCATGTTCTGCTTAGGTGTACCAACCCAACAATGAGTGGGATGCACACCAACAGACACCACGCGGCCCTTACTCTATGTATAGAAGCCCTCAGCAAAGGCCGTTTTGGCTCATCCCTCATTAGCATGGATGGCTGCAATCATGACAGACTTCTGGATCAAGGTATACAAGTCCCTGAAAACACCTCTCGAGCCATTCCAGACTGGGTTTTCCCAAATGGCGCTGCCTCACCTGTACGGCATACAAGCCGCCCTGATGCTCTATTTGTGCGACACATCCCAGGCAAACAAGCCCACCTTGATCCTACCGAGATCCCACCACAAGATAGAGACATTCACCTTGTTGAACTTAAATTCTGCTCCGACACTAATCCTGTCAGCACCTTGTAGCGTGCACAAACTCAACATTCACGCACCATTAACAGGCTTAAAACACGCAGCTTAAGAAACCCAAACAGGAATAATAAAGTGACTTTGCACATCATCTTAATTGGTGTTGGTGGCACGAAATATATAATTGCTCCTCTCATAAATCTGGGCCTGAACAAACAAAAAGCTGAATCACTAGCTTCCCAACTCAGGGACCATGCCATCCAAAGATTATCCACCATCATTAACACTAGACATGCACTTTGTTTTCAGGGAGCATCTAGGAGGGAAGGGTTCGCTGGACGCGGGGCGGCGGCGGCTGAGGATGGATGGAAGGAGAGTCTGAGTGCTCAGGGGCATGGCAAGCAATCCCCCGGATCCCCATTAGTTCTGTCTCTTGCTCTCTCCTAGGCTAGTTTTGTCTAGTTTAGGTGGAGGGCCTCCTGGTGAGGCCTCTAACTTTTGTTAGGGGTTCTTCCCTTAATGCACGCGGCCTTTGGCTTGCGTTGACTTCTACCTTTTTTTTCCGTCTCCCTGTCAGGCTGAGAGTGTGACGCATACAGATTAGTGTCTTAAGTGCTGTATTGTATAGTGCTGTATTTAAGTGCTGTATAGTGCTGTATTTATTGTATATAGTGTTAAGTGTTGCAGCACACTCTCGCTGCAGCAGACTTTCGTTGTGACATCCCACAGGATGTCCTGTCTAGGCACCATTCACCATGTGAATTCCCAGGATATCAATATTTTTCTAAACCAAGATAACAACAAACTTCCTTTTTTCCTTCATGACCTCATGTGTATTTATGAACAGGCTAGCAGTCAAATGTCTTGACTGATGCCTTTTTCCCTTGTAACCCTTTCCTACATGAAATATTGCTTTTTATGAGCAGGCTAGCAGTCAACCGGTTTGGCTGGAGGCCTTCTTTTTTCTGTAACCTGAACCTGGCAGCTGCCTTCCGCGTAACTTACTTAAAGCCCAGCCAGGATTTCCAATCTGCAACATTGAGCTGGCGGTTCGGAAAGAAAAGAAAACCTGAAGTCTATGCCAGTTAAAAAGCCGCATGCATTTAGGAGAGCTTGCCTAACTAGCAAGCTAGCAAGGGTCTCACCAAAGGGCCCTAAACTAAACCAGACACAGCGAGCCTAGGAGAAAGCCAGAAACGGAGGGAGGTTTGGATTGGACTGACAATGAGTAGGGGCAATTATGTCTGAGGCTGATTTATGGGGGCCTTGGCAATTTGTTCCTTATCCAAGGGAAGTTTTCACGTTTTCTTATTCCAGGCATACAGCGTGCCTTGCATGAAGGGTGGGATTGTTGCTCACATCTTAAACAAGTCCCAGGTATGCTGAGGGAGAGCAATGCCCTGGCTAGGCCAGGATAGGGGGTTGTCGTAGGAAATTCACTTTCTGGAATGGTCCCAAGCTTATAGCAAAGGTGCGGTTAAGCATTGAGGAGTTTTGAATTGAAGGGGTTGGTTATCATCAGCTTACCACTTGCCGGCAAAACCATGAAAATGGCCGTGGCCTCTGAGGATGGCAGAGTAGATAGCAAGGACATATCATGCCGTGCTTGGTTCGATTTGGTTACAGGCACCTTTTCCTTCAGCCAAGCTGCCTTCTCATTTCCTTTCCTTTCTTGGAGCAGCAGCACACTACCTCGCAAACCCAAAAATGGTGATGTTCCCCCGCAGCCACGGCTAAGAGGAACTGAAAGCATAGCTGTGCCTAAACAAAGCGTCTGCATAGAAGCCAGAAGTTGCACACTTTTACACGTCACTCTAAAGCCACAGGGCACCCAGGACATCAGGGACACACTATGAAAGATCTGCCAGAAAACACAGGCAAAACTTGGTCCGAACACAATATGATCAGATTCGTCAGCGTCAACGAAGACTTCTGCACCATCAATTTCACCATGATTTTTCAGGCACGAGAAGCACGAGGTCAGCTTGCATTGCACCTCCCCAGCCTGCTTACATAAGTTGTCCATAGCTTCCAGCTTCTCCCAAAGGACCCCTGGGGGGGAGCACTTCTCACCTTACTTGGTCCGCTTTCATCTTGCAAGCGCAGAAGAGTGTGAGTGCTTGATGTCCGATTCATAATATTCTTTTGAGAACACAACTAGCGGTTGCTTTGCACCACTTCCTAGGCATGCCACCCAGAGGAAGACATACAGGGTCCCAAGCATAGCTGAACATAGCTCAACAAAAGTATAAGATTGCCTTGCATCCTCAAGCGAGGGACGACAAGGAACACATGGGGCAGGCACCTTGACGAGTCAGTCTGCGTGCAGCAGTGCTTGGCTCCAACTGGAGTAAGTCTTTACGGATCTGCATGCAGCTTACTCCTTGGGCTCTTGCTTAGCTCGCCATCGGGCAATCCACTCCTGAGCCTCCTTCTTGTTCTTCAGGACCTCAGGGCTAACAGTTCTGCAGATGGCAGGAATTGCAAGCACAAGTGTGCGCGTGTATGTGTAAGTGTTTGTGGGAAATTATCCCCTTGTTTTTTGGCAAGATATTTTTTGTACACCTACATGCATGGGCTACACAAACACTCCTTTACATTTTTATAATTATATACCATTATAACAGTCTTTCACATGAGCAGCCGAGCAGTTGCACTTTCTTGACTGATGGCTTAATCTGTAAAACCTGTAAACCTGTATGTGTTTGTGTCGCACTTGCATGTGGCTATGCCATCTTCCCCTGTCCACATGCACTAACAAATGGTGTCATGGTTTGCTTACCCGTACTAGAGCACCAGCAGCAGGGAAGATACGAAAACGTACCCTGATGAAGCATGCAGTCAGCTGACCACACAGTACGACCATGTAAATAGCCTTGCAGTACACCCAAGAAGTACATCATTCCTGCAGTCCACCAAAGACCTAGCGCAGAAAAGAAGCATGGCCTGCAGCTCCGCACCATAGTCTGAACCCAGCACCTGGGATTGCTTAAAGATTTCTCTGAGCTGGTTTCAACTGAGGCTGGCTGAGCCTGTTGCTCGCTGCTGATTAGCCAGAGCCTCCTGCTGTTGGCCAACTTTGCCATCCTCATTTCGTAACCCTCTTGCGTCTGGGACCGCTATTGCCGATTGCTCCCACCAAAGCCCTCTCAAACATCCAAAACGCACCTGGGACTGCTGCTGCTGCCCGATGGCTTGTCTTGCTGCTGCTGAGGCGCAGGCGGCTGCTGCGACTCTGCAGGGGCGTTGCCCCGGGCACCCACCCCGATGAGCACTAAGCCCACCAGACCTGCAGCCCCCAGGCCCAAAGCGGCCGGGTTGGACAGCAAGCTGTCTGCTGCAGGGACAGCCGCGGAGGCTTTGGCGAGGGCAGCTCGGGCCGCCTGTAGCGTGGCAGCTGCCCGCTCCTGCGCTGCCTCAGCTTCTACTGCCCGCTGCTCCGCAGCATCTGCAGCAGCCTGTGCTTGCACGGCAGCTTCGTTGTCCGCGGGGGACTGGCTCTGTGCAGCTTTGTCGGCAGCTGCCTGGGCCTGGGCGGCGGCCTCGTCGGCTGCCCTCCTCTCGCTTGCCTCCCGCTCAGCAGCCGCTACCTCTGCAGCCCGGGCCTCGGCCTCTCTCTCCTCAGCTGCCTTCTTCTCTGCCAGAGCCTTCTCTTCGGCTGCCTTCTTTTCTGCAGCTGCCCTCTCCTCTGCCGCCTTCTCCTCAGCAGCCCTCTTCTCTGCAGCTGCCCTCTCTTCTGCAGCCTTTTCCTCGGCTGCAGCCTTCTCTGCAGCAGCCCTCTCCTCAGCTGCCTTCTTTTCTGCTACTGCCTTCTTCTCCGCAGCCGCCTTTTCCTCTGCCGCCTTCTGCTCTGCTGCCTGCTTTTCAGCGGCCGCCCTCTCTGCTGCTGCCTTCTCCTCAGCAGTTTCTTGTTCTGCCTTGCTCTCTGTGCTGGTCTGCTCCACAGCTGGCTTTTCCTCCGCAGCTTCTTGTGGCCCTGCAGCCTTCTCCTCTGCCATCTCTTTGTCAGCCGGTTTACCCTCTCCACCTGTCTGGCTCGTCACTGCAGACCCCTCAACTGCCTTCTCCCCAGCTGCCTGCTCCTCTGCTGCAGGCTTCCCAGCTTCTGCCTTGTCCTCTGCTGAAGGCTCTCCAGCCCCCCCCTGCTCTTTGGGTGCAGCAGGCTTCTCAGCTGCTGCTCCCAACTCCTCAGTGGCAGCCACCGCTGCTGCTGGCTTCTGCTCGGCCTTGCTCTCCACAGCAGCCTGCTCAAGCAAGCACGTGCGCAGTACTTTGTAACCACTGCCCCCCCCCCCCCCCCCTCAAAATCACGACATGCACCTAGGTGCAGTCCCGGGAAAAAGGGGGTGCAAAAAATTGGGGACCCATCACACCTTTCGGGTATTCAAAATAGGGTTCCAGGACCCCTCATGCAATCGAGGAACACTCTGGCAAGCTTTGCAGCTTGACAAAATGCACACAACACATCCGAATTGAGTCCGATCTCTTTTGAGTCCGTCCTGCTGGATTTGCACTCCTGCATGTTGCAACCTCTGCGTTGACTGCCCGTCCTAACCCCCTGCTGCTGCTGTCGCTAAAACTACAGATATCGCTCCAGTTCTGGATTGCCAGCACCAGCTCGACCCTCCTGCTCTTTTTGTTCCTTGCTGCCCCTGCCCTCTCCGCTCCCTGCTCCTTAGCTGCTGCTGGGGCTTGCATGTCTTCTTTTCTCTTTGTGCTGACAAAGCACCTCCATTCATCTGCTTGATCCATCTTGCTGCTGCCCTCCATCTCGCTGCCTACACAGCGGGTTAGCGCTCCTGACTACACAGGAGGCGCTAACCACCTAGACATTTTCCAGCCACGCTGAGCATCAAGGAGACCCCTCCTGCACACACCCGCACAGAGAGACACTCTCCCACATCAATTCATTTGCAAGGCACTTTCCTATATCAACCTACTTGCTGCCCTGCACTCCCCAGAGCACTGTTTCAGCCTAAACAGCTACCAAACCAAATACAATGCATTCAGAGCTGTAGCCTCTCAGCAATCTGAAACACGGAGCTTGTTGCACAGGCCAATGAAATCCAGTTTACAGGGTCACATCAAGCTGGCCAAGTCTTACACTTATTGCAGGCATTTCATTGAATGCAACGCTTTATGTGGATATGCAAATGGAAAAAGCATGAGACAAATGTATTTGAGTGCAAGACAAAATGGTGGCATCTGTGCTCTCATCATGGATACTTTTTGTTAAGGTCTAGCAAGGAAGGTAGCTGACGTCCTACTGAAGGTCACTGGCACAGTGTAACATGCATCGGGAAAGCCTCAGGCCAGCTTGCATTTGTCGCTCCTTTTTACAGAGGCATCTCATTTCCTGTAAGTCCAAAAGCACGCAGCCCAAGAGCGGGACAGGAACCGACCTGCTCAGCAGCTGAGGGCACCTCCGCCAGCACTGCTTGCTCTTCAGCCGCAGGTTGTGAGGCTGCCTTGGCTACAATTGCTGCCTCTGCAGCCGCCTGCATCAAAAGGTGCATCAGGTCGTGTTTCAAATGGTGCATCAAAGCTGCCTGCATCAACTGTTGCACCAGATGGTCTGCCGAAGGTTCAATCGAAGCCGCCGCATCAAATAGTGCATCAAAGCCGCCTGCATCAATTGGTGCATCAAAGCTGCCTGCATCAAATGGTGCACCAGATGGTGTATAAAACAGCGCGTTGCATCAAAGCTGCCTGCATCATATGGTGCATCAAACAGCACCATCTGAAGCGCTGACCTGCGCAAAAGCTGTCGAGGCCGCAAGCAGGCGTGCTGGATCAGTGGAGGGTTTGTGTGTGGACCTGCACTGCTCGCTGCACACGCCTCACCACTTCATGGAAGCAAACTGCTGTCCAGGCACACCCCCTTAATGCATACAAATGATGTGCACAAAAAAATGCATGCATTAGGGCGAGTGTGTGAGCCACATCTTGCCGTCCAATCTGATGCGTAAGGCATAAGAGAGGGCACTCGCTAAAGCAATTTGATGGAGTGTGTCACGTCCCGGATGGAGGCCTCCATCCTGCAAACCTCTGTGAGCGTCCTGAAATGCATGCTCACTGTCTCCTGGTGTGTGTTATGCATTTACCTTGATTTAATTGACATGCAACTAATTGAGAGCATGACCGTGGAAAGGAGACTGCTTGCAGCGCACAAATGCCAACCCCGTGCCACAGGACACACAGACAAACGCTGTGTGCAGGTTTCTTTCTAGCAGCTTTTCCCACTTTCTCTTCGAGAAGTAGGGAGCCTGGGCTGCCGACCAACATGACACGGGGAGAGGCTGCTTGGATTGCCTTGCATTGGAGAGGCACCGCCTGCGCATTGTCCTGTTCGCATCAACATACTAGATGCACACTTGTGGTGAGCACTGGTATGCCTTCAGGGCTTGGCTGCTGAGAGTCCTTCCCCAATGGGCTTCACTTGCTGACTAAGTTTCTTCAGCAATGGCCATGATCCAGACCCTTCACTTTCCCGCATGTCACACCACGGTGACGAAAATTCCTCCGTGACTGCCACGATCCCAAATGCAAGGGCAGAAACGTTTTGAGGAGCTGTGGATGCCGTGTGTGTGCTTCATTTTGCCCTTTCAAGCTCCAGACATGCCAGCAGACTGGCACAACCAGATCTGTTTCTCGCGCCTGGCGCGTGCAATCGATCAATGAAGTCTGAACTTGGATCAGCATACAGCCTGAGATCAAGCTGCACCTTGAATCGAGCTGAACCTCTTTGGACGAGTCGAGGTAAATCTGGGATTTTTTTTAGGGGTCTGAGCACCTTCAAACAAGCTGCAACAAGTTCAGTTGGAGCCTGTTAAGTGTACCATTTAACTTGCCAATTAATGCAGGCAAAGATTTGGACAAGCGCTGAGGACCACCAGCATCTTGCAGTCAATTTGTTCTGAATTGAAATATGCATGCTCGAGCAGCTCTTCCTGGCTTAACATCATAGATTCAAGGTGACATCTATCTCCTTGACTCACCTTCTTGTCCTCCTCAGCCTTCATCTCCTCAGCAACCCTGTTTTCCTCAGCAGCCTTCTCTGCGGCTGCTTTCTCTTCTGCTGCCTTCCTCTCCTCAGCTGCCATCTTCTCTGCCGTTGCCCTTTCCTCTGCTGCCTTCTTTTCTTCAGCAGCCCTTCTTTCCTCAGCTGCCCTCCTCTCCTCTGCTGCCTTCTCCTCAGCGGCCTTCTTCTCTGCCGCTGCCCTCTCCTCTGCCGCCTTTCTCTCCTCAGCTGCCCTTCTTTCCTCAGCAGCCTTCTTTTCTGCTGCTGCCCTTTCCTCAGCTGCCTTCTTCTCAGCAGCCGCCTTTTCTTCAGCTGCCTTCTTTTCTGCTGCTGCCCTCTCCTCGGCTGCCTTCTTCTCAGCAGCTGCCCTCTCTGCTGCTGCCTTCTCCTCAGCTGCCTTCTTCTCAGCAGCTGCCCTCTCTGCTGCTGCCTTCTCCTCGGCTGCCTTCCTCTCTGCGGCTGCCTTTTCCTCAGCTGCCTTCTTCTCTGCTGCTGCCCTCTCTGCTGCTGCCTTCTCCTCAGCTGCCTTCTTCTCAGCAGCCGCCCTCTCTGCTGCTGCCTTTTCCTCAGCTGCCTTCTTCTCTGCTGCTGCCTTCTCCTCAGCTGCTCTCTTCTCTGCTGCCGCCCTCTCTGCTGCTGCCTTTTCCTCGGCTGCTTTCTTCTCTGCTGCTGCCCTCTCTGCTGCTGCCTTTTCCTCGGCTGCCTTCTTCTCAGCAGCAGCCTTCTCTGCTGCTGCCTTCTCCTCAGCTGCCTTCCTCTCTGCTGCTGCCTTTTCCTCGGCTGCCTTCTTCTCAGCAACAGCCTTCTCTGCTGCTGCCTTCTCCTCAGCTGCCTTCTTCTCAGCAGCAGCTTTCTCTGCTGCTGCCCTCTCTTCAGCAGCTGCCTCATCAGCAGAACTCTTCTCCTCAGATGCTCCTTCAGTGGCTGTCTTCTCCTCTGCAGGTTTTTCTGCTGCTGCCTTCTCTGCTGCCGCCTTCTCTGCTGCCGCCTTCTCTGCTGCCGCCCTCTCTGCTGCCGCCCTCTCTGCTGCCGCCTTCTCTGTTGCTGCTTTCTCTGCTGCCGCCTTCTCTGCTGCCGCCTTCTCTGCTGCTGCTTTCTCTGCCGCTGCCCTCTCTGCTGCTGTGGTGTCCTCTACGGGAGGAGCAGGAGTGGACTGCAAGCCCTCTGGGGTCTGCGCAGATCATCCACACATAAAGGAAGAATCTACATATGCTCTTATGAATGGGCACCACAAGGCAAAGGAAGTCCATGGATCCCTCCGCCCTGAGTGCCCATCGCATATTTTTTAACTTGCGCTCTGAGCTACTGGTTGTGGCACAACAACACTTCGCACTCTCATGCATCAACAAGGCCCCAGATGCTGCCCAGCCAGAACGGGAACCTGTCTCATTTTTTCGCAGATCTGGCCTTGCTCTGAACACCTCTCCGTGCTTGTGCTTACCTGCTATGGCATACAAACTCTGCCACTGCTCATGCGCAATACCAAACAGGCTGGTGCTCATGTCATGCATGCCTGTAAGAAATGAAGTCCCTTCTCATGCTATGCCAGCTCAGGACAGCACGGCTGCCGAGACGCATTTTTGCAGCTATACAATTGTGTGCACCATCTGCAGCAGCAGGCAAGCAAGCATTCCAACACACCGTTTTTTGTTGTGCCAAGCGGATGGCAGCTTCCAGAGCTTCCTCTTTGCTCAGGTCCTGTGCTGGCGAGACTGCGGGCACCAATCAGCACGCGTGGCAATGGACAAATCATCACGGCTCAAATTGAGCTGGATGGGGTAGAAGCCCTTGAATGGCCTAGGTTTGGTTACAGGCACCTTCTCGCTTCGTCTACGCAGCCCTTGTAGGCAGATACAGCTATATAAACCTTGCTTATTCTTCCCTTGGATGGCTTATGCCTTGAGCAACACCTTGTTTGGCATGGAACGTGAGGCAGCCGCTCATTTTATGGATCTCTCTCTTAGGAATTCATGTTTTCAAGGCCTGTTGCTGGCGCAGGAGTGAGCAAGTTTGCATATCTAGCCTATATATATTCACATATAGATAGCAAAGTAAATGACACTGTCCAATCATTTTGTGGGAGGGGCTGAGTGCAAGGACGCACCGTCTAAACAGCCCAGAGGCTTTACAAGCGCGTCAGAGCTTGTCCCTGAAAGCCTCCTGGACATATGCTGCACTGTTCCCTGCACTGGGCAGCTCACTCACTTCTTGCTGCCATTGCCAGCTAAGCTCACTCACCTCTTTCCGTCATTGTCAGCTGGGTGGTCTCGACCGCGTATTTGCCGGCATAGACAGCAACGCCAATGATGCCCAGCACAGCGATCAGCGGAGGCTCGTCTGTGAACTTGGAGGCCTCCTTTTGAGGGGGCTCCTGCTCCACTTCTTTGGGCTTCTTTGAGAAGAACGAGAACGGACTCTTGGAAGCATCCTGGGGGCGCACAGATCAGGCAATCAGCACCGGGTTGAGCAAAGGGGAATGAGGGACCGACTGTCAGCACACTTTTGCAAGGGGATAGAAGATCAACTGCGGAGGTCACCATCAAAGGGGGTGCACAAGCCTGAAGAGTGGGATCCCCATTAACAGGGGGGCGGCCTTGCTGCAAAATCCAGCAAGGCATGGGTGCAGTCACCCTGCTGTGCAGGGCACACATCTCCTTTCTGAGGAATGCAAATGTCGCTGCATGACCCTTTTCATTCAGGCTCAGAGAATCTTCAGGAGGTACGCGACACACACAGCAGAGCAACTGGATCCAGGATTTGGTAGGATCATGACGCTAGGAAGGGAAGCAGAAGCTGCTGCAGCTCACACACACAGCAGAGCGACTGGATCCAGGATTTGGTAGGATCATGACGCTAGGGGAAGCAGAAGCTGCTGCAGCTCAATCAAGACCGCTCCCAGTTGCTACCTCTTGTCCTCACACGACAGGAGGATGCATATTCCAGGAAAAGGGACTGAACAGAGCAAGCCATTGCCTCCCCTTCCCTTAACTTAAAGCAACAGACGAGTCGGCTCCTATGGCATAAGTACTCAGGTGTTGACACACTCAACCACAGTTGGCACCGACCAAAATCTTGAACTGACCTTGGAGGAGCCCCTCGAGGACTGGGTGCCATTTCGCGAGGAGGTGGTGCCTGCCCTTGAAGACGTGGTGCCGCCTCGGGAAGAAGTGGTGCCGCGTGTGGACCTGCAGTGTGGAGTTGTACAAGGGTGAGTTACACAACATGGCTAGCAGTCAAACGTCTTGAGTGAGGCCTTTTTTTCCTTGTAACCCTGGTTACACAGCATCATGGGAAGTGAGGAACAAGATGAAAGTGCTTCATGTGGGCCTGCAAAAAAGAGATCCGAAAAAAAGTAAAAAAAAGCACTCCTTAAATGTGCCAATAGCAGTGGCAGTGGAGAGTGCGACAAAAGTGTGAGCCACACAACATCGGGGGAGGAGAGGAACAAAGGATAAGGGTTGCCTCGCGTGGACCCACTCAGGGTAGACTGGGAGTAGCATGGGAATACACAATGCAAGTGTTGCGCAGTATACAAAAGGTTCCTTTCTTGAGGAATGAGGATTGCTGGAGCGAGACCAGGAGCCACAGGATGTTGCGCACGGACATGCATCCTTCTTAATGTTGCAGGTTTGTCACCTTGACAGCCTTAATCAGCCAATCTGAGCTGTGTGTGTTCTTGCATCCTTCTTAATGTTTTGCAGGTTGTCACCTTGACAGCCTTAATCAGCCAATCTGAGCTGTGTGTGTTCTTGCATCCTTCTTAATGTTGCAGGTTTGTCACCTTGACAGCCTTAATCAGCCAATCTGAGCTGTGTGTGTTCTTGCATCCTTCTTAATGTTTTGCAGGTTGTCACCTTGACAGCCTTAATCAGCCAATCTGAGCTGTGTGTGTTCTTGCATCCTTCTTAATGTTGCAGGTTTGTCACCTTGACAGCCTTAATCAGCCAATCTGAGCTGTGTGTGTTCTTGCATCCCTGCTACGGATGTTATCCACGTGTTGCGCCACACCACGGTTCAGGTCAGCCATGTGCGCCAGGAATGGGTCACATGTGTCAGGAGAAAGTGTAGGTGTACCGCAAAATTTGCCACACAAGCGAGCGCAATACTTGGTCGGCAACTCTCGAAATGGAAGTTGAGCAGAAACAAGCATATAAGCGTGCTGCAGAAATCTGTTTAAAACAAGTACATATATTGTTCGTTGACTCTAGAAGCCGAGTAATACCCATCCCTGAATGCGCATGACTGCACCCGATGGACCTGCTAAACTTGATCAACCCTGAAGCCTGTCTTGCCAATGCCCCAGTGTGCCTTGGGCAACATTCCAAGTGGATAAAAGCATTTTTGAGCAGGTACACCTAGGTAGTGAGCAGGAGAGAACAGAAAGGAACAGCACAAGTCAGCTCAGCCCACTCTGAGCCGGTCTTGCCAGCGTCCTGGCGCGCTTTGATGAGCGCGGACCCGAACCTTCCCAACACAACACTCCAAGAGAACACGCGTCTGTATGCAGGTCCACTTAGGCAGTGAGGAGGAGATAATAGAAAGGAACAGCACAAGTGAGCTTGCTTACTTTGAGCCTGACTTGCCAGTGCCCTGGCGCGCCTTGACGAGCGTGGACCCGATCTTGGAGGCGCTGGTGCCTTGGGTGCCTGTCTTGCCAGTGCCCGGCTTGCTACGGTCACGGCCGGTGGACTTGGTGCCGCGCGTGCCAGAGGACGTGGTGTTGGACCTGCTGGAGGACTTGGAGCGGTCGCGGCCGGTGGAGGTGGTGAAGGCCTACAGGTAGTAGTGTGTGTTGTTGTTGGGGTGTTGGACCTGCCAAAGGAGTTGGAGCGGTCGCGGCCGGTGGAGGTGGCGAAGGCCTGCAGGTAGTGTGTATTGTTATTGGGGTGTTGGACCTGCTGGAGGACTTGGACCGGTCACGGCTGGTGGAGGTTGCGAAGGCCTGCAGGGCTCTCAAGGGCCTGCCATTCAGGCGGGAGGACTGTGCACACACAAGTGTGCATTCTCATGTAGCCTCATCCTGCAACATGCAGCAACAGGGGTGTGCTTTTGATTTGACAGGAGCTGGGCGTGCGCTCTCGCATCGAGGATGTGCCACAAGCAGGAGTAACCCATCCAGATGTAAGCAGCATTCAGCCAGAGAGGTGCGCTCTTTCCCATCAAGCATGAATGCTTATGATGAAGCGTGTTGCAGCGCCAGTTGCATAGCACACACGGAACGATAAATGTATTGTAGCGCTCCTTTGCGCAGACCTCTCCATTCTACCCTGAAAGTCCAGTCCATCATGTTGCAGGCTGCAGCTTTCAGTGTTCAGACAGCAGAGAGCATCATCTTGGCAATACCAGCTGTCAAGCCGAATTAATGTACCTTCCTGTAAGAGGGTTGGTGCCCTCGCAATAAAGTACACAGGAGGAAAAATTGCAACTTAGGATACCAAAAGGTGACAGAAAGTAGAAATGATAATGCAATGATACCAGGCTTACCCAAATTAGATCACCAATCATTAACCACCCTCCAGGCTTAGGCTTCGGGCCAGACTGGGTCGGCCAGTTATTAGAGGGATTAAAGCCTTCCTAGCTCATTCCTTACAGTGCTAATTGTTACACCTGAACCTCTAACAGCCTCACCTTCCCGGACTTGGCGGCCTCAGGTTTGCCTACTTTGAAGAACCTGCCTCGTCCCGCTGGAGATGCAGCTTCTTCCTCCTCTTCGCGCTTCTTTCTCCTCCTCACCAGCAACCTCTGGAAAAAGGCAAGGCCTGCAAAAACACATGCACATTCAGGAGACTTACGGATCAACAGGAAGGCACTGATGATCATGAGCATGGCTGCAGCAGTAACATCGGGAGATTTAAAAGTGGATGCGTGAAGAAATAATGTGCAAGAAGGCGAGGGAGTGCAAAGGAAACAAACTATGTTTTGCCAACTAAACAGAAGGTTTGAATATGCAGGGCATGCGCCAAGAGAATGATGGAGCAAGCCTGAAGCACCTTGCTTGCCCTGTTTGTGCTAGCTGCGAGGCATGCGGAACCTTTTATGCATTGAAGCACTGCTCACCTATCACCACAGCAAGCACTGTCCCTCCAGCGACGGTCTGGTCAACTTCTCCTTCTTCAGACAAATCAATCATGTTTTGAGCCTGGGAAGTGCTAGGGTCCTGCAGGCACACAGTGGGGTGCTTTTTTGAAAATACAAATTTTCCCTTAAGTGTGGTGTGCAAATCCACCAGGCTGCAACACCAAGCACAGCTAAACTCTTTCAACCAGCCCCAATGTCTCCTACCGTCAGCGAAGGGGCCACCAACATTCCTTGAGCGCCTGCAGGCTGGCCTGGTGTTGTGCGCTCTACCATGGACCTGCTGCTCAAGTCCTCCTGTGTGTATGGTGTGTGTGTGTGTGTGTGTGTGTGTGTGTGTGTGTGTGTGTGTGTGTGTGTGTGTGTGTGTGTGTGTGTGTGTATGTGTGTGTGTGTGTCATGGGCGCAGACACAGCGCTTGCGCATGCAAGAGCACACGGAGTGAAGTGTAGAAATTTGTTAGTGCACCCCAGAGGACCTACATCCACCCTGCGTGCAGTGTGTTAGGTTTCAGTCAGGATTCCAAAACATTGACCTTGCTGTTGACCAAGAGACTGTTTTTTCTTCTGCCAGAGCCCAAAGCCAGTACACTGGAGCTGGGCAGCGTACGTGCGGAAGCACATGCTCAGGAAGATGCTGCAGGATGCGCTGGACCTCAATCCAAACAGCTCACAGCGAGGAATTCCTACAGCACGGCCTCACCAAGGCTTGCACAGGCTGAACATCAGAGGCAACCCCAGAGATGGCCACGGTTGCAGCTGCCAGGGCTGTGGCCCAAGATGATCCGTAGGTCTGTGGGCACAGGAGCATGTAGTAGGAGATTTGAAGATCGTTAGCACCAACATCCAGATGATGTTGATGAGCATCTCGAGCGCAACGAGGCAATCGTAAACGAGAAGCCCGAAGGTCAGGCACAGCCTCACCTCTTTGTTTGCTGCCTTGGTGAGCACTGCCGGTCGGGATGCAGGCCTCGCACCTGGCCTTGCTTGCAAGGGCAAGCCCTGGCCCAACCCCTTAGCGAGCATCATGATTTATATATATACTTTTTTTAATGATCGTAATGAGCAAATGTCGATGGGAAGCTACACGTTTTACGGTGTCTCCCTCTTGCCGTTTATAATTGCACGTAAAGTGTTCAGTCAAATAATGTAGTTTAAATTGTATCCGTATTGCCACGCATCGGTGCAGGACAAACTACTGTTGTAGGGGATTTGGAAGGGACGCAGCATCAAGCACTATATAAATTATCAATGTGAGCAAAGCCACTCATCTCAGCTGTAGATGGTCCTGCTGGCTTCTCACCACATTGTAGAAAGAAATGGACGCCCAACTTGATGCCAAGCAACACCATGAACACAGCAAGCAAATCAAGCTTTCAGCTCTCCATGTGGTGCACTCCACTGGCTTGTGGAGGTAAAGTTTGTTACCTTCGTTCGTATTTGTGGCGCTCAAACTGTGAACAGTTGGCAAAGGGTAGCGTTCCAGGTTCCCTCCCAAAGCTCACCATGAAGCCCCTCATTCGCTCACAGGATATATGTGTTCCTCTTCTTATACTCTCTAGGTAAGTGGATGTGAGATCTGGGCGTGATGATGTGTCAAGCGAGGCACGCGTCAGCAATTCCCTCTATTCGTTTGCCTGCAGGCTTTGCCATCCTTTTTCCCATTGTACCCACAATTGTGAGTGCAAAATGCATGTGTTACAAAATGTGCACACACAAACACAGTCAAAATGAAAGTTTGCAGCTCACAATAGACTAACATGAATGTGAGGCCTCGTTGTTCTATCGTCCATCCAACACTCATGCATTGCATTTGGTATGCAAAGACGAAACTGCCTCCCTCTCACCCTCCCCATCCTCTTCTTTCTGTGACCCTGCAGATCACAAATGGTTTTGCATCAGGTAAGGTGCAGGTAAATGAGGATTGGATTCCGTGCAATGCTGCAGAAGTGAAGTATTGATTGTTGCCACCTGCCTACATCTGTGTGCGCAGAGGATGCTGGGCATGCTGTGGAATGCCAGAAGTTTGCGCCTCCCCAACCTCACTTTTGCCGCAATGCTCATGCTGAGGTGAGAGAGCTTACCTGTCTGTCAAATGGGTTTTTCAGTTTTCAGCAATGGTTTACGTCAGCATTGACCATTCGCCTCTTCGCTGTGGTCAATCGCAAGCCATGTTTTGCACCTCCCATGCAGGCTGTCAAGTGGACATCGTGGACTTCCTTCGTGTCCACATCCCTCCTGTCTTTTCTCTGTGCTCCAAACATCGGCACATTTTCAGACCGACATGGACGCAAGCCGTTCATGCTTGTGAGTGATTCTCTTTCATGTTTCATGTGTTGACCTTGACGCCAAGCAGCCAATGGTCGCAACTCAGTCTCCTGTGTGATGTGCTCAGATAGATTGCCTGCACTGTGTGCATGTACTGCTACTTTTCTTCGCTCTCCCATCGCAGGTTGGGATGTCTCTAGCACTGCTGCCAATGTGCGCGCTCATGCTGCACCTGAGGGGGCTCATCCCCATTCGCTGGTAAGCACTGGCTCACAGCTGGTGATGTAAAGTTCCTGTGTACCTCAAGCACGTTGTGCAATGCATTTGGAAAGAAGGTAGAAATGGAAGCTGCAAAGTCATCGGACCATTTTCAACACCGGTGCTCCAATTATTGAAGCAGTAGGAGGCTGTGTGGAGTTTGAGGTGAACAGAAGGCTTTGATGCTTGTGCATGACCAGAGGTGCAGGTTTACAAAAGAGCCATTGGTCAGAACGCTTGACTGTTAGGTGCTGCTTGTGCATGACGAGGTAAACAAAAAAAGCCATCAGTCACAATGCTTGACCGCTAGGTGCTGCTTGTACATGACCAGGTACTATCCATGCTCTGCGCTCAATGGGATGGTCTCCAGCTTCAGGTGAGGCCGGTGGAGTGTTGGCACTCCATTTTGTCAAGGTTCTAGGCTAATGGTTGGGTTTCACCAACTAAGGCGCTGTTGATGTGCTTTGAGTGCATGCTTTTTGTACCTATCTGCCTTTTTTTGCACTTACCTCTGATCTGACATGTCATCGTTGGCACACACACACACACACACACAAGTGCACTGACCTGCTGCTATGTTGTCTGTACTGCGCAGTTTGGCAATTACCAGCATTGCAGACCTGTTGCACTCCACGCACAGGGCGACAGCAGTCGGGTAAGGCAAGCAAAGATAAAGGAGGCATGCACACCCAGAAGAGGCTGAAGCAAGTGAGCACACCCAAGGCTGATGCTTGCCCAATATGCTGGATGCCAGGAGGTCCATTCGAATTGCATGTGACGGTGCACATGCAAAGATTTTCTCGCTTGCTCAAGTCTTTACATCTGTTTAATGACTTGCCCTCCTGCCCTCGACTTTTGATCTCTCAACTCTGTTCTCCATTGCACTCAGGTACATGTCAGCATGCTTCAGTGTGGGCATTCTTGTGGGCCCTGTCATTGGTGCTGGCTTGCCGCCAATCCATGCAGGTGAGTTGAGAGAAGGTGGGAAAAGGGCGCAGGCGTTTGCACCACGCGCTGTTCTCTGAGAGAAAGAGCATTTCGCTGTTGACATGTCCAGATGAGCCTTTCAGAGTAGCTCACTTCAAGTTCTTTATTGAGCAAAACAAGCTGCTTTCACCGGTCGAATGTTGCATTCCCAGTGCTTTACAGATGAAGTGACAAGTGAGCTCTGTCGTCATTTTCAGGGACTCATCTGGATGCACCAGGAAGATGGATGCTGCATGTAAAACTTTTCTATAGATCAGCTAAAAAAACCGATCCTGATCATGCTTGACTGACACTTGCAACTCCTTCACTATTGTGCAGTATACACATGCATCGGAATGATCGGTCTCAGCTGGCTCTTCGTGCTGCTGTTTGTTCCGGTAAGAAGGGAATGGATGACGATTTCAGCTGTGTGTGGAAGTCATACATGGATACCTTGCTCTCAATCCTTCCAGTGCTGTGTTACTCCTGCACTGCAGGAAACATCCCCTCGGTGCCTGCATGAAAGAAGGCAGCAAGAAGAAGACCGTAGCAGGAGGCGCGAGCAGAAGGCCAAAGATGTCAACAGGTAGGCAGGAGCTTGCTCAGGAACTCTTTTGTTCTGTCTACTTAGGTTTGTGGGTATGGGTGTTCGGGTGAGCCAGTGGGAAGAGATACAGTTGGGGAGAGGCACAGGGGTACATTGTGATACAGAGGTACAGGGGTACAGTTGGCGAGAGAGGCATCATGCCAGGTTGTGGCGTGTCATCCACTACTCCAGTGTTGTGCCTCAGTGCTTACCAGTGTGCCACCCGATGAGTGCCTGGGACCAGCAACACAAATGCTCCATCAGCCAAAGCAAGAATCTGCCTCACCCCACATATCTAGCCAAATCCACCCGTGTCCGTGGAATCAAGCTGCAAGCTAGTGAGCCTCCCTTGCGAGGACCCTTACGAAATGCTGAGTGGCTGAGGCGCACGCATGCACGCGCAGGAGTGCTGTGATCAGCGCACTGAGCTGGACCAAGCTTGAGCCTGCAGCTGCAGTGGCCGCCCTGGAGCCTGCTGCACCCCCACCGTGCGATGTGAGCGTGAACAGTCACGGCAAGAGCCAGCGTGTGGGCAGTCTGGGGGGCAGCAGCTTTGGCAGGAGCGGCCGGGAGGAAGACCTTGAGGCCCCACTGCTGCTGAACAACTATGAGGGAAGCATGGAGGAGTCGGGCGTGGTGGATGCTGCGGAAGAGGGGCTGGGTGTGGATGCAGGCTTGGGATCAGATAAAGCAGGGGTGCATGTGGCGGGGGGCCCTTGCCAGGAACAGGATGTCGAAGGGAGAGGGGGAGAAGGGTGCGGGCCACATCCGCCGGCAAACGGTGGCCCTGGGGAAGAGGGCCGGCATGGCAGTGGTGGTAGTGGAGGAACAAGTGCAGCTCCATCTGGGGGAGGAAAGAAGGGCTGTGGGCGAGGCGGGAGAGGGAGCACGATGCTTGCGGGGTTCCGCCTGATATGGCACAGCACATTTTACCGCAAGCTGCTGCTGGTGTGGATCATCATCTCGATGACATGGGAGGGCTCGCAGGTAGGTGTGGGGTCAGGAGATGTGCACAAGCGGGAGCAAAGTAGGGGTGTTCACACCCAGACCAAGTTGCTCCAATCTCATTTTTGACTTCACAAGCAGTTTTATGGTGCAAAACTGGTTGACAAACCTGGTCTCAGAATCTGGGATGGTGCAGTGGCTGGGGAGATACAGAGAGGGGGTGCCCAGACATGGATCGGACCCCCTCTCCAAAAAACACGTGGAGCTCAAGCTGAGCAATCGAACTTATTAAATGTAAATTAAAAAGTCCTTCTGCACTTGTTTTATGAGCCCCGGTGCACCAGCTGTCAGGTTCGGAAATTTGACAGGTTTGACGATATCGCCTTCCTGACGGGCCACCAACCTCGCCGGTTTTGGGGCATGTTTGGTCTTTGTTATTAAATGAATCATTGTCTTGATTTTGAGGCAGCGACTTGAAGCGGCAGCAGCAGCAGCAGCAGCAGCAGCAAGGAGCAGCACCCTGGAGACAGCTGGAGCTCGGACAGCCTGCCCCACCCTCTCCCAGACCTTCTTAAAGGTGTGTAGAAGGCCATCATGTGTAAAAACTGCAGCAGCTGCGCGTTGAAGGTGCCTCATGTGGTGTAGGAGGACCAGACGTGCGCGCAGGCACCTGTGATGACCTGACCTGCGCACTCCAGCACTTAAAAAGTTTATCTATGGGTTGAGTAGATAAAATTGCACACGTTTGGAGCCTGGGATTGTGGCTATAGCACATCTGATTCACCCCATGCATGCTGATCTTCAGACGGCAAAATGCAGCACAGCTGACCATGCGATGCTTCAATCCTTGCAGGACCTGTACTGGATGGTTCCCCTGCACACCTGTGAGTGCATGTGAGGCATTCTGGGCGTGGCGTGCGGCGCCTGGTGGCCAGCGCAGGTTGGTGTGCTGTAACTAGGGTACTTTTAGGCTCTTACGCCGCCGCCGCCGCAAAGAGCCAGGCCCAGAGTGGCCCGTTGCTACTCCTCACATACATAGCTCTTTAAGTTACCAAGGCATGTGCAAATTTTCGTTCTGAACATGCCTGCACTTGGCATGCATGGCTGCTGCATAGTGCTCATCTCTAAAAACCATGTCACTGTTTGCAGACAGATGACAAGATTCCGGCACCCGCTTCTCACTCACGAGTATGCAAACCTGCCCAAGGAGGAGCGTGAGGACCTGGCTCGCTGCTGCCTTGGAGGATGCAAGGGACAGCTGGAAGGGCGAAAGCCGAGTGCAGCTTGGATAAAAGTGGAAGAGCATGCAGCAGAGGGCAGCAGCAGCAGCAGGTACACAGCAGGATCTAGGCACAGACCCCCTGCACCCCACCTTCACCGAGCAAGCAAGTAGGCAGCATGGGCTGTGGGCTTGTGCTGCATGCGTGCGCAGCCGTGCTCAAGAATGCCAGCGCAAGGCAGCAGCAGCAGCACCACCACCACCACTGCTGCCACCACCACCGCTAACGCCACCACAACCATCAGAGCATACAGCCGGCACATCCACCTCCGCAGCCCTCCCGCACCACATAGCAGCCCCCCTCAATCCCTTGCAGCAGCAACAGTGGCAGCAGCAGCAGCAGCATGCAATGCTGACTAGGGGTGCCAAGGGAAGGTATGAGGAAGAGATCGGGCGGCGCTCAGGGGAGCGGCAGAAGCTAGTGGCAGAGCTGCAGCGTTTGAAAGAGCAGCAAGGGGAGCAACAGCAAGGGCAGCTGTCTGAGCAGCAGCAGCAAGAACAGCAGGATGAGGTCCAGAAGTTGTCCCTTGAAGAGGTTCAAGCTCAATTGCTGGATGCACGATGGAGCACGGAGCAGCTCACCATGGCCCGTGATACAGCCCAGCGTGCAGCGATAGACATTAGCAATGCAAAAAAGGAAAGCAAGAAGCAGCGGCAGCAGCAGCAGCAGCAGCAGCAAGTTCAAGGGTTAGAGCAGCAAGGGCGGCAAGGGCATGGGCAGCAGGAGCAGGAAGAGGTGGCTAGAAGCATAGCTGCGTCAGCACCAGCGCAAGCTGTTGTCCCCGCTAGCCGCCAACCCAGGCGTCAGTGCACTCTAGTGCGCCAGAGCTGCTATGTCGACAGCGATGACAGTGGCACAAGCAGCCCCAGTGACAATGATGAGCTCTAGGGTTTAGGGTTTAGGAAGATGGAAAGGCTGCCTGAGTTTGGGCAGAGGGAGCAGCAAGGAGGGGGGCAGAGGGAGCAGCAAGGAGAAGGCAGCAGCAGGGGGTGGGCCAGCAGCAAGCAGCCAAATTGTAACTGACATTCTCTGACATATCAGTCCTCTTTTCATATGCCTTAGGGCTTCCAAGTTATTGAGCCAGCTTGCTGACATACATGACAATCTGAGTTGACATACATGACAATCTAACTTGACATACATGACAATCTGACTTGACATACATGACAATCTGAGCAATGTGACACTACAGTTTTGCTTCTTTTTTTTGGTGGGCAGCTGGTCAGGTGTGAGTCTGAGTATATCTTGAAGCAACAAAGAGTGTGATGCAGTGCCACAGCATGTTCAAACTCACTTCAACCATTTAATGCTTGCAGCAACTTTGGAACACCTTTCAGGCTGGCTTGGGGCACAGCTTCCTATAACTTTGAGTAACGCCACAACACCAGCCCAAGACAGCCTGCAGCACATATTCTTTACAGCTATAAGAAGAGCCACAGAGCCACGAGCCTATGGAAAACCTTTACACCTACGTAAAGCTTTAAGGGTGAAATCTGCGCTTGCATGCCGTGCGTGTTGCATAAGCATTTTGGTGGCTCAATTTTTCAATTTTCTATCATTTTGTATGCCCAGCACGGCAATCTGCAGCTTATCATACAAGAAACCCATATAAATAAAAAAACTGGGGAAAGAATGCATTCCACATCTTTTATGGTACTCTTTGGGGGGGGGGGGATGGAAAAAACAGGCCAAAAACACACGTTTTCCAATCCAGCTTGCCCATTTGGGGGCTGTATTCAATAAATGGCAAATCAATGGATAGGTAATTACATCAGGCATCCATTGAATCAAACATGACAAAAATTGAACTGTTCCCTGACCAGTTATAAAATATTATGCATAGGAAACCCCACTTCTGATCTGAAATGTCAATTTCTGGGGCACCCAGATCACCCCCTGGGCCGATTTTTGAAATTCCAAGTATGCAGCCCTTCATATTTACCAAATGTACACTTAGTGTCAAATTTTGAACTCATTTGGTGAAAGTCACCTCGGGGGGTGAACACCCCTACAAAGGTGTGGGTGCATGCTAGTATGTGTAGGTGAGGGTGAATGCAAGCGTGCGGAAGTGGGTGCATGCTAGTTTGTGAAGGTGAGGGTGACTGCTAGCGTGCAGAAGTGGGTGCATGCTAGTTTGTGCATGCCAGCATGCGGCAGGTGGGGATAAGCTTGTGCTTGTTCTTGTTTTAAGGAGCCTTGTGTGTATGTATGTGTTTGTATGTGTGAGAGAGAGGATTTGCTCTATTCGTTCACACTGTTCCTCCAGCATGACCGATCTTCTCTTGAAAAATGTACCCTGTCCTGCAGGATATGCTCATCCAGTACCTACAGCTCGCACTAGGATTCAACACGCATGGTAGGTAAATCACCTACATGTGCATCCCTTGTTTGCATTTAACCTTTCTTGCTGCTTCTTGCTTGTGGTCCCAAAGAGCTGAGCAGGGAGGCTTCTCGGTATCGAAGAAGCCACCTAACATCTGACTTCCGGTAAAGCATGGGTTGTTTCTTCCACAACTCCATGGCTTTGACAGGCATCTCACATGCGTGCCTTGCACTTCTAGAATCAGGAGTGATCAAACCTACAAGGCCTTGCCGCCGCCTTGTTTGCACGTTGCTGGACTTCCCTGTGGCCCTGTGACATCCTGCTGGACCTCCCTATAGCCCTGGCCCTGCCTGATCTCCTGCTTTTTTGCCCTGCGGCACCTGCCTACCGATGTGGCTCTCCTGAATCTGAGCATCCCACTCACTGAGCTCCAGCCCTGCTACAATTCCCGGCCCTGCCTGAAATCCTGCTTTTGTGCCATGCAGCACTTATGCCTGTTGGTGGAAGCCTTCCTGAGAATAAGCATCTTCAACTTGCTGCTCTCTCCACTGCTGCTCTTCCCATTGCTGCTTCTTTCCCCCCAGACCAAGCAGTGCTCCTAGAGATCATGGCCTCCTGTGGCCTTGCCATCAAGGTCCTGCTGCTCGCCTCCCTTGTGCGGCTCATGGGCGAAAAGAGGCTCTTGATGTTCGGCATCGCAGCCTACGCCTTGCAGGTATCCCGCTGTTGCTTAGTGTGGTTTCCACCCTTGCTTGCTTGCTTGCCCAAAGCCCGGGTGTTGTTGACCATGCACTCGGCTGACCAGGGGCCTCTCAGCACGCCTTGGAAGCTGGAGACAAACATGCTTTTTTGGCCAATACTTGATCAGGCATCCTCAGGACTTGCTGTCCAGGTGCCATCTTGACGTCATGATTCAGATCAATGACGCACAGGCAGCACTGGTACACGCACACAGCTGCCTGCCACACCCAACAGCTCCCCTGACTCTATGCTGCTCATGCCCTCTTCTGTTGCTCCGTTTGCTCCAACTTAAAAGTGTATGCAATTGAGATCCATGGCAATGGATTCATTTTGTGCACCTGGACAATATGTCGACGTGTGTGCAGGGCTGCTTGCTTGCAGTATAAGCAATTGAAATCGACGGCAATGGTTTTGTGCATCTGGACAACATGCCAACATGTGCGCAGGACTGCTTGCTTGCAGTGTAAGCAATTGAGATCCATGGCAATGGTTTCACTTTGTGCATCTGGACAACACGCCAACGTGTGCGCAGGACTGCTTGCTTGCTCTGGCGCCCACCAAAGCACTGGCCTTTGGAGCAATAGCAGTGGGGTCCTTCAACTGTCTGGCCTTCCCAGCCGTCATGGCCCTGCAGACCAGCAGATGCGATCCTGCCTGCATGGGGGCGGTTGCTGGCGCGCTGCAGGTGACCTACTTGCGGCTGAAAAAATAACAAAATGGAAACAAGAGTAACATCAAGAATGGAGAATGAAGGATTGACAAGGTTGGAAATGAAGATAACGAGAACCAGAGTAAATACAATAATCACACAATAGTCGTAGAGGTAATGAAAGCGATAGATGCTGCAGTGCAGGAAGTACCTTGTGCAACAATTTGTCAAATCTTTGGACAATTTATTGCTAAGATTTTGTGCTCATTTGGCCCCTGGAAGGACATCTCATATTTCTGGTGTGTTGGTCTAGAGCTTTGGCAAGCAATAGGAAAATGCAGTTGACAGTGGAGGTTATGTAACTTAGGGATGTGAGTTGATATTGCAGACCAATGCGAGAAGCAGTGACTCATTGTGAAAATGTGCAGGGGGGGATGTTGGTTTGCACAGTCTGACCAGTGAGCCTTTACATCTGCACCTCCCTGCGATTGAGCGACCTCTTACAAACTTCCAAATGAATGAGTATCATGAAAAGGATGCATGAGGTCCCCATACAACTCTCTGTATGACGCGCCTTGCTGCACCTCTGAAAGTGCTTCGCTGTCCCTGCGTGCTTTGCAATTCCTTTTTTGAGTGCTTTGCTGCACCTGTGAAAGTGTGCTTTGCTGTCTCTGTGTGCTTTGCAATTCCTTTCTTGACGCGCCTTGCTGTACAGGGCATGGGGGCACTTGCATCAGGCATTGGACCCATCTGCTTTTCTTGGCTGTTTAGCGCGGTGACACGCACCGATGGCAGCCTACCGTACAACCCCAGCATTATCTGGTGAGTTTTTCATGCAGCAGCTGCGTAGCACCTCAAATTGGGTGAATGGACGATAGCAGAGTTGCGCACGTGCTATCTTGGCGTTTGTATGGATGTCTGGCTATAGCCTCAATGCCCTAAATCCTTGTACATAAAGTTGGGTCTGGATTAGCAATCCTTTATTTTGTATGCCATCCTAAAGTTGATTTCCTATCTCAAGAGATGCAGGGAGAAAATGGAGCTGCACTGCTTGAGCAGAGACTCGGCACATTCTGATGTGAAAACCCTACTTTGGTGCAACAAGGTGTAGTGTGAAATAAGTAGGGGTCGGCGTTCAGTATATAACGGTATATAACGGTATACACAAAATCCTTATAACCAGTGCCAAAATTGCGATTGGCGATTTTCCGGCCTTGCAGAGTACGAGTCTTTATTGTTTTAAGTTAGGTTTGCTCTCATGAGCACTTTGAATGAGAAGCAGAAATGGATGGTGCTCGATGATGATGGGAAGCAGAAGCACATGGGGGGGGCTCTTAAGCCCCATGACCTCTTGGCCAAGCTCAAGAAGGGAAGCCATCCCTGGGACAGCAAGCTTTACCCTGTGATAAGGGAGGAGTATGGTGGGGTGTGTGCTGGAATGCAAGGAGTGCAAGCAGCCTCTCAGCGCTAACAACCCTTCCAAGTCCTATAAGGCCCAAATGCAAGCCCCAAAACTTGGAAAAAGCAGCAGCAATGAGAGCCAGCCCACCAGCAAGCCCCACAACCTGAGGCGCTGTGCGTCGCGCGCGAGAGGAGGAGGAGAGCCTGCCTCAGTTTTTGGGCAGCAGCATGACACCACCCAAGAGGGCCAAGGAGAGTGGATTGGACAACTTTGTTGTGCGCCCAGTCCAAGCAGAGCAGGTGCACCGCATGCTTGCCATCCACATCATCAAGGAAGAGGTCCCTTTCATCAAGGTGGAATACCCAGTTCTGCGCAAGGGTCTTAAAGCGAAGGGATTACCAAGCCAGCAAGCACAGCCTCCAGATCTTGACTGCAGACAGCCCTCCTTTTTGCGCAATTCTTTGTCAGCCAAAGCCAGCTCACAGTTTCCTCTGCTCGCTCACGCAGCCCAAAAGCTGTTTTCAGCACATGCCACCACAGCAGCTGCTGAGCGCAACAGGTCGGTGTGGGCTTGCACATACACAGCCTTGCGCAACACGCTGAGCAGAGAAACAGCAGAAAGGCTTGTGTACACCAAGGCAAACATGCCTGCCAGCTGGTACAATTAGGCAGCTCCTCAGCAGCAGCAGATTGGAATAGGCAACACCTCAGCAGCAGCAGATTGGATTAGGCAGCACCTCAGCAGCAGCAGATTAAATGCAGCTAAGGAGAGCCTTGAACTTGGCAACTAGAAGCAAGAGAGGCAGTGAATTCTCTGTTTGTCCTAGATAGGGTAATAACGTTATTTGAAGAGTTTACAACCTAGGAAATTTTCAACTTTATTTTTTTGGGACCCAACTTTTGGGAATATCTGTTTACAAGGGTAATACACCTACCATGAAGTTTTGGGGTCAGATGTCTGATCCCTTGGGGTAGATCTGCAATCCTATAACGTTATATCTAGAACCATTTACGTTATACTTATATTTTTACAGGATACACGGTACACGCCGATCCCTAGAAATAAGAAAGGTCAGGCGGGACGGGGGCTGTAAATCCTTGATGCGAGTTGATTCACTGAAACTGAGCTAACACTTGGGATCCCCTTTGATGCTTGTTCGATTGCAGAGTGGGGTTTCAAAGGGAGAGGTGTAGGGGGATGGCAGGAAATCAAAACTGTAATGAAACTGACAACCAGTTGTAAAAAAACTGGTTGTCAAAACGCCATTGCATTCCATTGTGATCTTAATGACCTACTGACAAGACGTCCTGCTTCCAGGGAAGTTTGTTTTGAATACCAAGATATGGCAAGTAGTTTGGTCTAACCTTGGTCCGGTCAAACTGGAGATTGTCATATGCCCAGTTTGAATAAGGACACGCACACACAGCCAGGTCAACAGAGAGGCCATGACCTTTAATAGCGGAGGGAGAAAGGGAGGTAGAGCGAGGGGGAGAAGCCTTGCCTAACCCATGCCTTCACAGGCTCTCCCCTCCCTTTGTAAATCATAGATTGCAATTCAGCCCTTTGGTGCCAGCCAGCAAGCAATGGGATGGACTGTGGACTTATCTATGCGAATGAAAAGGTAGGCTTTTGTTTTTAAAAAGAATGAAAAGGCAAGCTTCCTTGTCCCTTCCTTCCTTCTTTCCTCAGCCCCAGTTCCTTTCAGCAAGGGATGGTATGGACTCTGATGGTGACACTTCAAGGCTGTCAAGCTCATGCAGGGGCATCCCAGGCCCCCCGCAGAGAGCCAGCTCCCCATCCACCCCTCAGCAAATGACCAAGTTTGCAAGTGTAACAAAAAATGGTACAGCTTCACTGCCCTGCTATCGAGAAATTGTGTGCACCTGTTCAGCATCTTTAATTTTAACATTCCCCATGGGAAAGAAGGGAAAGGAATTTTCAAAGCAAGAGAGTGAAAGCAAAAGTCCATCAAGTTTGGTAGGTGAATAGACCGTCTGCACAAACTTTAAAAATTTACACACTTTGACGAACCCTTATTTTTGGTGTCCTATGACCGAGTTTTTAAAGGCAGACCAGGGAGACCTGTCCCAAAATCCCATAGATACCTCGAGCGGCAGTCCCAAGGCCCCTTATGCCCCCCTGAACCTCCCTGCCCATTTCCTGTCCTCTGTAAGCAACCCAGTGGAGCGGCATGGCCATTAAAGCATACCGTCCCCGTCTCCTGCTTCCATCACAGCTTTTAACATCAAAGCACATGGTCTTCCATCGACTTGAACTTTGTGGCGTATGGTCTTCATCAGGACTGAAACACTGAGGGCATATGGTCCCCACCTCCTAATTCTAACACGGCTGTATGCCATGCATCATGCCACAACCAAGGTAAAAACTAGAACTGTATTGCTGTTGAAGTGCACGAGCTCCAATGCATGCTTGCAGGTATGTGGCTTTCGCAGTGGCATTGCTTGGCGTGGTCGTTGTGGCAACCCTGGACTGCTCTTCTCCTCCGGTCGGTGCTGCCACTGGGTCAACCTCGACCAATGCCACAAATGATGCAGCACACAAGCCCACGCACGCTCGCGAGGAGGGCGAGCCTGGTGTGACTCCCTGTGCAAACGAAAATGCAACTAGAAATTAAGTGTTCATAGATATTCGGCCAAATGTACAGGTAGCAAGATGTATTTTAGGTGATGCTTCCATGCACTTTAGCTGGTGATGATATTTTGACTGTGTTAGGAAATGAATGAGGCGCAGCAAGTCTGCGCCGCGCCAGCTATGATATTTCTACAAAGAGTGAGTCTGTAAAGTACCACTGGTCGAGGATTGCTACCAGTTCAATAAGCCGATTGAATTTTTATGTGCTTGTGCTTGTAATTGTCACTGCTATTACATAAAGCTTAGCGATTTTTCTTGCATTCTTATTGCGCGAACCTGCGCTTGAATTTTTATTGCGTGAACCTGCGCTTACATTTTTATTGCGCGGAACTGCGCTTCATTTTTCGCTTGTCAGTCGTAGTTCTTCCATGATGCTGCATTTTTTGCTTCTTAGCCGTTACTTCTTCCATGATGTAGCTGTAATAGATGAAGTCTGAATATATAATCGTGTCTTGGCTTAGGAACTCGCTAATCTCCTTCTTTATCAAGCAATGACAAGTAGTCGAAGTAGGGAATTGATTAATTCAGTCTGTGCCTCGGAGAAAAGAAAAGGCATAAACAGACCCATCCTGGCAGGGCTCTTATTTCAAGACAGGAAAAGAAAGAGAAGACTACAGGCTGACAGTGCTGACTCTGCTTGCTGTTGAAGGTCTGGAACTCCAGTCTTTCAGCTATCATCCTGCTTTCTTTTCTCGTTGCTGGACCTGTCTTCTTTCTCTGCCTGCCGTGCTTCTCTCAGTCTGAACTTCCTGGTGGGTGGGTCATACGGTCTGTGCACCAATGTGGCCCCCTTTCCTTAATTGATGTAGGGAGTGTTTCACTGCCTACGTAGTTGTTCTTTTCTTTTTCTTTTCTACACGATCTGAGTCGGAGGCTCTCAGCGCACCTTGTCTCCAACCCTCTTGAATTCGATGACGCCTTCAACACTTATTTCAGCACGAGCTGCCGTGACCAGGCCTTTGGGGCACACACTGGCGCCCTCTCTGTGCGCTACAATGGCTCCTCCTTCTGCCATCCGATGGCAGGAGTCCCCCTCATGAAGATGAAATTATGTTTAGGCTCCTGTGCCACGCAGTGCACTCCTCCCTCCAAAACACAGAACCAGTTGCCACCTTCATGCTTCTGCCCCAATGTCGAGACTTCAGCTGTGACGCATACATGAGTTGGCTCAACCGTTACCCAGATCTTGCAAAAGTGCTTGCCAAATTTCCTGCCGAAAACATCCGATTCCGATACCCCAACACTGGTTTGATACCATTCCCAACCCCATCCTTCCTTCTTATCCTATGCGACTCATTGTTGTCTGGAATCTAAATGCTAGAGAAGCCCTTGACAGTGCAGACAAAGACTGCTTCAAACTCCTCAGTCAAGTTGTTCCAGAAGCTCACTGGCTACCCCTGGATCCTCCAGATTCCCCCACGCCACTGTGTACCCACCAGCACCTAGCATCAAACACTTGGAAAAAGAAGTTCCAATCACTCTCCCCTGACATCCATAGCTGTTCACGCAAGTGCCCTCAATCAAGGGCAGCCTTCCTTCCTGCCAATTAAAAGAAGACGTTCACACCTAAAATCAAGGACTGGAGAGAGATCACCTACACAGATGGCAGCTTCATTATACACAAAGATGATGACTCCCCCCCCCTTTCTGGTGCAGGCATTTACAAACCGGGAAGGGAAACTACTCCATCCTACCAACACTTGCAGCTGCACATAAAAACCAATGGTCATGGGCCTACTAATACCATCAACAGAGCAGAAGTTGCTGGTATTCTTGTGGCACTCCGAGTCCAACAAGGGCAAACTGGCATTGCCTTTGATAGTGCATCCTGCCTCACCGAGATTTCTCTGGTGAGGCCCTTGCGAGCTTGCTAGTTAAGGGACCTTTCCTTAACTTAAGGATTGAATGCACGCAACCTGTGGCCTGCGTAGACTTTTCTTTCTTTCTTTCTTTCAAAACAGACCCTTAATCCAATGCGCATGAGGAATCACCTACATGCAGAGATCATTCATGCTATATCAACGATGTTAGAGCATTCCCCACACCCTATTCATTTATAAAAAGTCAAAGCCCACTCTGGCATCATTGGCAGTGAGGGGGCTGACGCCTGCGCACGGTATGCAGCTCTCACGGCCACCACAGACATTGAACTCCCATATGCCTGGGAACCTTCCCACAATTCTACTGGCTCTCATTGAAGACCTCTCAGGCACAAAATGATGGCATGCACCGCTCCCACGCCTTCCCAATCCAATATCTCACCGACTTGAGCAACAAACTTACAATACGCATGCACAAAAACACAAGCTTGGCTCTGCTGATACCTCCGGCTACCATTACAATAGCTGGCAGAGACTCAAACATGCCATACAACCCAATTCCCCAATCACCACTGCTAATATAGAAGCTCACAACCCAACCTGTCAACTTGCTAACAAGGAAATCAGCAACTCCTTCTGGTCTACTCCTAAGATCACCCTCAAACAACAGATAAATGTAATCAAATACCGCACAGGGACAATCTACACACAAAAGCATGCCAACAGATTCAACAAATCTCCCACCTCTGAAAGGTGCCCGCTGTGTGATGATATGGACAGCATTAATCATGTTGTCCTCAGATGTCCAAATCCAACTATGAGCGGTATGCACACCAACAGGCACCATGTTGGCCTTAGCTTCTGTGTTAAAGCCCTTAGCAAAGGCAGGTTTGGCTCATCCCTTATTGGTATGGATGCCTGCCGTAATGAGAGACTCTTGGATCAGGGGATACAAGTCCCAGAAAACATCTCACGAGCCATTCCGGACTGTTTTTTTCCTGATGGTACTGGCTCCTCTGCTCGGCACCGGAGCCACCCTGATGTCATCTGTGTGAGAGCTATCCCAGGCAGACAAGCCTACCTTGATCCTTCTAAGATCCCTCCTCAAGACAATGACATTCACCTTGTTGAACTGAAATTTTGTCCAGACACCAACCCTTTCATCACTTTAGAAACTGCAGCAACTCAACATGCTCACACTATAACCAGACTTAAATCCCGCAGCTCAAGGAATCCAAACAGGAACAACAAAGTGACTCTACACATCATCCTGATTGGTGTGGCTGGCACTATTTACAATGAGAACACGATCAAATTTCTTGTCAATTTGGGCCTATCCAAACACAAATCAAAATCCCTAGCTTCCAAGCTGAGCTGTCTTGCCATACAGAGACTAACTATTATCATTAACACCAAACATGCTCTTTGCTTACTGGGGGCTTCGGGGGGGGGGGGGGGGGGGGGGGGTCGCTGGGCGCACGGAGGTGGATACAAGGAGAAGGAGAGTCTGGGCGTCTCGGAGCATGGCCGACAACCCGCCCGATCCTCATTAGTTCAGTCTCTTTCCCTCTTTGAGGCTAGCTGTAGCTAGTGTAGTTCTGAGGGACCTCTGGTGGGGCCCTTGCTAGCTTGCTAGTTAAGGGACCTTTCCTTAATGCACGCGGCCTGTGGCCTGCGTAGACTTTTCTTTTTCTTTTCTTTTTAGCAATTGCTGCTGCTATCACGCACTCTTATTCACACATTGCTTCAGACAGTCTCACCTTTCTTCATCAAACATGCAAACAACTCATTTGTTCTGAGAAGTATAAGCAGCACATTCAAGAAGATGCCCTTAAAATAATATCAACCCTCATCAGCAACTCACAAACCAATGTCTGTATCTACAAGGTGATATACCATGCTGGCATTGCTGGTAATTAATGTGCAGATGCCATTGCAAAACATCAGGCATAACAAGCAAATAATAGCGTGGCTGATACTGGGACCCCAGGCGCAGGTCTCGGCAGGAATCCATTTTCTCGTTTATTTTGGTTAGCCAAGGAGGAAAAGGGAGAGCATACTGTGGGCACATCCAAAGCTCCTGCACCTGCTCCCAAACTTGTCCTCCTCCTCCTGCTCACACCATGTATTACATAGCAGTCACAGGACCACATAGAGGACCAGCACAGCTAACCGCGTAAGACAACCTCACAAACATGCATGAAAATCAGTGGTGGCATATGCACTTTATTTCAACCAAGCACTGTGAAGACACAAGGCTTGGACAATAGTTAGAGGCGGCACATCGGCAGCATGCAGACCGTCTGCAGCGGGGACCTCAGCAAACTTGGTAGTGCAATATTTGTGAGTCTTCGTCCCATTCTCTGTGCTTCCAGTCTTCCACCAAATCCCCATCAGCCCTTTCTGTTCTTTAGCTTAAGCTGAAGTGGTGGAGGAGACTTACGGGCTTCTTTTAAACGTCTCCAAAACAAAGGTGTCATTTTCCTTAATTGATGTAATGAGTCTTCTCACTCCCTGTGTGCTTTTTCTTGTCTTGTATGTATCTTATAAGGCAGCAGAACCACTCCCTAAATTATCAAAAAATATTATCTAATAGTATTGACGGTGGCCGAAGCACGCCCATGCCTACATGGAATGGCTTACATCATTATTCCCATGGCTTCCACAATAAGAACGCGCTGTCAGCCCTTTAACTTAATCAACGAGTGGTAGATCTAAGATTTCACTTCGCACGTTGGAGACTGTTTGCACGTTTGAGACACAAATCCTCAGATCTAAAAAACCACCTTACGTCATTGGTGTTCAGAACACCAGAACACCAGGATCTCTCCGAACCAGAAATGCTTGCATGACTTATCCTTCTTACATGCTACCAGCTTGAGTTGCCCTTCACACTATCCGTTTAAGTGTGGACAGGTCCATCTACACCCCTCACACTTTGGAGCCCTTTAAAAGGCTTGGTCTTGACACTCATAAAGCCACCAAGCTTGCTTTGAGGCTTCATAACTGTACAATGGTTAAAATGGAATTTGACCTTCAACCACATTCTGTACAGTACGCTTAAAAACCTGTTTGCACCAGGCGGAATCTTGAAAATGCTTCTTTTTACTTTTAGCAACAAGGCCAGGCATGGGGCACTGCTAGTAACCCACCTGGACTCCATTGATTTTTCTTCTCCTCTTGGTAAAGGGGATACATGGTGCCTCGGCCCTGGGTACCCTCTTTTTCTCAATTGTTGTGGGGATTGTTCTGACTGCCTACGTGGTTTTTCCTTTCTTTACAAGTTAACCAAGTACCTTGAATGGATTTGCATACAGATGTTGTGCGCAGTGGCAAATTGGCTTTGTGTTTGTTCAAAATAAAACAATATTTGTTCAAATGTCTACAACAGTACCAATTTTCACACCATAAGCATTATGATTGATGATATTCAGGTCAAAGCAGGTGCTCTAATCAAGATTCTGCTGGGAAAGGTTGAAAATGGGAGAAAATCTACGTAATTAGCCCATTTCCGAAAGCGGTTATCAATGAAACTATTGAAATCAACACTGGCATATTTTATGTAAAGCTCTTTGCTGCATTGTCAGGACACACAACTGAAAGCTTTTCTGATCTAAAACTCCATTGCATTACACTCCAAACTCTTTCTAGATGTTTCCTGTCGGCTCCTAGCTTAGGTTAGGCTGGGCCTGTGAGCCTCTTCGGTGAGGCCTTAGCTAGCTTGCTAGTTCGGAAAGCTTTCCTTAATGCACGCAGCTGGATCTAGGAGCTTGCTAATTAGAAAAGCTTTCCTTAATGCACGCAGGACACACGAACAAATTAGCCAAGTATCATCATAGTGATGATTAGCCAAATATCATCATAGTGATGATCAATGGATCATCCATGATGGCACTTCCTATGAGACCCTTGTCTGTTCATGGCGCGCCCTTTTCTGTCCCCAGGTATTTGCATCTTGATTTAGGCAAGCGCACGCTGAGAAACATAGCACGTTTTCGTTTACATGCTCACACTTTAAGAGTTGAGACAGTTGGCAGGAGCAAACATCTGCTTGTGATAGATGTGACCAAGGAGGACTCCAAGATGAAAAGCATGCTGTATTCCTCTGTCCTTGCGCTTCTGTGTGTTCTGTTCGAAGAACTTATGCATAGTCATTTTCTGACTTGCCCTCTCACAGAATTGTTCTGGATGAATCAGGCGCTTTCTTCTATTCTCAAGCTAGGTCTGAGGATGTTATTCATTTCTTGCAGAGGCAAACTAATCACACTTCTTGTTTTATTTCCAAACTAATGAATATTTTTGGTGCAGTTGGAACAGTTGAGCAGGCCAAACAGCCAAACTACCTGGCTGAAGGTCAAACCTCATTGTAACCATTAATGCACGCAGCTGGATCTATCTTGCAAAGCCTTTTCTTCTCTTTTTTACATTTCACTTCAAGTTAAGTTAACCGTTCCAGCCAAACGCGTTAGCGTTCGTCAAGACACCTGCTAACATGTAAGTGTTTGCACGCACCCTCAAATCTGCTTTCTCCGGTAAAGAATATGCCACTCTGTTTTCATGGCCTTGCTTTCCTCTCCAAATCATTCTCCCTTCCCTTAATTGATGTTGGGAGAGGTTCCTCTGCCTACGCAGTTTTGTATACCAGTTGACACTTCTGAACTCAGCTTAAGGCTTTGTTTCTGCTTTCAGGCGACATTCAGACAACCTTCTTTGCTTCAGCTAAGCTGCCCTTGTAGGCAGGTACAGCTATGTAAACCTGTCCTATCCTCCAAATCATTAGGCAGCACTTGCTTTGAAACCTATACCTGTTCATAGCACGCCCTTTTCTGTCCCTGTGTATTTGCATCTTGACATAGGCAAGCATATGCCGAGAAACAGAATGTGCTTTCGCTCACACATGGAGAGTTGAGACTTCACTTTGACAGGAGCATACATATGAATGTGACAGGCATGACCAGAGAGGACCCCAAGATGAAAAGCATGCCGCCTTCCTTTGTTCTTGCGGTCCTATGTCACTCAGTGTCCTCTTAGAAGGACTTTTGCAAATTTGTCATCCGATTTCACGTTTCCTTTCTTGCAGAAGTAAACCAGGGAGAATTATAATTTGTTTTCAACTTTGCAGATACTTTTTGTTTAGTTGGCACCGTCTAGCAGGCCGTGCAGCCAAATTACCTGGATCAAACCCCATCGTAACCTTGTAGCCTTTTCTTCCCAAAGCTTCCCTCTGGCTCCTTACTTGTCTTCCATCCACTTGCTTTTTCTTTCCTTTTCTTTTCATGAATAGGCTAGCAGTCAGTTGCTTTGACTGGAGGCCTCTTGTTTCTGTGACTTGTAACCTAGAGGCTCTGTCTATTGACTAGGATAAGAGGAAAGAGGACAAAAAGAGGTCGGTGGGGTCCAGAAGGATTACTAACAGGACCCTTAATTTTGGTAATGAGAGATGTTGGATGCCTTCTCAAGAGCGCACTTGGTCCTGGCAAGCCTACAAGCATACCGGATGAGACGAAGCTTAAAAGCAAACTTGGTGCCACCAACTGCCAGTGGCTGTTTGAGTGTCCAACCAAGCCTTTTCAGGGGCTTCACAGTGTGAGGGGTGAAGGTGGCCCTACTCAACCTCGCATTAGCAGGCGGTAGCCTCTTGCTTCTTGTGCCCAAGGTATCTGCCTTTCATCAATTGATGCACGGCGTTTCTCACGACCCTTCTTTCTTTTCCTCTCTACTCTCAGTTCGATACAGACAACCACCTTTTTAAGTGCGCCTCGTGTTTGTACCAATTGGTATCAGCCACGCTCGATCATGCTGATGTGCCGGCTGGCTCTCAGCCCCTAGCACAGCAGGGTTCCCTGATCGCACGAGGAAGCACCCTCCATTCCACTACAAAATGGACTAACAGTGGCATCCAGGCCTGCCTTCCGGGAATTCAACCACTTTGAGCTCAAGGAACAACAACTGGAAGAAGCTCAACCAAAACCAGACTCCGTACAGGCATCTGCAGCATAAACTTCATGGATCAAGGAAAGCAGATGGACTGAGGCACGGAGGACCCTCACCACCACAGGGACCCTCCCCACCACAGCTCATGAGTCCCCGAGACACAAAGCAAGGAGCTCCCCTAGGTCCCCTTCTTCTTGGACCGGCCCTCCTTCGGCCTCAGCCATTGATTCCTGGCCATACAAGGTGACACACACAGACATTCACATCGTTTGTGGAGTTGAACACCCAAAGGGGAGAGACAACCATCGTGTGGAAGATGGTAGACTGGTCAGCATCCGCTCACAATGACGCCATGATAGGAGGGTGCCTCAAACAGATCACCGGCATGGATTTTTATGTTGTAGTGGCAGGAAGAAGACAGCAGCCGTTCATTGACCTATCAAGCCCCATATTGTCCCTATGTTGCTTTCCAACTTGGATATTGGATTGGCTTTCATACTGCCAGCAGGGTTCAGAAGATCCTTCTTGTGCATAGGTTACAAAAGGTCTGGAACACAACAGAGTATGACGTCAACACACACAACATGTCACGGGCATGATGAGCAGAGTAAAATGCACACCTGCTCTGTGGACACGCAATGCACTTTAGTCCTCCATCGCTGGGAAGCTGCAGTTTCTATTAAGACCAATGGATGCGCATCTGATTGCCTTGCATGCACATCACAATATTCAGCTCCCCAGAGTTGGGTAAACCCTACTTCCGCGCACGCACGGGCACACACACACACACACACACACACACACACACAAGCACACCCACACAAACACACACAACAGAGCTCTGAGCAGCAACCTGAAAAAAACATATACAGGGCATGCAAGGAAAGGGCTCAATGCGGCTTCCTCCGCAGTTGACATTTGAAGCAAGCAGCGCAGATCTCAGGCATTTCAAAAACAGACTGCACCTGCTGCAAGGCGGTCCTCTTGTGAGTGGTGGCAGCCATGTTAACAGGGTCCACGGGGGGCGGGGCTTGCTGTGCGTATGCTGCGACTGGGGGCGCAGACCTCACGACCCCCGGAGATGGCTGTGCATACGCCGCAACCGAGGCTGGAAATGCAGCACTGTGGTGCGCGGTCCCTTTGAGGGAGGCGGTCGCCAAGCCTTGGTAGACTGGAGGCGCCTGCGTGTGTGGTGTGCCGAGGGAGGGGACTGCAGGGGCTGCAGTACCGCCCCAACCAGCAACGGGAGCTGCTGTGGGGCTCTGTGCAGCTGCTCCTCTAGGCGTCCACGTGTGCTGCTGGGGTGCAATCGCAGCATGGAACTGCTGCTGCTGTGGGGCAATCGCAGCATGGAACTGCTGCTGCTGCTGTGGCGCAACTGCGCTTTGGGGAAGTTGCTGCGACTGTGGAGCAAAGGCAGCATGGAACTGCTGCTGTTGTGGTGCAATTGCAGTGTGGGGAAGTTGCTGCGACTGTGGAGCAACCGCAGCATGGAACTGCTGCTGCTGTGGTGCAACTGCGCTTTGGGGAAGTTGCTGCTGTTGCGGTGCCTGCCAGGCAGGGGGCAGAGGGGCCTCATGCAACACAGCAGAGGCAGCTGCTGCCGCCCTCTTCTCCTGCTCCTGACGCTGCTCCTGCTGCTGCTGCTGTGCCTCCATCCGCCTGAGCTCCGCCTCTCCCTCTTCCTCTTCAGCTATCTCCCTCAGTATGCGCTCCAGACCCTCGTCTCTGCCATTGCCCTCGTACCCCTCAACCGGTTTTTGAATCCTACCCTCTTTGTCTTCTTCATCATCTTCTTCCTCCTCCTCTTCTTCCCCACTCCCCGCATTCATCTGGGCTAAGAGCAAATTATACCTGGGTGGGCAAAAATAGCAGCTGAGCTACACTGATACCCAGCGAGGTACACAGCGCAGAAGGAGTTGAGGATGGGCAGTCTTTTGATGCCATTTGATCAAGTTTCTTCATGAGATGCATTCTCACTGTTCTGTGCCCTTACCCTTGGGAAATGCTGCCAGGAGGTGCATTACAGGCACAGGCCGTGCGTGTGTGTGTGTATTTGTGTGTGTGTGTGTGTATGTGTGAGTGAGAGAGAGAGACACACGCACATTGGTACGGTGCAACTAACAGGCTCCCCAAGTTTTGTACTTTGCTGGACGAGCCACGTTATTGGGTTTCCCAGCGACCCTGCTCGAAGGACTGCTGACCAAACGGTTGTCCAAGGTGCACAACAAATCATCCACCCGAGGTTCTGATGCTCTTATCTGCCCGACAGGCAAGTGTCAACATTGCTGAACTGCCTGAAGATGTCACCCATGAGTGTCCACACCACTGACCTACCTAAAGACGCCACCCACGAGTGTCCACACCACTGACCTGTCTAAAGACGCCACCCACGAGTGTCCACACCACTGACCTGTCTAAAGACGCCACCCACTCGTGTCAACATCACTGACCTGTCTAAAGACGCCACCCACTCGTGTCAACATCACTGACCTGTCTATAGATGTCACCCACGAATGTCCACACCACTGACCTGTCTAAAGATGTCACCCACGAATGTCCACACCACTGACCTGTCTAAAGATGTCACCCATGAGCTGCCACAGCCACTGTGAGCTGTGGTCTGGTCGCTGTGGGAAGACCCGTACCCGTCCTCGCTGGCCTCTGATCTCACTTTGCTACTGCCAAATCCGGGGGAGGCAATCCTGCTGCTCCCGGCCCTCTGCAGCAGCACGCATGCAAGAGAGCAGTGAGGGCAGGACAGTAGCAGGATAACGGGGACAGGATGACACGGCAACACGCATGCAAGAGAGCAGCGAGGGCACGGCAGTGGTAGGATAATGGAGACAGGATGACGCGGCAGCACGCATGCGAGAGAGCAGTGAGGGCAGGACAATGGCAGGATAACGGGGACAGGATGACGCGGCAGCACGCATGAGAGAGAGCAGTAAGGGCACGACAGTGGCATCATAGAGGTGGGGGGGTGAACTTTGGCAGAGGGTGGCTGCACATGTTGTGCTGACAGAGACAAGATGACTGTGACAGAGGGTTGACTGTACCAAAGAGGCCTTCCATCGATGATATTGAGGGTAGGGTCTAACAACAATGAAACCTTCCACCAATGAGACTGACTGCCAGCCTGCATGTGAGGGGTGTGCTGATGAGGGAAGGGCGCCTCTCCCTGCGCCAGGCGCACATCTTACACCTCCTCACAGCATGCCACTCCTTGGATCATCATGCACATAGTTGGATCATTGGATCATGCACATCACCATGAGCACCCGATCGATGGTGATGTGGTTGGTCAAGCACAGGAATAGAGGACAGTTGATTCTCACCTCTTCAGTTGTGGGTGACGGCTGCTCTGCTGCCTTGGCACGCTTGGCTTTCTTACTCTTGGCTTTGGAGGGAGTCACAATGGCTTCCGCTCCAGGGATTCCAGTGGGCAAGGCATCTTTGGTTGCTTTCGCGGGCTTCTGAACAGGCACCTGTGCACGTGGAGAGCGACGGCGCAATTGGGTTCCGTATGTTGCCGCCCCAGGGAACCAGTGGGCAAGGCATACTTAGTTGCTTCAGTGGGCTTCTCAAAAGGCACCCATGCACTTAGGAAGCAAAAATCGGAAAAACTTGTTCTGTTGCTGCTCTTGCTCATGAGTGCGTGCGTGTGTCAACTGCAAGAATGGCGTTGTGAAAACGCCGGATGAGGAGGCCGCGATGGGGCAAAAGTGCAAACGTGATGATTGCAGTGAAAGATAAGTAATCATGGCAGTGTGTTCAGATGTGGACAGTCACCCTGGCTCTATAAAGCTTCATTTTGATGGCATGTGAAGGTGGACATTTGCCCAGGTCACCAAGTGAGCTAGCTTACAGCCCGGGGGAAAAACTACCTTTCACTGTCACCACATCTGAACTTGCTAAGACAGGCCTTACAACCCTAAGCCAAACAATGACAAGAGGCGCAGGAATAAGTCCGCCACTTTAATGCGTACAATACGACATATCAAGTTTGCTAGTGTCAACATGAGCTGCCATCAAGCTTTCCCGTAAGCTTCATGCCCACTCTATTCAGCATGCCCACAAGCTTGTTACCACTTGGCGTGCTATAAAAAACAAAAACACTCCTCACAGGCAGGTCCTGGAGCCGGAAGAGCTTCTAGTGACCCTCCAGATCCCCATTAGCGTTTTCAGGTCTGCAGCCTTCTGATGGAAGAGATTCACAGCGCTTCTGAGCTGTGGCAAAGTGTCCCCTTTTCATTCATTGATGTACTTCTGAGCTTTGGCAAAGTGTCCCTTTTCCATTAATGGGAGAGCTTCCCCTGCTTCCGTAGTTTTTCTTTTCTTTTCATCCTCATTTGCCATCTAACGAGTCCATCTGGCGACGTCAAAGATGGCTGCAAACGACATGATGCATGGCTCCCGAGATCATCACGTTTGAATACAGGGTGAGAAAACTTTGTGTGCCGGCATGACTAGGTCTTTCCCCAGCTTACCTCCATCACACAAGCCCAGCCTGATGCACCCCTCAGAATACCATGGTCTTTCCCCAGCTTACCTCCATCACAAGCCCAGCCTGATGCACCCCTCAGAATACCATGGTCTTTCCCCAGCTTACCTCCATCACACAAGCCCAGCCTGATGCACCCCTCAGAATACCATGGTCTTTCCCCAGCTTACCTCCATCACACAAGCCCAGCCTGATGCACCCCTCAGAATACCATGGTCTTTCCCCAGCTTACCTCCATCACACAAGCCCAGCCTGATGCACCCCTCAGATTACCATGGTCTTTCCCCAGCTTACCTCCATCACACAAGCCCAGCCTGATGCACCCCTCAGATTACCATGGTCTTTCCCCAGCTTACCTTCATCACACAAGCCCAGCCTGATGCACCCCTCAGATTACCATGGTCTTTCCCCAGCTTACCTCCATCACACAAGCCCAGCCTGATGCACCCCTCAGAATACCATGGTCTTTCCCCAGCTTACCTCCATCACACAAGCCCAGCCTGATGCACCCCTCAGATTACCATGGTCTTTCCCCAGCTTACCTCCATCACACAAGCCCAGCCTGATGCACCCCTCAGAATACCATGGTCTTTCCCCAGCTTACCTCCATCACACAAGCCCAGCCTGATGCACCCCTCAGAATACCATGGTCTTTCCCCAGCTTACCTCCATCACACAAGCCCAGCCTGATGCACCCCTCAGAATACCATGGTCTTTCCCCAGCTTACCTCCATCACACAAGCCCAGCCTGATGCACCCCTCAGAATACCATCACCACGTCCAGGTCGTCAACACGTCCCCATGGAAATCACACACATGAGGCTTTGGAGGAAGACTCAGAGCCCCCCACCAGCAATACGACTGCCGACGCGTTTACGACATGCGGCGCCTGCCTCCTGGTGCAACTGTGCTGCGCGCCTTGTATGAGCATGCATCCCTCTCAACATCTTCACCCTACAGAAGTGTGCCCCAATGGCCACAAAGCACCCCATGATCCCCCTACAAAAGTGTGCCCCAATGGCCACAAAGCACCGCATGATCCCTTCATGGTCCTCATCTGATGGAATGCTCAACTCATGGAATGCTCAACTCTCACACACAATGCTCACGTGTGCACCCAGGCCCGCATCGCAACAAAAGCAGCACTCACTTGCAAATAGGACTCTTCTGGCTCCGCTGGACTGGCAGCTCTGCATGCACTGCTATTCGTCAAATCACCGCAAACGGCATCATTTGGATAACAGCACTTACTTGCAACGCAAGCGGGACTTCTGGCTCTGCTAGGATGGCAGCTCTGCGTGCCGCTGCTGCTGCCGCGGCCTGCTGGCGGTTGTAAGCTGCCTGCTGTGCCTGCAGTTTTGTGAGCGCGTGAGCACGTGTGTACGAGTGTGTATTTGCTGTGTGTGTGTGTGTGTGTTTAAGGCAGGAAAAAAATTGTATGGAGCAGAACCAGTTCCAAATATTCTGGGGGAGAAGATGGTACCAGGAATTGGAGCCCCAAAGTGTATGTGTGTGTGTGTGTGTGTGTGCACGTGCGCGTGCGCGTGTGCACTCAGTGCAAGACCCTTGTTGTTCATGCTCAGTCATCCGAGGAACGTGCAGCCTCCATCCTTCTGTCACATTAACATTCAACGCATGTTCTCCCCAATGCCACTGCTGGTCGGGACCCCTGGGATGCAATTGAAGTACCAAAAGCGCGCACTGCTTGCTTGTACTCATACACAACTTCTCGCTTGTAGCCTTTCCTACTTCACAAGCATACAATACCCAACATGCTAGCACCAGCTGCGTCTGCAGTGCCTGCTCCTGGTGCTGCAGGAGCAGTTCCCCCTCACAATATTACTGAAGCACCAAGCCTTCTGTCAAACCTCCTGACTCCTATAATCAAGCACACAAGACACAACAACGCATACCAGCTGCGGCTATAATGCTGCTATGGCTCCACAGTCCACCTCCACAGTCTAACCCTCCCTGGCCCCCTTTATCACAGGGCACACAGGATGCAACACATACCAGCTGCGTCTGTAGCGCCTGCTGCTGACGCTGCTTGGGTGTCAGCGGCACTTTGCACTGTGGGCCAGGGTGAGACTGCTGAGGCTGCGGAGGGGCCTTAGGCCTTTTGTGCTTAGTGATGTGGGTATGATCGACACGACCTGCACAGGTAAGGAGTACACTTTTTCAAAAGGAGCTGGACTGATCATGAAGCCAACCATTTTTGGCAAGACAAGCTTCCAATGCATCTGGAAATGGCTTGCGTGATGGTCAGCATGAGCAAACGTGAGGACTGGCACTCGAATGGGCTGCCAGACTCTAGGAAGAAAAGCATTATGAGGGCTCCATATGCCCACAATGCAGGCCTTTCCCCTGTGCAAAGGCATGCATCGGAGTCTCTCACCTGCAGCACTAAGAAAAGAAAAGAAAAGGAAAAAGGCTACACTCGCCGAATCCAGCTGCGGGCATTGAAATTTCCTTAGCTACCGTAGAGAATGTATATCACCGCGCATAAATAATAACTTCTTCCCTGTGCGGTGACTCCACGCACTAAATCAAATAGTTATTTTGAGAGTGCGCGGTTGTGCGTGGTTGTGAAATTATGATTTGTGGAGGCAAACACCTCTGCTTGCTTGATGCTTGGTTCTGTGGAATAGTTGATTTTAGGCTACACTGTTGATGCGTGGTTGCAGAACTAATTTTACGGGGGGGTACGCCATTAATCCAATTCTCTAACATAGCTAGCTATAGCTACTGGCTTTTTTAAGATATGCTTAAAATTGTGGCACTGGCATGCAAAGTTTTTAGCCTTACTTCAGGTGAGACTTGAGAAGGGGGAACAAAAATCAGATGCCTGCCTGCTGCTGTGGCTTTCTACTTGAACGTGTTCTTACTGCACTCCTGCTGCGCACTTCTGCCGTGGTATGGACAGATACATGGTGTGCTTTCACTGTCAGCCGTGGGTGGAGCAGCGCCAGCAAAATAAAGTGAAGGTAGTGGCTATCATCAGCAGCGCCAGCAAAACAAAGTGCAGGTAGTGGGCCATCATCAATGCATGGGCCTATACCAGAATGAACAACACAACCAGGCTGCGCACTCATTGAATCCACCAAGCAGCACAGCACCCATACCCAACAACCACGCATGCATACGCCCCCTCCTCTTCTTCTCTCACTCGCACACACACCCAAATGTGCAAAATTTCCACAGTGCGCCTGCCAAAGCAACCGAGTGCACAACAGGTCCTGCCAGATAAGCTGTACCCATCAAGTGGTCCATGCATCAGTTCACTCGTCTGCACTCTGTATTGCTACAGCAATGCATGCCCAAAAGCGTACCATTGCAGCCTGGCCCTGGGCATGGGTAGCCATTTGATTTCTTCAGATTCTTGACATCGTGCTTCTTCATCCTGCAAGGCAACATGCAGGTGGCAATCGTGATGTCATATATGGCTGTACTGAGCCACAGCAAGCAAAGAAGTAAGAAGATGACAATGCAGGCTGAAACTGGCTGCCCACGACGTGCATTCTAGTTTTGTCTCGGCAAGGCCTGGTGCAGAGGGTACACGCTACCTCAGCCTTAGGTATCCTTTTTTCCTTAATTTATGTAGGGAGTGATTTCACTGCCAACTTTCCTTTTCTTTTCTTTTCTTTTCTTTTCTTTTCTCGGCAAGGCCTTGCCAAAAACACACCATGGCAGCAACAACACAATGGGTAGGATTGATCATCAAAACCAGCTCTCATCTTCTCCAAAACTCAACCTACTGCAAGTCCACTTATGCGGGTCTTTGAGCCTACTGCAAGCCTACTGCCCCAAGCCTGACATAGGATATGGCGAGTCTAACGCAGGCCTATTGCAAGTGTGACCATGCAGAGGTCTTGGAGCCTTGCAGTAAATGGGCCATTGCTTCGCGTGCCTTTGAGCGTGCACGACATGCAGGTGTAATGCCATGCGTGTTACAGGTATACAGCGTGCATGGAGCAGGTGTAATGTCATGCGTGTTACAGGAGTGGAGCATATGTGCCAATCTTGTCTGGTGGGACCCACAGCGGCTCCTGCTGCCTGGCACAGCTGGAATAAGGGAGAGCCATCCATCAAACCAGAGCAGCGGTGCTGCACAGAAATGCACGCGTGACTCGTCCCTGCATCCTGTTGCAAACATCTGGTTGCGCAGATGGCGAAAAATTGAAACGTAAAAACACACTTGTCCATACTACGCCCTGCCTGAAATGCTGTGCTGGTGGATATTGTTTCGTTCCTCCTTTTTCTGGCTGTAAAAGCGGCCACGTTCACGCTAGAAAGCTGCTTCCAACTTAGAAGCCTTCAATCCAGTCCTGACCAGTCCATGGTCCTTATTAAGGATTGCTTGCAACCCCTGCCCAGGTTCTGTACAGGTTGTGAACCATCAACTGTAAACAAGTAGGAGGCCTGCACTTTGACAAGCAACGCTTTAAATCCCTGGCCCCACAACGCTCCATTGGACTGCCTACTTCCCCTGATCCTGCCCCAGGTGTGCCTCGGGGGTGCAGGACTGCTTTTTAGGAAGCCTCATGGACAGAAGGAAAGAGCAGGAAGCCACATGGGCAGAAGGAAAGAGCAAGCCTGGCCAGCCTCATTAAGGCACGAACGCAAGTAGCCCTGCACGCTCTCTCACCGTAATCCATGACCCTTACCAAGCAGTCCTGCACTCCTGGTGCAAGCAGACCTCATCCTGGTGATAGAAGTTGTTGCATCTCGTCACAGCGAACTCGTCGTACACATCCAAGTCTTCCTGACACACCTGTTTTGTGCAAAGCGTGCCCGCATCGAATGTGCACAGGAGGGCGTGCTTACCCTCACATGTGTTTTGTACGTGCTTGTCATCACATTATGTGGTGTGTGCGTGTGCGCGCGCGCATGTGAGTGTGTGTGTATGTGTGTGTGCGTGCATGCGTGTGTGTGTGATGCAAAAGCAAGAGCTCGATATTGTACTTAATACGTCGGTGGATTGTGCGAGATGTGTGAACAACACTGCCAGGGCATGCATGACAGCAGTGTGCTTTGGAGTGGCAGGAATTTTCACCATCAAAACTTACTGGACACTTGAGGTCCTTCACAGCACCGCTCATCAGAGGTTGACAGATCCTCAAGCACGAGGTTTGACAGCTGAGCCAGGGTCGAACACCTGCTCAGGAACAGCCAGAAGTTGCTTAGGGCACTCACACTCAAGGCCAGTGACTTGCCAACCTGTTGCTGCAGCACCTATGATCCTGCCTCGACCTACCTGGAATAGATAGATCCAGCTCCAAAAGCGCACCTTCACACAAATAAAGAGTTCCTAATATCTCTTCAATGTGCTTTAGTAATCATGCTTATATATTGTTTTTAGAGCGAAAGTCAGGAAGCATGGATACTGCCTTTCTTGGCCTATGAAAAATCTCAAAATTAGTGTAAAAATAATATTTAGCTTTATCAATAGCTTTTATGGTAGCGGTAACCTGGAAGCTGCATAATTTGGATACTATCGTCTGCGAGAGTGTTGTGTGGTCGTTCTCATTTCATTTTGGAATAACTAGTAGTCTGGTTGGCATTTTTGTGAAAACTTGCATTTATTAGGTCTGCATGCTGACGTTTTGAGGTACTCAGGTCATCTTTCTTTGCTGCATTGGCTTCAGAGCTCAAATGTTTTGCCTTTCATTGCCTTGGTTTGATCAAATAATTCCGCGGAGCAGTGTGCGCCTCACCGCTGGCACACGCGCACCCCGCCTGCGCGGCAGCCCCGACCCAGACTTGAACCGCGTACCATCCCACCTCTGGGGATTCTGGTTTTGTTGATCTATATCAGGGAAGACTTATGACCCAGCTGGTAAGCTGTGCACTCCGTTATATAAGTCAACAGTGCAACGCTGCTCGTTTGCTTTCGATTGATGAGGTTGTCTCATGTGGTAAGCTGTGCTGGTCCTCTGTGTGGTCCCTGGCTACTGCGTAAAAACATGGTATGAGCAGGAGGAGGAAGAAGAAGAAGAAGAAGAAGAATACAGCATCAGGATATAGCATCAGGACCGCTGGAGGTGAGTCTAGATCTCATAGAAAAACCATGAGGAAAGAGGTATGTGGGTGTAGTTATGTTTGAGGCATGTGCGGAAATTTAAAGGTTATGCTCAGCCAGCCGATCATCATAACCTACATCTGTATTAACCAAGCCTGCTCCCCAAGGGCTTTTGCTAAGAGCTTTTGTGATCATTCTGCCAGCAACATTATGGCATCCAATTTTATGTAGGAGTCCTCATGATTTGGAAGCCTGTGAGTCAGTCAATAGGGGCGGACCTCACCTGCCAACGCCTACATTTTGGCATTCTGTAGACAACTTTCTTCCCACCATCAAGAGGAGCTTGATAGTAAGAAATTTACCTTTCATCATTGATGTGCTCTCCCAACCAAGAATACTCACGTTACTTCTTCCCTTTACGTGCTACCCAAATGCCTCTACATGATTTACCCAGAGATGTCATGCGCAATGTACCCAGCAGCACATTTTGGTTCATACTTCTAAAAAAGAGCAAGCTACATGGAATGCTGGTGCTTCCCCCGCCTGTGACGCGTGTGATGCATTCGATGATGTTCAGGATGAGCGGTATGCTCTTTTTAAGTGTACAACACAGGTTTGCTATCTTAGCAAATACATGCCTCTGCTGTCAGGTATCCTTTCTCTCCAGAAGTCCTCTTCCCAAACAGCTCCCTCTTTTTATAGGTCCTTTGAAATGTTCGCTCTCATGAACCATAATGATAGCAAACTCTACTCTTTCTTGCAATTGCACGAGCTCCTCTTTGTTATTTCAATAAAAATGTTTTTTTTGGTGACATACTTGGGCAGATAGCGATGAGTACGTAATTCATTAAAGTTGAATATTGTGAAGGTACCAGGCCAGGAAACTTTGCAAGAACCTTACTAAGATAGTCTAGTAGAGGAAAAAATGCTTATAATGTAGTATGTTACATATATCCTCCTGGCCCATGGGTGTCGGTGGAAAGAAAAGGAAAAAACTGCAGGCAGGGAAAACTCTCCCTACATCAATCAAGGAAAAGGAGACACATTGGCTCAGAAGAGCCATGAGTCCCCTCCACCACAGAGCTACAAGACGAAGAATGCTAATGGGGTCTGGAGGGTTACCAGAAACATTCAGCTCTAGAGCCTGGCTGTGAGAAGTGTTATTCTTTTCAATAGCATGCCTGGTGGTAACAAGCTTGTTGGCAACAGAATGGGCATGAAGATTGCGAGCAAGTTTAATGGCACATTGGTGGTCAAGTTCCAGTTGTTTGAACTGATTAAGGGTATGCTCAGTATAACAAGTCCCACTGACACCCAGAAGGATGGTATGTAACGTGACAGCTTTTCCACTTGTAATCTTGCATGGGTCTGCATGCTGCCGCTGTGCCGCTTCCAACTGTTGCCCAGGCCTAGTATCTCGACAACATTTAATCTGGATCAAGTGTACGTGCCGCTGGTTCACGCTCAGTTGATGGGGTTGTCTAATGCAGGTAGTTGTGTTGGACCTGTGTGGGGTGCAGTGCCTGCTGCATAACACATGGTGTGAGGAGGAGGAGGAAGGAGTGAGCTCTTCCTTTTCAGTAGATACTGGAATTAATTCACAGCCTCTAATCCAAGAGTAAACAACACGGCTGACATATCATCAATGGTGCGCATTTCCTGTCGGAGCTGCTCATGCCATTCACCCTCCTTATACTCTGCCTAAATTCATGTGTTTGGATCTTCCCCATCATGTTCTTCGCAACATTGCCAGATTCAGGCTATGAGTTCACACTCTATGAGTCGTACAGGCTGTTTAGTCCAATAGTACTTCTCCAGTCTGTAATATCTGTGATTCTGATGACATACAAGATGGAAAACATGTGCTGTTCAGAAGTTCCAATCCCCAGGTCTGCTCTCTCCGTCAGAAGTATGCCTCACTTTTTGAGCACAACTTCTCTTTTCTACATCTTGATATCTCCCACAGGATGCCCTGTCTAGGTACCTTTCACCATGTGAATCCCCAGGTTATGAATATTTTCCTAAACCAGGATAACAAGTTGTTATTACTTGCCACGTGCTCACACCGGATATCTCTCTTAACTGGTACCCAACTTGTACCATTACAGGCTAGCAGTCAAGCGTCTTAAACGAGGCCTTTTTTCCCTTGTAACCCTTGTAAGGAGGAGGAGGAAGAAGGAGTGAGTTTGGCATGATAGGGGGTAATCAGATCAGCCTCAGGACGGTCAGATGTGAGTTTAAATCTCTTAGGGAGTAAACAGCAGCATCAGGTGGGGAGGTCATACGGTCTGTGCACCAATGTGGCCCCCTTTCCTTGATTGATGTAGGGAGTGTTCAATGCCTATGTATTTTTTCTTTTCTTTTTTCTTTTCTTTTCTTTCTTTCATCAGGACGATTAAATGTGAGCTTATAACTCTTAGAAAGCAGGCAGCTCAATTGGTTCGTGGGGGTATGGCTCTGTCTGCAAGGGATATGGCTGTTCCTTTGGATTGTGGGCGTGACGTTGAGGCTCTCTTGAGACAGGGTACACAGAATAATTGGATGCCTGAGCCGGATACAGTTGCTGTGCATTCAGAGGAGGAGATGCAAGGGCTGGTAGCCAAGCAGATTGGGAAGATGAATGGGCGTGCTTCCCCTGGTTTTGACTGTGTGGCTGCTCCTTTTATCAAATATGCTGCTATGGTGCGCCTGCGGGTCAATAGCTGGGGCACTGAGTGAGTGAATGTTCTTGTGCCATACATTGCCCGGCTTTTCAAGCTGTTCTATGACAAGGCTCGCATTCCTGCATGTTGGAAGAAGGCCAAGCTGACCCCCTTGTACAAAAAGGGCCCCCTCATTGAACCAAATAGCTACCGCATGCTGGCTGTCAGTGGCACAATGTACCACTTGTATGCTAATGTGATTTGTTCTCTTGTCACGGACTGGCATGTGGCCTCAAACAAGATTCCAGACAAACAATTTGGTTTCTACCCTGGAAGGAACACCCTCCAGCCCATCTACATTTTAAGGCACCTACAGCATGCTGCACGCACAATAAAGCCTGGGCGATCTAGCCGGCTGCACACTGCATTCATTGACTTCAAGCAAGCACATGAGACCATCCCTAGGCAGGCACTCTGGCAGCACCTGCAACGCACACGCATGCCCACGTCTTTCTTGTCCATCATTAAAAACATGTACGATGCTGATGAGTATATTTTGAAGGATGGAGAGAAGACTGCTCGGGTGAACCCTAACACGGGTGTGAAACAGGGCTGCCCTTTGTCCCCTCTGCTATATTAATGACATTGATGAAATTGCGGAGGGGGTGCAAGGTGCTGTCACGGGTACAGCTGAATTCGATGTGACGCACATGTTATATGCTGAAGACCTGACTCTGATGGCCAACGATCCTGTTGCGTTGCAGACCATGCTGAACCGCTTGCATGCGTTTGCTCAGAGGAAGCACTTAATCATCAACACTGCCAAGCCTGAGGTGGTGCACTTTGGTTCCTCTGTACCAGATCTGCTAGTGTTTCATATTGGGGGGATGCCACTGGCACACAATGAGTCTTTCAGGTATCTCGGCAGACGTTTCACAAGTACATGAGCATGGCCAAGTTCTCTGAGCATTCTGCTGGCCCCTTCATGGCGTCTGCTTTCTGGGTTCGTCAATTTGTTCGTGAAAATTTTCTGGCAAATAGGCCGTATGTGTCTCTGTGGTTTGGGAAGAGACATTTGTGGTTCCAGATGGATTATATGCAGACCAAGTGTGGGTCACTGAGTAATTAGAACGGGCAAGGAGTTTGCAAGTGATCTGCATGTGCGGCACATGAGTTATCTTAAGAGCACGCTGGGTGTTAAGCGTACCACTACAAACTGGGCTGTTCTGAGGGAGTGTGGTCATGAGCCGCTTCGTTTTTTCTGGTTCAGGCCTGTTGTCATAGTGTGTAATAGCATGCTGAGGTCTAACAGTGAGATGTTGAGAAGAGTGTTGAAAGCGGATTTTAATATTCATTTACGAGAGCTTTCCTGCTGGGCTGCTCAAGTTTAGATGCTTTCCAAGGCCTGCAGCGCTGTGATTCCTTTGTGCAAGCTGTGCGACAGGGCACTCCTATTCCTGTTCAAGAGTTTACTGATGACCTCAGGCACAAGTTGCGAGCAGTGTGGAGAGATGTTGGGGGAGTGAACCCACGGGACACATATAGTAAGCTGGCAACTTACCAGTCTCTTTTTGCAGTGCCTTTTGATCGCAATGTGCGTGCCCCCGCCCGTTTACCTAGGCACATGCATTTGGATTTGTCTCAACATGTCATGAGGAATATTAATCGTTTCAGACTTAGGGCACAACACTGAAGTTGGAGACAGCGGCTTGAGATACTCGGAACGCTCTTTTGTGTGAAACAGCCGGTGAAGTTGCTGTTCTCACGGCTGGCGAAGGTGCCGGTCTTGTGATGAGATTCGAGATGAGGCTCATGCCCTTTTGGTATGCAGAGACGCAGATGTTTGTGATTTGATGAGAAAGCATGCTTACCTGTTTAATTGTTTCTGTGGTGATTTTTCAATGGAGAAACCTTATTTACAATAAGTCAGTGCTCAGGCTGTATATGATTTCCTCTTGCAACACAAAAACAAACTTTTTGGACTGTTTCTGAGCTCATGGACATTATGTTGACTGGCCAGGACCAGTCACAGGCCGATCAGCCGAACAGCCTGGCTAAAGGCCCCCCCATTTAAATCTTTAAATCTTAGAAAGCAGGCCATGCATGATTGGTAAACTTTTGGGGGGATAAGGGGAGCGGGGGGCTGTTTAATAGTTTATCAAGTGGTGTGAGAAATGAGGACTGCTTGGCTTTGTACTTTACGAGGTCAGCATCGCGGCGCCAGAATTCACAACAACCAGTGGGCTTAATATTGTTACAACAACAAAACTCGAAGCCTTCTTTGTGCTAGAGCCTAGCAGCCCCTTTATGCTAGAGTCAACTAACCCCTTTGTGAAAGCTGGTTGAGAATGTTTCACCAGCGACTGATCAGCCAGAGATTCGAGCAGTGGTTTAAACAATGTAACCCCTTTGTGCTAGAGCCTAGCAATCATGCGTTGAGACTGAAGGAAGCAAACCCTGTGTCAGGCTGAGAAAGTGACGCAGCCATAACAGTGTCTTAACATCCCATACGCAGCCACAGCTGCTCAATCACAGGTATAAATATCAATTGTCCAACTAACCTGTGGCCTTTCCGTTGAGTGTGCTGTCCGGCCTTCTGTTGGGGTGAACCTCCACTTGAGTGTGTGCCAGAGCTTCCGTGGAACTGCGTCCTGACCGTCTCATTGCCTCTTGTATCTCCTGTCACAGATGAAACTTGGTGCTCAAACTCGGAGTTTCAGGCGCTCTCTCTTGTCTTGATTTTGGTGTTTCACATCTGAGTTCAAACATTTCAATTGGTTTCAAACTAGGTCTCAACTCTGATGCTGGTTGAGCATGTTTCACCAGCGACCGATCAGCCAGAGTCTCGGGCTGTAGGCCACCATTGTAAACCCCCTTGTAAACCCCTTGTCCAACTAACTTGCAGCACACTCGCGTTGCAGCAGACTCTCGTCATGACACCTGTTACCAATTGGTTAACCAAAGGGGTGTGCTTCCCCTTTGGTTACAGGGTCGCTACCTAACATCAGAGCAAGCTGTAGATTTAAGGAAGTGGATGCCACCACTAGTAGACACGCAGCTTTTATTCCCATATTTTCCTCCCAGCCTCGCCAATTTTGGTTTTCTTGCTCCCTGTGTCAAGACCACTGGCTACAGCCGCCATTTTCCTTCCATTGTATCCGTTGCCAACCTTAAAATGAATTTGCTATCTTCAAGCAAGTTCTGAGGATGTTTTTCATTTTTCGCTGAAGCGAACCAATGAGGTTAATCGACTTATTTCCTAAGCCATGGATATTTCTGTTCGGCACAGACCAGCAAGCCGAGCAGTCAAACTACCTGGCTGAAGCCTTCAGTGAAGGTCAAATCCTATTGTAACCTTGTAACCTCATAACTGTTGTCTTTCTAAATTCCTTTGCCTTCTCCCCTGTAAATCCTACCATACGCCTCTTCTTTGAACCTTTGCTGGGAAGTTTGCTGAGGATCGGCACAAAATTGCATGATGCAAACAACCGTCAACTTTGCAGGAATCCAGACAAGGAACAGCCTCCAGCGATGCTGCTGATATCAAATTACAGGCAATCAGCGACACAAGCGTGTGTTGATGATGGGAAGGACATGAAGCTGAGCAAAACAAGGCAAAAAGAGAAGACATGTTTAATTTAATGACCATTTCTAGAAGGAAGTACAAAGAACATTGAGCGCTAAAGCCACACTCCATAAACTAAAAAGAAACAAAACCTGAACTTATGCAGAAGGAATGCCTATGGTACAGAATGCTAGAAAGCGTACAGAAGGGCAGCATCTCACAGCTTACCCCAAAAATAGCCAAATCAAGAAAGGAGTTTTTAGTAACAAGCTTCAAGTGTTCTGTTGATATGCCTGACACTTGCAGCAAAGGATGGACAACCCACAGCACTTCTACTTAGCAATGCAGCCCAGGCACTCTGAAGCGGGAAAAACGGTGCAGCGTTTCCTAGGGCAGCCTGCTCTTCACAGTGGCAAGCTCGACGCTGACAGTGCTCATTCCGGCAATCAAAATCATACCATGGAAAACAAATTCAAATTCCAAAACCCTCCATCGTTTGCCTTTGACGAGGCAATCCAGTCGTTGGGAAGTTGCACACGTAAGGACAAAGCAAAAGCTCAGGCCTTGAAGTTGCCTGCGCTGGGCATCTAATGAGCAGCAGGAGACACAAAACACTGCCCTCCTTACCTTGCATAAAAATAATTTTGCGTGCTGCCAATTGTCACCCACCATAATGGGCGAGCCAAGCCATGCCCGCAGCGTTTGCAACCGAGAAAAAAAAATGGGGCAAATAAAGACACCCCACTGAAAGCTGAAAGCTGCATGCTGCATTGGCTGGTGCTTCCCTCTGGGTGTTCTGCACCTAACACTTCAAAGGGCCATTGCTCAGGAGCCCCATACCGACAGCGCAGTACTCAGTACAGCAGACTCATATGCCTGCTCAGACTGCTCAGATCCCTCCAGCTATGTACATGCATCTGAATCACCCACCCAATGCCCCTCCCTCTTCCCCCAACTCACCCCTTGCCTACTCCGTTTGCCAGGGCTTGCATCCTCCTGCTCTCGCACACAAATAGGTGGGGCATCCCAGTCCTTCTCAATCCCCTGACCACGCACCTATATCTGTTCGACAATGTTCCCTCTTTGGAGAATGCAACCCAAGGGCACAATGCTTGTTCCCCCTCTCCTTGATTCCCCAGATCAGTGGTTGTGTGCCACCTGGTAGACATTCACTGTGAGCCTCACTCCAGGTCATCATCCAGGATGCGACTTCGCAGGGTGAGCAGCTTGTACACCTGCTCCTGCAAGCAATTCCTGCTGGTGGTGTTGCTGCTCTTGTTGTTCAGGGCTGTGTGAAGGGCTGCGCCCCTGAGCACATTGCCGTGGCTGTCCTTGGCACTGATCAGCTGCACGCAAAGCACAGGAATACAGGAGTGTGTGTGTGTGTGTGTGTGTGTGTGTGTGTGTGTGTAGCACTCATGAAGAGACATGGCCTGAGACTGGCCATTAAAAGTGTTTAACGTGTGCCAGCTTGGCACTAAGACATCGATCTCAATTCCCAGGGCCTCTTAGCCACAGACCAGAGCACAGCAGAGGAGGGCTGACGCCAAAAAGGACGATACAGGCCATCCTGGACGCTTTTATTAAACCATAGGTAAAAAAAATCAGCAAGCCTCAAGCAAGGCACAATCTGAGGCTGAAGGACGAGCCCGCACCCAGCATTTCCAGTCTGCATCAATGTTCAGCGCTGTTCCTTCACACACACACACACACACACACACACACACACACACACACACACACACACACACACACACACACACACACACACACACACACAGAATTCTTGCGTTTAAACCTCAGGCTTGAGGAGGTCTGTTCCTGAGCTGCATTCTCCTTGGACCAAGTTTGCAAAAGGCGCAGGTTTGAAACATGCATCGCCTTATGGAGGGAATGGCACAATGTTAGTTCCGCCTTAGCAACCTGTGACTTGCAAGGAGGATGGGCCAGTCCAAACACATTCCATGTCTTGTAACATCTCATAATGGAAAGATGAACTGCACTGTTCAGACTGATGGAGGATGAAATGAGCAAGCAGAGGCCTGGCTCTCGACAAACACATGATGCGAGCAGGGCCCTGCTTGTGTATGCTGGGGCCTCTGCACGATAGCAAAATGATGCACCCCTGTACCTGGGTGCGGACGTTCACCAGCGCTGTGGGTCGCTCCTCCCAGTAGACAGGTTGTGGCCGGAACAGCCCATCGTCGCACTCTTTGAGCCACCTATCGGGAAGAGGCATAGGCAGCATGAGTGTGTGCTTGTTTGCCGCCTTGTTGCTGGTCTGGAAACAGTCATGAGTTGGTGTGGGCATAGGCAGCGCGAGTGTGTGCTTGTTTGCCGCCTTGCTGCTGGTCTGGAAACAGTCATGAGTTGGTGTGGGCATAGGCAGCGCGAGTGTGTGCTTGTTTGCCGCCTTCCTGCTGGTCTGGAAACAGTCATGAGTTGGTGTGGGCATAGGCAGCGTGAGTGTGTGCTTGTTTGCCGCCTTGCTGCTGGACTGGGAACAGTCATGAGTTGGTGTGCAGACCCTACCTTCAGTCAACCCCACACCTATGCTCACCACGACTGCTTTGCTTGCAGCTCTTTAAACGTCTATATAGCTTGCAGAGATAAAAAAAACTCTTCTGACAACAGATTGCTGTTTAAACCCACAACAGCGACTGCGCAATCGCAAGGAGCTCTTATTGTCAAGGCAACCAGTCTCCAGCTGCTGCACCTGAGTGTGGTGTGGCCTGGTCGCTTTGCTGGGCGTTTGATGCGTTGCACCATGTGGAAAAACTTGTCCTTGCTGCCGGGGGCCACCAATACTTGTGGGGGGCCCTCCACATCGTCATGCACCGCCGTGTGCTTGGGCTCATCATGCACCTCCGTGTGCTTGGGCTGCATGGCAGAGGGCAGCATGGAGCAAGTATACTTATCACATTGTAAAAATTTTAAAATGTTAATCCTGTGAATCCTTCACCACAGCATACTCACTCCAGTTGGCCTGCACAGTGGAGGGCAGAACGGGGCACACAATCCTTCCACCTGCAACACCAGCGGGAACTCCATCAAATCCTGCAAACACATGCGCTTACCTAAACACTGCACAAGGGCTTCAAATCTTGCTCTTACACACAAACGATCCGAAACCAGGCCCCTGTGAAAGCGCCATGCACAGCGTGCTTGGCTTGAAAGGCATGAGAGCTGCAGCAGATCAAGGCGATATCCCAGCCACGCTCTCCTTCCAAGAACCCTAGACCCTTCAAAGGGCCCTGCATCACGCCCTGCAGCGCCGCGAAAACCAATCTCAGAGATGGCCTGTTGCTAACCATCAACTTCTACTTAATCATCTACTTAATCATGCTAACAATGTTCAGGTTGGCGACATGGTGAACACCAAAAAGAACAAAGGTATATATAAGATATGCAAAAGTTGCCTCGTTCGTCACTCCTCAGTGACTTCCTGCTGCTCTGTCCTTTTGCCAGCTGCACTCCCTTCTCCCCTTCTGCTGCACACTGCTCCTGCGCTCACTCCCGTGGCCTTTCGAAAAGCTTCCTGCATGCTTGGCTGTGCTCATACCGCTCTGCTCATTCCCCTACATTGCACACAGTCTGTCAGCTGCGTCTTGAGTGTGGCCTGACAAGACACAGTGCGCTTGCATGTGCCATTGCAGGCAGCGCCACCAAGGCCACCTGTTTTCCATGGTTGGACATTGGTGGCCAACAGCAGTGACACTTTATGGAAGTGGCATGTAACTCGGTTGTTTGCACGGCTTGGACGTTTACGCCCAACTTCCCGAGTTTGTTTACCCAGCAGCACAGACTTTGTTTCGGTACCTTACCCTTCAAAATTGACTAATGCACAAGTTAATACAGGAACACAAAAAGTCACTCAAACATTGTCTCGTTCCTCATTGAGGCTTCATGTTGTTTCCTCCATGTCAGCTGCACCCTCTTCTCCCCTTGAGCTGCACATCACTATGGCGCTCAGTTCCGCAGCCTTATGAAATACTACCTGCGCCTTCTGAAAATCTGCCTGCGCTCTGAAGCCACCATGCTGCTGTTGTGATCTGCCCAGGCATTGTGATTCCAGCATGCCATGCATCCCCCATACCAGTCAAGCGCAAGCTTCTCTTTTTACACACTTGTCAAACCAGTAGGCTGACACATTGCTACGCAAGTTCAAGCTTCTCTTTTTGAGGTTGAGGCCATGCTCATCAAGATAAGCAGCTCTGCTACAGCCCCTAAAGATGAGCTTCTGGTCGGCATCTGTGAAGAACATGCCAAGGGAGCGAACCTGCTTTCCTCAAAGCAAAGCTTAATCTCCCTGCTCCCAAACGGAATACACTGTTGCACAGCATAGCATGATAGAGAGACAGAGGTTTCAACATCAGCTGGACAGAGGACTTTCACGACTTTGCAACCAGTACCCTCATCATGAACTGATACACAACAGATGACATTCCAGGTTACAGGTCTGCGTTATGTGGACTTACGTCACTGCACACATCCTATACTGGAGAGCACACTGCAGCACCTCGCAGTCACGTGCGAGAAAGGACAGCTGTCACCCCACATACCTGCTGGGTTCTCTGGGAGCTGTGGGAGAGTGGGGGCAAGCCCAGGATGCTGGACGGCGCAGGGCTACGACCCATGCTCACGCTGCGCTGCCGAGTGCGGTGCTGCGGTTTAGGCCAGAGAAGGGGGTGATTGTGTTTCATGAAAACACTTCTCTACCCCGAGTTTGCAGGATAGTTGCTTGCGCTATGTTGCCAGTCGCAGTGCTGTAAAGGCAGTCGAGGGGACTCTTGAAAGAAAGCAGGCATGTGAGGGCCAAACAGAGCTGTTCATCAAGACTGGCACGTCAAGCACAACCTTCAGCTCACACTCAAAAGAAGAACTTTACAGTTGCAGCAAGAGTGCGCTGCTGAGCTGCTTAAGTGGTTGAGGATGGCAGATTCATCGCTGCAGGCTTAATACCTGGGGAACTGTTGACGGGACCTTGACCTCACTGCTGCTACTGCTGCTGCCGCTGCCACCTCCTTGGTTGGCCTGTTTGCCTGCGAGAGGAAACGAGCCCACATTTGCTAGAGTCAAGGCTGCTTGTCAACATGGGAATAGGCCTTGTTGCTCGACCTTGTACGCAGACTGCTGCAGCTACAGAGGTCTCCCATACCATGTTAAAAGATTAGACGGCAACCGGAGGGTGCATGGACATTCTGCTTCCTTGCTTGATCATTCATTCCTTAACCACACCATAAGCTAAGGAGAAGTGAAAGGAATGGCAGAAAAGGAAGGAATCCCTGGAGACCTCCATGCATTGCTTGGCAAGGGCCCAGCGCTCAGAGTGCAAGGACGCCGCAAGAGGCTTCATTATGGAACCTGGCGGGCCTCAATTGCTACAAGGAACAAAAAGCTTAGCACTCTACTTTTTCCATTTGTGGTCCAGTGCTATAAGCTGGTGCGTACAAAACAGGACCTTCCATCCCACCCTGAAACATGGATCACTGCAGTTTCTGCAAGGTGCGTTGGCACCTGTCCTTGTACTTGGTGCTGATTTAGGTCTAGGCCTGCCATGACTGTTACGAAACCATCAAGCAGGGCATGGAAAGCTGCCAATGCAGGCTTACATTTTTTGGTAGTGTCCACCCCCCCCAAAATGGCATTTGCCGTTCACCATATTCACAACTACATGACGGCTCAGCAACGCAAGGAGCGTACCGTGATAGTTTGGTGTGGGGGGCTCAGACAGAGGAGGACAATTGCCTGTGTTCGGGGTTGTGGCCTTGGGTTTGTTAAGGACCTCATGGAGGCGGCTGATCTGAGCACCTGCACGCGTGTGTGTGTGTACAAGTGCGCACGCGTTTGCATGCAGATTGCAACTGTTTTTGCTTTTGAACATTTGCCACATTTGCCACACGTACTTTGATGTGCGTTTGCGAGTATGTGCATTGCTGTTTAGATTGAAGGGTTACCAGAGAAACCAACAAAGCAATAAAAGGGTGCATCTTGCCACAGACTCTTATGCTTACAGAAGAGACTGCTGCAGCTGCTTGCAGCAGAAGCATAGGCACAATGTACTAAGACAAGGAACCTTGCTTACCGCCAATCACGCTTTTCCTGTTGTTGAGGCGCCGCCTCTTGCTAGAATGGCTTGAAGACTTGGAGCTGGGAGGGGCAGAGGTGCTGCGTCCATGCTTGCGTGAAGAAGCGAGGTTCTTTCTTTGCGTCTCCTTCGATGCTGCTGCACGTGGCAAGGGCGGTGTTACATTGACGAAGCAAGCATACATCGCTTGCTGTCAATTCCAGCTTTTTTTTGCAAAGAGGAACGTGACACATATAGAGCAGGCCAGCGTCACAATTAATGCATCAGCATGCACACCTTGTTATCAAACACTATGCCCCGCACATGCATGAGCAGGATGTGCTACATGTTCATTACATGTTCATGAGCAGAAAACATCTCGATGACAGTTCTAAATTCCTCATATACAACAAAGAGTTTATACCGGAAGTTTATACCGGAGTTTATACCAGAGTTTATACCGGAAGAGGAGACAACTACATCGCACACTTCACGGGCAATGACTCATCCACGCACCTCGTGCACCAGCTCGTGTCCTTGCTGCTAGCCCCTCCCTGCCACTGTTGCTATTACCAGGCACATGTGAAACCCACCAAACCATTCACACCTCGTGCACCAGCTCATGTCCTTGCTGCTAGCCCCTCCCTGCCACTGCTGCTACTGCCAGGCACATGTGAAACCCACCAAACCATTCACACCTCGTGCACCTGCTCGTGTCCTTGCTGCTAGTCCCTCCCTGCCACTGCTGCTACTGCCAGGCACATGTGAAACCCACCAAACTATACACACACCTCGTGCACCTGCTCGTGTCCTTGCTGCTAGCCCCTCCCTGCCACTGCTGCTACTGCCAGGCACATGCGAAAACCACAAACCATTCACACACCTCGTGCACCTGCTCGTGTCCTTGCTGCTAGCCCCTCCTTGCCACTGTTGCTACTGCCAGGCACGTGGCCCTCGCTTGAGCAGCCCTGCAAGCTGGTGTCATCCTCATCACTGCCGCTGAAGTTGGTCTCCTGTGCGCAGGCGGACACCAAGCACATGCAATCATCAGCCCGCCTCATCACTGCTGCTGAGGTTGGTCTCCCGAGCATTGCTGGACACCAAGCACATGCACCCATCGTACAAAGTGTACCATGCACACACAAGGTGCACGCGCACACACACACACACACAATGCCAGCTGAGACTTGACAGGCCTTGTACCTTGGGTGAGCACCAGAAGGAGGGCAACACATAAACATCTTATCCTGTGTCTGTTGATTGCTCGCCAGATCAGACAACCTCTCCTAGTGTAATGCGTATGCGAAGACCAAACTCCCGGTGTCTTTATGTCAGTAACTGTGCACACTGGGATGCCCACTTTGGCGCACTGGCACCTGGCAGTGGAGGCGCAGTAGTTCTGTCTATGCAAAAATGTCTGTACTTTTTTTTAGTCAGAATAAAGATGTCAGAATAAAGATGTGAAACTAGAAAAGCATGTTGCAACCAGGGCAACCCAAATCCACTGCCTTGTGTTGCTCCCAAAAGGGTCAAAGAAGCACAAGACAAAGATCTAGCTGAATCATGTATCGAGGAAAACCAGTGCACAGAATATGAGAATGACGGCACGCCCACAGTGGAAAAAAGTAGGTTTGCATGGCAGCACTGGGGCGCCCACCTCAGACTCGTCCTCTGAATCGCTGTTCCAATCTGGGTCGAAGAGGGTCATGCTGATCCGCACGCAGTCCTTCTTGCACAGGCACCTGGAGGCGGCCTTGCCGACATCGATCCAATCCTGCACGTTTACAGGCATACACAGCATTGAGAACATTGAGAGAACCTAGCCACCCTGGAGGTTAACCTGGCCTCAATTGGCCTGCCGGCATCAATCGGTTTGTTGAAAAGGATACAATACAATAAAACGGGAAATAAACATAGCAATGAGAGCACTTGATGACCTGGTGCTACAGCATGAGCAAGTAAACATGGAAACAAAGGTGTGAAGATATTTGGAATTGCACGATCAAAGCACCAACATATTCTCTGCGCATGATCAAGCATACAGCTTATGCTGTGGGAGATGGGTGTGAAAGAAAAGTCTTGTGGTCTCTTTCTTGGGGAGGGGTCATAGGTATGGAGAAAGTGAGTATTTGGCAAAAATTGCCAGAAAAACACGTTTAATATGTGTGGCAACTCTCAATGCCCCATATCTGGCAAGCATGCATTAGAGCCCTGATATCATGCAATAAATGGCACTGCAAAAATGGTTCACATTCCAAGGGGATTCACAAGGGTCATTCACAACCTTTGAACTGTTGGTGAACTTATTTTGTCAAGCAGGCAAATGACCCAACCTTGATCCCTGGCAACTTAGAAGGCGCTTCACCGGGCACGCACACTCTTCACACCTCAAGAACAGCCGTTCTCCACAAAGGAGTCAACAAAACCATACAAACCATACATGCTTACGCGGTCGCCTAGGAAAGGCATCAGCCTCAGTCTAATGGAGATCTGAAGAGATGTTGAGGTCTTACCTCCATACTTCATCTATGCCTCACCTCTGTGGCAAAGTTTACGGCCTCCGCGCAGTTGAAGCCCAGGTTGAAGCCCCCATGGTACGCAGCTGCATTGAGCACAATGAACTCGCCAGGCTGCTGCTTTGCCTGCACAAAATCCAAAACGTCGTGCAGCTGTCCTTAGTTCCAAGCAAACACAACACTACAGAGCAACAGAGAGTATGACACGGGCTCTTCAACATTTTGCTGGCTCTGTTGCTGAGGGTGTGCATGCTCATGGCACACCAGGTATTCACACATTTTTCCTTGCATTCGCATGTTATGTACCGGTGCCACTCAATAAGTTGGCGCAAAGCAGGAAAGCGCGCACATGCGCGCGCGCGCGCGCACACACACACACACACACACACACCAGAAACAACAGCAGCACATGCAGCAATTGCACCAAATTTAAGCTAAAGGTTTGAACAGGCCTGTGCGCACCTGGGTGTACGCGATGTTGTTGGTGCGCAACAGGTTGGGGCTGATGAGGATGTCTTTGTGGCGCATGAAATCGCTGCATTCGCGCGCCTCTTCCGGGAACAGCCCTTCCGCCATGCGCTCCATCTTGCCTTGGTCAGCGGGGGACACGCAGTACCAGACCTGCAAACACAACCATCATGGTGCAGTTATGGTTGAGGGAACAGCCCTTCCGCCATGCGCTCCATCTTGCCTTGGTCAGCGGGGGACACGCAGTACCAGACCTGCAAACACAACCATCATGGTGCAGTTATGGTTGGCGCCCCTGCTCTTGTGCCCTCCAATTGCCTTGGTCTGTAGGGGCCATTCAAGCCCACCACAAGCAGGCGCCCAAGCACAGGGTGGTGCAAACCTTCTGGTGCATGCAAGAAACAAACAAGAAGAGCACACCACCCCCTTCTTTCACAGGGGCTAGCAGCAGCAGTAGCAGCAGCGGCGGTCAGTTACATGCTGCACAGCCGGCCCTCGACATGCAGCACAGCCCTTTTGAGGTGGCCGCAGAGAACATAGATCACGGTGCAGGCAAGTATGAGATCCTCCGTTCAGGCGGCAGGAAAATCATGGGCAAAAGTCAGCTTGGACACGTGGATAAATTTGGACACAAGCCGCAAGTCGAGTCCGTGGTGAGTTTGCTCTCGTGTCAATGAGCATGAAAATGGGCAGAGAAACGAGCCATGAGCCCTGAGCATGTGCATGATCAAGAACATGGGCAGAATGATCCGCTGATCTTTTTCCATCTCATACACGTTTGTTGCCGGGGTGTACATGCTCTACAGTGAAGAGGTATTTATGCTGCATCTTCTTCAGGCACGAGACCCAATCTTTGTATGTTCAGATCTTTCAAATTCAAGATACGTCACAGGCTCACACAAAGCTTTCCCAGGCGAGGTGCCTTTCCTGGAGCAGCAAGCTGGTAGAGTGCGTGGCATGCATGCCCCCAATAGCTCGGTAGAGAGGAAACGTGTAGTATACGCTCGTGTTTGAGCAAGTTATCAAGGAACAAAAAACTGGTGCACAGATAGACTGGCAAGGGAACTCTATATGTGTTGTTTCGATGGTGCGGACAGCACAAGTTGGATGTAGTACACCAAGCAGGTGCAAATGGGGAGGTCATGCTTTCCAGGACATTCATAACAGAATCCCCTCACCTCACTAAAGAGAGCTCAACTCGCCACAATGAGTTCTCAATACATTGCCCAACTTTTACTTTCAAAGCCAGAGCTGCTCCTGCTCAGCCTCTGCATGCAGCCCGCACATTACCTTGGGAGCACCAAAGTGGTGGAAGTTGACGGAGTACAGGTCTGCATCTTCTTTGTGCCATCCAAAGAAGGAGCGCCACATGCCAAAGTATGTCATTGGGGTGGTCACGCCTGATGAAGTGTGATGTAGTGCGGGTTGGGATGAAGACCAGTGTTTGTAAAGAAGCAGGTGTACACACAGTTTGTCAATTAGGTAAGTGGGCATTGAAAGAGATCCCTACCTAGAGCAAACGAAAACTGAGCTATCAGATCAAACTCCAAGATGCAAAAACATGCTAAGTAAGGCCGGGGTGCATACTTGATGTCATAAAACTGGCTGTACCATGTGCTTGGGAGCAATCACAGAGAGGACAATAGCAGAGGGGGCTATCTGAGAATATGCCCAAATATGCTCCTTTTTTGCATTTAAAGTGCGCCCACCCGCAGCCATTTGATCCGATTGGGACAATTTTTGCTCTAGTGTAGCTGGCGTTACAAGCTACCAAAGCATATGCTCAGATTCTTGTAAGTCGCCCTGTGTGCTGAGTTAGACTGGGCTAAAGTTCAATGGTGCACGTAAACCCTAGTTCGGTGCTTTTTATGGGAAATTGGCTGAAATCACCATAAAACACTAACTACTGAGTCTTTTCTCCATTTTTTTGCAATGCCATTCTTTTGTAACTAGCACCTTAAATCACTAAAAATCACCCAATTTGGTACAGTGGGTGGTCAGATATGGAGTCTTGGTGATGACAACTAGGGTTTATGCCGCGGCCTATTAGGCATGGTCTCCATAACCGGGAACTTTGAAAACCTAGTGCTATAGAAAGCTACCAGATGGACCCAAGTTTCAAAGTTCCTGGTTACGGGAACCATATGCAAAGGAGCATGAAAAAAACACCTGATTTTGGGCCTCAGATAGCCCCCTCTGGGACAATACGCAAGCATACGCGCACACACACAGTGACTCTTTCATACACTGGTACTTGCTCAACATACACACACGTAGCGGCATAGGCACACCTGGGATTTCAGGCACCCCTTTGGTCTTGAGCAGGTCCCCCAGGTTTCTCAGGTTCCAGCCATAAGGGATGTGCAGGTCAAAGAAGGAGTAAGGTGTGTCAGCTCCATACCTGCAGGAAAAAGAGGGCCATCAGACAAAAGGCCAGGCTTTTCCAAACAATTTTCTCATCATGGTTAAGGGGTACCTGCATGGCATAAGAGGCCCCTAGTACTGAAGCTTTGGGTGTTGCGGTGTCAGTAAGCCACTGTATGCTAATAGCACCACTTCCACATGTGTGCCCACAAGTCCATACACAAAATGCACGCACGGCTTGCTGGCAGGCAGAGTGACTCAGGCTTCTTGTTGTTCCTGTGGGCACATGCTTAGGGTTGGCCCGTTCCGCATGCCAATACCGTATGCCCGTATATTTAGTGCTAAAAATTCCATGCATTTGCCGTATTATACGTACAAATACGTATAAAAAGAGGGAATTGGACAACCCTACACACGCTGAAACCAGAGAGAAAGCACTCACAGCTTGCAAACTCAAAGCAGAGCTTTTAATCCCAGAGGGGTCGACATTGATTAAGTGCCTGACAAACTTTTTTTGGCCTGCCAAAGCTTTCAGGGCAGTCTTTCCATGCAGGCTTGTTCTTTACGTGCCTCTGGGACAATCCTCGTCATAAGTTCAGGGGAAGATGCCCCCATGTGGGTGTGGCGGTGAGGGAAAAACAAAGCACGTGTATGCTGAGCTGTGGGAATGGGTCAACTGCCTTCCATCACGAGACCTGGGCATGCATGAGTACTAGGGGCATCACATGGGAGTGTGTCCTGCACCATCTGATGGCTGGGAGAGGGTGTTAGGTACTTCCGTCCCAAGCCAAAACAGGGTCCCAAATCCTCCCCCATTGCGACCACCTGGTCCACAGAACCTGTAGAACTGAACTAATAAACAATATAGGTGAAGGAATGGGGTTAGTTGGAGGCCAGGCTGCAACGGGATGTGCCAGAAACAGCTGAAATTTTGCTCAGGCTCCTAATGACCTTTTTGCACAATCCTGACATTATATGATATCCTAAAATAAAAGCTTGGCTCGGCACCGGCTTGCACTTCTAAATTGGATTGCTCCTTCTTAACAGACACTCTCCTGAAAGTGCATTCACATTCTGAATATGCACAGCATCGTTTTTTGTGTGTGTGAATAAAATATGTTGCATCGTTGAGGTTGGCAGGACTCAAAAGTTTCCAAAAGTCTCACCCGGTCTTGACCTGGATATATCTCATGAAGTCCCACACAATGGTCTTCCCCTTGGCTGAATGCCCCCATCTTAGCACAGATGAAACGGGTGGTTACAAAGGGCCTGAGGACTGGGCATCTTAAAATCTCTGTGCATTTCCCATACAGGCTGCATCACGTATTTAAAAGAGAGAACATTGTTGTCTCAATTTCTTAAAACTTGGGGGGATGAGTGTGCACGTCTCACGGCACACACACATATACATACCAGGCCTTGGTGCAGTCAATTCTAAGAAACAACCATTACTTTTTAGAATATTCAAATCCTATGTTCAAGCTCTTGATAATTCGCAACCTCGACAGAGCTTGTGTGATGGGCTAGAATGCCTCCCCTCATGGAGCCATTGGGTCAGACAGTTCCTGGAGCCTTCACAGATGCAGGCACGAGCTCCATTTCTTTGTTAGTGAGCTCGCTGGCTGGCCTGGCCACGTTTAGGAAGATTGAATGCCAACTTGGCATTGCCAAGGTTCATCGAGGGTACAACTACTCAATTGGGCCAGCTGCACAACTCACATTAAGGAAGCACGTACGCCAAGGCCCATTGAGGGTACAACTACCCTTGAGTAGTTGGGCCAGCTGCACAACTTTACTCACATTGAGGAAGTGTGAATGCCAGGCCTCCTCGAGGGTGTCACTTCTCAAGCCAGCTGCACAACTTCACTCACATTGAGGAAGTGTGAATGCCAGGGCTTTTCGAGGGTGACACGTCTCAAGCCAGCTGCACAAACCTACTCACAGTGGGGGGTTCAGGGTGACTGACGACCAAAAGGAGCGTTCCATGATGTCCTCGCCATCATGCAAGGCCCTGTCACAGTGTGAACCATGGCACAAGAGGAAAAAGAGGGAAATTGGTTTCAAATCAACTTGTAAGCGTCAGTGGCATTTGAAGAAGTATGCTGGCATAGCTTTCATTACAAAACCATGCATGGCCCTGGGGACCGAGGTAAAGGGATCCATCCAGTGGATGAGCGCATGCAGATCAATGCAATGCATGGAGAAACTCATGAGCAAAGGTTGTTCTGACAAGTGGTTTGCCCTCCTGAGCAATGCAAGGCACCCCCCACCATGCACCTTGCAAAACTCCTACTTGCTGTTGACCGGCATCCCCCTTTCCCCTGCCACCCCCCTCTAACTTCCTTGCACCTGCGAGACTCCAAACGCCGTGACGTCTGGCTGACAACCCCGCCTGCCGCAGCACTGCCTGCCTGTCCTTTGTGGCCAATGATTCGGTCAGCCTCTTGCAGTGTGATGTCCCGGAACTCAGACACTTGCAGCGGCTTGTGCTCCACAAACATGCACCTGTGCAGGAAGGAATCACGCATCGGCAACAGACAGGCACACATCTGCTGCCCTGTACTTCCAGAAAAGCTCAGAGCCCGCCCCCCGCTCTAGCCCAAACATGCTTGGTTCTGTTTTGCCGAGCCGTACTTGCATGCATCAACACATTTGATATGCTGGAACCGCTTATGTCCTGGTGCTGAAGGACGTGGAGTGTCTGGAGAGAGTCGGGTGCGAGCAAGCACAGCAGCAGCTGCTCAGTAAACGGTCCACCGCAGAGGAGGAAGTTTCGATTAGCTAGTAAAGGACACAAACCATGCGTCATTACAGCCGTGATGCACGGCCCATGACACAGCGCAACTGCTGCAATATCTAGGCAAACCATGGACATAAGAGCCATGGCCAAAGTTGGAATGAAAACAGCCTGATGAAGACAGCACCTGCAAACCCATATCCTGAAAAATGAGCTTTTTGCATGCAACACCTCACCTGTAGGCCCCCCTCTGGCCAAAGGCATGCTGCCTGATGGGCGTATCGATGCGCACAGACTTCAGGTCTGGGAAGTTGTTGCGCCTGGGTCGCCAGCCGGGGGGAGGTACCACCTACAGCGAGAGCACGAGCGCTATGAAGTTAGTGCTGACACAGGCAGAATATGCCAGCTGGATGCACTGGCCAAGTGAGAATGGGAGAAGCAGAGGCTTTGTTACCAAGCGTCCAGATAGTGCGCGAGAACCTCATGAAAACTGGTTGAAATATTTGAGGTGAAAATGTTGACACTGTTGCTACAACTATGGCATCGCACTAGCAGCAACAACACCCTTCAATGGCACATAACTTGCATGCATTCCTTGCTAAATCTTTCCTTAATCTAAGGGCATAGCATTTGCAACATTTGCAACCCACTAAAAATAGTCATTGAAGAAAAAAGAAAACCATGAGAAAACCGTTCGGCATGCCGCGGAAGCTGGCTGTGGCAATGACTAAGCTACATTAAATGTAATGCACGCTAAATGCAGCACAAAAGCCTACCCCCTTGCATGCAACAGTCAATTAAGCACACTGTAAAAAAGAAAAGAGCAATAAGCATACAGGAACTGCAGGCAACCTTGTAGCCATGGCCTGCATGAGCAGCTCCCCAGAAGTGACGATGCTTTCAGGTACAGAAAAAACTCGTTGCACACAAAGCTGTGGACCAGCATGCACTGGTGTGTATGTGTTGATGTCATGACTTGAATTGAACAGGTTGCCCAATGACCTAATGCAGCAATGGCCCTAGCACACACCTTGAACATGGGCAGCCCGGGGTCTTTTCTGAACACTTCTGAGACATACTCCACAAAGGGCTGCCTGAACTCTGCCTCCGTAGGCCGCAGGGTCGGGCACCAATTGGGCCCTTGCTCTTTCATTGCTCCGTAGTTGGGTGGTTTGTTCCACTGATAGGATGGTGTTAACTGGGCTGATAGAGTTGCTGCCTAGTAACAAGGTGCAAAAGCTGGCAGGATAGAGAGGAGCTCTGGAAGGGAGGTGTGTTACAAGAAGCTGATGGGAGTGCTTTAGCTGGGCCCTGCTTGCTCGCGTGTGTGAGTGACCCCTCGGCTACATGTAGATGTCCTGCATGGCACAGTTTGCAAATTCATCGTGTTGTTAGAATGCATGTCGTCTGGCCGCACTCCCCCGTGCGTCCCGATAGCAACAACAGAGAATACGCAACGCAGGAAGAACAGCAGAACAGGAACCGAAGGCCTACACATGCACGCTTTCGTGCTAGGACGAAAAACAATCAAACGCATCTTGTCCGTGAGCCGAAGCACGACAGGACAGCGAACAACAAGAAAGGCGTACAGCAAAGGTAATCTGTGCGATGCAGAGAGTCGCATAGCTCGAGCACACGGTTGTTGCACGACCAATGAGTCGAACATGGTGGCCACCCGACTCGGTGCACGCCTTGCCTGCAGGAGGAGCGGGGAGCTGCCTGCACCAACCTGCTGATACGAAGACGCTGTGCGTTCCTGGACCCAGGAAGCGACTCAATTGCTCCAACGTCCTTGTACATCAATCGTTTACTAATTGAAGAAGAGGGCGAGGATGTATTTGCGGGCACTCATTATTACAATTCAGATCAATAGGAGAGAGGAAAAAGCCTTTTACAAATTTTACGACATCCGGAGTTTTCTATTTTTTTATCGCGATTTTAAAACAAATCCAAAAGCCTGGCCTGGCTTGTGCGTGCCTCGCTGGGAACCGCAGCAGCTGGAAAGCTTCCTGCATCAAGGTAGTCTCCTTGAGCAATTGAGAATTGAGAATTGGATGGCATAATTTTGGGCTGCTTGTGCCTGCAAACTCTTGCGTGCAGCGCTTGCACGCGCTTGCAATTGCACGGTTGCAACCTTCCAGCTAGCCATGCATTTTGGCAGCGCTCCTTCCCCTCAGCCTCCCCAAACCAAATCAGCTCTTCCCTCACCAAAAATATCGGTGTAAGTACTATGATGAACATGCACGCAGGAGGCACGCTGAGCCCTTTAGCTTTCAAGTTCGAGGCGAGATCTGACTGGGCGAGCACGATGCGCGGGGGACACAGCTGCACAAGGCTGCAGCTGCTGAAGGCCGTATTAACTGTCACTTTGATTACACAGCATCCACATGTTCAAGCATCCGTGGAGCGCCTAGAGCTGCGAGAGCGTGCAGAACAGCAAGCAAAAATTTCAGCACATGTCCATGCGAGGCGCAGCAGCGACTGGCAAGAAGGGCATCTTACAAGCACAAAGCCTCTCTCCTTTTCTTCAGAGCTAGGTGGGTTTGTATGGATGGCATATTTCTTTTCACATGGGCTGTTTATCAGCAATTGCAAGGAAATTTCGATGTCCCAATCTGAGGGAAGTGTCGTGGAGTGAATAAAGCCAGGATTAAAAACCCGGTAACTGCCTTAATCACTTGACCAGTCCTGTAGGTACAGTAATTAGTGGTGATGAAAGCCAAAGCACACATATTTTCCCAGCGCAGTACAGGTGCTTGCACTCGGTTGTCTCTTTTCATAAGTCAAAATAAATGATAATTAGAGTATGTAGCTACATACTCTAATTACCTATAGGTTGCTGCTTCAGCTCTCATATTAAAGTGCAACACCAATGGGGATGTGATTGAGAGTAAAAACAGGCAGCAAGTTGAGAGACACACATTCTTTTATAAGCTAGCCTTCTCATACAATGCCGCACAATGCCCCAGGTTATGATGATGACGATGTACAATCCTATAAAGGAGGCGGTCGCCATCTACAACAAGCTGCACCACCACCACCCATCTCTCCGCCTCCTCCCCTGGATCCACCACAATCGCCCAGCCCAAGCCCCCCCCCAAGCCCCTCCCCAAGCCCCTCCCCAAGCCCCTCCCCAAGCCCCCCCCCAAGCCCCTCCCCAAGCCCCTCCCCAAGCCCCCCCCCAAGCCCCTCTCCAAGCCCCCCCCCAAGCCCCTCTCCAAGCCCCCCCCCAAGTCCCTCCCCAAGCCCCCCCCCAAGCCCCTTCCCAGACCCCTCTACAGGACCTTCTCCAAGCCCTTCTCCAAGCCCTTCTCCAAGCCCTTCTCCAAGCCCTTCTCCCTCCCCTTCTCCCTCCCCTTCTCCTAGTCCAACACAGCCACCCCAAATGCCGCCCCCTCCACCTGGAGCAGGAGGAGGAGGAGGTGGAAAAGGGGGAGGGGGAGGGAGTCAAGGTGGTGACCAAGCAGGAGATGGTGTACCAAATGAAGATGATGACCAAGGTAAGGAACAAGGACCAACGCGTGCACAAATTGTTTCCTACTGTCAAGATGCAGTTTCAAAGCCTGTTTTTAGACCGAGGCAATGCTAGATACATGAAGAATGCCAGGTATGAATGCCAGAAAGTTCAACGTCTAGCAAGAGCATTCTACAACTGCAATCAATGCCAAAAAGAAAATGGTGGAGGGGACTCACGGCTCTTCTGAGCCAATGTGTCTCCTCTTCCTTAATTGATGTAGGGAGAGTTCCCTCAGCCTACGTAGCTTTCTTTTCCAAAAAAAAGTTAGACTTTTAGCCTGTTTAAAATATTTTCTTGTCACCCGTGCCCAGGACTAGTAATGCCCCATAAGGGCCTCGGAAAAAAAAGAGTATTTGAGTGTATGGAAAAGGAGAGCAGAAAGGGCAGGAGCAAGGACATCAAAGGAGGAGAGGCAAGGGAAGCAGGGTCCAACAGAAAAAAGGCAATATGTTATCAAATATCATTAAACGTCAGATTTGGAATTCCAAGGAATGCATCAGGGTACGAAAAAGGAATGAGACAGGCATGTTGAAGGTGTGTTCCAAGAAAATGCAACAGGTCGAGCGAAGTGCTCTGGAAAGACCGTCCATACAGCTACTATAAATGGTTGTCTGGTAATAACATCTCGACCTAGGGCAGAGTTGTGGCAACTTTAGGCCAACAAAACTCAAAGGCCAACCACTGGTGAATGACATTCAAGCACACAACAACCTTGATCAGATCAGTAAGGTCTGGATCTGCAAAGATCTGCCAAACTTGCATGTAAATTCTATGCTCATTTAGTTGAGTGCGCATTCAAACTTACCACTACTAGATGTGCCATTGCAAGCAAAAGCAGTTTTCAAAACCAAGCACTGGACCTTTTTGTTGCTAGGAACCCTCCGAATCCGCTTGAGATTTCCTTTTTACCTCATGGTGAAGGGGAATCACGACTCTTTGGGCTTAGTGTCTCCTTTTCCTTGAATTAACGCAGGGAATATTGTGCCTTAGCAGTTTTTAACCCTTTCAAGCATGAAGGTGGGAACCTCTCATAAAGCTTATTACAATCATGAACTGCTGTCCATGGTGCTATCACAGGCTCATCTGCAGCAAGCACCATTGCACCAGCAGTTGTGGTACCCGTCGTCGTGGTCGTAGCCGTGGGCATCGCTGCAGTGTGGTTGGTGCGCAGGAGACGCGCAGCTGCGGCCTCAACGAAGCCTGCACCAGCTCAAGAACAAAGTGCAGTAACAATTGATGTAGAACCAGAACCTGTCGATGACCTACCTCCAAGCACATACATGCGAGTGCATCAAAGCAAGAAAAAGAGCAGACGGAACATGACGTCCCCTTACCCTCGTTGAGGACAAAGTACTGGCATTGTTTTGGGGTTGCAGTTGTCCTGATAAAGACTCATGTACGCTTTTGGATGCAGATACAGTTGTGTTTGTGACAACATGTTTTTATTGGAACACTTTTATTCTATCTCCATCCTTCATTTTTAAGCTCCGGTATTTGGCTTCAAGCCAAGAAATTTCATGGCATTTCTTAACAAGTTTGACATAAAGAAAAACTCCTAGGTACATGTACTAAATGCTCTGAAGTTTTCCCAATCCTCACAGTCAACACCATGATCGTTCCAGAAAGGATCAGCAATTGAAATCCTTGGAACCATTGCTGTTCTTTGATAACAGAACAGAAGGGCAGAACAGATGAAAAACAACTCAGGCATTGTAACCATTTGCTGGCTTTAAAAAGCAGTCAGACCTCAAAATCACTCAAGCCTGAGCCTTGAGAATGGATCTTCTATACAATATTTTAATGAGATAGAACTGTTTCAAGGTTGCACGCTAGTGTGCTACTGTGGCAAAATCGTAGCATAGCGTAGCCGTAGCCAGCCCCCGTAGCATACCAAGTGGCCTCCTCACTTTTTCAAAAATTTCAGACTGACAGCACAGGTTGCAGATTTCATGGTCATGAGATTAGGGATGAATCTTCCTCAAATGCATAAAAGTTGTGTACTGCTGAAAAAGTGCTACTGTCGGATCGTAGGCTATAGCATTGAAGAGGCCGTATACGTAGCGTGCAACCCTACGTAGCGTGCAACCCTGAACTGTTTTCAAAGACCTGCAGCAATGCAATTGAATAAAAGTTTTTGAACAAAGGCGTGGCGTGCCCTCCTTAGAGCCTAAAGCGATCTAGTACAACTAGATGCTGACTTCAAAGTGGATTCACTGGATATTGATTCGCTGAATATTGAAGCTTCCCAAACTCGCAAATTGTTAGCAAATTGCGACAGTCCCTTCGCAAGCAAATTTATTAGCCAATTGCGACAGGGGCGATGACCAATCCCACATCAAAGGTGCGGTTACAGGATACTGCACCCCACACTTTAATTCTTTTTTTGTTCGATTCTGTAATTTACAAGAACTGCGATGACACTCTTAAAGTAGGGGGGTGTGCCGAAGTGGTTTGCCCTTGGGGTAGTTACCGTCTGGGGACTTAGGCAAATTCAGGGCGCAAAAACTGACCTTCCCAAATTTGCCTGAAACTTTGTACCTAGGGTAAAATGGATATTCCAAAAACATCTGCATACTCAGATTTGTGAAATTCTGAAGGGTTAAGTATTGCAGCGCCCTGCTGGCTGCCTGAGTCCCACTTTTGGGGGTGTCCTCTTGGAGGGCACATGCAATGCTGAACATGCTACACTCAAAACTTTCACTCCTAAGTAAAATGGGTATTCCAAAAAACATCTGCATACTCAGATTTGTGAAATTCTGAAGGGGTAGGTATTGCAGCGCCCTGCTGGCTGCCCAAGTCCTACTTTTAAGTGTGTCCTCTTGGAGGGCTCATGCATTGCTGAACATGCTACACTCAAAACTTCCACTACTAATTAAATGGGGTAATTCAAAAATATCTGCATACTCAGATTCATGAAATTCTGAAGGGCTAGGTGGTGCAGCGCTCTGCTGGCTGCCCAAGGCCTTATCTTGAAGCATGTCCTCTTGGGGAGATCATACATTTCTGGCCTGGGTTTGCTAAAACTTTATTTCTAGGGTAAAATGGGATGTCTGAAAAACAACTGCATGCTCAGATTAAAATTGATAGCAAGAGAAATTCACTTCTTGGATGTATGAAGCATCAGGAAAATTGAACAACACAAATAGGCTGACTTCAATGTTTGCAACATTCTGTTTTGTTAATGAGTATTGGAGGCCTCCTTTCCCTTGTAACCTTAAATGAGTAATCATTTGAATCACATGCAGCCAATCAAGGTTTCTGTCAATCAATATGCTTGTCAATCTTAACATCAGCCAATCAATATGCATCTTCATCTCAGCCATTCAAGGCTTGCAACATTCTCATTTCTGTCAATCAATCAAGGTTTGCAACATTCTCATTTCTGTCAATCAATTTGCATCTCAATCTCTTTTCAGCTATCCACCCATCCATCCATCCTTCCTGCCAACAATGCCCCCACTTCAAGACTCATGCCAGCGTGATTCCACGGGTCCCTTGACACTCTTCACATCGCAAAGCTTGGTCACAGCTTGGCAACACATTTGTGTGAATTCTGTAAACTCTTTGTGACCGGGAATGGCAGCAAAATTGGGAGACCTGCCTGACAGTGGAGCCGCTGCCAGTAAAATGGAGCTCAACATGCACAACATTTGCTTACACCAGTGTGCATCAAAGGGCACGTAGACAACCTTGCATGCCTCAATCTCCCAACCAGCCAAGAGACAGTGAGGAAGGCCAGCAGCGAGCATCTGCACCTGACACTGCACAAAGTGACTGACTTTGACACCCTCATCAGCCAATGCCTTTTTATACGGGCTCCAAATCCAGCCTCTACCATCATCCTTCTCCAGAAAAGGGCAAGCACACTTCAATTCAAGTAGCACTTCATGGCAATTGGCAACCAATTTGGCATCTGGCGAGGCAGCAATCACATATGGTGTAGACGGCTGGCAAAACACAGTCCCTTCCAAAAGAGGATGGTCCTGCTGCACAAAGAGTAGACCTTGCTCCAAAGCACAAGCATTTGAATGAATTGGTATGTTGAGCTTGGAGGCCATGTGTGAGCTAATTTCAGGAAAACTTTCCAGCACAGATGCAACACCATTCAACTCGTGACGCATACCCCATTTAAGCATAAAAGATGAGCTCAAACGCATGTGCTCCTCCTGCCTACCAAAAAGCCTGCTGAATTGCAAACTTGATGCCTCATGGTTGCTGGTAGGAATGATACCAAGCAAGGAAGGAATGGTAGAAGCTGTGCATGTGCCTGCCCGGAGTGTGTGCCATGGCTGCGTGCCTTGCCGAAAAGAGGGGGCAAACTGTGCCCATTCTCGGAGGTATGCAGCTCGGGCTGTCAGCTCAGATGGGGCACAAGGAATGCTTGGCCCAAGAAACGAATGTGGCATAGGGGTGAAGGATGGCACAGTAGAGGCATGCAAAGCATACAGCTCAAGGTTGGGGCTCCGACCCATGTGCTTCACCTTTTGCTTGCTCTGCTTCTTGGGGAGGGGAGAGTAGTTGTTGACAGGCTGCGCTTTCTCAAAAGCTGCTGACATGAGTGCTGCACCCCGGCTGGCCCCTGGCTGCTGCTTGGGCAACTTGGGAAAGGCTGACTTCTTGAGTGACTTGGGTCTGCCCACCTGCACACACACATACAAAAACACCCACACAAAGCATTAGGCCCAAGAATGACCTTGTGCCTGTACCCATGGTAGACACTGCACCTCAACAAAAGGCATCATAACAATCTGAACCTCAGATCCTAACAGCAAGATGCAAATACAATTTAAAACAAGGAGCAGCATTAGAAAAAAGATGCATTCAATGCATGCATTCTCACCACAAACAAATGAAAAAATACAGCCTGAAAAAAAAAGGTGCATTTTATACATGCATAGGCACTACAAAGAGGTAGAAATACCCACCTGCTTCAAGCCGCCCCAAACTTGGCTGGTAAAGGCTTTCGTTTGGCGCGTGGTGCTATTGCTGGCACGCATGACCCTCTGCCTTTTGGCTGGTTGGCTGGAGCCCATGGGCTGCCTCATCATGCGCTTGCTGGCTGCATTCACTGTTGCTGCTGGGATCTGTGCTGAAATGATGGGATGGCATGGTGGGCTCAACCTTCTCGAGTGCCCCAAATATTTGACGGTCATGCCACCTCTGACCAAAGTATTATGGCTGCTGTACTCAGTGCCTGTGAAAGCTTGATACTCAGACTTAAGCAGCAAAAATGACGACCAGTCCTTGACAATATATATATTACATGGCAACTCCCATCCAGCATTGTTTCCAAACAGATGACAGACTCATTTAAAATAGGGGATAAAGCATTTTTAAATTGCTCCACAAACTCAGCCCCTTTCTGGGATGGCAGCTCAGAGGATGATGGAGGTGGGAACAGCTTTTCAAGTTCAGGACCGTGATCTTTCCAAAAAGCCGAAACTCGACCTGAAAAGGCAAGGAAACAACCCTGTCCACTGAAGCACAAGGTCAGCAATGCACATGTGCAAGCCTGTACAGCACTGTTGCACATGCTCCATTTGCATGCTTGCATACTCACATCTGTCAGCAACCTTGCTGAGCAACAGCTGCAAGCCTTCCCAACACCGAATAAAGACCTGCAGACGACCCTTGCCATCAACCTGATGCTGGGTGAAGAGATTCTTCTGCTGCACAGGCAATTCCTGCTTGTAACGCCTGAATCTGTTGCTGCCCGCAGTCAAGTCCTCAGCTGACAGCTCAAATATAGGTGCTTCTTCCAGTAAGGGCTGTGGCAAGGGATACTTCCACAAGTATGCCAAGAAAAAGGTAACTTGCATGCCAAGCCCAGCAACTACACCTTTAAGCCTACCCATCCTGGCAAGGCTCGCGATGTTAAGGGCTAATGTATATCCAAAATAATTACAGAATCGAACAAAAAAGGAATTAAAGTGTGGGGTGCAGTATCCTGTAACCGCACCTTTGATGTGGGATTGGTCATCGCCCTTGCGACAGTCCCTTCGCAAGCAAATTTGATACCGTAACACCTACATAACATTGAAAAATATATTGTATAGAAACTCCGCGTTGTGGAGGAAAGAAAAGTGGAAGGAGACGCCAGGAATAACGTAACAAAAAAATGGCCTCTATCCACTTGTGCTTGTCAGTCTTCTTGGTCAATATATTCCTCACAATATGTGCAGCAAACACCCTGCATCCAGTACAAACAGGTCAGTGTAACAGCGGTGCTGCACAAGATGCAAGCATGCAAGCAAGGTCCTGCAGAGCTGTAACCGGATTTGAATACATTTGAATGGCAAAATGCCTTCCTCAGGCAATTCTGTGCCTGGAGTGACATAGTGAAGTGCGCGCGCGCACGCACCCACCACACACACACACACACACACACACACACACACACACACACACACACACACACACACACACACACACACACACACACACACACACACACATACACACACACCGCGCGCGCTTACGGTGCAGCATGCAGCACTCACGCATGCAGCACGCATGCAGCACGTCACATGCACGCACGCATACAGGGAGACAGGATAGGGCAAGCGAGAGTGCTGAAGACCCAGAACCATCCCTGAATGAATGCCTTGTCAACCCCACCCCACATAATATTCCATGTTTGTCCAAGCTCTATATATGCATTGCTGTTGCTTCTGTCAAGGAGATGGGGCAATGTATCATGACATGCATAGCACATTTATCTGTGAGGGCTTGCATATTCAATGGCCACTAAGATCATTCAGGTATTTAGAAGGCATTAGCTTTATCAAGTTGCCCTCTCTTGAAAGGCTCCCTGCATCTGGTTTGTAAGGGGGAGTTGTTCTGTGCTAAGTCCACGTTGCCTTGCAATGCAAATCTAACATTCAAATACAAACTCGTTGGCTGGGGGACAACTCCAATCACCAGCATTGTTTGGAGTGCTAGAGTGCTGAAGTGTCTAAATGATCTTCAGCATTGCAACAAGCTGTGGCCCTTTCCAGCATTGTCGATACGCTAATATTTGAGACTTGTGTGGAAGCAATATTCCTTTGCAATGCAATGCAGACTCTGATTCATCAGAAGCTCCCCTTCAAGGAACATCTGGAAGACAACTGTTAGACAAAACTCAAATTACAAGGTATGCTCCATGGATACAAGAGAACAGTGCAAGAGGTCCTGGGCAGCCAGTCTTTCGTGCAAGGATTGTGTGTGTGTATGTGTGTGTGTGTGTGTGTGTGTGTGTGTGCGCGCGCACGCGCGCACACGCACGTGTATGTGTATGTTTCTATGAGATGGTTTTCTGTGTTGCAGAATCGGCAACCGCTTTTTTCCCAGGATTCTCATTTAAAGCATAGTGAACAGCTTGTCTGGAAGTGGCTGCCCTTGGAAGTTCCATTTAGGCTTTGAACATCGTAGATCCTGCATAGGATATTTACAGCAAAGATCTGCAACTTCTTGTCCCTACTTTGTTCACAACTCGTAAATAGGACGGTTTTTCCCCTCAGTACCCTCTGCAGTACCCTTCCCGCATACTCCAAGCACTACCCATCCACGCTATAGTGTGCCTGGTTCATCCTTTGCCCATCTCCTTGAGGGTATTGAGAGTGGGGGAAAAAGAAGCTGGCAAGTTGCAGTCAAAACAATCCTGCCGCATCGCCATACAAGTACCAGAGTGTACAAACCCTCATCATGCTTAACCCCTTGCACATAAAAACCCAATACCCCTGGGCGACGATCTATAGTCAATGAGCGCTCAATGGGGCGTGTCAACTTGGCTGTCAATACTAAGCACATGCAGCATGAGCGTGGCACCCGTCACCCTCATTGCCTCAAGAGGCCTTCACCCAACGCCCCCCCAAGGACAATAACAGCAATGACGAAAACACGAGCAACATCAGCAACAACAGCCATAGTGCATACTGCAAGAACCTTGGCCATAAAGTTGGGGCATGGCAGAGCATGGAAAGAAATGGGGGGGGCTGTTTGCTTCCCTCCATGGTTTCATTGTGCATGCCTGTTGAATTGCTGCCAGCTCTCAAGCATGTGTCACAGGGAAACAAATGGTAAATCCTTGTTTTGAACTTTCAGCAAACTTACAACCTTAACCTGTTCAAAACCTGACCTACATTGGCCTTGCCCTGCCCGCACTGCCACCAGTGCCTGCAGTGCCATCAGTGCCCCCAGTGCCACTTGTGCCTTTGTCTTTGTGGTACATTGTTGTGATGTCCTTAATTCCGTCAATCAAGCGGTTCGCGTTATCACCTTTCTACCGATGGAGATTCTTTGTAATAAAACACACAGAGTATTTAACTCAATGGCATGCAAACACACACACTGTCACCCTGTGTACCATTGAAGGAAAATACTAACATAAAATGGCTGCGGAGAAGGGAACTCTTACTCACTACTACTGTGCTGAATGCCATCAAGTGCACACAAACTCAGCACGGTGGCTTCGGTTCGCAAAAGCTTAAAGCTCATGGCGGCCGTGCCCATGATGATTGTGGGCCCAGGGAATCGGTGGAGGCGCCGGGTGCAGGTGCAAGGTGCATCAGCAGGTTGTCTAATCTACGAGTGTCGGATGCCAGAATGCTTTCGTGTTCTGCTGCCTGCCATCTCCTTTGCTCACAGGAGCATCTTGGTCTACGTTGACAAAGCCGCATACCCACCTGATGATCTAGGTAGGATGACTCGAGGATGATGTGGTTCCAAGCATGCACAACTCCTTGCACGTATGGTTTTCAAGAGTGCATGCCTGGACAAGGAAAGCTTTTCACTGTCAGTTGTGCAGACCAGGCACCACTTGCTCAAGCAGCACACCAGCCAGAGTTGCTGCAAAAGCACAGCTATTGGCGACTTGCCCAAGTGCTGGAAAGACCGGGCTTACTCGGTGCCTGCTCCGTATTTGTATCCAGTAATCAAGGAGGTTCTTTTTCGCTCAACATGCCTGCTCAACAGCAAAAAGCAGGCCATGGATAGCTATTGCATAGCGCTTGTAACAAAGTCCTCGCTAGAGCCAACAATTATGAAGTGCCTTTGTTCTTCCTTCTCCGCCTTGCATTACACTGATGCACTTTTGGCTTGCCATGTTCCAAACGCCACTGAGTGCAGAGTGGTCTGGATCTGGGAGTGAACCTGACAATGAGAGCTACAAGAATTTCACGACCCAGGTCATCTCAGCTGTGTACTTAGAAAAAACACCCGAAGAAGCAGGCGTGACTGCTTCAATCACAAAGGTGGGCCCTCAGATATGCCATGTCATGCACATATGCACAGTCGCAAATGGACTGTGTGTGTTAGTGTGAGCTTGGCTTTGTTTGGCACAGTTCCTTTGGTCTGGTATCTCAAAACCATTCCATCACAACAATTGCTTACACGACCATTATGATGCACATCAATGCGTATAATTTGGGTGCCTTGCAGGTAGAAAGGCGGCACCCTCCAAGAAAGCAGCAGATGTGCTCGACAACTCCTGGACTCTTTGTCTTCAACCTAGACATGAGCTTTGATTTTGATCAGCTGTCCGGTGACAATGCAGAACGGGCGGTTGACTTTATGGAGGAGAGCATAAAAAAGATGCTGAGGTGAGGCAATCATCAATGGGCTGCTGCATGCAACTCACAGGTGCTGATGAACAGGAGCTCATAATCCAAGGCTGTTATTAGCACATGTCAGACAGTAGTTATTAGCACATGTAAGGCGGTAGAAGAGATGACTAAACAATATTTTGATTTGTGGAGTGTTTGCTGAAAAATAATTCCATGAACATGAATTTTTTATTAATTGAACATGGGAGGTGTTTGTCTTCGAGCAATAAAGGGTCTCTTAGGGCATGGCATCTTTAGGGCAGATCCTACATGAGGAGTCTCACAAGCTGCAGACACAGCCAGCTTGAAATGAACTTGCCCTCAAAAAATCCAATGACACGTCGAGACTGGGTTTGCAACAGTTGTAATGCAAGATCAAATCTCTTTCAAAATGTCTAATGCTGACGGAGCCCTGCATGGTAGTGCGCAGCGTGCATGATCTGGACGTATGCTGGTGTGTGGCACACCCACTCAAATGCCTGCTCCCTGCGTACAGGTGCCTACCTTATCACCTATCAAATTGGACGGAGATGAGGCAGGAAACATTAGATGCTGTGCCAAGTCTGGAGTCTCAGACTTACAGTGATGACAGCCTACCTGAGTACCTGTTACAGGGCACATTTGACTTTAAAGCCATACGTGTGTATGATGGAGACACTATCTGGGCAGCCGTCATTGTGCGAGACCAAGCATGGAAGATCCAATGCAGGCTGCTCGGCATTGACGCACCAGAAATGCCAAGCAGGTGTGTTCATCGCAACTGTTTTGGGCTTCCTCCATCTTTTTGGTGGCATTGGTAGCCGCATGATGAAAACCTTGGAGCAAACCATGCGGTGTCGGTTTCAACTGTGTTTTACTTTCCTCATCTTGGTGGCATTGGTGGCCATACAAAACTGCCTCAGTGCAGGTCATATGGGCTTGCCTGGCTACAACAGCGGGTAATGCTTTAGGTCCTATCCCTACAAACATTCTGCATTTGTGCATACAAGGTTTACAAGGTTTTTAAGGATAAGGCCTTCAGTCAAGTAGTGCGACTGCTAGCCTGCTCATAAAAAGGCAATTAATTTGTGAAGGAAAAAAGGAATATTGTTGTTGTTCTGGTTCAAAAAAGCAGACACATCATGAGATCCTGCCTGTGAGAACAAGGGAGCATATTTCCTGCAGAGAGAGACCACCTGGGGATGTGTGCAATGAAAGAGGACATGTTGTTCATCCTGGACATCATCATCAGCCTCACAAAGGTCACAGTTTGGGGAAGGCCTGTGATTTCAAGTTGCATTTGTGCATACATGCTCCTCCCACATCCCACAGGACCAGCCTTGATACAAACATGCTGCATCCCCAGGCACCAATGGGTGTAAGGTGGAAGGCATGCTGCCCCCATAGACACTCTCTGCAGTCATGCATCCATGCTCCTCCCACAGGACCAGCCTTGATGCAAACATGCTGCATCCCCAGGCACCAGTGGGTGTAAGGTATAAGGCATGCTGCCCCCATACACGCTCTCTGCAATCATGCATCCATACTTTATATGCATTACTGTTCCTTCCCCCTCATATGCATTTTGTTTGCCACAGGAACGCTGACGCAATGGACACCAAAAACGCGTTTTTTGCACGAGACCGGCTTGTTGAGCTGCTTTATATGCATTGCTGTTCCTTCCCCCTCGTATGCATTTTGTTTGCCACAGGAACGCTGACGCAATGGACACCAAAAACGCGTTTTTTGCACGAGACCGGCTTGTTGAGCTGCTTTATATGCATTGCTGTTCCTTCCCCCTCGTATGCATTTTGTTTGCCACAGGAACGCTGACGCAATGGACACCAAAGATGCGTTCTTTGCACGAGACCGGCTTGTTGAGCTGCTGACTGGAATCAAGATTGATTACAGCCAGACGTTCACAGACACGTCTGGCACGCAGCTGCCCAGCCTCTCCACCAGCAACCTGCAAAAAAAGATTGATCAGGTGGGTCAGACTTCTAGATTTTTCAAGTATAGTACACTGTTTTAGAGTCACAGTGCTAAAACTCCCTTTACAAAGAAATAATCATTGTGTGACTTGTCCTTGCTTGCGCGTGGTTATCAGGAAAACAAGGTGACCATCCGGCAGGGACTGACCATTGATGGGACAGGGAAGTTTGGCAGGTACCTTGCAAAATTGAAAACAATAAACGGGACGGATGCAGCAGACACGTTGCTTGCTGAAGGACATGCGGTTGTCTTTTGAGGCAATAGGGGCACCACCTGAACTAAATGCTATGTGCCACTAGTCAGAAAGAGACAAGGAGGTTTGGTTTGATCTGGTTAGAGGCTTGTTCAGCGATGTGTGGGTCGTGCTGGGCCAGAAGTTTGCACTGCTTACACCCATGTGCACAAAACCCAACCCGTGAGAGCTTTTGCTGACTTCTTTGGCAATCATGTTTTTGCTAGCAATGTTGTGATGTTCATTTTTAACGGCAGAAATGACCGGACATTTGCAACCTGAGAAATTGTGAAGCACACTATCTAACTGACGACAGCCTTGGAGGGGGCATAAAGGGCTGCTGCTGAATTCTTTGGAGTGAACTGCATGTTTTTGATTGTAGAGGTTGCCTGCTGGTATTGGAAGATTGTGCAATTCATCCGATTTGAGAAACAGGACATGTTCTGGAAGGCGTTGCTGATGCTCTTGTTTACAGGAGGTAGCAAACTCTGGTAATAAGTGTAGTGGTGTCTATCTCTCTGTCTGCATGTCTAAGCCTGAGTTTTGCATGCTTGTGGGATTTCCAAGCGTCCTTAAGGTCTGGGAGATATCAGGTTGGGAGTAAAGGTTCAGATGTGCTCGGTCCTGCCTCTTTCCGAGCCATCCCAGCAATGTTGCCTGCAATATTGTATGAAGGGTTGCCGTCTGGGCCGATGTCAGGGATTTTGGTATCGGTCAGGTTGTTGCTTTTGAGGCTAGCATGGTATTTAACGATTATACCTTGCGCATTTGTTCCCAGCTATTCCAGCTTGAGATTTGACCTTGTAGACCAAGTCATGACCTTAAGAGTTACGGGCAAGGAACAGTCTTCAAAACACCTCCCTGCACGTGATGCCTGTGATTCTTTGGGTACAAGATTTGTTTTTTACATTGGTGTAGCAGCAGTTTCTCTCCCCATGTGGTGTTGGCAACCGCCACTCGTTTTATTACTTAAGCCAATGAAGATGTGTTACATGGTGCACCAGCATGACCTTGCCCATTTTGTACTGGCGTTGCATGTAGAACTGTAGACAAGACTAACATTGAGCACAGCAACACAATGTCGTGCTTTTGCTGGAGACGTCACCAAGACAATTTGTGTACAACCACAAGTTGGCTTGTGGCAATGACCACCTTTTGTGTGTTAACTGACTTATTGCTTGCTGTCTTAGACTAGTCCGTGCCCTACCTCTTAATTTGTAGCACGCTAGCATTGCCTGTAAGCAAGGTCACAAGGTTACAATGGGATTTGAACTTCAGCCAGGTAGTTTGGCTGCTCGGCCTACTGGACAGTGCCAGCCCCCCCCCCCCCCCCCCCCACACACACACACACACACAAACATGACTTCGGAAATAAAACAAAAAGCCTCATTAGCTTTTGCTTCTGCAAAAGTGACAAAAGAACAAAGAAAACTTCGTAGGCAATGAAATGCAAGTGCCAAGGTTACAGTGGCAAGATGTGCAGTAGTCCTTGTGAGAGAATGCTTAGAAACACAAGAACAAAGGAACAGGGCATGCCTATCGTCTTAGAGACCGTAAGGTGACCTCTTTGTTCATATCTATCACATTCAGATGTATGCTCGTGCCAAAGCAAAGTCTGAACTCTCAGGATGCGAGCATGTAGACAAAAGCACGCTACGTTTCTCACCTGAGCATGAGGGGTTTACAAGGGGTTTACAATGGTGGCCTACAGCCCGAGACTCTGGCTGATGGCAGCTGGTGAAACAAGCTCAACCAGTATCAAAAATTGAGACTAAGTCTGACACAAATCTAAGAAGTCTGTATGAGTCTTGATTTAGGAAAGCATTGATCTCAGAATCAGTGATAGTATGATGGCAAGCCAAGAATGGAATAAAGTCAGCGTTTGAAGGCGGAGCAAACACACGCAAAGTCTTAAACATCTCCTCAAAAAGGTCCTTGTATCTCGTGCGTAGCTCACGCACCTCAGTACATTTGCAAAAGAAAAGCACATGTTTTTCATCCTGGACTTCCCCACACTCACACTTATCACAGATACTTGAACCCCCAAGCCATTTACCAGACTCCACTCTCAAGTGATGAGCACGCAATCTAAATCTGCTAATGTTTCTCAAAACATGCTTGTCCAAATCCTTGAACAGATACGAGGGGATACAAAAAGGAGCACCTCTGGGACCACTCTCTGAATTCCCACACCACTTATGATACGTCACTGCCTTCTTGTTAACTGCACGAGGACAAAAAACATCGGCCCCTCTCCACACTTTCTGCTGTCTGTATCGCAAATCACCAATGAACTCTTGCATGGGGATTTTCTCAGGTCTCAGCATGTTCTGTTTGAACGAATCACCATTCCGCATCCCACCAAAAGCATTAGAGACTTCAGCAGCCCAGCAAGAGGAATCAAAAGAAGCCAGACTTAAATCAGCCCTCAGCACACGACGCAAAACTTCACTATTGGAGTCAAGCATGCTATTAAAAAACTTGATGGAGGCACGGAACCAGAAGAACTGCAGAGGCTCCTGGCCACACTCTCTCAACACCGGCCAATTTGTAGTACTGTTCTTTACTCCAAGGCTGCGCCTCAAGGAACACAGATGTCTTTTCTGCAATTGACTATCAAACTCACTGCCTTCTCTCAAGTAATGAGTTCCCCACACCTGGCACGCATACATCCCAGCAGGAATGCCATACACCTTAGACAACCAGAGCATAGCATGAGGCCTGTTTTTCAGGTCATGACCCTTGGCAAACTCCGAAATCCTTCTCTGTGCAGCCATATAAGGCCGCACCGCATGCTCCTCAGCTACCTTTAAATCCATCTTTTTATCCAACAGCCCTCCCAAATATTTGAACCTGTCCTTCTCTGGAAGGACCACTCCATCATACGTAAAAGGATTCTGCAGAGGAGAGACAGACGTACTGTTGAAGTGCACCACCTCAGACTTAGCTGTGTTTACAGTCAACCCTTTTCTCTGGGCATACACACGGAGTCTGTCCAGCATCTTCTGCATTTCACCAGGGTCATTCGTAGTTAATCCAAGGTCATCAGCGTACATCATGTGGGACACACCATTCACTCTATCACCAGTCACAGCACCCTCAATGCCCTCACTTATCTCTCTGCCCATATCATTGATGTACAGAGAGAAAAGAAGGGGGGACAAAGGACAACCTTGCTTAACACCGTTCGATGGCTGCACGCGCGCCCTTTTCTCACCATCCATTAGAATGTACTCATCATTATCATACATGTCTCTGATCACACTGAGCAGAGGAGTCGGCATTGCATTGCGCTGCAAGTGAGACCAAAGCTGCTGTCTGGGCACGGTGTCATAAGCTTGAGAAAAGTCAATGAAAGCAACGTGCAATCTGGAAGAATTCCGTGGCTTCAATTTTTTCGCAGCATGCTTGAGGTGCCTCAGAATGAACAGAGGATGCAGAGTGCTCCTTCCTGGAAAGAAGCCAAACTGCGTGTCCGGAATCTTTCCCTTTTTCATACACCAATCTGTCACCAGATTTTTCAGCACATTAGCATAAATCCTATACATTACACCGCTAACCGCAATCATCCTATAATTCCCAGGTTTCAGCACTTCCCCTTTTTTGTGAATGGGGCTCAACTTGGCAACCTTCCAGCACGCAGGCACTTTACTTTCAGTCAGCAACACTTAAAAAAGACGAGCCAACAGAGGCACCAGCACATTTACTTGTTTGGTTTTATTCCCACACTGCACTGGCAAGCACGCATGCTTAAGAAAAGGAATCGGGATCGCATCAAAGCCTGAAGAGGCACCAACATTCAACTTCTGAAATTCACTACCCAACATACCTTCTAACACAGATACATCAGGGATCTCAAACTCATCTGGCTCAGGAGCCCACCCAGACTGCGCGCCCCGCCTGAGAAGGACCTCAGGTGGAAGGTTGCGCAGGCCCAGTGGCACAGCCATATCCCTCGCAGATGGGCGAGACTCTTCAAATGTCCTCTTTGCTCTGAAGTGTTTGTGTAAGTGATCATGCCAAGCTGGAGCAGGCACAGGGGTTGTGTGAGGCTTGGTGTGCTTTTTTAGTAAAGCGTGCACTGCCGGATCCTTCCGAAATAGCCTGTCCAAAAACAAATTCCGCAACTGTCTCGCGTGCCTTCGCTTCATCCTACGATTGCACCTCATACTCTCCCTCTTGAGAAATCTGCAAGCATGCCTGGCTTCACCACGCTTCACTGCCTCAATGAAAGCCCTACGCTTTTCCCAACATTCTTCATTGAACCACACAGGGTTTAGAGGACCCTTCCTATTACGCTCACGTTTAAAAACACACTTTGCTCGGGCTGACATGCCCACAGCTCTACTGCTCGCTGCCTGGATGATCAAAGAACGCACACAAAACGCCAATTTATCTACATCCCCAGACCTCTCTGCCTCATCAAACTGAGCCAGCAGTTCAGCATTGTCCCGAATGTGCTCAGCGTAAACTTGGGCCTTATCCTGCTGCCAACGCAACACTAACTTGTTGATACACTCTCCAGCTTTGCACACATGGTGTGGAGCATTCACACCTTCTCCACCCTCATCAGTCACTCTAAACACAGTGCTCAAGCCTGCGTGATCTGAGGCACGCGTGTCTTTCATCTCAAAACATTGTACGATTTTGAGCAGAGCCGGAGACAACAACACATGGTCTGGCCTACTTCTCTTATCACCAAAATGCCCAGTGAAAGAGGGCTGCCCATCATCTCCAACAACACGCCCAGTAGAAATGGCCATACTCGTCGCAGCTGCTAGATCAACCAACAGCTGGCCTGCCTTGTTCACACTCTTGCACGCACATCTCCTATTCTCAAGGAGCTCAGGGCAGTCCAACACAAACCGAGAATGCGCGTCACTCACTTCACTCAGCTCTCCAACATGCGCATTAAAGTCGCCACACAAAATGACTTGCGAAGATACCTGAAAAGCATCAAGCACGTCCTCAAAAAGGTTAGTATAGTGAGAGTGAACAGCACGAGAAGTAAACGAACCACTCAGAGGATTTATGTAAGTAGCACCTATCATCACATGTTCCCCCAGCCCAAACATCTTTTTGTCACATTGAAGCCAAATACACTGCGTGTGCTCACTGACTTTATGGAAGCGCACATAATCTGAGCTGCCTGGCGCAACAAACACAGCAATCCCAAACCCATTTTTGCCTTCGTTCTCTCTAGCCATTCCCAAGTTGTGCAAAGTAAAGCCAGGCAAGTGCTGCAGCAACCTAGATGCATCACCAGTTCTTGTTTCTGTAAGCACTGCAATGTCATGGTCTTTGACCATGTGGCATACATCTAAAACCTTGAGCTCTGCATTAGCATCAGCAGATCGCCCCCCAATCCCATGCACATTCCATACTAAGAGCTTGAGCTTACGCCCAGGCTCAGGCCGGCCACCTTCCTAGCCCTTGTACTTTTTTCCCTTCTTTCCCTTCCTACTCTTCCATTCATTATATGTTTGGTCAAGGCCCACTTCAGCTTCCTCTGGATCCAAGAACTCCGGGCCCTCATCATCACTCCCCTCATCATCCCCTCCCTCTACATCACCGCCGTACTCTCCGTCGTCCTGAGCGTAGGGCGCGTAGTTGGGCTGGATCTCCTCCTCGGCTGTGGCACCCTGACCTTGGTCCAGCCGGGCCCTCATCCGAGTCATGGGGGCCTTGGGGGTTGGAGTGTCCCCAGAGGGATCCTTGCTCCTGGCGTGCTTCTTGCCAGTGCTTGCGGCAGCAGCATTGGCCGCAGCAGCAGCCGGTAGAGGGCTGTGTCGTGTGGAGGTGGAGGAGGGGGCAGCAGCAGCAGCAGCAGCAGCGTAGGAGTTAGCCGGCTGCTCAGTGTGGTGGGGTGGGGGGGGGGTGCAGGATTCCCACACCAGGGGCAGCTGATTGTGTGGTGGTGGAGGGGGGCAGCAGCAGCGGGAGGCGGCTGAGCAGCAGCAGCAGCAGCAGCAGGTTGGGGCGGTGGGGGAGGGGGGGGGCTGAGCCACCGCTGATTGGGGTGGTGGGGGAGGGGGCGGCTGAGCAGCAGCTGCAGCAGCAGCAGCAGCAGGTTGGGGTGGTGGGGGAGGGAGCGGCTGAGCAGCAGCAGCAGGTTGGGGCAGTGGGTGAGGGGAGGGCTGGGCAGCAGCAGCAGCAGCAGCGGCAGCAGCAGACTGGCGAGAGGGGGAAGGAGGAGGGGGAGAGCGTGTAACCTGAGCATGTGCTTGCCTAAGATGCAAGGGCCTAGGGACAGAAAAGGGCGTGCTGTGAACAGGCAAAGGTTTCAAAGGAAGAGCTACCCAATTGACACGTAGTGAATTCGTTTGAGTGCTTACCGTGCTCTGCTAAGGTAAGGTAAGGCAAGGTTACATCGTTGTATCCGCCTACAAGGGCAGTTGAGCAAAGACACTGAGGCCTGTAACCAGACCTGGCCAAAAAATTCTCATCTCACAAAATTTGGACTGGAAAGAAAAGATAACAAATTATGTTTGTTGCAGATGGTGTTAGATTCAAAAGCATGAGGTTTGTTAAGCTCAAAGGCTTTAAAATTGTTGGATCAGGTAGCTACTCAGGACATGTGATAAACTATGTACCGTACTGCATATGGTTCGCAAACATTAATGCAAATATACCCATGTAATGCTCCATGTTTACTAGGATGTTAAGCAGTGTTTGGCATTCAGATCAAGGAAGACACATGTTTCTTCCCGGAAGAGGGGCCCCCAGTCAATGATTGAATTATTGGCACTCTGCTAGCCCGGATTACATCAATTACAGGATCCCCCTAGATAACTCTGCTAAGGCATCTGTGTTCCATACGCCTCGCAGCCTTTGTTTCTCAAATCAACAACAAACTCCCTTATGACTACGGGCTGCCCAGAATAAAAACTCTGAGGTCCACATTTGCGAGAAAGACTGCTGATTTCAACATCTGCTTGCAGAACCTACTGAGTGAAGTGCTGTTGCTGCGCTGCAAACCATTGTAGAAACTGCTGCATGGAACCAATAGAACTGTAAAAGTTCATGTTCACATCCCTGCAGCACAGACTAGTTAGGGGTGGTACGCCTACTCCAAGGATACGCTTCAGTAAGCACAGATGCAACCATCAGGAATGATCAAATTCTCAATGCCAGGCACCCAGACATCGAAACTGGTTTCAAGAAATTTGAAAAGCTACCCTGTGACCAACAGCATATTGGACAGCCTATCAACATTATCCTGAACCAACATCCCCTTACGCCGCTTACAGCATCTAGCCCAAACCTGGTCCGAAAAGATCAGAACTGGAAAGAGTGGGCATACACAGGTGGCAGCTGCCATATCCACCTTGGAAAACGCGTTATTGGAGCAGGATTCTACCACCCTGACAGTGACAGTTCCAATTATGTCCAATCTAATGGAGCGGGAATCACCAATACTATTTTAAGGGCTGAACTAGCCGCAATAGCAGCCGCCATTCTCCAGGGCCACTCCCACATTGCAACTGATAGCCTCTCTTCACTCCACCAAATCAGAAAGCAAACACTTCACCCAGAGCTTCATTGTCAGCATATCCAAGGCCATATCCTTAAAATAATCGAACAGCTTATACGTAATTCACCTACCCCTATCCATCTCTACAAGGTTAAATCTCACGTTGGAATTGCGGGTAATGAATGCGCAGATGCTATTGCCAAACACCAGGCCATTCAGGGTGATGACACCCCTGCAGACACAACCTTCCCCTGCGTCAACCTTGAAGGCAATCCTTTCCATGCCACCACCTGGCTTCAAGTTGCCTTTGAGGAAACCGCCCGCTCACATGCAAGCACATCATAACACCCCAATTCACCTACCCCAAAATTTCAAGTATTTTTCCAACCTTCATGATGCTCTGAGGACACATATCCACTCTAAACACAGACTTGGAAAGGCTAACATCGAGACAGGATACTACTCTTATTATCAAAGCCTACTAACCACAGTCCATAAAAAGGTCAGCAATGCCTTCTGGAACATGCCAACGCTTCCTTTCAAAATGAAACGGAATGTCTTCAACTACCGCACAGGTACACTCTTCAATCAAAAGCATGCGGTACGCTTAAAAATTTCCTCCAGTCTACAATGCCCCCTCTGTGGGGAGCCTGACAGTGCCCTCCACATTCTTTCAGGATGTAAGCATTCCACCATATCAAACATGGTAACTGAACGCCATAATATTTCTAGCAGAATCCTTCTTAAAGGTGTCAGCAAAGGCCCTCTTGGGGCAGGCCTTGCCTCCGTGGACATTGGCAGCGCAGATCGTCTTGCTTTACAGGACCTGCAGATCCCTGAACACTCAACAAATAGAACCCTTCCGAAATACATTTTCCCTCGTCGTTTCCCTGACAAACAAAGGCTCACTTCTAGTCGTCCTGATGCAATTTTAGTTGTTCAAATGAAAAGAGTGCCAAGGACCAATTCCCGGTATCCTTTGAGAAGTAGAGGGGGGCGCGGGGGGAACAGGGAGCACTCAGCACAAGCCACGGCCACTCCACCTACTTCCAAGATCCGTCACCCTAGTCAGCTCCTTCCAAAACAGAGGCACATCCATCTCGTGGAGGTCAAATACTGTGAAGATCCTTTTCCTTAATTGATGTAGGGAGAGTTTCCTCTGCCTACGTAGTTTTTCTTTTCTTTCTTTCTTTCTTTCTACTGTGAAGATACCAGGCCCAAGAATCAGCTGGAGGTCTCCAAGCAACAGCACCGCGACCTCTGTCGCGATCTTTCAAGGGCCTCAGCTCAAGTCACCCTCCATACTATTCTGTTAGGTGTGGGCGGGATCATCTACACCCCTCACACTCTGGAGCCTCTTAAAGAGCTTGGTCTTGACACTCATACAGCCACCAGGCTTGCTTTGAAGCTTCGTGCCCATTCTGTCAAGTACGCTTATAAACTTGCTAGCACCAGACGCGCTCTTGAGAAGACTCCTCTCAACTCTCATCACCGTGACTTGGTGACCAAGATCAGGCACGGGCTACTGCTAGTAACCCTCCTGATCCCCATTGACTTATTTGTTTTGTTTCTCTTGGTGAAGGGGATACACGGTGCCTCGGCCTCAGGTATCCTCTTTTCCTTAATTGATGTGGGGAGTGTTTGCACTGCCTGCGTAGTTTTTCTCTCTTCTTTTCCAGTCGTCCTGATGCTGTACTGATTACTCCCTATAAAGCCAAACCCACTCCTTCTTCTCCTTCTTCCACTCGCTCACACCATCATGCATTACGCAGCAGACACAACCCAACACAGAGGACCACAGGAGCCAACCGCCTGAGACAGCCCCACCAACCTCTTGTAAACCAGCGACATGTGCACTTGTTTGAAATTAAGTACTATGAAGACACGAGGCCTGGACAACAGTTAGAGGCGGCACAGCGACAGCATACAGACCTCAGCAAACTCATGAGTGCTAAAGTTGTGACTCTCCACACTATCCTTATGAGTGTCGGTGGGACCTGCTATACTGATCATACCTTGAACCAGTCTAAACAACTTGGACTGGACCATCAACGGGCCCATAAACTTGCTCAAAAAATCCATGCCCATTCGGTTCAGTATGCCCACAAGCTTGTTATCACCAGACGTGCTATGGAAAATAATATTGCTTCTCACAGCCAGGTTCTGGAGCGGGGTGCTTCCAGTAACCCTCCAGATCCCCATTAGCTTTTTTCTTCAAGAAGAAGTTTGTAGCTTTGTGGTGGAGGAGACTCACGGCTCTTCTGAGCCATTATGTCTCCTTTTCCTTAATTGATGTAGGGAGAGTTTTCCCTGCCTACATAGTTTTTCTTTTCTTTCAGAAGTGGCAGAAGGGTTTCCCTTTTTTGTGCCTACTATGTTTAGTAAACATTTTAAATAATCTGCAGGGGCCAAACGGGCTCCACCTCAGGTGAAAGCTGGCATATTTAAATCACCCCTTGAAATTAAGTGCATGGTCTCAGCCGCATTTACCACCAATCCTTTCCGCTGAGCGTACACATGCAGCCTATCCAGCGTCAGTTGGAGCTGATTACTAGTTAGGCTCAGGTTGTCTGCGTAAAGAATGTGCGTGGCTCTCACCTCATTTGCCTGCGAAAGCCCCTTGTAGACATTCTGCCGAACAATGCACATCATTGATGTACAAGGAAAACAACAAGGGGCTAGCAAACTAAAGCCTACCAACCCATCGGCTGCAGCTGCCGGTTTCTCTCCATTGTGACCCTGTAACCATGATCCCTTCAGCTCAGCTGCGCTCACAGGTCCTTTCTTACCTTGGCAGCCACACGTGTAGGCTAAAGTGGTCGACAATAGCCTTTCCTCACTGGAATCCTAATATGGGTTCAAAACTCTTTGGCAACAAATTAATCTGAAGGGTCTCAAGGGGTAGGATAGGATAGGATAGGATAGGATGTAGGCCTACAGCTCAAGACACTGGCTGATCAGCGATTCAATTTAAATATCAATGTCGAGTTGTGTGCCAAACATTTACAAAAGCGAGGTGGAAGCGAGGCGATCGAGGAGGAACCAGGAGGCAGACAGCCCATTCACTTTTTACAAAAGAGCCAAGCGACTACATTCTCCGAAGCCATCCGGAGATGCTGAGGTCACCCACACATCAAGACCCCTTGCCAGACATAATTTCCGCTTCTGTACAGTCTCATCATCAAGCACGTAGATGGGAGTTAGGAAACGCCTTTCAACAAACAGCAACATGACTTATGAAGCTAATATGGGACACAGCTGGGTAGGTTCTTGATGACGTTGCTGCGCATGTATATGCCCTGCACATGCCTTGCTTCATACTTGAAGGTCTTGTTGCTCTTGCTCTTTGCCTTCTTTGCCTCCATGCTGCGGGCTTCATCTTTAAGGGCAATGCCCAAGGATCGGTACCTGCACAAAAGGGGATGCATTCTTGAGCAGTCGCAAAGGGCACCTACAATTGGGCCCAAACTTAATAACGGATAAAGCGGGTGAAACGAGAACTCTTCAGCGGAAATCAAAGGCAATGCATTGAAGGGATGCTTGAATCAGAGGAGAGAAACGCACAAACGTACTTGCAACAAGGCAGGGCAACTAAGTATTGCTCACACACACGCGCGCACACAAAGAAAGAAAGAAAGAAAGAAAGAAAGAAAGAAAGAAAGAAAGAAAGAGAGAGAGAGAGAGAGAGAGAGAGAGAGAGAGAGAGAGAGAGAGAGAGAGAAAAGGGGCACGAAGGAGCTAAAATTTACAGGCAGGCAGGCAGGCCGTCATTTATGGATTAAGATGGATTTCAGGCATCAAGGGGACACACACACACACACACACACACACACACACATGTGCCCTTTTGCAGGACACACCACCTACTTAGCAAGCATGGTGTTGACTTGTACGCTTCGCCGCTCATCAACAGGCCGAGGATTTTGGCGGTAGTAGCGTGCCAGATCACGGCTGCCAATGATCTTGCCACCTGAAGAGCAGAATTGCGCGCAAGAGCATAATACAGCATGCATGAGAAGATGGATTTATCCATATTGGCTGTCGAGAATGCCATAAAAAGCCCCCCCCCCCCCCCCCCCCCACACACACACACACACACACCTCCATGGCCTTGTCCACTGCTGCTGGGAAGGTAGAGCTCATAGCCACCAGACACTAGCTCCGCTGCAGGCACGTCTTTATTGCCTGAGGCAATCAACTCTCTGGATGTGCTGGCCGCCGCTTCACCCTGCGCAACACCAGACACACAAGGCATGCCGTTGGTCAACATGCATGTATGTGTGCCTTGGTGGGTGTGGTCTCCTCCACCAGGAAAACAAATTGCACTCTCTGTACCCCATGTGTGAATGGACTTTCAATACCCGAAAAATGTCCTACCTTCCTCATCTTATTGCGCTTCAAAGACAATTTGAGAGAGGAAATAAGTCAAAGCTTGGATCTAGCCCTGTGCCCAATGGAGAATCAGTCAACGGAGCTACGTAGGTAGAAGGTCAGACATGGGCAGCAAGCCCATCAATGTTCATTCCTGGATCGCCCACCAGTGCGCCCTCCTCTACTTGCGCCAAGCATCATCAAGTCCATTAGCTTTGGCCAACGCCCTCAAGCAGCCCACAACCGTCGCTCACACCAAATGGAAAGGCTTCCCAGGCTTAAACATTGAACCATGAGGTTCACATTGCTGCCATGCATCTGTGCACCCCCATGTGCCCTTCTCACACGCACCTTGATTGCCCTTCTCAGGATAAAACAAACCTGCGCACTCAGTTCCAGCACCTGTTCAGCTCTGCACCCCCAAGTAGCGCACCACATCTCAGAGACTTCATGAACCAGGCTGATGTCCTAGGATGAGCCAAGTTCGTGTCAGCGTGCCTGAAATGCTGTAACTGACATGTTTTGTTCTTGTTCTCCAGATCGGACTGCTTGGGTTGCAGGCACCATTTTTATTGCTTTAGCTAAGCTGCCCATGTAGGCAGGTACAGCTATGTAACCCTTTCCTATCCTTTCCTGATCACACGCACCTGTGAGCTCTCGTCTTCGCCTTCATATTCGTAGAAGTCCGAGTACTCATCTTCGTTATCCTCATATGCCATCTTGCACCGCCCAGAGTCCACCATATGCCTCTGCACAGTAAAGTGCACGTGCTTTTGAGCGTATGCACATGGGAGTGCACGTGCATTGGAGTCCATGTGCATTGGAGAGCATGTGCACTGGAGTGCAATTGCAAAGTGCTGATGGAGATTGTGAATTCAGTACTTGCAACCCCTCAACTCAGCACGCCTCACACTTTGAATAGAGTAGGTGCTGGCACTTCGTTCAGCCCATGCTTCAGAGCTCTTCATGAATTTGACCGCATGCGCATCGGATGGAATCAATGCAGAAAAATGATTACAACAATACCAAGAAGCCCTTTCCTCGGACAAAGATGGTCGTCGTTATCCTGAGATCATTTTCCCTCTCTCTAGGTCTGAGGTCGATTACGCAAGCCAGCCGTAATGGATGCAGCTAGCAACCTGCTTGCTGCGACACCCAGCTCCTGCTTTGGCACCATACATGACGAGCAAGCTATTTTTTTCCACTTGCTGTTACGAGACAAAGGCAGCAGCATGTACATATTGAGGGGGCTGCGATGGATTCGCCTGAGATGCGTGGTCATCTCCTCTAGCACACAGCCTTGCAGGGACATGCTCTGATCTGTTTCCTTACTCTAACCAATTCTTTGGCAAGTCACAAGGGCCGTACAACATTGGCAGCAAAAAAGCACCATCAGTGCTAGTATCTGGAGCTCACAAACCTACGCAAGCAGGCCTGTGCTTTAATTTCAAAGGGAAATCCCTATTAGTCCTCCACACAATTGGGCAATTAATAGCGCAACAATATTGGAAATTCTTTGCTTAAGCTTCTGCAGCAACTGCACAGTGAAGCGCACACCCTACATGGCTGATTTGCACACGGACGCGCTCTTTGCTGCTTTGAGGTTTGCCAGGGCCTAACATTACTGCTTTGAGTGGTTGCCAGGGAACGCATCAAGCAGTATCAAGCAGTACCAGGCAGGGCATGTATCAAACAGGGCCAAGCAGGGCATGTATCGAGCTGAACATGTATCAAGCATTACCAGGGACTGTATCAAGCAGGGCATGTATCAAGCAAGGCATGCATCAAGCATTGCCAGGGCATGTATCAAGCATGTATCAAGCATGTATCAAGCAGGGCATCTACCAGGCAGGGCATGTATGAAGCATTCACTCAAGGCAGCCACATATCTGGGCTGCTTAGCACATTTCTTTGGGGAACCGTCGGGACAGTCTTTGGCCACGCATGCTCAAAACTTGGCCAGGTTGCAACTTCATTGTTTCTCAGCCACAGTGCAATGCACAAGAGAGGGCATGAGTCCACACGAGTTGTGCACAAGACCCAGAACACGCTCATAGGGACGCTATGTTGTGCTGCATGCCTGCTCATAAGGGCATCCACCTTGCAGTGTGCTTGAACGCAAGCAGCTTGGGGACGCCTGCAGAATGGGAAACGGATCCCACCACAAAGTAGAGCTACACCTGTGATTTTAGATTATGATATTATTATTACATTACTTCAAAAAGAGTGGCTGGGCTGCAAAATATCGCTTGGAATCCTACCCACACCTGAACTGCATGGAGGGATCGGAACTGCTTGGCGTTGCTGTCATCCCCGCGCGTGTAAATGGGCACACGCCCGTACTGGATCTTGGCACCCTGCAGCAAGCATAACGTGCGCAAGTACCTGATGTTGCTCTTTGGCACAACAGAGTCTGCGGGGTCAGAACCTGATGAGGCAGGTCAGGTGCAGGTCTGCGCTGACCATGTAAGGTGGTGTGAGAAAGCGAATCCATAGCAAGCGCGGGGAGAACAAGAATGCAGCTCGTGCTTGCATGGCTCCTGTTGCTATGAAGCGTGAACAAACAATTGCTGCGTGCTCACAGCGAGTCAGTGATGCAGATGAAACAGAGAACTCAATGCCAAGACAGCGGGTGCTCATACTACTCTGGGCATACATGATTTCTATGGCTGCAATACACGACCTGAATGCTTGTAGCCAAAGCTGGGAGACCAGCTCCCTGAGCATGTGCACTCCTTTCCAATTTGCTAGGCCTTCCAAGGCAAGCACCTTCTAATACTATGTGGGGATTTTTCGCAGCCCTGACACCTTCCTCCATGAGCACAAGCATCTATTCAGCCCCCTTCCAAGCCTTCCAAGCCATTTGCAGGAGCAGCTAGGTAACCACTTGGTTGCCTTGACACCCTTCCAAGCCTTCAAAGTCATAGGAAAGCATAGCTGTGTAAACCTGAGCCCTCCTCAGTACATCATCTAAACAAAACGTTGAGACCACAACTTGGATTGTGGCATTGACCACTCTAACGCTTTTGGCAGTCCTTAGCGTGCTGGCTTAGACCAGTTTGTGTCCCACCTCTTTGTTCTTAGCGCGTTAGCAGTGCCTAGCAAACATTAATGCCTATCAGCCCACCATCTGCGGCTGCCGGTTTATCCCCATTTTAACCATTGTAAACCTAAGCCCTCCTCAGTGCCTTAACAAGCTTGCAAAGCGGTTGAGGTAAACATTGTCCAGGATCTCCACATGCATTAACTAGCCACTCATCTAATTTCACGCAGCACCACCACAAGCTCTTTGGGTGTCACAAATGCGAGTCTGGCGCAGCGCTCGCCAAACATATTGGATCGTCCTTTTGTATGTGCACCTCATCAAACACTCCCCCTGACGCACACGTCAAGCACTGCCCTGCAGCTGCTCCACCTACCAAGCAACCCCGGACCTTCTGTTGCACCATGACACTGTAACAGACAGCTCTCTGGAATGTCCGTCAAACCCTAAGTCAAACCCTGGCTTGCTGTTACACTCACCAGGTACTTTATCAAGCCCTCTGGGTCCTTCAGGTATTGTGCATCAGGCAAGTAGAATCCAAAGTTTTTCCACATGTACTCCAGGTTAGCCTCGAAGGACCTGCACAGGTTGCAATGCGTGTGAGGAGGAGGTGAGCCTCAAAGGATCTGTGCATGTGTCAAGAATCGCCCTTATGAGCTCCAGGTAAATCTCAGAGGAACTGCGCATGCAGAGCAGCAGGCACTTGGAGGATGGCACAACGGCGTGCAGGGTAGCAACTGCGCATTCACAGAGCCTCAGAGGAACTGCGCATGCAGAGCAGCAGGCATTCGAAAGGTGGCATCTGGAGGAAGGCACACTGACATGTAGAGCAGCAACCGCAGATTTACAGAGCATAGCTTCCACTTCGGCTTTTGAGCCCTGTTCAGCCCCAAAACAATTTGTGCGAGCCTGGCATGATTCCTTTCCAATCTTAGGGAGGCACTCGTGTGTACTCTAAACCCACAGTGGCGCACGCCTGTCCTATGCTGCACAGCCATGGCTGAGGCAAATGGGTGGTGTAAAATCCGCGGAACTGCCTTCCTAAGGCGCCAACACTGCTGTGCACAGTTCCTCTGAAACACAGCCCTGAAATGCGCCACAGTGAGGAGGGGCAGCAGGCGGCAGGGCGCGGGCTCTGCTGGCAGTGGCCTCAGCAATGTGGAACCCTCTGGAAGGCAGGCAGCTCCCACCATTGAAATATGCATCTCTATACCACACTTCTGGCTTGGCTGCAGCTGAGCGGCATGAGAGAGGCTAAGCACTGCTCTCACCCAGTAAAGCTCCTCCTATGTAATGCTCCCCTCCCCAGCCCACACAAGATGTATAGCCTAGGACACACCCTAGAAAAAAAAACACAGCACCATGCACATTTAAACGTTTGGAGATGCAAATTTCACGAGCGCCGAGAGTGTGCCCGCCTTGTACGGCACAAGCACAAAAGCGCGCATGCGCGCACACACACACACACACACACACACACACACACACACACACACACACACACGCGCGCGCGCGCACACAACACAGACACACACAGCCTCACTTGCTGACATGGTTGTCAAACAAGCTGCGCTTCACATCCCATTCTTCCCAGTCCTCCGCTGCCTCTGAGCCCTCAGGCGGGGCTGGTTGTCCATGTGGCAAGGGCCCCACGACATCGTCCTCCTCATTATCTGAGGCCGTCTCCCAGCCAGAAGCGCCATCATCATCATCATCCTCACCAGAGCCATCTTCCTTCTCTGCCTTGCCTTGCTGCCCTGCCTGTGCAGGTGATGCATCCTGCACAGCGGCAGGTGTGTGTGTGTGTGTGTGTGTGTGTGTGTGTGTGTGTGTGTGTGTGTGTGTGTGTGCGCGTGTGTGTATGCGCGCGCGCACTTGTGCATCATTGTAGAAGTGATAAATAGCGGCATCGCCCATACTGCACCACAGTCCATGGCCACCATGGACATACGTGTGTGCGGCACAGGATATAATGCTGAACTTTTAACTACAATTTAAATGAGCTCAGATTGACACCCGCTAACAAGTTGAGTGCTAGAGAGCCTGACTTCCATTTTACAATTATTGTAAATGTGGGTGGGTTTGAGCGCACCATCTGAGAGCCTTGGGAGCCTGGAAAGCTTGAAAGTGAATGCAACAGTGGAGAGTGAGTGCATGCCATTTGAATTTGCACATGAGGAGCGTTGAACTTGCTCAGGCCCGAATGTTGTTTTATCATGAGTTCCTGTTCCCCCAAAGCCTTCACCACAGCAAGAGGGCTGTTGCACTCACAAATTTTCACCACAACAAGAGGGCCAATGCACAGATGCGGGAGGAATGTCCTGCCGCAATTAAGGAGCTAACTGGCAGGGTGCCAAATTCAACACTCGAATTCATTGCTGTGTCCCCCTGCCTTGCCTTCTCAGATTCAAATTCAATTAGTTGGCTGAAGCAGCACCATGTCTTCTCAACTTCAATTACTCAAATGCTGCAGCACCCTGCCAGCTTGCTGTCGACTAAGATGGGAACAACCAAGTTTTTTACCCTTACAAACCATTACCTCTTTTTTGAGAGGCAGCCCTCCTGATGGCATGACCACCTTGAAGCCTGGTGCCCCTTGCTGCCGCTGCTGCTGTTGCTGCTGCTGCTGCTTCTCTGCTGTATCGGCTATGGTCTTGTGGGAGATGATGGGGGCTGGGGGTTGCTCCAGGCCTGCCTTCTTCAGCACGTCCTGGTACTTTCGGGAACGCGTGTGTGCCTGGTAAGTGTGCTCCGTTTTGAACACTTTCTTGGTGAGTGGGCACACCCACAAGCGCACACAGCCTGGGGGCACAGCAGCTTGTGCGCCCTGCGCCTGCATGGAGGCCAGCTGAGCCTTCCTTGCTTCGAACCATTCCTGCATGTCATGCGGTTCATGCATGCAAGGTATGTGCTCGATGTCCAGAGCATGGATATTCAAGGAGGACATGGAGGACATGGATATTCAAGGAGGACGTACAAAACAATTGTTTTTTCTAGTGTTGAGCCGTGGCTGCTGCTTGCATGGACTATGCACGCTATCAAGGTAGATAATGCTGAGGCAGGTTTTTTACGTGCCCAACTGGTCTCACCTTGGTTACGGGGGGCAAATTGGCAATTTTCCTCTTCAGGTTATACTTGTGTAAGTCGCTCTGCAAGTGTGAGACCAGCTGTTGGCGGTCCTGGATGGGCACACCCCCTGCTGTGCTGCAAGACAGGGAGCCCTGGACACCCTGGGAGCCACCCAACACCGTGGCTGCTGGGGCTTGCGCAGAGCCATAACCGCCAACAATTTGGGCAGTGGAATCAATATTCATTGTTATCGTTTTATTACTCAAGGCCTGTTCTCACGACACACCCAAACGACATGAAAATTGCAGCTAGGGTTCATTCATGACGACAATTCCGAAACAAACAAACAGAGTCATAGTGGCAAGAACACTTTAGGCGGGTACAGAATTCTTCAGGAACGGCTCGTGCCGTTATTCCAACGTACTTTACTCGAAGTTTAACAACAATGCAATTGCTAGCTCTCAGCACTAATCCATTGCCATTGTGTGGCAGAGTTGTTTCACCCAGCCAGTTGCCCTTTACAGCTCCACCACACAAGAATGGACGCTTGCTTGCAAGAAGGAGGCATGTCCCAGCGTCAGCCACACCGCCCAGCACCAACGCGCAGCAGCAACAGCAGTTATCCCCAGACATGTTTGAGACAGACCTCTTCACACGGGCCCTCAAGGGAAAAAGCTTTCTGTGCACAGAGTGCGGCAAGTGCTGTACTGGGAGTGGAGAGGTAGGTTTGCCAGTAAAAGGTGGCATTTGCTTCCTTTTCTTTGTGTTCATCAATCAAATGTGCTGAATTTTTACGAATACCATCTTACTACGCATGCAAGCACATGCAATGCGAATGCTTGGCTCTGCTCATCTGTGCTCTCATGGACTAAATTAAATTTGATTGTCCCAACAACTGCTGGATCCTGTTATGGATGTGATGAAGGTGTGGGTGAGCACCGAGGAGTGTGAGCGCATTGCTGGGTACCTGAGCATGCCAATCCACAAATTCTATCAGGTGAATTGCTTCAGTAAACACGAATTTGCCCCTGCAATCACTTCAAGAGTTTTATGATAAAATGAGCAATGAGCACAGCTTGAGAATTTGCTACTCTCAAAACGTTTCAATCGTCTCCTCATGTTGCAGATGTACACCAAAAGTTACTTTAAATACAATGGATGGCGCCTCCTCAAATCTCAGAGTATGTGGGACAGACGATATTGAAAATCAGCGCTTAATTTTCCGTTGCTTTTTACCGCCATGGCAGCCATGAGAAGACACATGAATTTGCTCACCAGAAACCCTTCTACTTGCTTTTTGAACAGAAAATGAAACTCTGGATTGTATATTTTTGAAGGATAAGTTATGCTCTATCCACCCTGTCAGGCCGCGGCAATGTTCAACATATCCTTGGTACGTGTATGCGGCAGTTTAAATGATAGAAATCACACCACGAGGCTGGCACTCATTGATTTTTGGTGCATCGATTTGCGCAGCTGGCTGGCCTTTACAATCAGTCTGGCTAAAAAGGGCATTTCATCATTGCTAGTCTAACATAACGTTGCAACTGCCTGCCCAGAAATGCGCTTACACACACATACACGCGCACACACACACACACACACACACACATACACACACACACCATCTTGCTGGCTTTTGGATACCTGGTTGCATATTTTTGAAACACTGCCAATATGTGTGGTTGAATGGCCCCCTGGGAGCGTAACATTGCCCAGCGTATGAAATCGGAACAGAGTAGTTCCCACGGTGTGGCCATCGTTTGAAGGTTGCAACAGTTTGCTATTTGTAATGGGACATTTTCTTCTTAAGGGCAATGACTTGTTTAAGCAAACATTCCCCTTGTAAGAGCAGTAATCTGGTCCAGAAAAATGCTCAGTGCAAGCGTACCTGGTTTCCTCCTCCTTCTGGTGCTGCGTAATTTAGGGTTTAGGGTTTAGCGTCGCTATTTCTACTTAGCTACGACTGGGCCTTCTCTCCTACTGGTACTGCTTTGCTGCTGGCGTATTACAGGTGGCCGGATTTGATGGGCAAAACTGAGTGGAACCTAGAGAAGGAAGAAATATGGTATGGGAAGAGGTGCTGTATGTCATACTTTATGAAACGCGTGTCTAGTCTGTACAAATTTGCTTGCCAGCATGTTCCATTGGCAATTGGCTCCTCATGCCAGTGAGTCTCCTTTTCCTTCAATTGGTGCTGGGAATGCTTGCATCTCCTTGCCTGCATAGCTTTTCCTTTCTTTCCTTTCTACCAGTTCTACCAGCATCTTCTCTTGGCAGTGTGGCTATTCTATGATTGACCGAGTAATTTACCTGCATTGGTCCTTCCCTGTGACCACCTTGTTAGGAGGGTTTGTGTGCTTTGGGGGCTGGTGCATCCGTATTTTCGGTGATTGACCCCATGTTATGCTTGCTTTGTATCCCTCGCGTGCTTGCAGCCCATCTGTAGCACCATGCCTGAAACGTGCTTGCTTCATGCCTTTTGAACAAATGCCGTTTTGCTAGAAGTGAGGTTTATGTCAGAGTTGCAAGATTTATCCATGCATCTATGCATTGAGTGTACCGGCTATGCGAGTTTTTCGCTGTTTGTTCTCATGTTTTTTCTTATAGAAAAATGGTTGCATGTGGTTTGTTGCAGTGAGGGCTTTGACCATCCTGATGGAATTGGTTTGCTGCAGTGAGGGCTTTGACCATCCAGATGCAATTGGTTTGCTGCAGTGAGGGCTTTGACCATCCAGATGCAATTGGTTTGCTGTGCAGTGAGGGCTTTGACCGTCCAGATGCAATTGGTTTGCTGTTCAGTGAGGGCTTTGACCATCCAGATGCAATTGGTTTGCTGTGCAGTGAGGGCTTTGACCATCCAGATGCAAGGCCTTTGGATGCAGAGACACTGCCAAAGGCAGCCGAACAGCTGCGGATCTCCATGAAGGACAACACGGTGCGTGCATGTGTGTTTGAAAGAGGGGGAACGATGTAGGCATCTGCCTTCCACACACGCCATCACAATGCATTGAGCTTGAACTTGTAGCGTAATGTAATACCTGTAGCGGTGGCTTGGAGCACGTCATGCAATTGTGAATGCGCCATGCGTTTTGAATGCTGATATCCAAAGCCTAGTATTCTGCGTCATGCCTGCCAAAATGACAGAGGCGGACCATCTTGCAAAAGCTGGACACAAGAGGGAAATGATCATGCTTGCAAGTATGGACGAGGAAAATTCCACTAAAAAGCAAGCCAATTTTGACACTTGAGAAACTGTGGAGCTGGTGTCTAGCAAGCTCTTGAATGCACTAGGGGTGTTCATGCAGGTCACGTGGAGTGGCGTGTGATTACGCAAGTTGCTGTGCGAAAAAAGCACAGTCTAAATACTTAAGTTTATTAGCCCTCTAACAAGGCACGGGATGATAGCTCTTAATTGCATTGCTCCCTGCCAGTTGTATGAGAATGGCATGGCCCCTGACGGATTATGTGAAAATCTGCAGCAGGCAGGAGGCTCTCTCTCTCTTTCTCTCTCTCTCTCTCTCTCTCTCTCTCTCTCTCTCTCTCTCTCTCTCTCTCTCTCCTTGCAAGTGCACTCCTTCCTCTCTGCAGGTGCACCTTATGTCTCACACAATGTGCTCTCGCTCTGCCATTGTTATCCCTGTATCCCTTGTTATCCCTGTCAATTGCAATAATTATCTCGGTGCTCCTCTATAGGATAGGGTAGGGTTACATAGCTGTACCTGCCTACAAGGGCAGCTTAGCTGAAGCAAAAGGTGCCTGTGCTCCTCTATGCAGATGCGCCTCATGTCTCACAAGAAGTACGCAAAGGCAAAACCAGAGCCTTCTGGCTTTGACCTCCTTGAAAGCACGCTGAGGGAGCAAGAGATTGAGGAGGAGCTGGAGGAACAGCAGCGGCAGCGGCAGCAGTAGCAACATTTGTTGTCAACTGAACCATTATTAATCGAATACCCTTCAGGCCACTTTCAGAGCTGAATGTGCTTTCCAACAGATGAAGTTGTGAGCAGATGATTTTGGGGGACTGGCCTAAGAGGGTAAAGAGGCTTTGAAGGCTTATTCATGTCTCCATGCTTTTTCGTTTTTGTGGTCAATCGTAAACGCTGTCTTGTTTTGGATCACTTGATAGGATAGGATAGGATAGGATAGGGTTACATAGCTGTACCTGCCTACAAGGGCAGCTTAGCTGAAGCAAAAGGTGCCTGTAACCAAACCAAACTAAACTTGTGTAAATGTCAACTGCAAGCCTTGAGCGGAGTTCAGAAGTGTCAACTGTAAAAGTCACACACACACAGTCACTCTTGATGAAACAAGCCCGCAAAGTCATGCACAAAAAACTTCATAAGGCTGTAGTGTCAGGAAAATACACTTGATCTATATGAATTGGGCATGCTTTCAGCTTCATGTGACAAAGTCATAGTACCATGCCTGCCCGCAAGTAGACATGCCTTTATCCAAGACACCAAACTAGAAAGAAAGAAAGACACCGCAGTCCAAGTCTGGCCGCATGCATAGAGAAAAGATCACCTGTCAGACACCAAGCTGCTAGCCTTTCCAGACCCTTAGAAAAAGAAAAAAAGAAAAAAACTACGTAGGCAGAGGAAAATCTCCCTACATCAATGAAGGAAAAGGAGACACATTGGCTCAAAAGAGCCGTGAGTCCCCTCCACCACAAAGACAACAAAAAGAATAACCTAATGGGGATCTGGAGGGTCATTGGAAGCACTCGGCTCCATAACCTGGCTGCAAGAAGTACTCTTGTTTCCAATAGCACGCCTAGTGGTAACATCTTTTGAATAAAGCGAACTGCATGTTTTTGTTTATAGAGGGTACCAGTGCGATATTTAAACATGGTGTGTGGCTGACATGCGGCTGAGCTCAAGATCTGATGATTGTTGGTCTTCCCATGTTCTATCAGCCATGGATGGTTTGGCACACTCCCATATTTTCAGACATAAGCTGCTGAATTGTGAGCCCATTGGTTTACAAGGGGTTTACAATGGTGGCCTACAGCCCGAGACTCTGGCTGATGGCAGCTGGTGAAACAAGCTCAACCAGTATCAAAAATTGAGACTAAGTCTGACACAAATCTAAGAAGTCTGTATGAGTCTTGGTTTAGGAAAGCATTGATCTCAGAATCAGTGATAGTATGATGGCAAGCCAAGAATGGAATAAAGTCAGCGTTTGAAGGCGGAGCAAACACACGCAAAGTCTTAAACATCTCCTCAAAAAGGTCCTTGTATCTCATGCGTAGCTCACGCACCTCAATACATTTGCAAAAGAAAAGCACATGTTTTTCATCCTGGACTTCCCCACACTCACACTTATCACAGATACTTGAACCCCCAAGCCATTTACCAGACTCCACTCTCAAGTGATGAGCACGCAATCTAAATCTGCTATTGTTTCTCAAAACATGCTTGTCCAAATCCTTGAACAGATACGAGGGGATACAAAAAGGAGCACCTCTGGGACCACTCTCAGAATTCCCACACCAAAGAAAAGAAAAGAAAAGAAAAGTCTACGCAGTCTCGAGGCCGCGTGCATTAAGGAAAGAACCCCTAACTTAAAGTCAGAGGCCTCACCAAAGGGCCCTACAAACCTACACTAGACACAGCTAGTCTAGGAGAGAGAGCCAGAAGCAAAATCTAATGGGGATCCGGGGGATTGGCCGCCATGCCCCTGAGCGCTCGGACTCTTCTTCTGCCACCCTCAGCCGTTGCTGCGCGCCCAGCAAACCCTCCCCTCCCAGATGCTCCCTGAAAACAAAGTGCATGTCTAGTGTTAATTATGGTGGATAATCTTTGGATGGCATGGACACTGAGTTGGGAAGCTAGTGATTCAGCTTTTTGTTTGGTCAATCCCAGATTTATGAGAGGTGTAATAGTATAATTGTTATAAATCGTGCCACCAACACCAATTAAGATGATGTGCAAAGTCACTTTATTATTCCTGTTTGGGTTTCTTAAGCTGCGTGTTTTAAGTCTGTTAATGATGGGGGAATGTTGAGTTTGTGCACGCTCCAAGGTGCTGACAGGATTAGTGTCGGAGCAGAATTTAAGTTCAACAAGGTGAATGTCTCTATTTTGTGGTAGGATCTTGGTAGGATCAAGGTGGGCTTGTCTGCCTGGGATGTGTCGCACAAAAAGAGCATCAGGGGGGCTTGTATGCCGTACAGGTGAGGCAGCGCCATTTGGGAAAACCCAGTCTGGAATAGCGCGAGAGGTGTTTTCAGGCACTTGTATGCCTTGATCCAGAAGTCTGTCATGATTGCAGCCATCCATGCTAATGAGGGATGAGCCGTAACGGCCTTTGCTGAGGGCTTCTACACAGAGACTAAGGGCCGCATGGTGTCTGTTGGTGTGCATCCCACTCATTGTTGGGTTGGTACACCTAAGTAGAACATGATAAATGTTATCTGTATTTGCACAGAGTGGGCACCTATCAGAACTGGAAAAGTTAAACTGAGAGGCATGGCCCTGTGTGTGCAGTGTATCCGTTCGATATTTCATGAGATTTATTTGTTGTTTAAGGGTAATCTTTGGATTTTTCCAGAAGGAGTTGCTGATTTCCTTGTTTGCAAGCAGAGAGATTGAGTTGTGAGCTTCATTGTTTGTGCTGTTGGTGGATGGTGTGGCATCGTTAAGCTTCTGCCATCTCTGGTAGTGGTAGACAGAGGTGTCAGCAGAGCCAAGTTTGTGTTTCTTGTGCATGTGTGTTTTAAGTTTGTCACTCAGGTTGGTGAGGTAGTGTATCGGGGACGTATGGGAGCGGTGTATGCCATCACTTTGTGTGGGAGAGGTCTTCAATGAGAGCCAATAAAAGTTGTGGAAAGGGTCCCTGGCATCCGGAAGTGTAATGTCTACTGTGTCAGAGAGGGCTGCGGTGCGAGCGCAAGCGTCAGCCCCCTCGTTTCCTATGATGCCAGAGTGGGCTTTGACTTTATAAAAATGGATAGGGTGAGGGGAGTGCTCTATTATGGTTGATATTGCATGTATCAACTCTGCATGTAGGTGATATCGCATGCGCATGGGATGAAGGGTTTGATTTGAAATTTGAAAAATGCAGGATGCACTATCAGTGGCAATTTTGGTTTGCTCATGTTGGAGTGCCACCAGGATACCCACTAGTTCTGCTCTCGTGATAGTATTGGTAGGCCCATGGCCGTTGGGTTTTATGTGCAGTTGAAGGTGTTGAGGGGGGTGAGTAGTGTCTATACCTGGTTTGTAAACGCCTGAACCTGACAGCGGTGGGGAATCGTCATCTTTGTGTTTAATCACACTGCCATCTGTGTATGTCATTTCCCTCCAGTCCTTGATTTTAGGTGTGAACATCTTTTTGTAGTTGGCAGGGGTGAAGGCTGCTCTTGCCTGAGGACACTTGTGTGTACAGCTATGTGTGTCAGGGGGGAGTGATTGGAATTTCTGTTTCCAAGTGTTTGATGCAAGGTGTTGGTGGGTACGCAGTGGCGTGGCAGGATTTGGAAAATCCAAGGGTAGCCGCCAAGCTTCTGGTACAACTTGTTTTATATCTTGTTGGAAGGACTGAAACCAGTCACTGTTTGCGCTGTCTAGCATAACTCTGGCATTATGATTCCACACAACAATGAGCTGCATAGGATAGGATGGTTGGGTAGGATTGGGTATGGTATCATACCAGTGTTGTGGTGCCTGAAATTGGATTTTTCTTGCGGGGAATTTGGCAAGTACTCTTGCGACGTCTGGGTATTGTCTGATCCAGGTCATATACGCGTTGCAGCTGAAGCCTCTCCAGTGAGGCAGGAGCATGAAGGTGGCAACTGGGTCTGTGCTTTGGAGGGAGGAATGCACTGCATGGCGCATGAGTTTAAACATTACTTCATCATCATGGGGTGGATGGCAGAAGGAGAATCCGGTGTAGCGCACTGAGAGGGCGTCTGTGTGTGCACCGAAGACTTGGTCTCGGCAATTTGTACTGAAATAGGTGTTGTAGGTGTTTTCAAAATGAAGGGGGCTGGAATACCTCTCTACTGAGACCATGCACCATTTTTGCAGGGCTGAGCAAATGCAAGAGGAAGTAATAAGCATGTTTGAATTGAAGATCTTTTTGCTCTGAGCAAAAAGATTTTTTTGTTGAGCCTTTTGGCGGGAGAGCAGACCCATAAGTTCAGTTGCTGAATCCTGGACTGGGGGCTGGATGGTGTCATGGATGCCTGCCTTTTTGGCAGCTTTGTAGGCTTCAAGCAGGGTCTTGAGCCTGTCTATAGTGAGCATGCCCATGCATTTGCCATTGGAATTGTAGACGCAGGCACATTCAGAGGTGGTTATCTCTGGCATTTGTGCTGGCATGGCGACCTCATCACATGTGTCAGGGTGAAGGCTTTCCTTCATGAGATCAACACTTCTTATGATGATTTCACATTGCCATGTTGGCATGATATCTATCTGTGGGTTGGTAGGTTGGAAATCAAAGGTGACATTTTTGCGAATCGCGCAGCCGGTAGTTGAGATCCATGAGGAGTCAGTTAGGCTTTGGGGATTGCCTTCAAAGCCTTGGTTGACAAGATTGTCCAGGTCTGTATCAATGGTGGAGGGGTCTTCTATAAGCTCTGGGTGTTCCTCCGAGTTGAAGGCTTGCACATGAACATCCAGGTCTGGATGTATACGTAGCTGTTCTTCAGCTTCCCATTTCGGATGCCACTCTACATAGATCATTTCGCAGTCTTCAGAGAAGTTGATCCTTTCCGCTTTTTGAGAGTCTGACAGGGAGGCGCAAGCAGGGCAGTCCCAGTGCTCACTGTGATTGAACAGTTCCCGGTCATTTTGGGAGCAGGCCTTGACATGTATGAGACAGGCCCAGTGGTATGTGCGATGGCAGGTGTCACAGGTAGGCATGTCATCATAAATTTCTGATATTGCTGTGTGTTCTTTGCTCACAGGGCTCCAGCAGAGCTGGCAGCACGGGTCTGCTTTAGTTCTTCTTGGTACATGTTTTGTAGAGGCAGGATGCAGCCTATCATTTTTGAAAATGGGCAAGGCCCATTTCTCAATGGTGACAGGGTGCCATTGTACTTTGTAATGTTTTTCCTCCTTTTCTTGAGAGGTTCTCTTATATTTTCGGAGGTGTTGCCAGCCTAGGATATCTAGGATAACATGGTCGTAGCGGAAGATGGTGTTGCTAGCTTCAACTTTCCTCAAAGTATTAGCCGTATTCTGTTTATAGTTCCAGAGCCATTGGGGGATTTCGGTGCTTGGAATGTCTGGAGGTGAGGGACAAGGTGTTATTATGGGTTGGTGGTTGGTGTCAAAAAAAGTTGTTGGGGCTCGGCTCCCGTTGGGCATTCTGCCTCTAGTTTGGGGGGTCTGAGTGGAGTCTCTGTTATGTGCTTGTGCTTGCGGCTGCTCTGCGTGCGGATTGTTTCTTTTGCGAGTGCTTCTGCCTTGATATGAGTGCATCTCTGCGCTTGGTTGAGTGCTAGGGGATGGGTTCTCCTGGCTGCTAGGGGAAGCATTTTCTACTTCCATAACCTCAGCATCAAAGAGTGGGTTGCTATGAGTCCTGAGGTTTGGAGGTATGAGCGTGTTAGGGGCATGATTTCCATTGTCTGGATTGGGGTTGAGGGGATCTGGGTCAGCATTGCTTCGGTGGAGCTTTGACCAGTTCCATCCTGTGGGTGTATGCTCAGTTTTAATCATTTCAGCATATATTGTATTATTTATGCAGCGTGATTCAAGGGTTTTATTGGGAGAGCTGTCTTGGTTGTGTATGATTGTATTAATGAGGTCAGGTCTGTCCTCAGCCAGAGTGGGGGTGTTGAGAGTATGGGAGAGTTTGTTTAGGGCTGTAATATGTTTCGTTTTGACTTTTCGGCCAAACAGGAATGTGAGTTTGTTCCCGTCAATAATCCCACACCACTTATGGTACGTTCCCGTCAATATTCCCACACCACTTATGGTACGTCACTGTCTTCTTGTTAACTGCACGAGGACAAAAAACATCGGCCCCTCTCCACACTTTCTGCTGTCTGTATCGCAAATCATCAATGAACTCTTGCATGGGGGTTTTCTCAGCTCTCAGCATGTTCTGTTTGAACGAATCACCATTCCGCATCCCACCAAAAGCATTAGAGACTTCAGCAGCCCAGCAAGAGGAATCAAAAGAAGCCAGACTTAAATCAGCCCTCAGCACACGACGCAAAACTTCACTATTGGAGTCAAGCATGCTATTAAAAAACTTGATGGAGGCACGGAACCAGAAGAACTGCAGAGGCTCCTGGCCACACTCTCTCAACACCGGCCAATTTGTAGTACTGTTCTTTACTCCAAGAATGCGCCTCAAGGAACACAGATGTCTTTTCTGCAATTGACTATCAAACTCACTGCCTTCTCTCAAGTAATGAGTTCCCCACACCTGGCACGCATACATCCCAGCAGGAATGTCATACACCTTAGATAACCAGAGCATAGCATGAGGCCTGTTTTTCAGGTCATGACCCTTGGCAAACTCCGAAATCCTTCTCTGTGCAGCCATATAAGGCCGCACCGCATGCTCCTCAGCTACCTTAAAATCCATCTTTTTATCCAACAGCACTCCCAAATATTTGAACCTGTCCTTCTCTGGAAGGACCACTCCATCATACGTAAAAGGATTCTGCAGAGGAGAGACAGACGTACTGTTGAAGTGCACCACCTCAGACTTAGCTGTGTTTACAGTCAACCCTTTTCTCTGGGCATACACACGGAGTCTGTCCAGCATCTTCTGCATTTCACCAGGGTCATTCGTAGTTAATCCAAGGTCATCAGCGTACATCATGTGGGACACACCATTCACTCTATCACCAGTCACAGCACCCTCAATGCCCTCACTTATCTCTCTGCCCATATCATTGATGTACAGAGAGAAAAGAAGGGGGGACAAAGGACAACCTTGCTTAACACCGTTCGATGGCTGCACGCGCGCCCTTTTCTCACCATCCATTAGAATGTACTCATCATTATCATACATGTCTCTGATCACACTGAGCAGAGGAGTCGGCATTGCATTGCGCTGCAAGTGAGACCAAAGCTGCTGTCTGGGCACGGTGTCATAAGCTTAAGAAAAGTCAATGAAAGCAACGTGCAATCTGGAAGAATTCCGTGGCTTCAATTTTTTCGCAGCATGCTTGAGGTGCCTCAGAATGAACAGAGGATGCAGAGTGCTCCTTTCTGGAAAGAAGCCAAACTGCGTGTCCGGAATCTTTCCCTTTTTCATACACCAATCTGTCACCAGATTTTTCAGCACATTAGCATAAATCCTATACATTACACCGCTAACCGCAATCATCCTATAATTCCCAGGTTTCAGCACTTCCCCTTTTTTGTGAATGGGGCTCAACTTGGCAACCTTCCAGCACGCAGGCACTTTACTTTCAGTCAGCAACACTTTAAAAAGACGAGCCAACAGAGGCACCAGCACATTTACTTGTTTGGTTTTATTCCCACACTGCACTGGCAAGCACGCATGCTTAAGAAAAGGAATCGGGATCGCATCAAAGCCTGAAGAGGCACCAACATTCAACTTCTGAAATTCACTACCCAACATACCTTCTAACACAGATACATCAGGGATCTCAAACTCATCTGGCTCAGGAGCCCACCCAGACTGCGCGCCCCGCCTGAGAAGGACCTCAGGTGGAAGGTTGCGCAGGCCCAGTGGCACAGCCATATCCCTCGCAGATGGGCGAGACTCTTCAAATGTCCTCTTTGCTCTGAAGTGTTTGTGTAAGTGATCATGCCAAGCTGGAGCAGGCACAGGGGTTGTGTGAGGCTTGGTGTGCTTTTTTAGTAAAGCGTGCACTGCCGGATCCTTCCGAAATAGCCTGTCCAAAAACAAATTCCGCAACTGTCTCGCGTGCCTTCGCTTCATCCTACGATTGCACCTCATACTCTCCCTCTTGAGAAATCTGCAAGCATGCCTGGCTTCACCACGCTTCACTGCCTCAATGAAAGCCCTACGCTTTTCCCAACATTCTTCATTGAACCACACAGGGTTTAGAGGACCCTTCCTATTACGCTCACGTTTAAAAACACACTTTGCTCGGGCTGACATGCCCACAGCTCTACTGCTCGCTGCCTGGATGATCAAAGAACGCACACAAAACGCCAATTTATCTATATCCCCAGACCTCTCTGCCTCATCAAACTGAGCCAGCAGTTCAGCATTGTCCCGAATGTGCTCAGCGTAAACTTGGGCCTTATCCTGCTGCCAACGCAACACTAACTTGTTGATACACTCTCCAGCTTTGCACACATGGTGTGGAGCATTCACACCTTCTCCACCCTCATCATTCACTCTAAACACAGTGCTCAAGCCTGCGTGATCTGAGGCACGCGTGTCTTTCATCTCAAAACATTGTACGATTTTGAGCAGAGCCGGAGACAACAACACATGGTCTGGCCTACTTCTCTTATCACCAAAATGCCCAGTGAAAGAGGGCTGCCCATCATCTCCAACAACACGCCCAGTAGAAATGGCCATACTCGTCGCAGCTGCTAGATCAACCAACAGCTGGCCTGCCTTGTTCACACTCTTGCACGCACATCTCCTATTCTCAAGGAGCTCAGGGCAGTCCAACACAAACCGAGAATGCGCGTCACTCACTTCACTCAGCTCTCCAACATGTGCATTAAAGTCGCCACACAAAATGACTTGCGAAGATACCTGAAAAACATCAAGCACGTCCTCAAAAAGGTTAGTAAAGTGAGAGTGAACAGCACGAGAAGTAAACGAACCACTCAGAGGATTTATGTAAGTAGCACCTATCATCACATGTTCCCCCAGCCCAAACATCTTTTTGTCACATTGAAGCCAAATACACTGCGTGTGCTCACTGACTTTATGGAAGCGCACATAATCTGAGCTGCCTGGCGCAACAAACACAGCAATCCCAAACCCATTTTTGCCTTCGTTCTCTCTAGCCATTCCCAAGTTGTGCAAAGTAAAGCCAGGCAAGTGCTGCAGCAACCTAGATGCATCACCAGTTCTTGTTTCTGTAAGCACTGCGATGTCATGGTCTTTGACCATGTGGCATACATCTAAAACCTTGAGCTCTGCATTAGCATCAGCAGATCGCCCCCCAATCCCATGCACATTCCATACTAAGAGCTTGAGCTTACGCCCAGGCTCAGGCCGGCCACCTTCCTAGCCCTTGTACTTTTTTCCCTTCTTTCCCTTCCTACTCTTCCATTCATTATATGTTTGGTCAAGGCCCACTTCAGCTTCCTCTGGATCCAAGAACTCCGGGCCCTCATCATCACTCCCCTCATCATCCCCTCCCTCTACATCACCGCCGTACTCTCCGTCGTCCTGAGCGTAGGGCGCGTAGTTGGGCTGGATCTCCTCCTCGGCTGTGGCACCCTGACCTTGGTCCAGCCGGGCCCTCATCCGAGTCATGGGGGCCTTGGGGGTTGGAGTGTCCCCAGAGGGATCCTTGCTCCTGGCGTGCTTCTTGCCAGTGCTTGCGGCAGCAGCATTGGCCGCAGCAGCAGCCGGTAGAGGGCTGCGTCGTGTAGAGGTGGAGGAGGGGGCAGCAGCAGCAGCAGCAGCGGCGTAGGAGTTAGCCGGCTGCTCAGTGTGGTGGGGTGGGGGGGGGTGCAGGATTCCCACACCAGGGGCGGCTGATTGTGTGGTGGTGGAGGGGGCAGCAGCAGCGGGAGGCGGCTGAGCAGCAGCAGCAGCAGCAGCAGCAGCAGCAGCAGGTTGGGGCGGTGGGGGAGGGGGGGGGCTGAGCCACCGCTGATTGGGGTGGTGGGGGAGGGGGCGGCTGAGCAGCAGCAGCAGGTTGGGGCGGTGGGTGAGGGGAGGGCTGGGCAGCAGCAGCAGCAGCAGCGGCAGCAGCAGACTGGCGAGAGGGGGAAGGAGGAGGGGGAGAGCGGGCAGCAGCAGCAGCAGCAGCAGCGGAGTGCGAAGGGGGGGTGGAGGGCAGCCCCGCAGCTGCCAGAGCCTGCTGGACATACAAGCCAACATGCTCCAGGCAGTGCATGTCCCGCCTGTACTGGAAACCCCCCCGCGCATCTGGTTGGAGGTGCTTCCACGCAGGGTACACTGTGTGAGGGGCCCCATGATACAGGACTTCCTCCACAGGTGCCCAAGACAGGAGCAGGTCGCACCTGTTCTTGGACACGAAGGCATTCAGCCCCCGCATCCCCAGCTTCTGCACCTCCTGGCACAGCCTGCGCAGCACCCCCTTTCCCCGCATCTGCTGCAGGAGCGTGCATGACCGCCATGCAGCGTACCCATTCCCTCCCACAGCCCGGAAGCGGTTGAGCCAGGACTGGGCAACCTTTGCTGAGCCCAGGTTCAGGATCACCACCTTGCCACCACCCTGCTGACTGAGGCGGCCAATTGATCTTAGTCGTTTTGTTGTAGATCTCAGGACCAGGCATCTACAATCTTGGGAGCCTTTTTCCAACACACACCCTAGAGAGCGCAACAGTAAACGCTTGACCTATCACCAGTGGTGTGCTCCTCCTACTAAAAGAGCCTTGGTTATGCATTCTCCTTATAGTCTCCCCAAATACATGTTCCTTGACCTCCCCCACGATGTCATTCGCAGCGTGGCTCGGTTTAGACTCCGCATTCACACCCTTCGCTATGAGATAGCAACTTGGAATCACAGATCTTCCCCAAACTGTGACCTTTGTGAGGCTGATGATGATGTCCAGGATGAACAACATATCCTCTTCCATTGCACACATCCCCAGGAGGTCTCTCTCCGCAGGAAATATGCTCCCTTATTCTCACAGGCAGAATCTCATGATGTGTCTGCTTTTTTGAACCAGAACAACAACAAACTCCCTTATTTCCTTCATGAATTGATTGCCTTTTATGAGCAGGCTAGCAGTCGCACTTCTTGACTGAAGGCCTTATCCTTGTAAACCTTTAACATGGTGTGCTCCACGGGTGTGGATATACAGGACATGTTCCTTAAGGCATTGCTGATTTTCTTATCTACATGTGGTAACTATCCTCCGAGCGTCCAGGAGCATGGCGGCCAACCCTCTAGATCCTCATTAGCTCCGTCTCTTGCTTTCTCTTAGGCTAGCTTTTGTCTAGTTTAGGCTTGAGGGCCTGTTGCATGATTAAACTGGTCAAATTGGAATATCTGTGAGGTGTGAGATCAGTCTTGAACTCTGAGTATTCTCTTGTTTCGCGCTCTTTATATCAACCGTGTAAAAGCCCAACACAGCCCTATAACAGGGCCCTTTTGGTGAGACCCTTTCTAGCTTGCTAGTTAGGGAACCTTTCCTTAATGCACACGGCCTTTTTGGCTGGCGTAGACTTTTACTTTCATACTTTAGTTAGGATATTTTGCACAAAGCTGCATGGGAAAAGCTCCTTGCATACAAAGTCAATTACAATGGGACTGGGAAGTCATACCAGAAGGACAGCAATTGCAGACCAGGACGAAAAAACCATATGGAATCCGTTAGACCGTCTGAATGACTTACAGACCTCATGCAAACCCAAGCAAGGTGAAAGTTGATCAAGCAGCCTCAAGCATGAGCAATCAAGTAATCACAGAAACAGGCTTTGCACGCAAGCATGCTACAAGGACAAGGACACACCAACCAAATCTAACATGCTTCCTATCAGTGCACGTTCTCAATGCAGCCAATGGAGTGGAGGAGATACATGTGCAAACCACCGAATATGTGTTCACCCAACAGAAGAAAGTAAAGAAAAAAGGAGTCAAATAAAAGTTATAGTGGTGTTTTGCGTGCCAAGCACGTTCCGAATTTCTAAGCACCTGCAACATCCGGCAGCAAGCTAGCATGAAAGAAAGAGAGACTACGCAGTCCAAGTCTGGCCGCATGCATTAAGGAAAGGCCACCTGCCCTGAATGCCAGGGCCCCACCACACAGACCAAGAGGAAGAGCAAGCACAGAAGTCTACTCCAGCAAGTTGGCCCCCACCATGGAGCTAGCATGGATATGTACAGACATGCCAGCAAAAAGAGGTGCCTACTGAAACTCTATATGAGACGCCTGGTGGGTGACTGCATGGCGGATGTAGAACACGTGCATGACACACCCCACAGTTACAAAATAGTGCAACATGTGGTGGTCAGTGAACCCTGGGAACCTGTCATGCCCACCATTCTGCAACACAAGAGTGAGAGCGAGAGCAGAGTGAGAGCGAAAACTGGTCATGCTGTGCATGCTGTTATCCAGGAGGCAGTGAGGCTGGTAGGGATTGCGCTTGTTTATGCTGTCTCATTTGTGCAGCCTCATTTGCGCTTTTTCGGCAGCTCCATTTGTGGAGGCTCAAATGTGCATATTCATGCAACCTCATTTGCACGGTCTTAATTGTGCTTATTCATGCAGCCTCGACTGTGCATTCTCATTTGCAAATATTCATGCAGCCTCTTTTGCGCTTATTCATGCAGCCTCATTGATGCAGGCGCATGTGTGTAGATCCGTTTGAGCACACCAGTTTGGGCAAAAGCACCCCTCATATGATGCTTTTCCTCGAGTTGCAAGGGCCTGAGCGCCTGCTTTGCGGGAAGTGTCAGCAGTGCTTGGAGCAGCTCAGACAGCTGGCGCTGGCAGCCCTAGCAGCCACAGAGCCACCCAGAGTGTGTGCATAAGGTTCTGATGTGCATGCAATGGACTGAGCAGCCTTGCAGCCTACTCCTTGCTAAGAAGAATGTATTCGCACCAAGGCAAGAAGCGCGTCTATGTGCGCTTTTGATGGATTTGTTGAAAACTTGAACGGCAATCCTTCCAAAAAGGAACACACTATGCAGCAGGTAGTCCTGTTCCAGTGCTTTTTCATGCTTTATAGGCATCTCTATAAGTGAGACCAGCAGAAAGGTTCATGAAGCTTCACACACACATGTGCGCACACATGCACGTATGCAGTCACCCTTTGTGCAAATGGAATGCATTGAAGCACGCACCTGAATAAACGAGTATGCGCCCATGAGGTACAGGACAACTTGCAGCGTCAGATTGATGTTCACAATCTGCAGTGACCAAGGGAGCAGTGATCGATGGTCTTGTTATGAATGATAGCTTCACAGACCCCTTCAGCTTCACCTGAAGCAAAACAGCACTCTTTTTTTTATCAGAAGGGAGCTTTCATGCACTTCACAACAATTCTCTTCTCTTCTTCCCCGCCTGGACTGTTAGGTTTGCAGCTTCCCTCATCAAACAGCATCCTCTTGCCAAAAAGATAGCTGGCAGCAATGAAGCAGTGTATCATCGGCACATTGCAAGCACCACTAGGCACGACACAAATAGCAGCTCAAATGCTGTCGAGGCCCACATTGCAATTGATCCCTTCCCCAAGGTACAATGATGCCAGTAACCTTCTTTAGCCTCACTGGTTTCCTTCCTCCTTTCCTGGGATGCCCACTACCTAGGCTGCCCACTACCTAGGCCTAGCCCACTACCTAGGCTGCCCATTACCCTGTACTGAAAAAGATAGTACCCAGAACACAACATCAAAGGGCAGCATCCACGGGGACATGTAACACAACCAACGCCACTTGCCGTCCAGTAACACATGAAGGGGATGGTGCCCAGCACCAGTGAAGTACAGCCCGCGCGCCCACCGGAATATTAATCATCACAGGCAAACCGGAAACTTACATGGGCGCAGCCTCTGCAAGTTTTGGGCAGCCTGGGACCATTTCTGGAATAGCTTTGGGCACAAAGTCAAGGGTAGAGGCGTTTGCAGGCAGGGCGAGACGCGGAGAGGAGGAGCACAGGGAGCGAGAGGGTTGGACAGCAACCCACCCCTCTGATGTCAAGCACACACAGGCTGGCAACTCATTGAGACCAATGAGTGAGGCCCTTCCTGACCGCAACCCTCTCTGGGCCCATGGGAAGTATGCACACTAAACATGCATGCAAAAGTGCACGTACCACACACAAACATGTGCATGCAGGCACGCATGCGAGCGCGCGTACACACAGACAACTACACGCTGCACGCACACGCACACACACATGCACGCGTGCACACACACACACACAGACAAATACACATTTGCGCGCACACATGCATGCACACACACACACACACTTGCGCATGCACACACACGCACACACACTTGCGCGCGCGCACACACACACACACAGACACACACACTTGCACGCGTGCACACACACACACACATGCACTTACAATGCTACATTGCACGAACCTAACCAGCTGCACAATTCCCCCCTCCTCTGCTTGAAACTAACAAGGCAATCAAGGGCACTCAACACGCACTCAGGGCAATTTTTGACGTATCAAACCGCAATTATTTTTCAGCCGCTTTAGGGCAGCCCGCACACCCAATTGGACAGCTGTAGGGCTACCTGGAACTTTTGAAATTGCTCTGCACTTCCCCGCCACAGCACAGATGCGTCACTCACGAAACATGTGCATAAAAGGACGGCAATCATTGGTCAAAATATGGTGCAATCCTGCTGCTGCTGCTGCTGCTGCCGCTGCTGCTCCTCCTCCTCCTCTCCCTCCTGCCCTGACTACCTGGGTGAGCCCTCCCGTACCAGGCGCTCTGTACCAAGCGCTCAAATGAGCATCTGTTATGACACCAGGCCTCTCCCTTCCTCCTGTCCTCAACTGCTGCTTTTGGTCATCCCAGAGTGAGGGACTTCCAAGAAGTGCTACCTGATGCAAGTGGTGCGCCTCCGTGAAACACAAACATGCAACTCGCACCTGCTTTTCACGGATTGCACCCACCTGGGCCTCCAGGCTGAGCCAAGGTAACTGAATCCCGACCAGAAACCTTCTCTCTTAGCACAGTTTATTGCTAATGGTCTTGGGGGGTGCAGGAGAGTCACTTGGGGGACACTAAAAGAAGACTGTCCCAAGGTCCCCGGGGGCCTCCTCTCCACCTTGGACCCTCCCTTCCAAGAATGGAAAATGGAATCTACGTGCACTTGCAACACAGCTCTAACACACATACAAACCAAGGACAAACCCACGAAAGACCCATCCCCAGTGCCCAAAACACAACAGCAAAGGGCAGCATCCACACAAGGGCATGCCCGGCAGTCAGGGCTGCCTGCACCCCCTTACTAGAGGGAGAAATCCCACCAAAGGAAGAGGTCCTGGCCCTTTATCAAAAGGAGAGGTCCCAGGACATAACCAGCAAGGCAGCACCCATAGGGACATGCGATGGAGTCAGGGCTGCTCACCGTCCAGTACCGCACAAAGAGGATGGTGCCCAGTGCCACAAAAGAAAGCGTCCGAAGGGTAGGTCTCAGGAATGCTGCCCCCACTAATGCAAGCCCCGTCAGCCCCATGCACTTCATGTCATCCGCAGGGTCCTTTGCCTGTGGCCACGGATTGAGCAAAGTACTCAGACTTGGACACAACCTCAGCAGCATGCTTGTGGCCATGCTGGTCAGCACTGACAAATGTCATCCGCAGGGTCCTTTGCCTGTGGCCACGGATTGAGCAAGTACTCAGACTTGGACACAACCTCAGCAGCATGCTTGTGGCCATGCTGGTCAGCACTGACAAAAAGGATTTTTTGCCTGTGGGCGCACATCAAGCATGTGCCCGGCCTCCAAAGCAAGCACAGCTGCTGAGTTGGAGAGGCCATGAGCACAAACTCAGATTCTGCGGCAAGCTCAGCCACGTAAATGCAGAGGTCATGCCAGTCTGGCACTGACAGATACAGAGTGTGTCCTTTGCCTGAGAGCACACATAAATTGGGCAAAAACTCTGACTGCGACAAGCTCAGCCGTACCAATGCAGAGATCATGTCTCAGTCAAGCACAAACATAAAGGCTCTTTGCGCGAATCAGACTTTGACATGTTTTGTATTGTTGTTTGTAGCAGCGGAGTTATGGGCAAAGACCATGCTGATCACACACAACCACAAGGCACGGTTGTCTGAGGCTGCGCTTTGGAAACCCGAAGATGAGCCTGCATGGACGTTTTGGCTGCTGGCATATGCACAGGACCTGCCTAAAAGTGAGTGAGTGCGTGCACACACACACACACACACACACACAGGTGCGCGCACACGCACCAGCAACGCAGTCATAGGCGTCCCCACGATGAGTGCTACGATTCCTATGTGATCAAGCTTTTCCTGCAAATTAGGCAGAAGGGCATGCTTTTAGCACTGGAGCACCGATTAAAGCAGAATTGACGCAGTAAGACCCAAGGAATGAGCCGCCTACACTATTTAGAAGAGACCATGGATTTCTTTATGGCTGTGCACCAGCTTCCACCAATACCAATTCCTTATGTGATCAGGTCGTTGTTCTCCTTCTACTTTGTCCAAGAGAGGCTCTTCCCCTTCATGGGCCTGATAAATATCGTGGACTTTTGTAACAGCTAACAGTGAGTCTGCCGCAGCTAGCAGGCATGCTGTTGTCCAAATTTGTGGCTTTGAGCCTTTTGCTGTGAGATGCTGCTGCAAAAGCAGGAAAATGGTTGCAAACCTCACGCACAGCAGCACAAAGCTACTACTCCAAACTGGCCACTTGTGCAAGCCTATAATCATGCACGCCCTGTCTCCCTCTCTTCCCCACAGGGGCCAGCCAGGCAGAGGCACAGGTACAGGTCTTGTCATAGCTAAGCAGAGGCACAGATATGGCTCTTACCATAGCCAAGCAGGCACAGGAAAGGCTCTTTTGATAGCTAAGCGGAGGCACAGGTACTGCTCTTGTCACGCTGCTATTTTCAAATTGGGCAAAAAATGAAAGGCAATTGTCCTGTGTCCGCCTCTTAATTTTGCGCACCAACAAGTGGTTGTCTGGCCAGACGTGTGTTATCGCAGACAAGAGGTGGGTTGTAGCAGACGCCGCACAGAACATTGACAACACACGGCCGCCCAAGGTGAGGTTGAGGTAGGCAACAATGCTGCATCAAGGAAAGCAGGAAGGCAGAAGCACATTCATGGGCGCAAAACTAAACGCCATGTGTGTGTGTGTCACAAACTGACTCCTCGCAGCTCTACATGCACTAATACTTCAATCTCCTGCATACAGAAGTTGTTTGTTTGTTTGTAGTTTGTTGGGATGTTGCAATGCATTGTATTTTACAACCATGGCCAACCTAGCGAGGAACTGCCCGGCAGATCTAATCAGAGTTCTGTACAGGTAAGGAGGAATCCTCTCACTCCTCTCATCCCCAAGGCCAGTCACTCTTATGTAGGGCAAGTGCAGTAGGTGAGTGCGCTCTGGAATCCAAGACTCAGCCATTGCGGGGAATGGTTACCGCGCAGCAGGTTAGCGCTGACAAAGCAACACAGAGAGGAGAGACTTAAGTTAATTCATTTTGGAGCAACACAAGCAGCTCTTGTTCTTTCACACTGTCTGCAATTCGCTCAGCCTGAGATTCCTCGATACACTGGTCAAAGCATAAATGGATCCTCTGAAGACATTCCTCAAGGAAACTCACCCAAGCGCAACAAAGAGGACACCTGGCACGAAGTGGCTCCAGAAGTTGATGCGCTCATAGGGGTCATGGAAGACACCTGCGAGTGATTGGCAACACCTCGTTCATTCATTCAGGCAAGGCGCTAAGGAAGACGTGCAAGGCATATCTTGGACACATCAGCAACAGCACAAAGCAGGTGCACACCTAGTCTGTAGGCAATATGCAGATAGTAAAATACTTACAAATGTGCCAAGGCTGTGGTGGGTGGGATCCTGCAGGTGAGCCTGGCTTGCGGAATATCAAAGGCTTGGGAATAGCACAATGCTGGTACATGTCCGTCCCTCCCTTCTCTCCCTCTCCCTTCTCCTCTCCCTTCTCTCCCTCTCCTTCTGCTTCAGTTTCCTGGACCTTTGTTTCAGCCATTCACTTTTTGACAGAACTCACGGTGCCCGGTTATTAATTGCAGAAATAAAACAATTCGCACGCAGGTGTCGGAGAGGTGTATCCACTCATGTTCTTAATTTTTTACTTAAAATTATTAATCGACCCCATATTGACTGCCTGACAGATGGAGATTGTTTTTGACTTGCGTGTGCACCATGCATCACCATCATAAGTGCAAGCCTTAAGTAAGAAGGGAGGCACCATGGATGGCAATCAAGGGTCCATGGCCTCATGGTGGGGCACACAGCGCTTTCATTTTGTAATGAGCCGAATCCAGAGGGCAGCAAGTGCGCCCCATCTTGCTGTCGTGCATCAGAGATGGATGGAGCAAGTTGAGTTGCTGTCCCTTCAGGCCCAGGCGCTGCAGCAACAGTGTCAGACGCAGCAGGCGCTCCTGGCAGCGCAAGCAGCAGCACAGACACAGGCACCCCCTACAGCTGCTGAGCAGCACGGGGCAAACAGGCGCCAACCACCTAACAGCCAGCCACCAACTCAACCCCAGGAGCCTCAGGAGCAGGAGATACAAGTGATGCCTGCTCCAGAGCCAAGCATGAAGATCTTGCCCATGGCGGGGGGAGAGGAGCTGCTGCGCGCTGTGTTCTCTGTGGTTGACACTCCCAGCCCTGACGAGATCAAAGCCCTAGCGCTGCAGACAGGCCGCAGCCAAGGCCAAGTCCGCAGCTACTTTACCAAGATGCGTAGCAGTATCCAGGTGATAATGAGCAGCCCGTGCTGAATGGCCATGCTCCAGGGTCCATGCATGGAAAGACACCTTCGGCTCTCCCAACGTATGCCCATTCAGCACGTGCTCTCTCAGCACATGCGTTTCCAACATACGATGTTCCAGCGTATGCGCTTTCAGCACTTGCTGATTCAAAGCATGCTCTCCAAGACATGCTCTTGTGATGCTTGCTCCTTGGCCACATGCCCATGTAATGCATGCAAACACTAGGTTGAAGGGTGCATAGAGGTGTCCAGGCTGCGGTAATTGTGGCACTGAGACCTTCTCAACTTGGCCTGCTTGTCTGTGCACATCTGCAATGGTTTTTACTTGCACTTGTACGCACTCATGTTAGCATGCATGCACATGCACACAAACATGCCCATGCATGGTCATACGAACACATCTTGCATGCTTGCTAGTTCCTCGCATGCGTCAATCTGCACAGGCAATTTTTTTGTAAAGGCTTCCTAGATTGTTCCAAGCGGTTTGCGTGCTGCAATCTGGTTTGCCTGCCTCACTCCTTGCCCTTATGCTATTGCACGTTTTTCTTCACTGTCGTGCACGTTCTTCTTCACTGATTTTTCTGCCCTGTTGCAAGCACATTCTGCTCCACCTGCTACTTGTGCCCTTACGCAAGCATGTTTTGCTCCACCTGCTACTTGTGCCCTTACGCAAGCATGCTTTGCTCCACCTGCTCCTTCTTTTCCTTGAACTCTCTGACAGGCTTTTCTGCAGAGGTCTGTTGCCAAGGAGCGCCAGCATAGCAAAGTGGTGATGGAGGCAGCAACCCATGCTGGTGTGTGCTTGAGTGCATGAGTTCTCTATCCGGTGAATGACCACAGCAAGCGTTTGAATGTGTGTGTGTATTATTAACACATCAGTGCATAAGATCATCATCAGGTGCCGTAGATGAGCACAGATGCATTTACGCACAAAAATGTGAGTGCTGATGGCTCTTCGCCGCATGGGTATTTCATGGCATGAGTACTGCCTGGCGCACAAGCTTGAAGTCTTGGCGTCCTTCCGCCCCCCCCCCCCTCTCTCTCTCTCTCTCTCTCTCTCTCTCTCTCTCTCTCTCTCTCTCTCTCTTCCTTTTAAGTGCAGTTTCAAGCATTCATGCTAAATGTGGGCAGTGATACTTTGTCATTGCATATCCACTCAACAAGGGCCCACACTTCACGCACATTTGCGGTGGGCTCTCTCCCTAGACAACAATGCAAAGCCCTTTGTGCCATGCTGCAAGGTGCCCATCATTTCCTTGGGTGCTTGCAAACGGCGAGCACAGGCTTCATCTTTTCTGGGCCATCAGAGGCAACCGGGGGACGTGCTTTGTTTGACATTAAGTCAGTGCATGCACACACTTGTCCTCACACACACACACACACACACACACACACACACACACACACACACACACACACACACACACACTCCGTGTGCATGTTTGTGTGCATCACAGATGCCGCAGAGGGCGGTGAACCCCACAGCCTGGAGCAGCACAGCAGCAAGCTCGCATCCCAGCTAGCTCACCTGTCCAGCTTGTTAGATCGCAAGGGCGCCATCAACCTACAGGCTTTTGGGGCATCCGCGTTTGTGCCACTCATGAAGGTCAGTGCCACCTTACAAGAATGTGTATGGCTTATGAAGACGGAGGTTTAAGGGGGAAGTTATCAGAGGGCAGGGTTGAGGGCAGCATGTAGGTACTGTGAGACTGGCTTGCCTCAGAGTATCTGCATATGTGCTGCCCGTGTACAAGAGGAGACCGTGGAAGACTTCGTGCCCATGCACATGAGGGCAGCATGCAGGCCTTTTTGCCCTTATACATGTGGGGAGCTCGTAGGTTTTCCTAAGTTGGTATGCCATGGAGCACCTTCATGTGTGCCGCCCATGCGCATGAAGGGAGCATGTAGGCGTCTGGGCCTATGCACATGAGGGTAGTATGTAAGCCTTGTGAGGTCGGCATGCCTCCATGCATCTCCATGTGTGCTGCCCATTCGCATGAGGGGAGCATATAGGCGTTTGGGCCCATACATATGTGGGGAACTTGTAGGCCTCCCTCAGCCGGCATGCCTGAGAGCCAGCTTTGTATGGTGTTGCCGCCCATGCACATGAGGTGGGAGCCGTTTAGCACGGTTGCACGCCCGCGCAGATAAAGTGGATTGCAAACAGATACCGCAAGACAAGGGGGCATTCGTTTGGGAAGTCATCGCTCAGGCCGGCATTGTGCTGGCCTGGCAGTCACCAGTGAGCTTCTTGAAGGGTGTATTTGCTGGCAGCTTAGTGTGTTTGTAGGATTGCACTGGTGGAGGCGTGGGGCAACCATTGAGGAGGGGGCGCACACGTACCTGCTTGGCTATGAGCGCTCTGAGTACTGAGCAAATGACGTAAGAGCCGGAGCATTTGGTGCATACGTCACCCTGGCAGGTAGAGCAACTTGAAACCTAGTCTATGCTATATATATATAAAAGGGTATGCTATATATATGTATATAAAAGGGTGCCTTTCACCTTGAAAGGAAGGCCCTTTGCTGTGCGCATGCCTGCACAGGAGAAGCTCACGGCAGAATTTGAAATGACGCCGTGCTCACAGGCCTTGAAGCACCTATGGAAATGCGAATGAATCAGAAGCGTTGGATCCCCATTCACAAGGAACATGGAAAGGGAACGGAATGCGGTTCCATTTAATCGGTCAACCTACACTCATCTGCCATTTCAGCAGGCTATTGCCCTAGCCCCGAACACACCATGCAGAATTGAATTTGCATAGCATTTGAAGCTATGAGCCTGGAGGTGATTACTTATGAAACTATTCGTGGAATGGGGTTCACCAGTGCCCTTGCTCCCTCCATATCCGCGCCACACCCATGCACACACCTGCGGCCCTCTATCCCCCCATGTATGCACGCGCGCACACACAAACATCACGCTTCTCATGCACACATGCACACTCAGACATCACGCAACTCATATTTTTGCAGAGCACGCACAGCTATGAGGTGCGGGAGGCGCAGCTGCGTGCCCTCAATGCTACCCCAGCCAAGGTGTCCTACAAGCTGGTCACGGGGCCTATGCTCAGCGTGTTGGAGGCCTGGCTCGTGGAGGGGGATGCAGACCAGCAGCACAAGTTTGTCAGGTGGGTACGGAGCAAAATTTTTACGGCAGTGATGCAGACCTGGTAGGTGAAAGGGTGTGTGCCATGTATGTTGGAATAATGGAAGCATTTTGGAGCAATCTGGCTTGCTTCCTCTGCCCTTGTAGCTAGCCTCAAGGCCTAAGCAGTAGTTAGTATTAAGACATTGCAATACCTACCTGGGTGTGTGCTCGAGTGTTGGCGCTCTTGGCTTCTTTGCAAGTAGTGACCCGATTTTTTTTGTCGGTTTTCAGAAAGCACCTCAGCACTTCTAGCCGCATACCCCTGGTCTGGCCCCTTCCTGCAGGGCAGCAAAGTCCTGCCCTCCAGATCTCATGCTTGTCCTCGGCAGCGAACTATTTGGTTATGTCGCTGTAACCTACAGTGTAGGCCCAGAACAAGCTATGGGACATGTACATGTTGATGGCAAATTGAGAACATCACAACAACTCCTTGGAAACACTGATAGTCCATTCATGGTCGATTCCACATGCCCTGTGAGCCCATCATACTCTGTGTGGGCCAACACAAAGACTCAACATAAAGGCGCTTATCAGGACTGTATCCCTGGTACTTGATCCGGCTGCTTGCTTGGCCTGCATGCATGACCAGGGTGACGTGTCTCTAACGCCCTGTACATATTTGCCAACTCCTTCGAACCCTATGGGAGGCTTGCTACTGAAGTCAGGCCCTTGTACCTCCTTTGCACTCCTCGGTCCTGCATTTTTTGGAGGGCAAGAATACAAACAATTCATCCACTGGATTATCTGCCTAACACGTGCACGCACACATACACACACATACACACAGGGAGGTCCTGGGCACCATCCAGCGCCTGCCCATGAGCTGGCCCCTCCTCCAGGGTAGCTCCCTGCTGCACACGGCTGCACGCTTCGCTGCTACGCGCAACGAGCGCACTGCAGCGGCAGCACAACAGCTTGTGCGGTACTGGGGCCAGCGCTTTGATGATCTTGCGATGGCGTCGGTGGTGCAGAAGGCAGGGGCGGGCAAGGGCACAACATTCCTACAGGTGTGTTGGTATGCAGGGCACACACAGGCACCACGTGTGCACCACAAGGTGCGTGCATGTGGTGCACACACACACAAACACACACACATACACACACACAGGCACCACGTTTGCACCACAAGGTGCATGCATGTGGTGCGCGCGCACACACACACACACACCCACACACACACAGGCACCACGTGTCCACCACAAATGTTAGTATAGATGAGCACGCAAGAGAGTGTGGGTGGGCATGTGTGTGTGTCTGCGTGTGTGTGTATTTGCGTGTGTGTGTGTGTTTGCGTGTGTGTGTGTATGTATGTGTGTGCGTGCGTGCATGTGTGTGTGCCACCAAATTCTAGGGCATGTGATCACGCAAGAAAGTGTGGACGGAGGGGGTGTGGGTGGACGAGATGACGTTTGCAGGTGGAATAGGCTTGTGAGTAAATGCGCCCTTGTCATCGAGTGTCTACCCTTGTACATGTCGAGATGACTTTTGTGTGTGCTTTAACGCATTCCTGGGAACATCTGGGGCTTTTGCTGCTGCACTTGCCATGCGTCCTACAGGGAAGGATGTCCCATTGACAATGCTCACAGTCCCAATCACTCATCCGAAATGGTGTGAACAGGCTTCTGGGAACGGCTTCACGTGCTGAAGTCAAAGTTTATATGGTCCTGCTAAAGCGTCACAACTGCCGTGTGCTCAGCGCTGAGGTTAAGCTTGTCATGATCTTGCTAAGCACCGTCACTACTGCCGTGTGCTCAGCGCTGAGGTTAAGCTTGTCATGAGCTTGCTTAAGCACCGCCACTGCTCTGTGGGCTGCATGTGCAGCTCAGGGGTCACCGTTCCTTTTGCAGGGAACTTGTCCATCACCGCACCACTTTGGCCACCACAAGCACCTCCCCTGTCTCAGCGGCTGCTAGTGATTTCTGCAAGTGCACATGCCCAATGCGCCCCAACTGAATGGACGCACATGCCCAACACAAGCCCCGCTCATGATGGCTGCAGGCGCACATGCCCAACGTGCCCCGCAAACGCGCTGGAAGCCACAGGTCTGGACACAGCCGCATCCGCCCCGGCAGCAGCACAGCCCCACCGGCTGACCTGGCAAGTGCAAAGTCAGCGCTCATGGCTGCAGCGGCTGGAACCGGCGCTGAGGAGAGTCCGCAAGCAGGTGCAGAGAGCTTTTTATTTGTTTGTTTGCTCTGGCTCTCCTACTATAGCCACAAGGCAAATGTGCTTGTCATGGGAATGTGGAGGTGAGGGCTAACATGCAGGTATGCAGTGCATTTCCTATGAAGCTTGGAGTGTTTCCTGTGGGAGAGGCGGCTACCTCATGAGAAGGTGGAGGGGAGGGCTCGTGAACAGGTGTGGAGAATGTCCTGTACCTTGCTCGTAGTTGGATGAGCCCAGGGGCAGGAGATGCAAAGGATGCCAGGGTTAAGTCACGATTTGGGCTCTGGACCTGGAGTCAACACACGCGGTCAGCAGCGGAAACAACTTAGCCGGCATGATTTCTAGTGCATGCAGCTGCACCCGTTACGCAACCATTACAGACTAGTGAGGGCAGCCGGTCGCTATTCAACAGCCACATGTATGCCTTCTTTGCCTGCAACCCCCTGCCCTTCTTTCCTGCTCATGTGCCCTGCAGGTCCCTGTGCTCCCCTGTTGCTCATGTGCCCTGCAGGCTCCCCTCATGTGCCCTGCAGGTCCCTGTGCTCCCCTGTTGCTCATGTGCCCTGCAGGCTCCCCTGTTGCTCATGTGCCTTGCAGGTCCCTGTGCTCCCCTGTTGCTCATGTGCCCTGCAGGCTCCCCTTTTGCTCATGTGCCCTGCAGGCTCCCCTGTTGCTTATGTGCCCTGCAGGCTCCCCTCATGTGCCCTCCAGGCCCCCCTGTTGCTCATGTGCCCTGCAGGCCCCTGTGCACAGCGGGCAAGAAGGGCAGGTTGGGCAATTGCATCAACACTGCTGCATGCTCACCTCTTTTGCCTTTGCTCCCTGGAGTGCTCATGAGCCCTGCACGCCCCCATGTGCAGGAAAGAGCAGGAAAGGATGCTGGAATGGAAAGGCGAGTGGGCACCCAATTGCATCCATTCCCCCGCATGCTCACCTCTTTTGCCTTCGCTCCCTGAAGTGCTCATGCACCCTGCACGCCCCCATGCACATGCAGGAAGGAGGGGCACCTTGGTACAATCAAAACCCCGCTGCTTGCCCGCCTTATTTGCCTTTGCTTCTTGGTACTCAGCCCTGCAGGTCCCCGTGCACAGCGAGAAAGAAAAGGCAAGTGGGCATCCAATCGCATCCACGCCGCCACATGCTTACCTCTTTTGGCTTTGCTCCCTGGTGCTCATGCACCCTGCAGGCCCCAATGCGCAGCAGGAAGGAGGGGCGCCTGGGGCAGACAAAGGGGCGTCCATGGCTGTGCCTTTGGGCCGGCAGCAGCCACGCAAGCAGTTTGCCCAACCTAAACCGTGAGTGCCTGCAGCATTGACTGTGTTTGGCTGACATTGGTTGAAGACCTTCATTGTTACTAACACTCCCTGCTGGAGGAATTGAGGAACCCATAGATTTTTCATGAGGATGCAGTCCCTGCACTGAAATGGAGGTCCCGGGTTTTATGACGCCCTTTGCTGTGTGCTGATCTCTGGTTCTCACCAGCCAAGCAACGTGGGTAGTCTTCAGCAGCAATGCCCGTGTTTTAAGACAAGCAGGGTGTAATTTTCTGGATCACCAAAAAAGGGGCAGAGCCTGTGCTTTCCTTGCATGCATTGCACCATAAGGCTTACACCTTAACCTTTAGATTAATTGAGATGAGCTTTGCAGGGGGGGCGCAGCCCCTGCTCCTTCATTAGCACCTCTCAACTCCTGCTCACATTTTTAAAGCATTGGAGCATATCACCACCAGGATCCAGAACTCCTGTGGGCAAGTGGAGGTTAGGTTTAATTACAAGGTGGTTTCGGCCTTCAGCCAGGTGGTTTGACTGCTCATCCTGCTGGTCTAACAGCTGCACAAAAACATCCATAATATCATAAATGAAGTAAGAATTTTGATTCAAATCTTGCCTCAGAAATGTAAAGACGTCCTCATTGCTAACCTTAGAATAGTGAAAAACCGAAGCACCAAGGGAAATTTTTGTCTGTGGGGAAGCTGCAAAGAATTAATGTGCATAATTGTCCCAAACAGCACGCACACTATCAAAATTGCAAAGGAAAAGGGAAATGCTTCTCATCTTGCAAATCATACAAGTCACAAAAATCACAATGGCCGTTTTTGCCAGGCTGCCAACAAGCTTTTCCAACCCCCAAGGTGTGAGCACAAAGTCGAAATCTAAAGACATTACGCTGCACTCTCCTTCTCAAATCAAGATTAAGGTGTCTACCACCCTTATATGGACCCACGTTAGCATTCAAGGTACTCAGAGGAGATGGTGAGAGGCCCGCTTATGGCAGTGCCCCCCTGGCTCAACATTGTCCAACTTCCTCCACACTTTACACAAACAACTGCGCAAATCAGTAGCAGAGTCTTCAATAACTATTCCTGTCAGCACAGTCTGAGTCTACTGCTCATGCTTCTCCAAACCGTTGAAAGAGTCCAGAATCTCAGCCATCCAACACTTCACACCAGGGGCTGCAAGACCCTTTGCAGGGAGCTGCAAGACCCTGCCTAGTCATGCAAAACTTGTTTCGACGCACCCTGTGATGCTGGAGCGAGCGTGCCAAGCCTGGGGCCCTGAGGGACACCTTCGACCAAGCACGCCTGTGGAACTCCTCAGCACCTTGCCTGTACAGCCCCTGTCATAACGGATTTCACTCTGTGTGTGTGTGTGTGTGAACATGTGCAGCGCGCACTTCAGCACCCGCCCCATGTCGGTGGATGACATCCGCAAGCAGAAGCAGAAGGAAGCCAACAAGGCCCTCCTCATGCCCCACCAGCGCCTGTCTGCCGCCTCCCAGGCCAGCCAAGCAAGACCGCTCGCGGCACCTGGCAATGCGTCTTTGGGTAGAGGCCCTGTTGGAGGGCCCCCTGGCGGGATGGGTCCACACATGGGGGGTAGAGGGCACATGAATGGAGGCAGATTTGGGGCCTCTGGGAGTGTGATTGCGAAAGGGGGGGCAGGTGCCAGCGGGAGCGGGGGTCTTGCTGGCAGGGCGGGGGGTTTGCCAGGCCAGCAGCAACAGCAGCAGCAGGGGAGGCCGCTGCCTGCAGGAGTGGCGCAGCCGCCGGCGGCAAAGCGCATGGCAATGGGAGGGGGTGAGAGGGGGGGGGGTCCGGTGCCATCTGCGCCCCCAGGCATGGTGCTGATGGAGGAGCTGCAGCAGGTGTGTATCCAGCGTGTTGGATGTACAGTGCAGGTTTGCGGCATGAGGAGAGGTGGTTTGTCAATGTGTGTTTGTGCGTTGCGCCTGGGTATGGTGCTGTTGGGGCAGCTGCAGCTGGTGTTTGTGTGTGTTTGGGGGGGCGGAGGTTGGGGGTGGGAAGGAAGGCTTGCCAAGACTCTTGGCAAGAGCCTTCGCATGCACTGACGGATGATGCAAGGAGTTCAGGTGGCAAGCCAGCTACGCGGAGATGCAAGAGCAGCACTTCCAGGCCTTTGTTCACATATGCCTATGTGCTCAGTAAGAGTGCCCTCTTGCATCACCCTTTTTACCACACGTGAGCCTGGAGGTCTGCCGAAAAATCCAGCACTACCTCTTAATTGGTTGTGGCATGTTCTGTGGCCAGGGAGAGCACCCCTCCCTGCCTGGCTGTTAGCATTAGAAAAGGGCACACACACACACATACACGTACAAACACCTGCAGCACCGCGACACAGATGGAGGCAGGGCTGGTGACGATGATGATGAGGAACTCCCCCCTGAGGCAGTGGCCGCACTGAAGGAGTACCATGAGCTGAAGTGAGTGAGCAGGAACTTTCCATTGCGGCCTTGGATCTGCCATGCTGCAGGGACAGCAGGGTGCTGCAGCGTTGACGCACACCAACATGCTCTGCTACCCTCTGCTCACCCGCTTGCAGGCACCTCTCATACCACACCAACGCTACCAACATCCCTCTTCTCTTGAATTGTTCCCTGGTCATCCAGCAGGCAGCTTTCTTACTCAGGCCACCATCCGTCCACTTGAAAACTGTTTCTTGCACGTCCCCGCTCTTGGATCGTCTTTTTCTCATCCCAGAATGCCCATGCAGGCGCCAGCGTTAAGCCACCTTTAGACTGGCTTTCAAAGAGCCACTTTTGAACAGTCAGGCGCCATCGTCTACCTGCTTTCAAGCTGTCTTTTGCTCACTTCCAAATGAATTTCTGCAAGCGTCAGCATTCAGCCTTGGTGAAGGCACCTTTCCTTGTCAGGCCAATGTTCTTCCACCTGTAGGCTGTCTCTTGCTCCTTCCCATTTTCAAAGGATCTGTTTCTGCAGGCGCCAGCGTAGAGCCTTGGTGAAGGCCAAAGCTCTTCTCCTGGACTTCTTCCACTTATAGGCTATCTCTTGATTATTCCCTCTTTCAGGCTGGCTTGCTGCAGACGCCAGTGTCAAGCCATGGTGGAAGCACCTTTTTCATCAGGCCAGATGGCACTTTTAGGCTGTCTCTTGCTTGTTTCCGCTTTTAGAATTTTAAATGGTGTTTTGCTGCAGGCGCCAGCGTCAAGCTTTGGTAAAGGCAGCAGCCGTGACCGCAGACCCTGCCTTGCAGAAAGAGATTGCACAGGCCATCACGGATTACGACACACAGGTGGGCTTCGAGGGGTGTCCTTGTGTGTGGCGCAGGGAGGAAGGCGAGCGCAAGATTTAGGGCCTGGTGTGTCGGCGCAGACACTGCTGGAGGAGGATGAGAATGCTTTGGTTCGTCAGCTGCTTTGTGCAGCAGGGTCAGTGACTGCTTAGTTGTTCAGGTGCATTGATGAAGGGGGAGTAGGGATTTTTTTAGTTCGTGACAGGAGCGTTGGGGAAGGGGGGAGGTTCAAAGGACGTGCCTGATGGAGCACGGCAGGTGGAGCACTATTTCAAAAGGGGAAGGACGTGCCTGGTGGAGCACGGCAGGTGGAGCACTATTTCAAAACGGGGAAGGACATGCCTGGTGGAGCACGGCAGGTGGAGCACTATTTCAAAAGGGGAAGGACATGCCTGGTGGAGCGCGGCAGGTGGAGCACTATTTCAGAAGGGGAAGGACATGCCTGGTGGAGCACTATTTCAAAAGGGGGGTGCTTTTGAGCCAGTGGCAGGTGTGATGATGTGAATAAGCATGAAAGAACAAAATGTGACAAAGTGGGTCATGCTCTGATACCTGATGTGTGGTTGTGTATGATGCACTGTCGTCATCTTTGTGTGAGGCAGCAGCGCTGCTTGTGCCTTGCTGCAGGACCCACGTCTCTGTTGATGCATTTCCTAGCTCCAATCCCTAATGCGCATGGCTTGCACTGTGTCCCTCCATGCTGACACATTCCTAGCTCCAATCCCTCTAAGACCCACGTCCCTGTTGACGCATTTCTAGCTCCAATCCCTAATGCACATGCGTATGCGCTGTGGCCCTTGCTGCTGACATAGGAGCAGCGACGGGAAGCCAAGGTACAGGCTTTGCATCCAGCCTGTGCTCCTTTCCTCGGCACACACATGTACCCGCTCTGCTCGTACAGCTAGCCGCAAGGCGTCTCCACTGAAGTGTGTAGTGCAGGCTTTTGTGTCACCGTTACCCTCTGCTGACAGAGCGAGGCAGCAGGTGTCTCTACTGGAGCATTCATTGAGGGCCTCTGAGTCACTTTCACTGTCAGTCATTGCACAACTAGCCACCAGGCGTCCAGACTGCACTCTCAAGTTAAGACCTTTGTGTCGCTGCTACTCTGTGCTGACACAGGAGCAGCAATTGGAAGCCAAGGCAGAGAAGAGGCGCCAGCAGGAGGAGTTCCTGCGCTCCACAGCACTGCTGAGCGACCCCTCACAAATCGCGTGCACCTTTGCAGTGCATGTGCCTTGGTACACCCCTGCACTGTTGCCCCAGGACCAGCTAGCTCAAGTGGCCATAGGTGTGTGTGTGTGTGTCACAGTGTGTGTGCATGTGCCTTGGTACACCCCTGCGCTGTTGCCCCAGGACCAGCTAGCCCAAGTGGCCATAGGTGTGTGGGTGTGGGTGTGTCACAGTGTGTGTGTGCATGTGCCTTGGTACACCCCTGCGCTGTTGCCCCAGGACCAGCTAGCTCAAGTGGCCATAGGTGTGTGTGTGTGTGTGTCACAGTGTGTGTGCATGTGCCTTGGTACACCCCTGCGCTGTTGCCCCAGGACCAGCTAGCTCAAGTGGCCATAGGTGTGTGTGTGTGTCACAGTGTGTGTCTGTGTGTTGCTGTGTTTCTGTGCACGCAAGCACTCGCCATATTGTATGTATGGTTGGTAGGGGAGAGCGTGGGAGGGGTCCAGAAGTAGAGACCTGCAGGTACAAAGACTGGAAAACCTCCTCCGGCACCTCTGCATGTGTATGTACAGTTGAGTGATGCCGACCCCAGCAAAGCACGTGCTTATGTGTGTCTATGTGCTCATCCTTCCCACATCCTGCACACACACACACACACACACACACACACACACACACACACACACCACATCAAATGTATGCGCATGCAGGCGAGCACTCCCATGAGTGGGCGGTCCAAGACGAGCGTGCCTCCCGCTTGCCCCCTGTCCGATACGGTCCCTCTCGCCCCCCCCCTGCCACCCCTGCTGAGCCTGCTGAGTTGGGTCCCCCTCGAGGGCCCCCACCACCTGCAGTACCATGGCTACCGCTGGACCCCATGGAGCAGGTAGGCTGGTGTTCAGGAGCGTATTGTGGCTGAGAGTACACATCAATTGAGGTAACGCAACACCCTGCAGTACCATGGCTACCGCTGGACCCCATGGAGCAGGTAGGCTGGTGTTCAGGAGTGTTTTGTCGCTGGGAGTACACATCAATTGAGGTAACGCAACACCCTGTGGTGCAGTGGCTGCCACTGAGCCTTATGGAGCAGGGGGGCTGATGTTAAGGAAAGCTCATGGTTGAGGTCGGATCTTGGAGTGAAAAAGTGAACACTCGGTGATGTAGTGCACTCATGGCTGAGGCCAGATCTTCAGATCAGAGGCAGTGCACAGTGTAAGTGTATTTCATTGCCTGGCTGCCGTTGGAGTGTGTGGTTCAGGACAGATTGGCTGATGAGGCTCCTTTGGAGCGCATTGTAGGTTCTTTTACACACACACACACACACACACACACACCAGGAAATGCAAAACCGTCGGCTGTGGGACGGCGGCGTGCGGCTCCCCACATATGCAGTCCCTTATCCTGGGGCCCGCGCCGGCATGCGCCCCCCCCCTCCCTACTACCAAACCCTCCCAGGTCCACCTTCCCTTCTTCAAGGAACTGCTCCTGCTGCGTACCCCAAAGACGGGCCCCCTCATGCTGCACACACTGTTGCCTTGGGGGAGCCGACCGTGCCTTCCCTGTCCACACATCCAGCAGCGGCTGCTCCTGTTCCTTCCAACACACAGCCGCTTCCCTCCCATGCAGCTGCCCCTACCAGTGTCCTGCCCGCAGCTACCGGTGCACCCCACCTCCCTTACCTCACTCCCACCGGCAACATCCTCACCCCCCCTCCAGCCAGCGCTGCGCCTCTTGCAGGCAGTGGTGGTGTCACTGGTGGTGTCAGTGCTATGCCTGTTGCAGGCAGTGGTGGTGTCGCTGGTGGTGTCGCTGGTGGTGTCAGCGCTATGCCTGTTGCAGGCAGTGGTGGTGTGGGTGGTGGTACCGGTGGGGGTCTCGCTGGTGGTGTCAGTGGTGTCAGTAGTGCTGGAGGGCTCCCTGGAAGCGGGGTGTACTGGCAACAAGCAGCAGCGGCTGGTGGCCAACAAGGGGTGGGCGCAGATGCTGCGGCAGGGGCACAGCATTACCAACCACAGCAGCAGCAGCAGCAGCAGCAGCAGCAGCAAACGCAGCAAAGCTTGGGTCAGTACTCTTGTGAGTATGGAAGGCTGCCTCATGACTGACTCTGACTTAGAATGGGCTTGGGGCAGAAGTTGTGGTGCCTGGGTGCTGGTGGGTGCGGGCCTGCATCCTTTTCCCGTCTTGCCAGAAACCGATTAGGTTCTTTGTGCTTGCTCATGCGTTGGCTCTGTGTAGACTCTTGCCATTTGTACTTATACTCATGTGTTGTGATCTGTATTTGATCTTGTGCCTTCCCGGCAAAGAGGCATTGTGGACCAGAAATTGATTGTGTGCCCGCAAGCACACAGGGTTGGACTTATTACAGCACAGTGTGCAAGGCTTTGCACAGAGCAAGCAGCGAATGGCTTGCTGCAGCTGCATCTCATATCCACCCTGGAACGCTGGTCAACACCCCTCTTTGCTTTCATATCCACTGTGCAATGCCGGTCAACGCCCCTCTCTGCTCCCATCTCCCCTGTGCAATGCCGGTCAACGCGCCTCTCTGCACTGAGCCATTGTGCCAATGCAACACCGCCAGTGCAAGCTCGCTCATGCATCTCATTTCACTTGGGTTACATATGTACATGTTTCTGTTGCAGCTAGCAGGTTGGCAGTATCTGTAACGGAGCCGCCAGTGTTCAGATCGCTGATGCCAAATTGCTGACATTTTTCATGTTAAAGATGCGTTCTTTAATGAATTTTGCCTGCAGCTAATGGGTTGGCAGCGTCTGCAACACAACCAACGGTGCCAAGCCCTCACAACACCAGCACACTGCACACAGCACACCCCTACAGCACCCAGCCTGAAAGCTCTGCTGGCCCACCATTTTCAGCATATGCAGGTGAGCATGGGTTTCTATTATATGGCTGTGGGAGCCTCTAGCCGTGCTCGTGATTTTAGGATTTGGTTGGTTCTTTTTAAGCCAGCAACATCTATGCTTTTTATACTTTCATGTTAAGTCATGCAAGACATGTTCAAAGCATGTTTTTGGCAAGCCTTCACCTCATGTGTGCTTCTGTCGGCTCTTTGTGCTTTTGTGCTCATTTCCCCTTGATACATAAAAGCAACATCCCATTTTCTTGCCTATGTGAAGGTTATCCATCCCAGCCACAAGGAGCCACAAGCTCTCAGCCACTCGCATACTCTGGTGTGTGTGTGTGTGTATGTGTGTGTGTGTGTGTGCGCCCCTCAGGCCAAAACAAACTCGAGAACAGCAACCTGCAACTTTGCAAGAAGCTTAGGCGTGGTGTGTTTCATGGAGCTGGTCTCATTTCATCATCGAACGCGCACAGCTGGATAAGAATTAGGAGAGGAAACAGGTAGCAAACAGTGCCCTGCATTAAATACGGAATGATAAACTTTTGAGCATCAGCACCATGAATTCTCCGCGCCTTGAAAAAAGAAAAGGAGGGAGAGGATCAGGAGAGGGTGGTCTGTACTACCACAGTGTAGCTCCTCTTTTCTTTTGGTGAGTTGTCTCGGGGTGTGTCTCTGGTCCTCTCATTCCTCTTGACTTTTTTTACTGGTTCAGAGGATGGCTTGAACTTCAAGTTGAAGTCTTTGCTCATCCAAACAGGAGCGCTCCACAGGCATGCATGGAGCTTGTTGGCATGTGTTGTCGCTTACAGAGAAAAAGAGAAAAGTGACTCACAGTTTGTGAGTATGAAAGGAGACTGATTCACTTGACTGCTCAACTAATGAAAACTGCCGTGCAAAGCGATGATTTTATGAAGCAGTGAACAAACCCATCAAAGAAGCATGCCAGGGAATGAACGCTTTATTAACACCCATAAGCATTCGCCCAATTAGAGGCATTTTGACTTAAAAAAGGTGCACAGTTGCTGGTTCAGAGCCAGGCTGTCCAACCTAGCCAGAGGTTCCATCTCAGCTGGAGGTGCAGGACTTGCAGGTTTTACGTGTTTTACAGATTAAGCCATCAGTCAAAAAGTAGAGGTGCAGGATTTGAGAGGCGCACAGCTGCTGATCCAAGCCAGGCTGTCCATTTGAGCCACAGCAAGTGCAAGCCCCATGCAGCAGCGCATGCCTGTCGTCCTGCTTTTGAGCCTTGTTAGGTACCACAACTTTCTTTCCACTGAGACTCTGGTTGATCTGACCTCTCAGCAGGAAAGGGTTTTGCCCTACCAGCCACGCTTTAAACTGACTTGCAAGGCCAGGCAAAGCCTCTGCCAATTCCCTTATGCCGCGCGCAGCCGGCTTTGGTGTGCATAGTCTCCTTTGTTTTCCTTTGGCCTCTGTAAACCTGGGAAAAAGACTGGCCTCCACTGCTTTGCTGACATGCGCCCTGGCACCTCACGTTTGCTCTTACTTGCTTACTTGGCCCTCTTGACGAAGCCACTCAATTATTTTTTGTGTGCTTACCACCAACAAAACAGGGTACGCCCAGGTCCACCCCCATGTAGCCTACCAGCCGCCAAACGGAATAGCAGTACCTGCTTCATCCCATGCTCAGCTCGCAAACCAAGCCTATCCACATCCACTAGCCACAGCTGTCTCCTCACAGCCGCAACCCGCCTATGCAGCCTATCAGCCACCCCAGCAGCAGCCAAACACATATGCTATGCCTGGTTACCCTGCGGCCACTTCCCAAGGTGTGTGCGGGATGAAGCGACGCTGCCGTACTAGCCTCTGCCACACACAGCACTATCTTAGCAGGCTACCCTGCAGTTGCAGCCATACCAGGGTGATTTGCACCCTCCCTCTTTTTATGTGCTTCGACGGACACATTCGTGAAAATGTCATGTCAAGGTGTTAATGGCAAGCAACGGCTGACAGGATTTTTGTATTTTCAGTCATATATATATATATATGTTAGCAGCCTGGTAGCTCTGCCGCTGCACTTAAAGACCCATTCGTCACAAGCATGGGCCTTGAAGAAATATTGTGTGTGAAGGACTTCAAAATACATACTCATAGCAGTGGATTTTGGGCATGGAGGCTCGGTGCAGAACGTCGTGCTCACCAGAGTGCGTGAGGTTGCAGCAATACCAGACTCTTCTCATATAACATTGCATGTATGATCAAATTGTGCTCAAGCTGTATCTGACAGACATTCTCTGTTAATTGGGACCTACGTTTGTTCAGCAATTCACGTTCCACAAAGTCTTTGCTTGTACCGCTAGTGAACGCGAATGCCTGAATGTGAGGCGCTCCAGAAAAGCAGGAGCCTACTGCTGAACTACTACTGTAGTAGCCTGCTACTCAAAAGCAAAATTTGAACACACGATCATTTGTAGCATGGATTTCGGTCTGCAGACTACTAGACTACAACATAAAAACTGAAAAATGGCTACGCTTCATCATGCAATCCTGCATTACCAGGCTCTCCCTGTTACCCTCGGCTTTCTTTCCCGCAGCTTATGCAGCATCCCAACCCGCCGCATCCTATGCGCCAACCACCAGTATGCCCCCTGCGTACGCTCAGCCTGCTGGCTTGGACAGTCAGGCCCAGGGATATACTCAGATGCCTCAAGCTCCTCCAACCAACGTAAACGCGCTCGGCGAGCAGCAGAAACATGTGGGTTTGCAGGAAGACAGATAAAACGATGCAAAACGTGCAAGATACTTGTGCCAGGAGCATGAAGCATCGATCTGTCTCCTTGCTGGAATAGTATGCTTGCAAGCTTTACAGGTTGAGGTAGAAAGGATATTGGTGTTTGTGCTATTATCCAGATGCGAAGAGCATGGCGTCTACAAATATGGCCATCACTTTGACTGTGCACGTTCAACCGTGCACTCAATGCATTCTATCTTTGGTCAGAAGAGGCAGACGGGTTAAAGATAGTGTCCTGCAAAGACTGGCTTGTTTGTGTCTGGATTTACCAAAGGACGTTCATAGAGTTGTAGGTGTAACCAATTCCATGTATGTACCCGTAAATTTCAATTTTATCAATTTTTATCAATTTTATGCAGGAAAGTACATTGTAATGGCGCGTTTTATCAGGAGTGCCCGGTCGTCTGATTTGCATCCTTGTTATGCTTGATGCACTTTTACATTCCAGAACATGGCCATGGAACTGCCTTGAACATTTGAAGCAACCTGTGGTTGCCAGATATGCAGAAGCATTTGCTTTCAAAAAGCTGATGCCCTTATTTCCCTGCACAGGGAGCACGCGCACACACACACACGCACACACACACACACACACACACACACACACACACACACACACACTCTCTCTCTTCTCCTGCCCAGGCCCAGGCGCTGGCGATGCTGGCCAGCAATCCCAGCCAAGCACAGTCGTTATTGTCGGGGCTTGCCATAGCACTGCGCAGCCGAGGCGGCTCCGAGCACTATGCAGCACAGCTGGCACAGCTGCAACAGATGCTGCAGCAACAGCAGCAGCCACAGCCACAGCCACAGACGCAGCCACCCCCATGGCAGTAGGAGTAATGCAGGAAGGAGTGCTGGTTGTTTCCGCAGGCATCCCCTGACTTAGTTTATTGGTTTTTCCTATTGGCCCAGAGACTGACTTTTGACGACAGGTTGGCTTTTCCTTTGAAGCATCATGGAGCTCTAAAACGCGCATCACAGCTGTTTTGGCCACAGAATTTGTATGCTGCTGAAGGCAAGACACCAAGAGGACGAGGAAAGGTGGTGTGCCCAGCTTTGAAGAGCCTCGGATTTCAAGACAGTTGCTCAATAAGGGTTGGACCTAGCCTGTCAGATGTTGAAAAACATCAACCACACAGCACATGACAAACCAAAAGGCTGGCAATCACAAATTGCTTTTAGGCACGCAGTTTCTGTATCTCTTCAGCATGCCTTCAAGGCATCCAAGTTGGAGCAATCCAAACATTTGCAAGCAAAAACACGTGTCAGATGAACCTTGCTGCAGGCTGCAGGGAATCAGCTCCCTGGCAGCACACCCTAATGAGCCTGTCAGGTGATGGCTGGTTGTCAAGCTCCCCATGCTTCCTGCCTGCCTCATCATGGGCCCTGAGCCAACCAACACGCATGTCTGGGGTTTTTGTTTCAAGTTTGGCATGGCAGGACGCAAGTAGCTTCTGGGAGGGCTATAAGGCGCCCATTTCAGACTGCAGCAGCTGCTCAAAAAGTGACAGCGTTTGCATGGAGACGAGGGCATCCCCGGTCACAGTGAATCAAAGCGACCAATTTGTCATATAGTCAGCAGGTCAGTTCAAGTTGTTTGCTTTATTCTCTAACCTAGCTCAACAACTGGCTGACTATGTTAGCGTTTCAAGTTTTTCGTTTACATCTGACAATACAAAGCATTGCCCAATACTAAGAAGAGAAAGGAAGGGGCTGAAGAATGGATAAAACTCCTACTTGAAGAAGACAGCAAACATGCGGTTGAAGTAAAGGCAAAGCCACCAGCCGCTCCTTCGGCACGAAGAAGAGTTATTTCGCAATGGTTTTGAGAGTCTGAAATTAAAGGAAGCAAGGAACCTAAGGTTAAAGCCAGCAATAACAGGTTTGCATGCTGCTCACTTGCACACTCAAAGGAAAGGAAAGGCCCGGGGTTTTATAGCTAATGGCAGCACAACTCCAGCCAGCCAACTTCATAAATCGGGCACCCAAAACCACCATATTCACTTTGTACAATTTATAGAGATCGATTACTGTGAAAATATGAGACCTGCAGCCGGGTGCTTCCAGTAACCCTTCTGAGCCAACGTTTCTCCTTTTCTTTGGTTTCCTCTGCCAAAACTCAGGCAATTGCAGGTACACCAACGTAGCCAACCAGCTAGCTGAGATAAACCTTCAAGTCTAGAGAGAGGAATTGAACCTACATCTATGAGACTTCTGGGGGCTGCAGCTTATGCGTACTTGTATGCTCATCAGGCAAGATTGCACCGCACAATGTGAGTTCACATCAAATCAGTGCACATAGAGCGCCAATGTTATTCAAAAATAATTATTGAGGAAAACATTTGTCGTCAGGCAAGGTACAATAGAGGGCTAACCATGACAGTAGGGTTTTCTCGTGATCCCCCATGTTTTTAGTTAAATTTCTGAAATAGATAAATCTAATTTTATCAAACAGGGGGTGAGTCTGGTCTCTCCACAATACAACACAGTAGGTGAAACGTGGTAAAGCTCCTCTCGCAACGGCGCATCAGGTGGGAAAAGTGCATCAGAATCTCTCTGGTATGGGTGCAGTAGGGACGAAAGGGCAAGCGGGCGAAGTTGAACAGCGGAAGAGGGAGCGTCATACACACCCAAGAGGGCAGTTCACAGACTACCTTGTTGGTGCTGTGGATGGTCAGGCATGTCTCCTGTAAGCATACGGGATGTGCAGAGGAGGGGGCACGCAGGGACATAGCATTGTGTTGCTCACAGCCAGGCATGAAAGCAGGTTTCTCCTCATGTCAAATCAGCCTGCAGTAGAAGCAGTAGCGGGTACTCCTAAGCAGAAAATCATGTGCTCATGAGGCACTTGTATAAACCATTTATGGGTTGCAGCAATCGGAGGATGAGGGGCTGTGCTGCTGTTACTCGCGCGTTTCACACATACTGCGCACACATGTGCTTGCCCCTTTCCCTACATAGGATATACCGTGCTCTTCGTAGGCATGCTGAGATTGTGGTGGTCGTCCATGCCAAATATCTCCACACAAACCTTCATGAGTGTCTTTTGTGTTTACATCATATCAATGAAACGAGGCAGCATGGTACTGCTCTCACCAGTAATGTCTGTCAACATCCAAATTCATCCTGTGCAGACAAATCACATAGACGGATATCCCTGATCAACATGGCTGCAGTGGAAGCTGCCCAGGTTGTGAGCTACCTGCAGGTAAGGCTGAGGAAAGCTACTGGTAGCTTTCCTCGAGGATTAGCTCATCCTTTCCAACGTCAAAGCCTGGGGGCAATTAGTGTGTTCTTTTCCCATGTGGCACTTTTCCAGTTGCGCACTTTAAATGATACTCCCTGCATGAATGATTTTGCAATGTCAAAGACGAATCATGATAGCACGCTCAGAACCCAATCTGAGCATCCAGACACGCGCACGTTGGCTGGTCTAGACCTAGAGATCACAGGCATTGGAAAGGAAGAGGCTTCCAGGAAGCTCTATCCCTTTTGGTCCATAGCCTCCTGAAGTGCCAACCACAGCACCTGCAGCATATGCACAGGAAAAAAGGCCGGTACACAGCAAATAAAGAGACACACTTCACATATGTTGCATCATAAGACCATCATGTCAACCTTTCATCATCCTCTTATGCAGCTCTCCCAGGCCTCCAGTGGGCGCCCGCTGTCTGAGGCTGAGACAGATCTCCTCACCTACCATTTGGAGGTAAGTGCCCGGCAAGGGCATGTGCTTGCATTCTGATGCGCCCTCCTAATCTTCCTGGTCCACAAACTCAACTCATGACCACACCAGAGGCATACGCAAGCACTTGTTGGGGGTGCTCCCAGCCCTGGAGCAATATTGTTGAGTGCCATCATCCTAGTGTATACTGTCTCAAATTTACTAGCAGCATACACCTGTCTTTGAGACAGTCGTGTGTGTGTATGTGTGCATGCATGCACAATTGGAGCGATGGAACTCGCCATAAAATGTGCGTTCAGGCAGCCTCCCATTTATCTGTTACACACACACACACACACTCACACACACGCACGCACGCACACACGCACGCACACACACACGCACACGCGCACACACACACGCACACGCGCACACACACACATACACACGTACACACACACGCACACACACACACACATACAAGCACACACACACAAGCACACACACACACACACACGCACGCACGCACGCACACATACACACACGCGCACACACACACATACACACACATACACACATACACAACAACCTGTATGTGCAGGGCTTGTATGCCATCAAATGCCCCTCCGTGTCCGTTGTCAGCCATGCAGCTAGCATGCTGCGCTCCTTCGTGCAAGGCAGCCCCCTGCCCCCGCTGGACCCTATCGCTGATGCAGCTGCGCGCATGCTGGCTGAAGCTAAGGTGCAAGAAGCACAGGCAGGGCACGCAGCAGCAGCATCTGCTGTGGTGGCTGTAAAGCCGGAACCAAGTTCAGGGGAGGCGGAGGCGCTAGCACCAGCAAGGCGGGGGCGCAGGGAGCGGAAGGCGAGCGTGAAAAAAGAGGAGACGCTGGAGGACATGCCACCCCCTGCTGCTGCCAAGGGCAGGGGCCGCCGCGCAGGTGAGGAGGATGTGTGTTGGCCCCCGGCATGCTTGTTTGCCGGGGAGAACGCGGCTGTGATTGTATGTGTGTGTGTGTGCTTGTGTGCTTGTGTGTGTTTGTGTGTGTGTTTGTGTGTGTATGTGTGTATGTGTGCCCACAATGCAGGATGATGATGATGATGATGATGATGATGATGATGATGATGATGATGATGGTGCAAATGAGAAGTGCAATGTGCTTGATTGCAGTGAAAAGGCAAGAGTATGAGGAAGATGATGATGGTGAGGAAGATTGCAAGCCCACCCCAGCAAAGAAGTCAGGAGGACGGAAACGCAAGGCAGTGGAGAGCACTCCTGAGCCAGTCACCTGGGTAGGTGCATTTGGGAGCTTGAACTTGCAAGGACCTCTGCCTATGCCACTCTTTGAACAAGCATGCTTCTGAGCTGCAGTAAAAAAAAGGCCTTGTGCCTGATGTAATCCTTACGCGTCACCGTTGCTAGAGGATATTTTAGTTTGTGCTTTTATCTGATCATACCATAAATTGAGCCAGCGTGGCAGCAAACTTAGCTTTGGGCTGTGGCAATTGTTTCATTTGCAGAATGCCAAAGTTGGGTGTGATCTGATCCTTTTTGAATCTGGATCAGGTGTGATATGACCCCTGCTTCCCAAACTGGACTGAAAGGCGGCTGATATTTTTTTGACGGACATGGATGAGGAGCACTCTTATAAGACCTGTTGTTAAACGCCATGATGCTTATCACTGCCTGCCAGGGTGGCCTGCCTGAATTTGACATTGACCTCTACAATTGCGAGCTGGAACCAGCACTCCCAAAGGCTCCCAAAAAGTCCAGGTCCAAGTACGCTGCAATTACTGGCGAGCAGGTGTGTCGAGGTGTGGTTGCTTGCATTGTTGCTCCTACTTTTGAACCTGAGAGCAGCTTAAAGCTTGGCCATACAGTGGGAAAGCCTTTGATGAAAGTATCAAGCAAGCTTTTGTTTTCTGATCTAATGGAAGCAGCCTGTGGCTGCTTATCTGGTCTGTGTCCTTGGATTCCTTACCTATAAAAAAAAAACTTAAAACTTGAGAGCCCCAGCATTTGAGCATACAAGGATGCTTTCAGATTTGAAGGTGCCATTTCTCACTTGTTGTAAAATTCCTGCACTGGTGCTACACAGGCTTTGGATGATGAGGGCTGGATGGCATATGCTCCCTCCATCATTTACAAGTGGTGAGCCTTGTGTCTGATACCAGATGCACTGATTGCAAATCAGCTAATAGCATTTGCAATTGATGCCTTCCTGTCTTTCTGTCCTAGAACATACTGCTGTCGCAGGTGCCTCTGGCGCAGGATTTTGATGTAGCAGTGAATCTGGTTAAAAAATAGGAAACCCTTTGATGTTTCCAATTCCTATTATCAACTGCAGAGGAGAGCTCTGGGCCCAGAAATCTGTTTTCCATGCTTTGATACATTTCCTGATATCCATTCCGTGCGTGTGCCTCCGCAGCCCTCTACCTGAGGATCCAACGCACAAATACTCCAAGGTTGCAGCCTTTGATGTGGTGAGCATGCATGCCTGTCCTTTGTGCACTCATTTGTTTCAACACCCCTTTTGCAGCGTTTTTAGTCGTAGACAGACTGCATTACCTAGAGCCATCTATTGTGGTCATAGATAGACTGCATGACCAAGAGCCATCTATACAACACTCACCCTTCCTGTTTTAAGCTTCCTGTCATGCTCACTTCCCCCATGCTTGCCCATTCCTTTTTTACTCTCCTGGATTCCTTCACACAATGACTTCCTTGCCTCCTCTACCTGTGCATACCTTACTGCAATGTCATGTTCAGCACTTCTTGTTGCTTTGCCTCTCTCAGATGGACACGCTACTGAAGACAAAAAGCGGCATGCCATTTGCCAAGGTCAGTTGTTTGACTGCTCTTTTTTTGGGGGGGGGGGTAAATCAGCCTTATAATAGCCTACAATGATTGACCGCTTGTAGCAATCATCAAGCTTGATTGTGACAAGTTACATAGCAACTTACAAGCAACATGCATAATTTGCCGCATGAATTCTTCGCTAGTAAATCTCAGGCCCAGACTACCCACTGTACTAGGTTGATTGATTTTTTTTTGTAATTTGAAGCCTTCTTAGAAACTAACATCAATCCAATATAATGGACTTAGAAAGCCCACTGGTTGACGAGGCGTGCAGTTTTACTTGCAAACTCAATTTCTTCCTTGAGGCTTAGCGACGATCCTCACAATTGGCGTCAGAAATGATCAAGGGAAAAAAGGTCTAAGCCAGCCAAAAGGCCAAGATTGTCAGAAATCGAGCCCTCTTTACCTTTTTTCGAACGTGCAAGATTTTGAAATGATTGGAAGGGGCTTATATGTGTCCTTTTGGGAACTCTAATATGGTTACAGGGGGAGTTATGGGCCAACTTGACCTGAGCCCATAGGATGGTCTGGCTTCACATGATTTTCATTTTCTTGGTTTTAGTGGCATTTTGTGATTGGCATGGTTAGATACACAAAGAAGCAGTTCCGGTTGTCTAGGTCAGCTTAACCCCTCGACCGTTATAAGTGGTTCATTGAGGGGTAAAACTCTGTGAGCTGGCTTTGTGGCTAAGCTCAAAAAGAATTTACTATGCCCCTAGTAGCTTTCAGGATTCGGGTTTGGCCTTGAGAAAGAAAAGGAAAAATGTGCAAAGATAGAGGAAAAGTAGAAAATGGCACACTCTATAGATAGCGCTGTACTTGGATATAAGCATTTTGAAAGTGTCGCTACCTTGTTTTGCTAGGCTAGAGGAGCATTGTTAATTCCTATGAGTGAGCTCACCAGCTGGTTTGTTAGGATGGACCTAGGGACCCTATAGCTGTGCACACGTTGACTGCTTGTTGGCCCAAACGCCAATCATAAAAAGGGTATATAATTTAGGCTGAACCCAGCACAAACACTAGTCACCGTGATTAACTGCTTTCAACCACTTTCAACCGCACTCCTTGCAGTTGCTAACATCTTTGCAACCTTCTTAATGACATGGTTGTCATTGTGTGTCTTGCCCTTTTGTGAGCATCTCCCCCAGAACCTTTCCTCCTTTCCCTCACTTTATGGGTTTACAGAATAACTTGCTCTGTCGGTTTATTGGTTGGCGTCCTCCCCAAGCTCCCCAGAACTTTTCAAAGTTGATGGTGATGTTGCGGCAACATGTTTATTTCACTGCGCTCAGACTCCTGACGACTGGCGCCTCTACAACGAGAATGTGCCAAGCATCTTGCAAAGCTTGCACAGCCGAGGGTACCGCATTGTCATTCTCAAGTGAGTGCTCCATCCTGTTGTTGCTTTTCAAGATCAGGAATAATAAGTTTGCACACTTTGCCTGCTGTTCTTGCTTCTTGTATTTCTGTCTGTTTTTCAAATGAGTGCTTCTTTTTGTTGTTGCATTTCAAGACCACAGGAATGACCATTTGCACAATTGGTTACTATTGCTGCTCCTTGTGATTCTGTCTGGAACCTAAAAAACCTTTTAAATGCACAACAAAGGAGCAGCATCCAGAAACCTCACTAAACCTTTCCTTGCAAAGCCAAGAAAGGAAATTTGGAACACTGAAGCTCAAATGGAAGAGACATTCCAACGTTTGTTACTTGTTTACACAGGGCGAGGACATAACAATGTCCTACGGGCCCAAGCTAAAAATGGAGGAAGAAAGGGGCAAAGCAAGTGCTAAAAGACATAATAAATGCAGGCAAATATGATGCTAGCTACCTAGCACCTCCCCCTTCCATTAAGGGACTGGGTTCAACATGCCAAGCAGAGGAGAGTGGTTGAAGGAGGCATTAGGTCTTCCTCTATTCTGGATCAGGAAATTGCGGTGCAAGCCTTTTGCCCTTTCTGCCTGCACCTGCTTCTGAGCTTTGCAAGAAGGGAGCTGAATGAATTGCAATACTGGACTTAAGCAATTGGACTCACAATTCAGGCCCTGGTGGGCAAATAGTGACAGATACCGGTGGAAGAGTATGGGTGGTTGGTTGATTTCATGTTTGTAGCATTTCAGGAAAGCGCACTGTCAAGGCACAAGGCTTAGGGTTAAGAAAATCTGTCTTTAAAAAAGCAGTTCGAATAGGCTGCAGCATAAGAAACATTGCTGCAAGAGACATCTGGATGGTACTAGGTGTCGACAATCAGAATCAGAATAGAGAATGGGTTTATTCTATGAATCGGCGTGGCCTAATATAAGGCCCGAGTTTGGGAAGTAGCAATTAAACTTATCATCTTTTGCAAAGAGGAGTTGTCCTCTACGCAGCCCCATCCAAAACAAAATTCTGTTTTGGGCAACATGCATCTGGATTGCTGTCGAGGTTGCACTGGCAGTAACCTCATGCTGCCTACTGTCGTTGCATTTCCACTGGACCCAACAATTTTGAGCTCACTTGCAAATAATGTGGCAGCACTTTCATGCGCTTCCAACATTAAAAAACATACCTGCATTTAATAAAGGTAGCTTGGGCGCACATATGCTCATGGTTTCACGTGCGCATACACACATACACACATATGCACACACACACACACACACACTTCTTCAAACACTGTGTTGCAGTAACCAAGGCAACATCAGGGGCGCATTGAATGGCAAGGCCTCACAAAATGAGCGCAGCAAGTATGATCTTGCAGCAGATCTGGTAAGGATTTGAGCTAATAAATTTTATTTTGCTTCTTTAACCATTAAATGTTGCATTTGTACAGTACACTCCCTGCTTTTTTATGAGACTGATGCAAGAAGAAGCACGGGGCTTGATGCGTTAAATCCAGATGGACTTGAGTTTCTTCATCTGAGCGTCTAATATTGCTAATTTGGCAGATCAAGGCACACATTGGGAAATATAAATGCCATGAGTTCGTCACAAAGAAGAGCTGCTTCTCTTTTCTCCTGTTTGTGCAGTTAGGCGTGCCCATCACATTTGTACTTGCTACCCAAACGGACATTTACCGCAAGCCAAATGCTGGCATGTGGAACTTCCTGGTTGAGCACCTCAGCCCTGGAGTGAAGCCAGGTGAGGTGTTGTGTATCTTTGCCCCCGAGCACAAGATAAATTGGAGGCAAATATTTGAGATGCTTTTTGGCAATTGGATGGACTTTGGTATAATAAAAGTGGTGTCTGGCAAGTACAAGAGAATTAAATGACCTGCACTTCATTCAGTGAGCTCTCCAGGACCCCGAGGCATGAAAACAGCACAAGCAGAAATTCACTTACCTTTGAGCAGAGATTATGATAATGAGTAGCTGCCAGCTCATGCATCCAAGTGAAGGTTTAGGGCTCAGGCAGTCTTATAAGGATGCCAAGCTTCTGTGTTGGACCTTTTTGGTTAATCTGCTACAAGCAGAGTATAAGAGTAAGTAACAAGCGTGGGAATCCTGCTGAACCTTAATCTAGGTACCAAGACTCTATGCCTTCGTGCATGGGACTTTGACAAGCAGGTAAACCAAAAAGGGCCCAACACAGAAGCTTGGCATCCTTATAAGACTGCCTGAGCCCTAGAGCTTCACTTGGCAGCATACATTCTTGTAGACTACAATTATGTGCCTGCGCTGCAAGATGCAGCACAACTTTCTCAGAACCGTATGTTATCATTCACGCGCACACACACATACACACATATGCATATACATGCTCTCTTCTTCATTGAGTGAGTGAAATGTTTTTAAAGCTTTGTTGTTGCTCCTATCGCAGATGTCAAATCCAGCTTTTATGTGGGAGACGCCTCCTCCCCTGAGTGTGAGCCAAATGGCGACACGGACAGGGCCTTTGCCTATGCGGCTGGCTTGGCCTACCAGGATGTTGTAGATGTGTTTGGGTAAGCACACTGGCAGGATCATTCATAAGAGGTTCCTCTGGGGGCACTGACCAGATGGCAGTATGATGCCGATGTTTTCTACCGTTGTCTATATTCTTGTTTGGTTTTGTGCTCTTAAGGTCTCAAATTTTGCCACTTTGCGCTAGCTGCTGGGCATCTGCTGCAATTCTAGCGGGTGAATGAACAGGATAAAGGTCAGGGTGTGCTTCAGCAATGCTTGTTCTTGCCAAGCTGGATATTCACGCATACTATTTACAAAACATTGCCATGTAAGGCTTGGCCTTAAAGCATCAATTAAGTCATGTACCCGGCCTGAGGTCGATTGCAAAATTTGAGGTGCTTCTGCTCAAGCCTAGGAATTTTATTGTACCCCTGGAATTGCTTGAAATAAGTTTGATGCCCTCAAACAGACATCAAGCCTTTTGAATGCCGTATTTATGCAGATCCCCAATCGTGCCAAAAAAAGTTCGTCCACCTGCACCCAAGCCTGGGAAGGTTGTGGATAACATTGGCGATTTGGAAATAAACACGCGCATTGCAAGGGCGTTAGAGACAAAGCACGCCGTTGTCAAAGCTCAGGGTGGCAACAGGTTTGAGCTGGCAGCAATCAAAAGGGTGAGCTCACAGATACATGGTTATACACAGAGACGTTATACAAAAGTTTCAGGTGAAGAACTGTTTTTGTATCGCTGTCAGATACATTGTTGGTACATAGACATGATACGAAATTTTTGGTGTACAGCTGTTTTTGTGTCGCTGTCACACAATTTCATAACGCTGGACAGTTTTGTGAGCTATATGCAATAAACAGAAAGGTAGCAAAGGAACAGCATTTCAACTCTAGACTTTTTAGACTTGGCCACAGTGTTTTCATGTTTCTCGTCCATCCTCATTCATTTGTCTCATCTTTATGAGAACCATTGAGCATCAACTCACGGGTGTGCTGGACATTGCACTTGGCACTTATATTGAGCAATTTCATGTCCCGCCTAACTGTGTCTTAAGTAAAATGCTGGGAGAAACATGAAGCTGGATAAGTCCAATTTGCTTTCTTTTGCATTGACTTTTGTTCACTTGTTTTCGAAACATTTGTTTTCTCAGAAATAAGGGTGGGTAGATGCTGGAAGAGCCCAGTAACAAAAAGTTCTGTGCAGCTACATTTGCATTACTCCTAGTGTTTGAGTTCCCCAACCTACACACACACACACACACACGTACATACACATACATGCGCACTCAGTCAGCCGGCATCATCAGTGAATTCCCCATTCCCCTCAGCCTAGACCCAGCAGTGCTGCAAAGGCTGTCTGACACCAAGTACATCGGCAAGAGCACCATGGCTGATGTAAGTGTTGCAATTGCAGTGGATTTGAGGTTTTCCAGCTGACATTCTGAAAAGTGGTTAAGTTTTCTGTGCTGCAAAAGACAACACAAATATGGAATTCAAGCATGATAATCCAACACGTGGCACTGTCCAGCATGCCCAGGCCATACCCTGCACTTTACTAGGAGGAGACAAGCAGGTTCTCCTTTGGCTCTTTTATTTAATTCTGCTGACCATAATTTCCCTCACACACACACACACACACACACACACACACACACACACACACACACACACACACACACTCACACACTCACACACACACACTCACTCACTCACTCACTCACTCACTCACTCACTCACTCACTCACTCCAGGTACAAGCATACTTGACAAGCCAGCCTCTCTCATTCTAGGGGCCAGGTGAGCACATCTAGATGTGCTTGATGAGGTCAGGTGTATATATATATATATATGTTCCCTCCTGAATGATGCTGTTGTGAGTATTTGTATTATTGCTTGAGCTTTGCCGAGGGATTGGTAGAATGATGACAATAAAATCTGACAGCATGCTTCCATTTTCAAGATATCATTTGCATGTGCTGTGAGGTCTCTGGCATGGACTTTCTTCTAGCGTGCCAAAAAGCATGGGGGCATATTTGAGACACTCCTTTGGAATGAGATTTTGTGCAAGGTTGATTGCATTTGGATTGGCATTCAATCTGCTCTCTCCTGACAGTGTGTTCAAGAAAATCAGTCTTTCTGTCTTTGTTTCTATCCATGTACCATTCTTTCTGGCATGACTGTGTTATAGAATAAGTTTTTGATATTACGTTTCCAATTTCATAATTTGGGATGCTCATCTTGTTCAATAAATGTGTGATGTTGCCAGTAAGGTCTTATGTAAAAAGGCCCACAGCCCATTGCTCCAGCTATAATTGCTAGCATAGTGGAAACAACCTGTTTTAAAAAGAAAAGATTTAGCACGCTCAAGCCGGCTGCGTGAATAAAGGTTCTTTACCTAGCAAATCAGCTAGGACTTTGCTGAAGAGGATCACATGCCTAGCCTGCATTGGGCTCTATACCAGGCTGGTGGGATGAAAAGAAGAGGAACAAAAAGCCATTGCTACCTCTCTACCTGCGACAAGATATTCCTCATAAACTATTTCGCAGTATTTCATGCTTACGCCTTTCCGGTCACAACCTTCGAGTAGAAACCCAACGGCATCATGGAAATAGGTGCCCATACGAGCTTAGAATTTGCAACAAATGCGATTGGCACACTGCACAAGACGAAGAGCATGTTATCCTGGATTCAATCCAAGTTGCCCATCTCAGGATTTATCAGAACTGCGCACTCAGTTCCAGCATCTGTTTAGCTCTGCACCCCCAAGCAGTGCAGCACGCCTTAGAGACTTCATGAATCAGGATGATGTCCTAGGATGAGCCAAGTTCGTGTCTGCTTGCCTGAAATGCTGTGACTGAGCTTCTAGCTCATTTTACCTGTTCAACTGTTTCTCTAGAGATTTTTCAATGGAGTAACCATTTTTACAACAAGCCAGTGTCCAGGATGTTTCTGATTTCCTCTTGCAACACAATAACAAGCTTTTTTCGTTTGTTTCTGAGCTTATGGACATTATGTTGGCTAGCGAGGACCAGTCACAGGCCGATCAGCCGAACAGTCTGGCTGAAGGTCCCCCTGTGTAAAATCTAAACCTAGCTCATTTTGCTTTTTAGTTTGGACTGGTTTGGTTGCAGGCACGTTTTGCTTCAGCTAAGCTGCCCCCGCAGGCAGGTACAGCTATGTAACCCTTCCCTTCCCTTCCCTTCCCTAGCCTACATCCAGCTATAGCCAGGAGCCAAAAAAGAGAGTGCTGATGAGTTTCAGCAAACCCACGTCTGGCGGGTCGTCTGCCACGTGCCTGTGGGCTTGACTCTCTTGCCTGCCACAGCCTTGCCCCCCGTAGTTTGTCCATCAAGAGAACCTTGCACATATAATGCATATCTGGTGTCGGTGGTTTTTGTCAATATCTGGAGTGCATGGTGACTTGCTTAAGCAGCTGACTTCTTGCTTAATGAGCTTATGGACATTATGTTGGCTGGCGAGGACCAGTCACAGGCCGATCAGCCGAACAGTCTGGCTGAAGGTCCCCCGTGTAAATCTAAATCTAAATCTTGCTTAATGAAATGAGTGGCTCAAGCTATTCATTTCTTTCAAAATGATGTTTACATCAGGCTACAAGGTTACAATGGGATTTGACCTTCAGCCAGGAAGTTTGGCTGCTCGGCCTGCTGGGCTGTGCCAGCTACACAAAAAAATATCCATGGCTTCAAAAATAAAATGAAAAGTCTAATTAGCTTGATTCTGCAAGAATGAAGAAAATAAAAATAAAAAAAGAAGAAAAAAAAGAAAAATAGAAAGAACTACGTGGAAAGTGAAATGTATACAAACAAATCGGAGCGTAGGAACAAAGGGGTTACGAGGGTTACAAGGGGCTACAAGGAGGTTGGCCTACTGCCCTAGACTCTGGCTGATCGGCTGCTGGTGAAACGTTCTCATCCAGCATCAAACCTCTTATCAATTTAAGCCTAGTCAGGCAAAATGCTTAGTCGTTAGCATCAAAACTAAGTTGCCATGCCATTCAAAGATGTACGACTTCCATTAACACCAGGCATGCTCTTCATCTTTAGGGAGCTTCTGGGGGGGTGTTCCAACAAGGGCAAATTGACATTGCCTCTGATAGTGCATCCTGCCTCCTCCAGATTTCTAAACAAACCCTTAACCCGATGCGCATGAAGAACCACCTACATGCAGAGCTCATTCAGGCTATATCAACCATACTAGAGCTCTCCCACACCCTATCCACTTCTACAAAGTCAAAGCCCACTCTGGCATTATTGGCAACGAGGGGGCTGACGCTTGTGCACGCACTGCAGCACTCACGGACACCATGGACATTGCACTTCCAGATGCCAAGGACCCATTCCACAATAACTACTGGCTCTCATTGAAGAAGAACTCACACAGACAAAATAGTGGCAGGCACTGCTTTCAAGCTTCCCCAATCCGCTACCTCACCAATTTTAACGACAAACGTAAAGTACACATGCACAATAAGCACAAGCTTGGCTTTGCGGATACCACTGGTCACCATTACAATAGCTGGCAAAGGCCCAACCATGCCATACAACCCAGTTCCTCTGTCACCACCGCCAACATTCAAGCTCACAACCCGAACTGTCAACTTGCTAACAAAGAGACCAGCAACTCCTTCTGGAAAAATCCAAAGATTTCCCTCAAACAACAGATGAATGTAATCAAATACCGCACAGGGACAATCTACACACATAAACATGCCAACAGATTCAACAAATCTTCCACATCTGAAAGGTGTCCGCTCTGTGACGACTTGGATAGTATTAATCATATTGTCCTCAGATGTTCAAACACGTCCATGAGTGGTATGCACACCAACAGGCACCATAAGGGCCTTACCCTCTGTGTAAAAGCCCTTAATAAAGGCAGGTTTGGCTCATCCCTTATTGGTACGGATGCCTGCCGTAATGAGAGACTCCTGGATCAGAGCATACAAGTCCCTGAAACGACGTTAGCACTTGGTTGCTATACTGATGGGCAAAGACAAGAGATAGATGCAGCTAACACATGGGCTTGTCCCGCCTGCGCAGGCCTTAACAATGCACAGAAAATCGACAGAGAATGTCAGTCTAGAGAAGAGCTCATCTAGTTCCAAATAGGGAGGGGACCGGCCAGGTTCGCACGATCTGAAGCTACTCGTGCTGAATATAAATGGTGTACCGGATCCTGAAAGGGCTCCAGAAGAAGCCGTCAATAAGACGGCTGCTCTTTGTGATCTTATTAGGGAGCATCATGTGGTTGTGCTGACCGAGACTCGCACAAACAGTATTGAGCGGATCACTTCTGGCATTCAGGACTCGCATAGACTTGTGCATGCCACCCGCATACCTGAGGCTTGTGTGGGAAAGCGTGGTTTTGGGGTAGCTGTGATAGCTGCCAACTCTTGCTTTGACTACATGAGCTTGTATGAGGACTCAGAAAATTTACAGTGCATTTGGATTCGGTGCAACAAAGCCTTGTTTGGGTTTGAGGATGATGTCATGCTTTGTGCAGCTTATGTGAACCCGCAAAGTGCACAAATTTCGCGTGATGATGTTACCAACTCTTTCTCTACCTTGTTTGATGAGTTTTCGTGTGCTGCCCAGGTAGCCCCGCATTTCCTATTGTGCGGGGACTTCAACGCGAAAATTGGTGGATTGAGTGAAGTCTCTGATGCTCATGGTGGCCTCCTCACTGAGTACCCTGCCCTTCTAAATGCCCGTCGATGTAAGTGTGCCAGTATCAACACTGCTGGCAGGCTGCTTATAGATTTTGCCAGCGCTGCTGAATGTATAATAGGCACGGGCAGGGTACAAGGAGATGATGGTCAGCCTACTTTTGTTGGATCCATTGGCCAGAAAGTTGCAAGTAGGCCCGATCATGTGCTGATGTCCGGCAGAGTTTATCAGGCTGCTGAGAGTGTTCACATTCTTCCTGTCAAGCACATGAGTGATCACTGTGTCCTGAGTATGAATTTTCGAGTAAATGATGCGGGAAGTGAAGGCACTGACTGGAACTTGCAACCTCCTCATGTATGTAGAGGAGGATGCGGGAGTAAAATGGTTCTGAAATGGAACCCTGAGCGTGCTAAAGAATATGCTGAAGTCCTTGCCAACAACAAAGAAATCCGGGAGCAATTTGAACAGGCAGTTGATGAAGGTGATCATGAGAAGGCTTGCTTTTTCCTGCGTTCTATGATTGTGCATGCTGCGACAGATTATAGAGTTGGCATGTCTAAGAACATCAGTGTCTGTGCACCTCTACATGCCAGTCGTATTGGTTCTCGCTACCCTCCTTGGTTTGATGCTGTGTGTAAACAGAAAAGGAAGGTTTTTAGGGAGGCTGTGCAAAGCGGCCAGGCTGAGCATGCTTGCAAGTTTGCTCACAAACAATTCCGTGCTACTGCTAGGCGAGCAAAACGTGCTTACACTAAACATCAGAAGGCTGAATTCCTGGGTAGGCTTTACAGTAAAAAACCTGAGTTGCATGCCATGCTGAGGCAACCCAAGCGGGCGCAAACAACACCCTTGGCTGAACCAGCCTGGGTTGTATATTTGAATGAGTATTTTCGTCCTGCTACACATCATCAACCACAGCGTCCCCTTCATGGGCGCCAAGGTCTTTCAGCTAGGGAAATTGCAGTGCCATTAGGACGTAATCACCCTCCTCCTGAAGTTTTGTTGCGGCAAGGTGCCCGTGCTGATTGGATCCCTGAGCCTGATTCTGTATCTACACCGAGCTTGGATACTATGCGCAGTCTGGTCGCGGATCAAATTAAGAAAATGAATGGGAGTGCATCTTCTGGTTTTGATGTCATTGCTGCACCTTTTATTAAAGGCGCTGTTGTCTTGCGGCCCAAACTCAATGGGCGAGGTACAGAGAGTGTCAATGTTTTGGAGCCCTTCGTGGCTAAGCTTTTCAAGTTGCTCCATGACAAGGCACGCATCCCTGCTTGTTGGAAGTATGCAAAATTAAGCCCACTGTATAAAAAAGGGCCCCTGCTTAACCCGGACAGCTATCGCATGTTGGCAGTCAGTGGCACTATGTATAGGATGTATGCCAATGTTGTACGTGCTTTACTAACTGACTGGTGCCAGGAGGCTAACAAAATACCAGATACTCAGTTTGGCTTCTATCCTGGCCGTAATACACTTCAGCCTTTGTTTATTCTTCGCCATTTGCAGCATGCTGCACGCACTTTGCGACCAAACAACTCGAGTAGATTGCATGCGGCATTCATAGATTTCAAACAAGCCTACGACAGCATTCCTAGGGAGGCTCTCTGGCAACACCTCCGCCGCATCAGCATGCCCACTTCTTTGCTGTCGATTATCCAAGACATGTATGCTGCTGATGAGTATGTTTTGAAGGATAGTGCAAAAACTGCACGTGTGCATCCTATGCGAGGTGTTAAGCAAGGGTGTCCTCTTTCTCCTCTCCTTTTCTCACTTTACATCAATGATGTTGACTTGATTGCTGAGGATGTGAGAGGGGCAGTAACTGGCACAGAGAATGTTCGCGTGACCCACATGTTGTATGCTGATGATCTCACATTGCTTTCCAATGAGCCAGGTGCTCTTCAAACCATGTTAAGCAGGCTGAATGTGTATGCTAGGAAGAAGCATCTCGTTATCAACACCTTAAAGTCAGAGGTTGTGCACTTCAACTCAAAAGGAATCAATCTCCCTGTTTTTACGATTGGCAGTGACACTCTTGCTCATAAGGACTCGTTTAAATATCTTGGCATGATGTTTTACAGGACCTTGAACATGGCTAAATCGGCAGAGAATGCAGCTCGTGCTATGCTTACATCTGCTTATAGGATTCGTCGTTTTGTACGTGAGCACACACTTGCAGATAGGCCGCATGCTTCCTTGTGGCTTGCAAAGACGTATGTTATTCCAGCTGGTATGTACGCGAGTCAGGTGTGGGGTACAGGTTTCATGCAGGCACGCAAAGAGTTCTCTAGTGCTCTGCAAACTTTGCATCTGAATTTCTTGAAAGGTACCTTGGGTGTGAAGCGAACTACCACTAACTGGCCTGTTTTGAGAGAATGTGGGCATCAACCACTGCAGTACTATTGGTTTAGAGCTGCAGTCAAGCTGTACAACAGCATGCTTGGTACAAATAGTAGTACTTAACGCCGTGTTATGCAAGCCGATTTGAAGTTACAACCTAAGGATGACAAGTGCTGGACAGCGCAATTAATTCAAGCCTTCCAAGGTTTACGTGGTTCTGAAATTTTTGAGCAGGCTGTGAGGTCAGGAGGTGCCATTTCCATGAATGATTTTAGTGCAGACTTGAGGTACAGATTGGAGTTTGGAGAGAAGCCGAGTCAGCGGATCCAAGGGAAAACAACAACAAACTAGCTACTTACCAAGCTTGGTTTGCTACTCCTTTTGCTTGCAACGCTCGCCAAACCTATGCACCCCTGCCTTGGTATCTCTTTTTGGATTTGCCTAAGCAAGTTATGCGTAATGTGAGCAGGTTCCGGCTTCGTGCTCATACTTTGAAAGTTGAATCGGCTGTTTGGCAGGATGATGGTACCTCTGTGTGTGACAGGTGTCCTTGCAACCAAACTCAAGATGAAGCACACGTCCTTTTTAACTGTACTGATGGACACGTTTGTTCTCTGCGCCGCAAGTATCAAGTGCTTTTTGAACCTTACTTCCAGGATATTGTTGAGATGCAACCTTTTTTACTGCATCAAGTGAGCTCTCAATTTGTTCATCAGTTCCTTCATCAGCGAAATGTAAAGCTTTTCTTTTTTATGTCTGAGCTTATGGATTTATTTTTGGCTGGCAGAGACCAGCCACAAGCCGATCAGCCAAACGACCTGGCTGAAGGTCACCCCCCATTGCAACCATTTTAGAGAAGAGCTCACAAAGGTCACTTGGATGCCCTCCTGGGAGCCTGAGGAAACTAAAGAGACCTGGCCTAAATTCCAACAGCGTTTGCAAAGCAATTGCTTGAATTTGAAGCCAAGCAGAGCGAACCAGACCTTTCCCAACCCAGAGCAGACTCTGCCCTTCCTAACCTTGAAAGACAAGGCTTTGAAAAGCCTCACACTATTAATACTTGGAGGCAAAAACTAGACACAGAACTACGCAATAAATTTACCTTAGACATACACCCCACCAACCCACGAGTAGACATTGAACCCACTGGTTGCAGTGAATTTTGGCTTCATGACATTGACCTTGTCAAGTACAAAGTAAAACAAAACCCTAATCAAACACCACTAGACACTGAATCACACAGCCCCAACCCTCGTGCTCCACCTCCCCTTCTCCTCACACAAATTTACAAAGCATACATGGCATACATTTACAACACACAAGGTAATTGTGTTGTGATGATAACCCCTAGCCGATTTCAACTCCTTTACAAGGCTTTTTATAGGGCCAAGCTTGTAGGCTTGCATGAAGCCATAGCACCTACTCCTACTAGCTTTGCATGTGAGCTGCAGGGGCTCCTTGCTCGCAAGACTATGCTAGAAAACAAGCACGCTAGCAAAAAGATCAAAGACTCCTTCTCGCGGGCCCTGCCAACCCACATCCACACTGCCCTCCAAGAATGGGCCCTGGTCACTCGAGAGAAAATGGCCTCCCCGCTGGACCACAACCCACAATACCAACACTACTGGAGCACTGACCCCCGAGACACTCTCTTTGGTGCCCATCATAACTCCCTCTCATCCAGATATTCCGTTTTTTCTGTCTGCCATCCCATTTACACCGAGGAAGCTATGACTCAGGCCTTACGCCATGCTATCTACTCAGCCATTCTCAACACAGAGGCCACTGCTACTTTCATGTTCCTCCCTGTATGGGGACAACATATGATGACTAACCCTTATTTTAAACTCATCACTGCCTATCCACATCTCTGTTGTGAACTTGGAACCATCGCTCGTACTAACCTTTGCTACAACGATCCACAATCCTCCATCAACCAGGAAATACCCCTTTCTGAGCACACCTGGGACATACAAATTATTGCAGTATGGAACACAGCTGCAAGGATTCATCTTAACAATCACAACCCAGCTTGGCTACAAGGCCTGGCTTCGGCTGTACCAGAAGTTAACTGGAAGCTGCGCAGTGTAGGCAACCATTCTACTCTCAATACAATGCATGCTGATAGGCCTGGATTCAATAAATGCCAACGCCTCCCCTTTGACAAACAACAAACATCTAGAAAGTCAACCTATCCACATATAAGTAATCAGGAAGAACTTTTTGTTCCTAAGCAATCTAGTCCAACTCTCAAGCTAAAAGTCCCTGACTGGAGGACGTGGGCTTACACTGATGGTAGTTGTCAAATCCAGAATGGCATACAAGAAATTGGAGCGGGCGTCTACTGCCCTCTCACCGACAGCAGAAGTTTTGTCGAGCCCAACGGTGCTGGAATTACCAACACCATATGTCGAGCTGAATTAGCAGCAATTGCTGCTGCCATCACGCACTCTTATTCACACATTGCTTCAGACAGTCTCACCTCTCTCCATCAAATGCGTAAAAAACTTTTTTACCCAGAGAAGCACAAAAAACATATTCAAGGGGACGTCCTAAAAACCTTATCTACCCTCATTAGCAACTCGCAAAGCAATATTTGTTTCTACAAAGTAAATTCTCATGCTGGCATTGCTGGTAACGAATGTGCAGATGCTATTGCAAAATACCAAGCAAGCCAAGCCAATAATAATGTGGCTGATACCGGGATCTAGCGCAGGCCCTGGCGGAAATCCTTTTTCTCATTTATTCTGGTTAGCCAAGGAGGAAAAAAGAGAACACAATGCTGGCACATCCACAGCTCCTACATCCAATCCTAAAACAACCTACCTCCCCAATCTTCAAAGCGCTCTCAAATGTCATATGCATACAAAACACAGACTTACATATGCCAACCCCAAAACAGGCTACTACTCATATTATCAGAGTTTGTTACCACATGTAGATAAGAAAATCAGCAATGCCTTTAGGAACATGTCCTGTATATCCACACCCATGAAGCGCACCATCTTACAATATCGCACTGGCACCCTCTATAACCAAAAACATGAGGTTCGCTTCAACAGGTCCACTAACCCACTTTGCCCTCTCACAGGCTGTCATCAATTAGACAGCGCACTCCACATGCTTTCAGGCTGTCAAAATCATATTATCTCCAGCATGAAAACTGAACGCCACAATGTTGCTGGAAGAATGATCATCAAAGCTCTTAGCAAAAGCCCGTGGGGAGCAGGCTTGGTTAACATGGACATAGGGAGTGGTGATAGGTTGGCGCAGCACAACCTTCAAATCCCTGCACATGCATCAAACAGAATTATACCCCCTTACCTCTTTCCAAGAAATTTTTCTAAGAGATCTAGACTCACCTTCAGCCGTCCTGATGCTATATTGATTACTCCCTATAAAGCCAAACCCACTTCTTCTCCTTCTACCTCCTGCTCACACCATCATGCATTACGCAGCAGACACAACCCCACACTGAGGACCTCAACAGCCAACCGCGTGAGGCAACCCCACCAACTGAATGTAAACCAGCGGCATGTGCACTTGATCGAAATCAAGTACTGTGAAGACACGAGGCCTGGACAGCAGTTGGAGGCGGCACAGCGGCAGCATGCAGACCTCTGCAAACTCATTAATGCAAAAGTTGTGACTCTCCACACCATCCTTTTGGGTGTTGGTGGGACCTGCTACACTGAGCACACCCTTAATCAGTTTAAACAACTGGGACTTGACTGCCAACGCGCCAATAAACTTGCTCGCAAACTTCATGCCCATTCTGTCATGTACGCCAACAGGCTTGTTACCACTAGGCGTGCTATTGAAAACAAGAATACTTCTTGCAGCCAGGTTATGGAGCCGGGTGCCTCCAATAACCCTCCAGATCCCCATTAGGATATTCTTTTTATAGTCTTCGTGGTGGAGGGGACTAACGGCTCTTTTGAGCCAATGTGTCTCCTTTTCCTTAATTGATGTAGGGAGAGTTTCCTCTGCCTACGTAGTTTTTCTTTTCTTTTTCGTTAGCATCAAAACTAAGTTGCCATGCCATCCAAAGATGTACGACTTCCATTAACACCAGGCATGCTCTTCATCTTTAGGGGGCTTCTGGGGGGGTGTTCCAACAAGGGAAAATTGACATTGCCTCTGATAGTGCATCCTGCCTCCTCCAGATTTCTAAACAAACCCTTAACCCGATGCGCATGAAGAACCACCTACATGCAGAGCTCATTCAGGCTATATCAACCATACTAGAGCTCTACCACACCCTATCCACTTCTACAAAGTCAAAGCCCACTCTGGCATTATTGGCAACGAGGGGGCTGACGCTTGTGCACGCACTGCAGCACTCACGGACACCATGGACATTGCACTTCCAGATGCCAAGGACCCATTCCACAATAACTACTGGCTCTCATTGAAGAAGAACTCACACAGACAAAATAGTGGCAGGCACTGCTTTCAAGCTTCCCCAATCCGCTACCTCACCAATTTTAACGACAAACGTAAAGTACACATGCACAATAAGCACAAGCTTGGCTTTGCGGATACCACTGGTTACCATTACAATAGCTGGCAAAGGCCCAACCATGCCATACAACCCAGTTCCTCTGTCACCACCGCCAACATTCAAGCTCACAACCCGAACTGTCAACTTATTAACAAAGAGACCAGCAACTCCTTCTGGAAAAATCCAAAGATTTCCCTCAAACAACAGATAAATGTAATCAAATACCGCGAAAGAATAATAGTGAGAGCTCACGCTTCCACTGCACCGTCTGGTAGGGCTCCACTAGTGTTTTTGACACTCTGAGAACGGAACGAGCCCTACCAGGCGGGATAGGTGTGCTTGCGCGCACGCAGATGGGGCACACACGCCAAAAGTAAATTGGATAACACAGTGAGCGGACGCTGACCTGTGCCTGGGGAAAAGTGACGTGAGAAGCCAAGAAGAGATGGAGATTGAGCAACTTGTGCGCCAGCTTCAACAGAAGGTCGACGAGCTTAATCAAGTGGTGCTCCAGCTACGGCAGCAGCAGCAGCAGCAGCAGGAGGATGGCCGAGCAACTCGGGGCAGCGTTGACCAGCTCGTCCGAGACTCTGCTGACACCAACTGGGCAGCAGCATGCAGCATAGACAGGGAAGAACGTCAGAAGTTCTACAGTGTACGTCTGCTGCGCTCCAGGAACGCAGGGGCGCTGCCCTGCGAAGCAACACCAGCCGGGGTGGAAGCCTTCCTGCAGTGCGAGGTGGGCAGCGTGCAGCATGTGGAGCGGATGCGGGACAACGCACTGGGCAAGCAGCGATACATCGTCAGGTTCAGCACGGCAGAGGCAGCGACTGCAGCGTACGCGGGGTTCCGCGACAGCAGCAATGCAGCACAAGCACTCCTGGTGCAGAAGAAGACGCGCCTGCAGAATGCGCTGGTGGACCTGGCCATACAGCTGCAGCAATTGGGCCGGGGACAGTGTGGGTATGGGGAGGAACTGGTTGTGCAAGTCAGGGGAAAAGCAATCGTGGTCAAACTTGGTGAGGGGGAGCTGGTTCCCTACCCCTTCCGCCAGCACCTGCCTTCAGGCCGCATCCCCAGCCCTGGCGAGCCCTTCCTGCACCTCAATGCAGGCCGACTGGGGCAGCAGCTCAAGCAGCTACTCAAGCCTCCTTCGCCATCACCAGCAGCAGCAGCAGCAGCAGCAGCAAGGCCAGCAGCGCAAGCACCTACTTCGCCTGCCCCACCACCAGCACAAACAGCAGCAGCAGGAACGACAGCAGCAGGAGCGACAGCAGCTGCAGCAAGAGGAGCCCCAGTCACTCCCACCAAGCGGAAGCGCACCAACCAAGAGACCAACCCTGTCCAGCACCAACACTACCCTCCCCCAGCAGCAGGAGCAGCAGCACCTGTACAAGAAATGCACGCAGGTGGCTTTGGAGGAGCCAAGAGGCATGGACAAACTGCAGACCAAGAGACCCGAGTTCGAGCACATAAGACTGCGCAGGCAATACAAGCAGCATGGGTCCCTAATAGGAGGTATGGGGGGGTGTACGGGGGTCCTCAAGGGCCGTCCATACCCCGTGCCATGTCTTGGAGAGATTACAGAGGGTACTTGTCTGCTGAAGAGATTCAAGCAAGGCAACGCAGTTGATACCTTCTTTGACATGTGCACTCACCAGGCTGTATCGGCGGTTACCCTTCCTGAAGCATTGCATTGCATCTTTAACAGTGGATGCTGAGAACTGAAGTGCAAAGCAGAACATAACACATTTACTATGGCCTCTTAGGCCTTTTTCAGAGCGGTGCTGTTCTCAAACTTTCTGTGCTTCTTGTGAAAACACAAAAGTGTATATTCCTAACACTACAGCCTTATGGAGTTTTTTGAGCATGACTTTGCGTGCTTGTTTCATTAGAGTGACAGTGTGAGTGTGATTTTTACAGTTGACGCTTCTGAACTCAGCTCAAGGCTTTCAGTTGACATTTGCACAAGTTTAGTTTGGTTTGGTTGCAGGCACCTTTTGCTTCAGCTAAGCTGCCCTTGTAGGCAGGTACAGCTATGTAACCCTATCCTATCCTATCCTATCCAAATACCGCACAGGGACAATCTACACACAAAAACATGCCAACAGATTCAACAAATCTTCCACATCTGAAAGGTGTCCGCTCTGTGACGACATGGATAGTATTAATCATATTGTCCTCAGATGTTCAAACACGTCCATGAGTGGTATGCATACCAACAGGCACCATAAGGGCCTTATCCTCTGTGTAAAAGCCCTTAGTACTACCTTTAGTAAAGGCAGGTTTGGCTCATCCCTTATTGGTATGGATGCCTGCCGTAATGAGAGACTCCTGGATCAGAGCACACAAGTCCCTGAAACTATCTCACGAGCTATTCCAGACCGGGTTTTCCCTAATGGTACTGGCTCCTTTGCCCATCACCAAAGCCGCCCTGATGCTCTCTTTGTGCGCTCTCTCTCAGGCAGACAAGCTCACCTTGATCCTTCTCAGATCCCTCCTCAAGACAGAGACATCCACTTTGTTGAACTGAAATTATGTCCAGACACCAACCCCTCCGTTACTCTGGAAACTGTAGCAACTCAACATGCTCACACTAACCAGACTCAAAACCCGCAGCTCAAGGAATCCAAACAGGAACAACAAAGTGAATCTACACATCATCCTCATTGGTGTGGCTGGCACCATTTACAATGAGTACACAATCAACCTCTTGTCAATTTAGGCCTCACCAAGCATAAAGCTGAATCCCTAGCTTTCAAATTGAGCTGCCATGCCCTGCAAAGATTAACCACTATCATTAACACCAGACATGCTCTTTGCTTACAGGGGGATTCAGGTGGGGGGGTCACTGGGCGCGCGGAGTTGGATACCAGGAGAAGGAGAGTCCGGGCGTCTCGGGGCATTGCTGACAACCCGCCCGATCCTCATTAGTTCTGTTTCTTCCCTCTCCTAGGCTAGCTGTAGCTAGTGTAGTTTTGAGGGACCCTTGGTGAGACCCTTTCTAGCCTGCTAGTTAAGGGACCTTTCCTTAATGCACGCGGCCTTTGGCCTGCGTAGACTTTTCTTTTTTTCTTCTTTTGGGGGGGTGTCTGCTGGGCACGAGGCGGTGGAGAGTAGAAAAAGGAGAGTCTGTGCGTCTAGGAGCATGGCCGGCAACCCTCCAGATCCCCATTTGCTATGGTTCTGGCTTTCTCCTAGGTCAGCTGCGTCTAGTTTAGGTTTAAGACCCTTTGGTGAATCCCTTGCTAGCTTGCTAGTTAGGGAATCTTCCCTTAACATGCGGCCTTTTATTGGCTTCTTGGCTGGCGTAGATGGCAGGCACAGCAGACCAAGCTTGCAATCCCAATTGCATGCAGTTTCTCAAGAGGGCCAGCCAAGGTGCGTCACCTACCAGCTTCACTCAACAGGAAAACAGCATCTGCAGAGCCCATCTGCACGCAAAATAGAAGAATTAAGGCCACCATAAGGAAGGGCCACCATTAGCAAGAAAAAAGTGTTGAGACTGCACAGGATCTGCAACTGTTAGTCATCAGTAACAAGCAAATAAATTCTACGAGTGCATGAGCCATTTAAGCAACCAGGAACGTATCCTTGACCCGGGAAGCCTTAACAAACTCTGGCAACCGGAGCTTAGTAATAGAAATTAAAAATGGTAGGTTTTGATGCAAACACAACCGTCAAGAAACAAACAAAGAAAGAAACAAACAAACAAAGCCCCAGCGCAGAAGTTACAAACCCTGAACAAAGATGCTCGTGCAAAGCATGGTTCCTGTCCAACTTCATGCCCATACTATGCCACTTGATCACATGAAACATAGCAAGGTGAGGGAAAAAAAGCAAATAGGACAAACTCATAAGGATCTGATTATGCTTGCACGCTCAAATGTACAGACTCTCTGTACAGGGCGCGCACACACGCACACACACATACATACATACACACACAACCCAAAACACATTAGCTCAGAGAGTCCTTCTGGGCCAAGCTTGCAGGATCTTTCCCAAACACCCCATAGTATTTTCGAAGCCATGCAGGGCGATAGTGAGGCATCCAAATCACAGCGTCTGCTCTTGCAGCATCACGTACTTTTTTGCAGGTATCCCCTGATAGCCTGTAAAGGGTGCCGTCCACTCTAATACTTTTTTTATCCAAGACAGATCATTGCTTTTGAACACACAGATGTTTACAAGTCATTGCAATCAAACCTTCAGATGGGGACTCTGTGAAGGACACAAGCTCCCTGGCTTGGCACTGCCTTCACATGCACACCGAACCCACATACACACTGCACCCAGGCTTGGCAATGCCCTCACATGCACACTACATATACTCTGCTCCAAGCTGTCAAGCAATATGCTACATTTCCTTGGCTTCATACACAACAAGAGTTCCAAGTCGCTCACATTTAAGTTTCAAGGTGCTCCTCTTCAACAAGCCAAGCTTTGCTTGCTGGTGCAGCAAACCACGAGTAGCTCAGGAGCTCCTCTGCACTCTGAGGCCTCTCCTCAGGCCGGAGCTACAAGGCATCCAACAAGAAACATCAAGGGATTAGAGGGCAATGTTAAGGAGGGATAAAAAGGATGCCAGGCTGAAGCTCAAAGGCAAGCAGCAAGATTAAACAAGGGATTATAAGAAGGCCTAAAGCCCAGTGTCATGGCTGATCGGGCAGACAATACAAACGTCCATACAAGTGGGTTCAGTCAAGGCTCTAGATGATTGCACCATGAAAAAGCATGGGCATTTGTGCCCAACAGTTCATGCTTCCCAAACTGGTGGCGAATGGTAGACCAACTTGGTCATGACATTGGGATGTTTATAGATTTGCCACCCCTTTCTGGCAGCATGTATAGGGTGTAGCGTGGTGTGAACTGGAAATCCAATCAATCTGGGAGGAAACAATCCCGCCTTTCTCCTTGCTAAGCCAGTTCCTAGGCATGTAAATTCCCCGAACAAGGAATGAGATGCATCATTGAAATTGCTCTAAAGATGAGCACATACAGCAGGAACAAGCAAGCCTTTGCAAACACCTCTAGATGGCATCTAATTGTTCAAAAATGGTACAGCAAAGCAGCAAGCCTGCTTCAGAAAATTGCAGGGCGGTTGACATAACCTGAAAGAAACTGTTGCATTTGCATCCAGCCTCACCTGTAAGCACGCAGAAAGGACTTCTTGCAGCTCCGGGGAGGGCGGTGCTGACTGAGAGGCTGCCACAGCATCATGCAGGTCCTTCAGGTCAGCTGGCTTGTTCTTTGACAACCAGCGCTGGCGCGCTTTGTGGTCGTCGGGGCCTTGTAGCTCACGCATCTTCACCTGTGATGTGTCAGGCGAATGAAGCAGATTAAGGATGCATATTTGTGTATACACACGATGCAACCTGCGACGCAACACAGGGTCGACACCCAGAAACGAGTGCTGCAGCTTGCTTTCCTTTCTCTTGTCACAATTTTTGCCAAAAAATCTTTGGGGAAACTTCAGATCCCTCATTGAATCTTATGCATCTGCATCAGCACCCTAACAACACTTTTGAGCAAACAAAAGTAAGCATTGAGGAAAAGATCCCTTTTAAAGACATTCAGAGGAGGAACATTTGCAGCTATGGAGCCAACTAACCCTTAGGCCCTTATGCTTGCTATTAGTGTGGGAATGCCTGGAGGAGAATGTGCACTGATGAGATGCCGTTTCAGAAGGCCATAATGTCCGTCTTGACATTCAACCACGCACACATCAGGCACCGTATCATCATTTCACATCAACAGTTTGGCACATGAACATGCTCCAATCATACCGCAAAGGCAGGCAGCCGCCCTAGCAAAAGCTCCAGAAGGGTGACACCAACCGCCCAAATGTCTGCAGGTGCATGAGCCTTAGCAGTGCCATAACGCAGGGCCTCTGGGGCTGCATATTCTGGAGTGTACCTGTGCGAAAGGGAAGCACAGTGCACTTTTACAGTCAGGTACACATGGTAGGCATTAGTACTTGTTGGAACAGGGCCCTCTACAAAGCAAAGCAGCTCCGCTCACAAGCATCTCTGCATCAATGCATCAGAGGTGAAGGGAGTGAGCAAGGTTTTTGCCTACCAACTGAACCACCAGAACAACACACGTGTGTGTGTGTGTTGTGTGTGTGTGTGTGTGTGTGTGTGTGTGTGCGCGTGCGCGTGAGAGGATAGGATCGTGCACGTAAACACTTTTGCTGCGGGCAGCCTACCCACAGACATTGTTTTCGTATGCAGACGCAGCACCTCCCACGGGAGGTGTGCATATGAAATCTTTGTGTAGCAAGCTTCCAATAGCCTTCTGTGCCACTTACCCAAACCCTGATACGAAGTAGTGTAAGTGCTGTCTTCCCTTCTCTCGCAGCGTGCCCTGCAGAGTGCAACAACCAAAACCGACCCAATCAAGTGCAGAACATGCCTGTGGGAAGTAAAAGCAATCACAGGCACCAGCATTGCATCAGCATGGATGGTCTGAGACCTCATGTTGGAGGTTGCAAGATGCTATCAAATGGCAGGTGCTCTCCGTGCCAGGAACCGCCAATGGCAATGGTGCTTGCTTTGCTACCACCCATCAATGACACGTTCTCACTGTGTGATAGCTCACCAACGGCAAGTGCTCAATGCCCCATGGCCCATCGATGCCCAAAGCTCTTCGTGCCATAGCCTACCGATGGCAAGTGCTCACTGTGCCAAAGCTCACCGACGGCAAGCGGTGCTACCCCTGCGCCACACCCACCTTTTCCCATATGCTTGTCACGTAGGACATTGAATAATGGCCCTTTCTGTCAATGACTGTCAGTCGATGACTGTCAGTCAATGATTGACTGAGCTCATACTTAGGTTTGGCCAATACCATACACATATGCCATACATTCAACATTCTCTCCGCCAGGAAGTGGAAGTATACGGCAAAAGTATATGGTATTGGCCAACTTCTCATGATTCATGTCAGCATGAGGCTAATACAAGTGCAACACCAAGAGCACCATAGTTGCACCACCAGAGGCAGAAACATGCGCTGTACTTCATGCTGCCCCCCGCCCTCCCCCCCCTTGTGCCACATGCGTTGCACCAAATGCTATACCACCAGAGACAGACACATGCGCAACCGACAGCAACTGAGCTGTACCACCCTGCCCAGGGCTGTAAGACCCACACATTTCAATTTGCAGTGCATGTAAGCAGACGCATTTGTGCACAAGGCAATACACCCCAGCACAGCACGTCCCTGCCTCGGCCCACCAAACTAGGAGGCGAGCAGCAGGGGACAACACTCACATAGTCGCCCAGCTTGAAGACCTTGCTCCGCCGCAGCTTTGGCTCCTTGGGGAGCAGCAATCCGGAGTTGGCAGAAGAGGGGGCAAATGCCAAGCGCCTCGTGGGTTGCTTGTCTGCTGCAAGCCCTAGGGCGGGCCCAAAACCAAGCCCTGATGTAGACACAGATCCAAGTGTGCTCTGTGGCATTGGCGGCTGCAGCACAACTGCCTCGATGTCCTCCTCTTCCTTGATGCTGGAGTCGATGCTGAAGGTGCTCATGCTGGCAAGCGTGCTGGGGGCTGATGAGTTTGGCTCATGAGGGGCCAGTGAGAGTGGTCGTGGGTGTGGTCCCACGGATGCAGCAACTTCCAATGTTGCTGATGCTGATGCTGTTGCGGATGCCAAGATTGGTGTGGCTGTTGCATGCACTTGCTCGGCAAGTGGCGTTGGTGCTACTGGTGCAGCTAAATCCAATGTTGCTGCTGTTACTGCTGCTGAAGTCATGTTACCAGACAGATTGGTTGGTGCTGCAGGGCTCAGTTCCAAAGCGTCACAAGGGCTTCCCTCCGTGTAGGACACAAAGCAGTTTGACGGCTTTATGTCTGCAGGGCAGACATGCACACAACACAAAACATGTGTTAGAAGGAAAACAAGCCTCTCTCTTACACACACACACACACACCAGAAGGCACTTCAGTTGAGGCATGCCTTGATACTATGGCAGGCACTCAACTGCAAAAGCATTGCAGATTGTGTACTCTGAATTGTGTTTGTATGTCCAATCCCTCCGGAACAACAAGTTTGCACACCCAGATCTATAAATGCAAGCGTGGGCCGAACCAGATCTTGCAGGTTTTGGATTGACCTGGCAAGCAGGTCAGCAAAGATAGGTCACCAAAGATCTCGCAAGCAGCAATGAGAGGGGCCGCACCTCCATGGGTGAGCCCTCCCCTTTGGAGTGCGGCCAGCCCTGCCAGCAAGTCTCTTGCGATGTGCAGAAGCTGCAGGAAATGCGCAAATTAAACACAAGCACATGTCAGGCCTCCTCTCACACCATGTACAAAATACAGGTTAAAAGGGAAACCCGTCACACATGCATCACCTGGACCCTTTTGCAGGTTTACCTCGAGCTTCAGGCTTGAGGCTCTCAGCAACAGCATGCATGTCACCATGCACTGCCAGTCCTTGTGAAGCAAAATGAAAGCATCCATTCTGTATTTCAAAAGTGCTTTCAAATACATCTGCTCTTGTTTGTGTACAGAGTGCACTGGAATGAGAGCTTGCGGCAAAACATAGCTTTGTCACCACCTTCTGCTCACTCAGCCCATCCAAGCCAGCATGCACTTGGGGGCTCTCAAGCAGGACTCCTCCAACACCAGCAGCAGCATGCAGACGACCCTGCATTGATGTGGATGGAACAGGAGAAATCCTGTCACTGAGAAAGCAGCACTTGAGATGCAGGTAAGGAGGGCTTTTGCAGCTGAGCATTGTCAAAATCAAATGCCAACTTCCTACATCCGAGATAACTAAAGAATGGCCACACACAACCTTACCTATTTGGATTGCAAGCTTTTCGACGAAAGCAAAAAAACAGCTTTACAGTCTACCAAGAACAGTGCAACTTGGCAATGCGTACCAGCCTCAGATTTGGATCAAGCGCTGTGCCACCAGCCATACCTGCGCCTTGCTTTCTCTGCGGGTGTGCTGCTCTTTCTTAAGCAGCTGCTGCAGGTCCCCTCCCTCACTGAACTCGCTCAGAAGTGTCAGACTCTCCGCGTTGCGTGCGCAGCCCAACATCTGCACCAGATTCCTGTGCAGGAAGAAACAAGCCGCCTTACTTTCACTGTCGTGTCAGACCACCTGGTGCTTTGCAATAGCCGTGTTTGTCAACGGGCCACCAGGACCCTGTGCAGGAGGAGATAGGTCACCTTGCCAATCTTTTGTTTTTTATTGCATGCAGAATGAAAGCAATGTTGCCTGCAGGTGGGTGCCATCGACTCGGAATGCAGTAGCTGATCTGAGGACCATGTGCAAGAAGCCCTAGTGGCCAACTGTGAGGTAAATAAAGAATGCTTCATGTAAACGGGGAAAGAAATTGAAGGTCAAAAAGCAATCCCAAAGCCATTTATGAGAAGCGAGGAGAACCATTTGATCGTCAATATCAAAACGTCAAGGTTTTCCTATGACGGTGTCAGCCACAACGTTGATCATGACATAGCAATGCAAGCTGCCATTACCTTACAAACGGCTTATGATCCGCAGGTGATGTGTGGGAGGGACTTCCACCAATGGTAGGCGTAGGGCAGGAACCAGCAGGCTTCTTCTTGTCCAGCATCATCAGGAAGAGATGATTTGCCACATCTTACAAATGCTACAAACTCTGGTCCCAGGGCACACCTCAAACCATCCAAACCATCTTAAAGCACACCACTAACCGCCCTAACCATCTCAGGGCGCTTTAAAAACCATCCAACCCGTCCCAGGGCGCTCCAAAAACCATCCAACCCGTCCCAGGGCGCTCCAAAAACCATCCACACCGTCCCAGGGCGCTCAAGAAACCATCCAAACTGTCCCAGGGCGCTCCAAAAACCATCCACACCGTCCCAGGGCGCTCAAGAAACCATCCAAACCGTCCCAGGGCGCTCCAGAAACCATCCAAACCGTCCCAGGGCCCACCACAAAACAAAGAATTCGGTCCATAGGAGCACTCACCTGTGCTGCGTGTGTTGCGCATGCCTCACAAAAGAACTGTACTCGTTGGCACTGGCTGCCATCTTGAAGTAGTCAATCTTGCCAGTCTCAGGGTCCTTAAACCTGCACCAGCCACCAGCAGAGCGGGGGTTCCCTTGAGTGCAGTGAGCGCCAAATCAATGCTAGTGACAAGCAGAGGTACGCATCGATCAGTGGGCAGATGTGATTGAGGACATCAATGCAGGCATGAAGTTTGACACTATCAATGATAGCCACACGTTGGGCTTTTGGCTGTTGTGACCTGTCACATATTCTATTTGCTTGGCTATGACCGTTCACAGTACCGTTTGATGCACGGTTGAGATCATGCATCTGCTTCAAACCAGCAAACCATGGTTCAATGCAGGACCGCAAGCTTGTGTGTGTGTGTGTGTGTGTGTGTGTGTGTGTGTGTGTGTGTGTGTGCGCGCGCGCGCGTGCTCTTGAGATAATCAACATTTATTTATGCCGGACACTGATTGACCCACCTGCTCCACTTGCTGACCACCAGCATACTGCTTTGCGGAGCTTCCACGTCTCTGCAGACATCACGGCTCTTGCGGACACTACTTCCTGAGCTGCTGCTGCTGCTGCTGCTGCTGCTTTGGTCCTGCCTGTCATGCGAGCCCCTCGACCTCTGGCTGTCTTCTGCCGTGATTTGCATTCGCTGGGCCACAGCATCTGGCAACCCTTCTCCCCCCTCTCTGCTCACATGATCTTGCAAATGAACATGCTTTGAATGCAGCTCTGCCCCATCACTCTTCATGCCCGCACGCTCCTCAGTCCTGCGCACATGGCCCTGCAAAGTCTCCTGAGCACTGCCCTGCAAGCCGCCATTGCCGCTGCCCTGCAACCCCCTGCGTTTTGGCGTGCTGTCTCTCCCCCGTGTCCAGCGCAGCAGCATAGCACGCACAGCGTGCAGCGCATGGAGCAGCGCCTGCACCGCCGCCACTACCGGCTGCACCAGCCACGTCAGCAGCTGCCAACCACGCTGTTGCAGGCCTTCGTGGTGAATTGATGCTGTCCAGGATGACGTATGGGGGCCGGCACCAGATTGTGCTCCTTGGGGTGCGTGAGGAGGAGAGGGACTAGGCTGGCCAGGCTGGATAGTGCCGCTGCGCTCAGGAGTGGGGCTCATGGCCCGCATAGGGACCCGCAGAACGGAAACTCTGTGAATGTGAAACCACAATGGGAATGTGATCAGTTTTCTTATAATCTGCAGTATTGTACAGCACACAAAGGGTTGAAATGGATTTGCAAACGTGTGCGCTCCTGGCATGCAGGGCACGTCTGTGTGCGTGTGTGTGTGTGTGTGGGGCACGGGCGTTGCAGGGTTGCAAGCCAGCCTGTACGAAAAGCCATTAAGGCACCCATCCTTTGTGCAAAAAGTGCAGAAAGTGAGAAACAAATTGTGGGCGACGAGTCTTGTCATGGATAACTGCAGGCTTGCCTGACTTTTAAGGCATTGTGCGAGTCTGTACACACAACCTTCACTCTCGCACACCAAAGCAAGCATTTCACTTTCACGCACTCTTTAAACTCTGCCAGCATGAACCATCCTCCCCAGGCACACACACACACACACACACCTGTCAGCAGTGCGGTAGCCCGGCTCCTCCCCCTCCTCCTCCTCCCCCTCACCCATCTCCCCATTTGCCATTCGCGCCTGCCCCGCTGCAAGAGCAGAAGCCGCTTCCGCTGCCGCTTGAGCTGCTACCACTGCCTCTGCAGCAGCCAGCGCAGCGACAGCTGCCAAGTGTGCCGCTGTAGCATCCAAGGACAGTGCGTGAGAGCTGTCCTCAAAGTACAACTCCCTGTTATCACTACCGAGCACATCGTCTACACCTCTGTTTGCTGGTGCTGGGCTGTGCTCTGGGTTTGTTAGGGTGGCTTTAGAGGCTGGATACAACAAAGTGGTTGGATGCGTCAGAGAGGCTGGTTGTGCCAAAGAGGCCGCAGCGGAGGCGGCAGCGGCTGCATCTGCGGCGGCTGCAGCGGCATATGCAGCTGCGTGGGCAGCTTGCTCTGCTTCTGCTGATGAGGTGGATGCTGCTGCAGCAGTGGCGGACGCCCGGGCAGTGAGCGCTGCTAGCTGGGCTGCTGCGCTCTGCGTGCTGGCATCCGAGATGGCAACTAAGGGGACCAGGTCACGGAGCCACACCGCATTCTCAAAGCAGTACACACCAGCTGGGGATGAGTAGCGGATTGGGGCACACAGGGGACGGAAGTATGTTTGTTTGTTTGTTTGTTTGTTTGTTTGCTTGTTTGTTTGTTTGTTTGTTTGTGTGTGTGTGCGCGTGCATGTGTGTGTGTGTGTGTGTGTGTGTGTGTGTGTGTGTGTGTGTGTGTGTGTGTGTGTGTGTGTGTGTGTGTGTGTGTTCACACGAATATAATTGTGGGTGCATGAACTTGTCATTCCGGCAAGTGCATCGCGTGTGCACGAAACTTGAGTATGCTTGCATGCAAGGTCCAAATAATTTCACTAAAAGCAGCAGCTGCACTAAAAGCCACTCACGGAGCAATGTGTCAATTCGGCCAAGTCCAAGCAGGGGAAACTCATTGCCAGATGGGTTGCTGGGTGTGCCTGGCAGCTGTGTTGGTTGGCTACACCTGGTTCTCACTCTGCACGACAGGCCAGCATGTGCACGGTTCTTGCATCTGACACTCCATCCCGGATTTTGAAACCTCCCTGTAGCTCTGTGCAAGCTCATGGAATCATATTTCCTTTTTGTTTCCCCTCATGAAAGCAAGCATCAACTAGGGTTCACCAATGGCCGTCCATTTCTATTAACTACCTGAGTGTGATGGATTGTAATTTATATGAACATTTCTGAGAAACGAAATGCTGTCGGTTTGGACCTACTCTTGCCTGCTCTTCACACTTGCCCTATCAGCCAGGGTGCCGTCAAAGGGAACACCGTCACACAAGATAGGCCCATCGTACTTGGTTGATGAGGACATCATTGAGCATGTCCCAGGGTATCCTGGGAAGATGAAGAGCACTCACAGGGTACTGTGATGATCTGATTGAGGCTTCCACGCACCTGCACACTAACACTCACACACACATACACACATAAACACAAATACACTTGTACATAAATGTGCGCAAATGTGGGCGCGTGCACACACACACACACACACACACACACGCACACACACACACACACACGTACACACGCACGCACGCACGCACGCACGCACGCACACACGCACGCACGCACACACGCATGCACGCGCACACACACACACACACACACTCACACACACTCTCACACACATGCACCATTTCCATCTGCTTATAATAAGATGAAACCACTATATCCATATCCATTTACGCAGGGTGGCTACGTGAGCCTCAGCAAGGATGGCAGCGGGAAACACTGTGAGTCTGATCGGCCACGAAGAATGCCCACTGCATTCTTCTTTCTCTCCTCACTGCTCTATTAACCTTTCCCCTGTATTAAAATATGGTTATAAAAGTCTCGAGATGAAACATGTCTGATGTGTCCTGGAGAGAGATAGTGAAGAACCAGTGATGCAGCATTGGGCCTCATTACAAGTACGCCTCTGCCTAGTGCTTTTCACACAGCTTCATCCACTTTATGCCCCATTTTCAGGAGACAATTGTGAAAGCATGCCTGCTGCTGCAAACTTGAACCAGCGAGCAACCGTACAAACGTGCACATCTCATATGCAGTGTACTGGTACATGGCTGAGAGCGAGAGCAATCCTGCAGAGGACCCTGTTGTGCTTTGGCTGAACGGGGGCCCCGGATGTTCATCTTTTGACGGTTGGTGTGGGTGTGTGGCGTGGGTGTGTGTTTAAACCCGTAATGTTCCCTTTCGGGTCCTGGGTTTCCTTCTGCTATTTTCCCTGCAGGGCAGCCTGGGGTGAGACTCTTCTGTCCTTGCAAGACACGTGGGATTGCAGTAAGGAGGGAGGCCCAGAGAAAGGTTAGGATAGGATAGGGTTACATAGCTGTACCTGCCTACAAGGGCAGCTTAGCTGAAGCAAAAATGTGCCTGTAACCAGACCAAACCAAAATTGTGAACAACAAAACAACAACCGGAGAAAGTCTCCTTCAAGCAGCAGATTCATCACTACATGCCTCCTGCTTGCTTGGTGGTGCATGAAATTTCCGAGGAAAATGAATGCCAAGTATGTCTAAAGGTCCCTACGCATTGTAGGACGCAAGCCCCTAAGGCGTACTTGACATTCATGTTCCTCAAATAATTTGTTGCCTGCTCAAGATATGGAGACCTGGACTGATGCTGGCAATTGCTGGTGCCCAGCCCTACTTTACTCTTAAGCCAAAGCAGTGGGGACACATCACGGGTTCTTTTAACTTTCAAAATTGAAATTTGTCTCCAACAACATGGGCATTTCCTGATAAATTTGTATGAATAGCATACCCATCAGTATTCTTTACAGCCAGTGAGAATTGACATTGGCCAAACGCTGTCCCCATTTTTTCTTAAACTTCTGCAGGCTTTGTGTATGAGCATGGACCATTCCTCTTCAACTATGAAGAGGGTGGGAAGGGCTATTCTTTGAGGGAGAACCCCTACAGCTGGTGAGAACAGCTTCAACTGCTTGCGGTGGTTCTCGTGAGGGGGTTCACGCGATCAAGGGCTTCTGGCCTACTGCACAGGCACTTTTTTTTTCAAGTGTACGACTTACACTAGGCTTGGCTTCTTCCTCTGGCAACCCGTACCAGACCATTTGACGGTGTGGGTGAAAAGGGCTTGCTGTTGTGCATCGGGTCATTTTTTGCTTGTTGATTGTCCATCTAGCACTTCCCTTGCATTTGCTACTTCTGCTGCCTCTGGGCAACTCATCTGTGGATATGTTTTTGTTGGCAGGTTTTGATTGGTACATATTGCCAACATTTCCCTGCCTTTGCATTCCTGGCTTGGAATCCTTCCATTGTTTGCGTCCGACACACACCTAGACCTATAGTAGCCATTCTCATCCCATGTCCATGCCTTTGATGCCCATGATATAGCTACGCACAGTGTTTTCAAGACTAGCCATGCCTGCTCTCTCAACTGTGTTGGCGACTGAGTGCTCTGATTATTTCCTTGTTCTTGCCAAGGAGCAGGTGGCAACATCCACCATTGTTTGAAGTGCCACTCATCGCTCTTTCTTGCAGGAACAAAATCGCAAACATGATGTACTTAGATTCCCCAGCTGGCGTTGGGCTGAGCTACAGCAATCGTGGAAGTTCTGATTACTTCACCAATGATGACACAACAGCCGCTGATGCAGAGACCATGCTGAGGGAGTAAGTGTAAACCAAGCAATACTGCTCTAGCAGCACTTGAGGGGGCAGATACCTCCATGTACTGATTAAGCTGTGTGTGCACAGGCTCCTTGTGATACTCATGCTTGTGCGTGAAAGCTTGTCTAGACGGATCAAATAAGGGCGCAAATTGTATTAAAAAAAATATGGAATCGTGAGAGACACCCATGTTGCTTGGTTCTCTTCTATGCCTGTGCCTTCCTCAGCTCATGCGCCTGCAGCAGCATGCCTGGCAAAAAACAATGATGGCTAAGGAGGTCCCATCAAACCCATAGCCACATTTGCAATCCTGTGTCTCCCCCAAGCTTAGTGATTTAAAATGCTCTGGCCCCCTGAGAATTTCAGGCAAAGCAGCATTAGAGAAACACAAATTAATCGGTTTCTTCATTGATATTTTCCATTTGTCTGATTGCCTCTATACTTCAGGTGGTTTGCAGCCCACCCCCAATTCCAAGGAAATGAATTCTACATTTCAGGTGAGAGGTCTTGCCCATGGAAATCCTTGGTAACCTATGATGGAGTTCACTCTGATTCCTGAAAAGTCGCCATTCTGTACAAATTGATCTGTACCTCAACTTCTTGTAATTCGAGGGTTTGCAAGCTGGGATGAGCAAAGGCTTGCTTAGTAATTAACCCATTGACCTAAATGCTTGCATTCTGTTTTCCTGTCATGAATTTACACTCACACACACAATATTTGAAAATTTCTAGCCCATAACTTTTGCATTGAAGGGGAGTCGTATGCTGGTGTGTACGTGCCAAACCTGGCAAAGGCGGTGGCGGAGGGCAACCTAGCAGGCAAAACGCCATACATTAATATAAAGGTACAAACACAGATTCATTGCATCAGCATAGTTTTTTGCTAGGTCAGGAGCAGCTCTGTATTCATTAAGCAGCCCGGTCTAAGCCTGGTGGTACTATTACTGTGCAGGTGCAAGGAGGCATGGAGATTGGTTCTCATCACTTGCATGATGTGATGAGTGTGCTGCTGTGAATTTGAAATACACCATTCTCTTTGATTGAGTGTCAACATAACAATTCAAAGAAAATGGATTGGCTTGAATGCAAGCCAGACGTCTGCAATGTTTATCTTATTCTGCAGGGTTACCTGGTTGGAAATGGCTGCACCGACACAGAGGTCGATGGTGCGTTCATCCAAATACGGGTCGATTATTTTTTTAACCATATCACAGATGAAAACAGGCCTACAGTCAAGACGCTTGACTGCTAGCTATATGCAGTGCTGGTCAGGTGTTATAGAAGACGTCAATCTGCAAGCCTCATTCTGCCCATTTATTCTGCAAGGGTGAAACTTGTCACGGCAGAGAGCCTCGACAGGTATCCAGCCTTCCATAGAAACCACCTCCTGCTCACTTATGCTGCAAGGCGGCAGTATGCTGGCGGCACCTCCATCGTTTGATGCACTTTCTCATTGGACTTTGCTGACGTCCACTGGCCTGCCACCCTGCTGATGATTGTCCCTGTGCTCCTTGCGCTGCATGACTACTGTCGTTGGTTCTAGGTTATTATGAGCTACGCAGAAGTGTGTAACACAGGGCCATTGTGCAGGAGGTGCTCATGAATCCTGAACATCTCTATTTTTAAAAAATCTGCAAGCACTGATAATCTTGTGGAGATATGGTTTCTCGTTTTACCTTCTCCGACCCTGGTGGCTTGTTCAGGGGTAGGCCGAGTTCCCCCGGATCCCTATCCCACCCCGTTCTCCTGCAAAAAGCATGCAGCTTGTCACGCGAATATACTGGTTGATGCACATTGTAAAGCTTCCTCCTTCTTAATCTAGCGCATGGCCCTTTCCTGGGGTGTGTCTCTCGATTTCGCTTCTGCTTGCGCATTCATTACAGATGCATCTGTAAGCTGTCTTGCAATCTTCTCCTCTTTTTTTTTGTTGCCTCTGCAGGAAATGCCCTTCCCCTTTTTGCTGCTGGAAAGTCGTTGATATCTCAGGTGGGCTGCGGTGGCTGATGTGGTTGACACCTCCATGAAAAACATATCCTCGCAGCTTGCATGCTTGCGCTCACCTGGTGTTGTCCTTTCCTTTTGTGCCCCAAGCCGGACCAATGGAACGCAATCCCATACAAGCTTTGTCCCATTTGAAATGGTTTTGACACGTTTATGGCCTTGAGGGGGGGGCAAGGGGGGTTGGAGGGTCTCACGCTCTCTCCAAGGGGTTTCCCCCGCCCAAAATGGCCCTCTAAATCCGCTTACACACGCGGCGGACATGCTTTCAATGCAAATATATGCAATAGGTAACTCACGTTTTTGCAAAAAAACCAACCCTGCAATTTCTAGCAAAATTTCTCAGCCATGCCCTCTCCGAAGAGCATGGTTCATTACGAGATTCGAGGACCCTTTGATTTGAAATAAGCCCTTGTACGCATGCTGAACCATGAAAGTACCCTTTTAAGACCATTCTTTTGGTTTAATGCACGCAGAGGGATTTCTCGGACCTCAACGCTGCTTGTACAAACAATTTCTGGAACTCAACCAGTGGTAAGTGCATGTGTAATCACATGGCATGAGTAGTTGCATGCGTAGTTGCATGGTGCATGAGTAGTTGTGTGTTTAGTTTGCATGATGCATTGCGTGGCATGAGTAGTTGCATGTGTAGTTGCATGATGCATTACATGGCATGCTTTTGCATGTATAATTGCATGATGCGCCGGGTGTAATACTTTTGCTTACAGCCAGAGAAATAATGCATTTTTTTGGCAAACTTGATCTATTATTCTCCATAATTCAGCTCTAGTACGGAGCAATGTTCCTTATTTGTTAGCTTCTTGTACATCCATTCAAACCTTTGGCTTTTTCAACAAGTACGTCCTCTAAATTGCCTTTGTGTTTGAGAACCTCATTTGTGGAAAGAAATATGTTGCAATCTGCAGGATCCCAATGCGACAAAGACCTGGCTGGCTTGGTGGATGACATTGCTGATTTGAACATGTGAGTGAACTCTTGGCACTGTAAGCAAACTCATGGCATATTTGAATTTTGGTGAAAGGGCGCAATCCCAAGAGGGCCCGCTAGCCCAGGGGAGGTTTGACTTTGTGCTGACTGTCATGGTCTATTTACATGTTGTCTACCTCACTATAACCCTCCACTTGGAAACCCCTTTGCGGCATCCTGCCATTGCTGTCAATTCTTTTTCTCAGAAATTTTAGCAGATAATATTGCAATCAGTGCTTAGGCACAAGGAATGAGTGCTCATAAATGGCTGAGCCAGAGCCTGTGTGCATTAATTAATGCAAATATGGCATTTTGTGCGCATTTTTCGATGCAGTTATGACATTTTGGAGCCATGCTTTGTGGGCTCTGCACAGGAGAGTGCCAGTAATGACGGCACTGCCCCACTTCCAACTGCCCACATGCCCAAGGTTAGTTTAAAAGCTTTCTTTTGAGCCTGAGTGCAAACAGATCTGAGGCAAGCAAAGCCAAGGAAGCAAGGAGCATTCATGCAGGACTAGAGAAAATAGGTGCACAGCCACCGATCATGAGTTGCGCCAGCCTGATATAAACATATTTGATGCTTCTACTATTTTCAACTTCAAGCTTTGGAAGGCCTTTAATCAAGAATAGGGCGTCATTGGAGTTGAGTCAGGCATCTGAAAGCCTGTACCTGGAGGACATCATTTTGCACCACCAAGTTCTGGCATGCCAACACTCTGTAGTGTGCTGGAGCAGAGTGCAAAGTAGATAGATATAGGTGAATCTTGGGAGCGTGTGAGGTAGAACCTGTGCATCAATGTGCATGCCTCAAGCCCCAGCCGCTTTGCTCAGGCAGAATACCAAATATCAGAATCGCTCCACATCATGAAAGAGAAGATCCAGCATGGCTTCAAATCATGCAAGGGAACTCCAGTTTGGCTCCAAGTGTGTGCCTTGAGATCCAGCCTGGCTGGAGCAGAAATGAGGAGCTCATGCTTTTTTGCAATGCAAGTGTTGAGCGCTGCCAACTCACTCAAAGGGGTCGCCTTCGTGATCAGGAAAACAAAATCGGCTCTGCACCCCAGATGGTCTCATGCTACTCATGGAGCAGATGCAGTTGCAGCTGTGGGCATTTAAAGACCATCCGAGACTGTCACTTTCTCCACTGGGGCGCAAGACAGGCACAGAAGGGCACTTCGCAAGCATTTCACACTAGTGTGATACGGCGGCGTCTCCAGAAAGGCAGCACCAATTAAAAGAGCCATCCACAAGCGAGTCAGTGAATCTTGTTGGCAAACAAGCCAAGCAGCAAAAAAACGCTGGGTATGTCAAACTACTCACTTGGCTTCTGGAACACGCCATTGCTACCAGGTCCTTGCTACGCATGGGCGGAAGTGGCCAGCATTGGGCAGCACTCCCCACCTTGGCCGTGTTCACAACTGGGCACACCTAGGTCTCACACCTCCTTGCACAGATGCCAGGTACGGTGCTTTTAAGTGCTAACAAACATACTGCTTTGATAGATGAAATGGAAGTGTTGCAACGCCACCAGTGGTTGCATTACTTGCTGCAGCACTGGCAATACCTGCTGTTTACATGCTGCCACAGAGGTGCTGTGTGCAGCTTGGATTTGCCAAAGCTGCCTTTTTGCTGATACATTCATGACCATACTCTGGGTCTTTCTTTAATGCATGCTGGTCGAGCCTAGCCTACACTCTCACTCTGTACTTTTGACCGCGCAACATTAGTCACAGAGGGCTCTGGTTGAATAGGCTTGACATGACACGGCTGAGGGACCCGGCATTGACGCAAACCATGACTTCTCTGCAATGGAATTCAATGCAATGCGCAGGGTCGCCATGAAATGGCTGAATGACCCTGAAGTGAGGCAGGCCATTCATGCGGCGCCCATCAGTGCCATTGGCCAATGGTCTCTGTGCTCTGACAAGGTGAGGAAAAGAGCTGGTGCGCTTAAAAAAAGGTGAGGGGAGGAGCTCAGAAGGTGCCGCCCCCAGCCCACCCTTCTGAACTGCAGTCATGGGCAGTGCCCATGGCAGTGCCCAATCAGTGCCATGGGGCACCACATGCGTGTCAAAACAAAAGGCATGGGCAGCCATGGGCAGCCATTAGCAGTCATGGGCATCGCGTGCGTGTCAAAACAAAAGTCACGGGCAGTCGTGGACTGTCATGGGCAGTTGAAAACACTGCTTGCATCTCAAAACAAAAAGAGCAAGAAGGTGCAGTGGGCCTGGCACATGTCTTGCAGCTGGTCTTGCAGTGGGCCTTGCAGTGGGCCTGGCGCATGTATGAGTAAACCTCTTGGCTATAATCTCAAACTAAGATCAGCACCACATTAATCTGTCCTGCTCTTCACGGTGTCAAACTAGATCCTGACCTCAACAACTACATTGATCACATTGGTGAGACCCTTTCTAGCTCGCTAGTCAGGGAACCTTTCCTGAAAGCACGCGGCCTCTTGGCTGGCGTAGACTTTTCTTTTCTTTTCATTGATCACATTTTCCTTAAGCTTGACCTTTGGCTGGCATCAAATTGTCATGGAACAAAGACGTGCCTGTTCCCAGGATTGTAATCAAATGGCCAATGAAAAGATATGGAGGTGTTTTCATGTACCCTGGCCAACGCCCTTGGGTGTTTCAAAAAATATGAACACAGTTGCCTGCCATATCTGCATACGGAACATGTATCCCCTTTCTTATTTGGTTGACATGATCTTCTTTTTCAATGTGTGCTACGTCCTCTAGAATGCTCAAAACTTTTTGATAATGAAGCACTTGTCTTCATATCACCTTGTAACAGAAACCCTAACATGCCTGCGCAAACTTGATTTGCAACACCTTTTCTCTAATATTAAACCCATTCTCCTGCAAGCAATTAACTTCCAAATGAATTTTACAAAGATGACATCTTCTGACAAACAAGTTAGACAGTGAGCCATTTCTACAGGGAACATTTTCTGAAGGGCAAGGATGGCTTGCCATGTGCTCATGCTTTCATGCTTGCCTTTGATTTGTCAGGGCTGCCTCATGTCTCTTCGGATCTGCTTCATGCCCCCATTGGCTCCCCAAATCATTTTCCCACAGGCAAGGCCCACCACTTTTAATTGGACCAAACATCCCATAAACCAACATATTCCTTTTCTCTTTGTTTTGCAGGTCCTTTATGAGCGCACAATTCCATCTCTCATCCCCACACACAAAGACCTTACACAGAAGCATGGTATGTCCCAGACTGTGTGCAACCAGCATTTGGTTGGTGAAGGAAAAATACTGTTCATTTGCTGCCGCGTCAACTTCTGAGCACTATGAGACGAGCGTGGGTTTATGGCAGTGTTTTATTCTGATTTTTGGTGACAGACTTCCTGTTTTCTTTCAGAGGGTTGGTATTTGATGTAGACGGAGAAGAAAATGTCTGCGTAATTGCAAGTGAAGCTCATTCATGAACACAACAATGAATGCAGCAATGACCACCAAATACATGCTGCCATTTCTCAGGCTTAAATCTCTTAGCACTCGGACAATTGTGTTTTGATTTACTCTCGCAACCAAAAACATACAGTGCACACATCCACGTTCATCTAATTCAAAACACCTGGCACATATTCAGGGCTCCGCGCTCTGATCTACTCTGGCGACCATGATGCTGCTGTGCCGCATACGGGTAGTGAGGCATGGACAAGCGCACTCGGGTTTCCTGTATTAAGTCACTGGCATCCTTGGTTTTTGAGGAACCAGGTGCGCCAAGTGCGCAATTAAATATGCGCATGAAACATTGATCAACACTGCAAAAGCTTTGCACCCTTGCCTTGCTTGCTCGCTCAGTATTCTTTTCTTGAGGAAGTGTATGTCAGCTGACACACAGATTTGCTTTGTAATGTGCGGCAAGAAAGCTGTAAACTGAGGTCACCCTAGAATCAGCTTTCCTTGACGTGCAAGCTTTGTTCATCTGGCAGTCAGGTGTTATGCTTATCATGCGCAGCAAAAATCAACCAGTCGTATGTGTGCCATGTGTTATATGCTGCATGATGAGGGTAAGTTCTGTACTCTTGCATTCAAGATGGAATTGGAACTCACCATGCCCTGTTTTGGAAGCTAGCGGTAGATATTTCTGTGCATTTCTTCAACTCTCAAGTATTGCTCAACAATAGCGCCAAGAGAATTGAGCTGAATCCCTTAACAATCTTGCAGGCTGCAACCAATAGTTCAGTATTGGTTTGGATGACTGTCACAACTTGTTGCTGAGGTATATAAATCACATGGTGTTTACAACCTCTGAAAAATGCCCTTGCGTTTTGTGGCTGCACCTGCTTAAATAAAATGAGGCAGACAGATGGCCTCGTATTTCTGCCCTTAAGAATCGTCTTAAATTACCTCACCCACTCGGGTACCTACTTGCACAGGTGGCGGGCTACGCAACAGAGTACACAAATCTCACTTATGCAACGGTTCTAGGTGCGGGGCACATGGTAAGTGGTCTGACGTTTTGGTTCTTGCATGCAGTGCATAAATGCAGAGCATTCTTAAGCAGTGCTGCAGCTGTCATTTACTACAAAGCATTCAATTTGAATTTGCAACTTGCTCTGAAATTTTGTGCGCCAACCATGTACCTTTACACGCAGGTCCCGCAAAACAAGCCTCGTGAGGCGTTGGAGATGTTTGAGCGGTTCCTTTTCAAGAAAACTATTTGATTTGTGAAGACTGCCACTTTACTTTTGCACATGAGGCACTTGTGTATTTTGCTGTATCTCATCAGGGAGTTCTTGCGTTACTCGTTTAACTGCAAGCACGTGTCATACTGAGCCAATCAGCAATGTTCCTTTTTCAAAGGGTACTGTACATTCTTAATCAGGATATCCAGTGCTCAGTAAAAAAGAAACGAAAAATTATGCAGGCAGTGAAGACACTCCCTAATCAATCAAGGGCGCGTTTATGACGGTGGATGAAGATTAAGGAAATGGCTGAAATTTTGTGTCTCACCAACCACTGTGTCTTTTCATTCCATTCTTTTTGCAATTTGATAATCTTTTGGCACAAGGACTCTAAATCACCCAGTTTGGTGCACTGGGGGTCAGGGATAAAGTTAAGGTGGTTGAAACAGGATACCAGATTAACCCAAGCTTGAAAACAGGCGATTGGGGCGCACATAAGCAGGGAGCATGCAAAAAAACTCCTGTTTGGGGGGGAATTGTCTGGCTCTGGGAAGTTTATCCCTTTTGCAATTTCAGTTATTCAGTTGAAGAAAAGAAAAACCACGCAGGCAGAGAAAACTCTCCCTACATCAATTAAGCAGAAGGAGACACATTGAACATTGGCTCAAAAGAGTGAGTCCCCTCCAATTGATTTCCTTAATCCCGCTCGCTTTACATTCTAGGGGGCACAGGAAGCCCTATAGGTTACAGGCGAAGGAAAAAGAAGGCCTCCAGTCAAAATGGTTGACTGCTAGCCTGCTCATAAAAAAGCAATAATTCATGTAGGGAAGGAAAAAGCTTGTTATTATTTTGATTTAAGAAAGAAAAGATATGAGAAAATTGTACATGGTGAATGCCAGAAACGAAGGGAACCGCGCTATTGGAAGAGTGAGATAAAGAGAGGAGAGGACAAGAAAATAAGGAAGCATATTCAAGCCGAAGATAACAAACATGGGGGTGGGTGCATTTGAAAAGAACGTGTTGTCCATCCTGCACGTCATCTTGGGCATCACATATATCACAAGCAGGGGAAACAGTGTCATCCCATGCGGCCTGCTCGACTTTCAAGGTATGGACACGAAGGCAAAATCGAGCCACACTGCGGACAATGTGTTTGGGTTGATCCAAGCAGAAATATTTGGGCAGATTATAAGGAGAACATGTAACATGTGCAGGCTTGGTTGGGAGATCACACCAGCGATGATAAGTAAATATTTTACTGTTTGTGTCTTGTGGGTCGTAACCAGAAAATTGTCTCCAATATGCTAGATGGCGATACCTGAGATCCAAAGCCAGCTGACTCAAATCCAAAGAATCAGCAGAGCGCACCTTTTGCTGAAAATGATGGGCATGATGTAAGCCATTCATGGCAGACAATAGATGGGATGTCCAGCAGGAGGAATTCCTGGGGCTGAGGGAGATGTCCGCATGAAAAACCTTGTGAAGTAGATCACTGCTGCAATGGGTGAGAGAAATATAAAAGCATGCACAGGCTCTGAACCAGTTAAGTTGAATAGGTTTGATTCCACACTCATGGAGGACGCTCCAGGAAGGAGTTTATGTTCGTACACCCAGCATGGATCTCAAGAATCTCAGAAGCCATTTCTGGATACAGTTAGCCATCTCTGTCCCCTGTTGAAGGTATGCAGTGGCCCAGATCTGACTTGCATAAATTCCTGCTGGTACAACATACGTCTTGAAGAGCCATAAGTAGGCATGTAATCTGGTGTTGATGGGCAAAAGTACGCACGCGAGCCATGCCTGCCAGGCAGGATTTGAGAGCTTCTTCAGCAGCATTGTGCAGATTCATGTGTTTTTCAAACTGTATCCCCAAGGAGGAAGCCCTATGGAGAAGCCTCTTGATTTTTGCAACCTTCAATCCGCCTCTAAAAAGATTGTTCTGCTTAGTTCACGTTTGTAAAATGACCTCCGGGTTTGATTAATTTAATTACAATAATCTTAATCTTAATCCTTAATCCGTCATTGTATACGCGCCCTAAGGAGAAGAGAGTAACCCCAAGCTTGTGCTCCCGCACCTTCAAGCTGTTCGAATAATGAAACATTCTATCATTTTAACTGAATTAATTCATGCTATGGACATGGGTACCAAACGGGAGGGTCACGCACCACACTCTTCTTTAAGCTTCAAGGCATAGAAACTACGGTGCAGCCCAAAACATTATAACTTGATAATTGTTTTCGTGATGGAGCATGTTTTGCGGATGCGAGGAGGAAGCGATTGATCTCGCCCCTGCCGATGGAGGCAGACAGTAGGTCAAGCAGTAGGAGCAAGCAGTTGGTTGTCTTAGCGCTGGTGGGTGGTGTGCTGCCTGCCATCGCCTTCTGTCAGATCCGCGATGAAAAGGCCCGCCTGCTGCTGGCCACGAGCGCTCTGGTCAGCGCTTGCGGCTTCCTCGCCACGCGATGGCTGGTGCCGTTGGTGGGCGCAAAAACCGCCTCGCGGGGGATCTGCGGGAAGGACCTGAACAAGAGGGGCACGCCGATGGGTGAGCGGCCCATCCCCGAGGCAGGAGGCCTGGCCGTGGGCTGCGTGTTCCTGCTGTGTGTCATCTGCTTTGAGCTGCTGCACTACTACGACATTGGTAGCCTGGTGCGCTGGCTGGGCAGCAGCTTCCAGGAGGGGGGGGTCCGGCTGGAGCAAACTTCTGATGCCTGGCTGGTGGACTACAACGCAGCCATGGCCACCATCTGCTTCATGCTGTTCCTGGGTTTTGCGGATGATGTGCTGGACATCAGGTGGCGGGTCAAGCTGGTGCTGCCCTTCTTTGCGGCCCTGCCTCTGCTCGCAGCATACTCAGGGGGCACAGGCGTAGCTGTGCCCAAGCCGCTGCAAACGTGGCTGGGCCTACCCTTTTACTTAGAGCTGGGGCTATTGTACAAGGTGAGTGTGTGGGTAGCATTGTTTGAGGGGGGAAATGGAGTGCCATAGGCCTTCAACACTCAATGGTCAATCCATGCTTGCATTCTTTCAATTGCGAAGCTTTGGCACACTTACATGCAGGCAGCTGGTTCGTCCTTGCAAATGATATTGTGTGCCTGCAACTGGGTGTACTTCTAATCACAACTTGTTGTCTGAGCTGGATCCGTTGCTACAGAGTGCACTCACTGCTGGTCCCAGTACCTCAGCATACCTCAAAACCTTGTGTCCCACTCTACAGCTTGAGTGCATCATGTGTTTCACGCTATAAGGTTTCAGAGGGCATGCAGGGTGCATACATAAGCTCAAACATTCATCGACACGCTCGCATGCAGCACCATAGATGTGTTGAGCTCGACTCCTCACCATCCATGTGAGCATGCTGGTTAGTCAGCATGTCTTCTTCATCCATGTGAGCAGGACTGGTCCAGATGCTGTTTAATGCATGCGCAAGTGCCTGACAAGGTCGTGAACCATCCAGGTCCCACCACAGACCTGCTCATCGCCCTTTTCATGTGTTTCATCTCATCGCAGTTGTTCATGGTCATGCTGGTCATCTTTTGCACCAATAGCATCAACATTCTAGCAGGTAAGCATTCCTGACCTTGTAACTGCCTATTTGGCTGGCAGAGCATCTTCTTTGGGAGAGACCATGTAAATAACATAAACAGGCAAGGAGGCCGCGTACTGGTCCTCCGCTGGAGAAGGAATTGCAAGCCAGTGCAGTTAGCCAGTGCACCATGAGGGCACCCTTCACCACAGAGTTCAGAAGAAGAGCCTTTCAAGGTTCTAAAGGGCGGTTAAGAGCATCCGGCTCCAAATTCTTGTTTGGAAGTGCTTTTGTTCACTGACTTGTGCGGTTGAGCATACTGAGCAGAGTGAGATATGGTGTCTGCCAGCTCTTTGTGAAGTTGGCCTCGCTAATGGAGATTGGTAATAGTGTGTTAGTTCTTGAAGTGCTCCCCATACAAAAGCCCTGGAGAGTCCTTTATGAATTGCCTTTCTTAGCTTTTGACCAAGTTGTGTATGCTGCTGCTGTGAGGCCTTCAGCTGGTTTGCGACCTCCGCCTTAGTGAGTAAAATCCCTAGTTTTACTTGGCCGTGAAAAAAAAAATTGCTAGTTACAGAAGGGTTAATGCATACATTTGATGTGGTGTGTGTGTGTGTGTGTGCGTGTGTGTGTGTGTGTGTGTGTGTGTGTGTGTGTGCGCGCGCGCGCGCGCGTGCACGCGCATATGATGCCTGCTTGAATGACAGCATAAGCCATGATTTTGGGACAATAACAAGCATTGCTGCAAGCTCTCATACTTACATGCTCTAAGCTTCATGTTGAGCCCACCCTTATCGTAGGCTTGCTGCTCGTTCACAGGGCAGCTAGCGAATATGGTGTGTGCCTATGTGAGAAGTAAACTTCGAAGAAATCAGGGAATTGACGCATTTCTGAGAAGCAAAGCCCTGAATGCTGTGCACTTGATCCCCTTTTTGTTGACCCAGAGCAGGATTAAGCCGCCAGCTCAGTATTAGACCTATTTTCATCCTTCTTCCCAGGGTTGGGTCATACGCGAGTTTGGGCTGAACAGTACGCATATATAGGTGTAAAATACGCGTATGTCACATATATACGTGAATTGGGAGGGCCATTTGGGGCCGGGAGGGTCTTGGGTGGGAGGGAGGGTCCCGACCACCCCCCCACACACCCCAAGGCCCACAAACACTTACACATGCCAAAATAGAAGGGTCCTGGGTGGCAAAGTGCGCAGCAGCTCTCTCTAGAGGCCTCTCGAAGGTCTGTCGAAGGTCTTACAGGGCTTATGTTGAAGCGATTTACCTACATATTTACTGACGTTTAGCAAAAAGCCATTTTAATGATACGTGAAAATACACGTATTCACGTATGACCCATCCCTGCTTCTTCCCTTCTTTATAATGCCATGACATCAGGCCCCTTTCTGAAACTACCGTGAGAGCGAGGTCCTTCACTAAACTGCCATGAACGTCATTTATTGAATTTCAGGGACAGCGAGGCTGCTAGCAAACGGCAGCTACAAAGGAGTGCAAAGAAAGGTCCGGAGACCCCGAATTCGCCCATCTTTCGTATCCCTTTTCAATTGTTCCTCTCTGCTGCTCTCAAGCACATCTCTGCCCCTGGGTGGTGCTCCCAAACTAATGACCGCCACCCAGCAAATGTATTCTGCCCTATAGCTTTGGGAGGAGTCAAGGTGACAACAATGATGACTGCATTATAACTGTCCCATAAAGCATAGCAATACGTTGGAATTGCCCCAGGGGTGAACGGTTTGGAGGCAGGCCAGACTTTCATTGTGGCCTGTGCCACGTTGGGCCACAACCTGCTGTCGGTGGCAGGCTTTGCCGCCGCTACTCCTGCCGTCAGGGATGGTCACCTGTTTAGCGCGTACCTCATGATGCCCTTGGCAGCCACCACCATGGGCCTCCTGGTGCATAACTGGTATGTTTGCACCGTCCTTTTGTGCTAGAGCCGATCCACAGGGTCTGTTTCTTAAGAGGAATTCATGGAGTTTTTGGGGCTGCTGAAGTTTCCTTTATTAATCCCCCAAGGAGGTGTTGGTACATCCATGGTGCGTCAGTTACGCCTTTCTGCCCATGGACTCATCGCCATTTGGTTGAGGTGTGGGTGTAAATGATTGAGATTTCAATATTCTTTGCTGTTGGCAGCTGAGCTTAGTGGTCTCTGATCTCATTCTGTCAACGGCCACCACTATGGGCTGGCTGCACACATGGTTCAGATGAAAATTCCTGCTAGACAAATTTCTTTTGTTTTTTTTGCTGGCACGCACATGTAAGATTTGACTAGAGCTTCTTAGCTTGAGTGCGTTCTTTAAAACGCTGGCACTTTTGTCTGTGTCTGGTAATGGTCAACAGACCAACCTGTGTCAAGGAACATGCATTAGTTTGAAGATGATCTCTGATTGCTTTGTATTGTAGCAGTTTGAATGCAGCCGCACCACCAGTCAGGAAAGGAAAATCTGGAATCAGAACAAACAACATCTTTTTGTCCAAAATAAGCATGGCTCTCTAGCGTTTAGGGAACTGCTGTGCTTGCCATGCATGGAGTGGAGTCGTGTGTCCCTGAACAAGAAGGCTCAAACAAAAAAGCTCCCTCGTTTTTGCTCTGCATACAGGTACCCCTCGCGCGTGTTTGTGGGGGACACCTTCACCTACTTTGCGGGCATGACCCTCGCAGTGGCTGGCATATTGGGCCACTTTTCAGAGACCATGCTGCTGTTCCTCCTGCCTCAGGTATGCTCAGCAGGCGATGGCTTGCAATGAAGAGCTTGGCTTGGCTACATGTATGAAACACGTGCTGGCTTCGGAATTATGTCTTTACATTTTTTTTGCTGTTGCCTCATCACGGCTTGCTGCAATAATCCAGGAGGAGGAAGGACTGTTTAGCGTGGCTTTGTCGGTCATTCCAATCCATCCATTAAAATGGATTCTGCAGGCTGTCGCCATCATGCTGCCTTGCCCTCTTTGTCAGGGCTGTCCTTTTGGGAGAATATCCTTGCGAATTCCTCCTCCAGCATGGCAATGTCCTCTGTGTCTGGAAGTGTGCTAACCAATTAGCTCTCACCATGGCAGGACGCGAGTGCAAGAACATTAAGTCCCTGGTTCGCACATTCAAAGTGTCCCACAAGGGAGAGTAACATCTTCTGCTCTTGCCTTCTTTCGCTGCACTGCGCTCAGGTATTTAATTTCGTCTACTCTGTGCCCCAGCTGTTCAAAATTGTGCCGTGTCCGCGGCACCGCCTCCCTGTATTTGACCCTAAGGTAGGTGCTGAAAAAGCGGAGAGATGCTCAAAGAAAAGACCTTCAGCATAGTGTTTACATTGGCCCTAGGCAAGTACACTGAAGCTGCTGAATAATTGAAGTTTTACGCACTCCCTGGCGCTGCTGTGAGGAGAATCACTTATGTGCACAGGGTCAAAAAAAAGCATCCGATTATTTTTGCGCATGCAAGCATTCATCCAGCACAGGCTGTTGAAGTGTGAGCTCATTCAAGATTGTCGCAAACTGTGGACATGTTTGCGGCAAGCCTACAAGCATCACCAAGCTGAAAAGCGTAATGGGTGGGGAAAACAGGCAAGGTTTGGTTCACACTTATTCTTTATTGCGCGCCTACGTGAAAGCTTTTTTACAATGAAGGAGCCACTGGAAAAGGCCTTAAATCCATCCTTGAATTGAAGTCGTTTGTCCATATTTTGAGCCCATCAATCCTAAGAGTACCCTGAGGAGAATGGATTCCTTGTCAGCTCATTGCTGCCTTGTCCCACACTGCATGAAACCAAAGCTTGAGTTTGCCTAGGGCTGGCAAGAGCAAACTTCTACATCCATCTTCAGCTGCTCTCCCTTGTTCTTTGCTTGTGCCAATCCAACCTAAGAACCCTGCTGGCTCCTCGCTCACTAATGCAGACGGGACTTCTCAGGCCAAAGGACCAGCCTGACTGGAACCTGGTGAACCTCATGCTCCAGCTGTTTGGCAACTGCAGCGAGAATGCGCTTTGCATACGCATCTTGGCACTGCAAGTGCTCAGTTGTGTGGCTGGTTTCGGCATACGTTGGCTGCTCACAGGCATTTACAAGTGATGTGACATGGGGGATGGGGGACCTGATGGTGTACATTAGCCAAACAAGGGGATTTACAGGATTCCGAGGCTTTCTTCAATGAAAGGGTTTGTATTGCTTTCCTGTTAGCCGAGAAGCCTCCAGTATAGATTGTTACATGTGTCAAGATATTTTTTGCAAACTCGTTCGTAGTTGTGGGAGCTGGAATGTGAGCGTTCATAGGAAAGGCAGCGAGAACCTTTTGCAGGCGATTTGCATTTCACTGCTCGGTTTGCATCTTAAATAGAACGGTAACAGAAATGAGGCACGCATGCTTCTTAAGGCGCATCGTAGCTTAAAAACTGCATGCTGATTTGTGACTGCTGTCGTTTTTTCTTTGTGAATAAATGCCTACAACATGTTTCAACCCTCCTTTTCCGTTTTTCCCTGTGCTGATTGCCAAAATGGGTTTTCAAAAAATGGAAAGGGCTGATGACATGAATATGCAGGCCAGCAATTTGACGTGTATAACTATCAAACTTGCTTTTCCTTGTGCCCACGGTTTCCCAGATCTTGGCACCTTTCAAGTATCCTTCAGCGCTTATTGGGGCCGCATGTCACCCATTGAACCTTTCGGTGCTTACCCTTTAAGTTTGAGGAGCCTTCAGCCTGTGATAGGTAAGTAAGATTAGTTTGGATTACATAGGAAGACCTTCACTGAAGGCTTCAGCCAGACTGTTTGGCTGATCAGCCTATAAGTAAGAAATGAAGAGGCTGCGCCCAGGAGGGTTGAGTTCTTGCAGATTTTGGATGGCACATGCGCATGCGTGTGGGCCACAGGGGTTGTAAAGGTAAACGTGCTGCAACTCATTCCAAACTTCCATGTCGTGCTAATAGTATGTCATGCCAATTTCACTGTTTTGGCAATAGTTGGGAGGTAGTTGGTTTCTCAACTCGGTTTTTGTGACTGGCATGCCAGTCTCAAGTCATTTTCGGAGTCTGGATATCCTCTGTAAATTGCCTTCGGACATCTTGGAGCGCTGCCATGAGGATGGCAGCTTAAATTAGTAAGGCCTTGGGCAAGGGAACACTGGCGGCCACCGCTGGACCCACAACGTGTATGTATTGCTGAAGTTGCAAAACTGGTAGCTGAGCAAGAGTAGATTTAGATTTAGATTTACACAGGGGGACCTTCAGCCAGACTGTTCGGCTGATCGGCCTGTGACTGGTCCTCGCCAGCCAACATAATGTCCATAAGCTCAGAAACAAACGAAAAAAGCTTGTTGTTGTGTTGCAAGAGGAAATCAGAAGCATCCTGGACACTGGCTTGTTGTAAAAATGGTTGCTCCATTGAAAAATCACCAGAGAAACAGTTGAACAGGTAAGCGTACTTTCTTCTCAAAGCACAAACATCTGCGTCTCTGCACACCAAAAGGGCATGAGCCTCATCTTGAATCTCATCACAAGAACAGCGATCACACAAAAGAGTGTTCCGAGTATCCCAAGCTGCTGTCTCCACCTTCAGTGTGTATGCCCGAAGTCTGAAACGGCTAACATTCGTCATGACATGTGGAGACAAATCCAAATGCATGTGCCTTGGTAAACGGGCAGGGGCACGCACGTTATGGTCAAAAGGCACTGCAAAAAGAGACTGGTAAGTTGCCAGCTTACTATATGTGTCCCGCGGGTTCACTCCCTCAACATCTCTCCACACTGCCCCCAGCCTGTGTCTGAGGTCATCAGTAAACTCTTTAATAGGGATAGGAGTGCCCTGCCGCAGAGCTTGCACAAAGGAATCATAGTGCCGTAAGCCTTGAAAAGCATCTAAAACTTGAGCAGTCCAGCATGCTGGCTCACGCGAATGAATCTTCAAATCCGCTTTCAACACTCTTCTCAACGTCTCACTGTTAGACCTCAGCATGCTATTATACATTTTGACAACAGACCTAAACCAGTAAAACTGAAGCGGCTCATGACCACACTCCCTCAGGACAGCCCAGTTTGTAGTGGTACGCTTAACACCCAGCGTGCTCTTGAGCAAGAGTAGAGAAGCCAGAAAAGCAGTGCATGAGCTTGTGATAGCTTGATGTGCATTACTGCAGCCCTGATGAAGCTGAGTGCTGCTGGTCTCGCAGTCCTTTTGTCCTCAGAAAGAGAGAGAGAGAGAGAGAGAGAGAGAGAGAGAGAGAAATCGATGGGGATCATAGGATAGGATAAGGTTAAGTAGCCGTACCTGCCTACCAGGGCAGCTTAGCTGAAGCAATGGGGATCAGGATGGTAACTAGCAGTCGCACGTGCCTGATCTTAGTGACGAGAGTTGAAAGAAGTCTTCTCAAGAGTGTGTCTGGTGCTAACACGCTTATATGCGTACTGGATAAAGTGATCATGAAGCTTCAGAGCAAGCTTGATGGCTTTAATGAGTGTCAAGACCAAGCTTTTAAAGGCTCCTTAGTACAAGGGGTGTAGATGACCCTGCCCACACCTAGCAATGGTATGGAGGGTCCACCAAGAGAATACAATAGGAATGGTAGGAAAAATCCAAAGAGGATCAGAGGGGGTATAGCAGTACCCCATGCCTGACCTTGCCCACCAGACACGGAACTTTGTAGAAAAGAGAATTTGTGCTCAAAAAGCGAGGCACACTTTTGACGGAAAGAGTAAACCTGGGGATTGGAACATCTGAACAGCACATGCTTTTCTTGAATGTTATCATAATCACAGATGTTACACATCGGTGAAGTGCTATTGGACCACGAGGCCTGGACAGCAGTTGGAGGCGGCACAGCGGCAGTATGTAGACCTCTGCAAATCCATTAATGCAAAAGTTGTGACTCTCCACACTATCCTTTTGGGTGTTGGTGGGACCTGCTACGCTGAGCACACCCATAACCAGTTTTAACAACTGGGACTTGACCACCAACACACCAATAAACTTGCTCGCAAACTTCATGCCCATTCTGACATGTATGCCAACAAGCTTTTTACCACTAGGCGTGCTATTGAAAACAAGAACTTCTTGCAGCCAGGTTATGGAGCCGGGTGCTTCCAATAATACTCCAGATCCCCATTAGGGTCTTCTTTTTGTAGCTTTGTGGTGGAGGGGACTCATGGCTCTTCTGAGCCAATGTCTCCTTTTCCTTAATCAATGTAGGGAGAGTTTCCTCTGCCTACGTAGTTCTTCTTTTCTTTCTTTTCTTTTCTTTCAAAGAAGTTCTTGCTATTGGACCAAATAGCCTGTTCAATTCAAAAAGTGTGAACCCGCAGCCTGAATCTGGCAGTGTTGCGAAGGACATGATGGGGAAGGTCCAAGGACATGTATTTATTTCTATTTTTATTTGATGTAGATAATACCTGGTATTTCCGTGAAGATAGTGTGTGGTGTGACTCTAATATTGCGGTGTGCCCCTCTCCGAGGCTAAGGTTTTTTGTGTTTGGGCTCTCTATGTCATGCTTGTGTTGATCCTGCGCAAATGATAGAGTTCGTTTATGTTAAGAGTCTGGTTTCCTGCGCATCACGTGGCATCGAGTGTAACTCCTAGTATCTGACACTGCAACCTAGTAGAATTTGAGCTAAACTTCACATGCTCATTTCATGCAGAGTGACTGTGCATGTGTCTCTTTCAGCAGCTTACACTTCTGACCTCAGCTCAAGACATTGTTTCCACACCCGTTTGACATTAATACACAAGTTTGGTTTGTTTTAGTTATAGGCACCATTTTGCTTCAGCTAAGCTGCCCTTGTAGGCAGGTACAGCTGTGTAACCTCACAGTAACAACACAGCGAACTGTGCAAACAACTCCAAGATGCAAAGATTACTATCCACCCAATCCTCCTGAGTGTGGGTGGGACTATCTACACTGCCCATACCCTTGATCAATTCAAAAAATCAGGGATTGAATCACAGAGATCTGAAACACTTGCAAGAAAACTCCATGCCCATTCTGTACAATTTGCGCACAAGCTTACCTCTACCAGACGTGCCATTGAAAATAAAAACACTCATCATAACACTGGTGCCCTGGAGCAGCGTGCTGCCAGAAACCCACCTGATCCACATTAACTCCCCTCTTATCTTCTGGTGAGGGAGACCCACGGCTCTTTGAGCCAATGTGTCTCTCTTTCCTTAATTGATGTAGGGAGCGTTTTTTTTCTGCCTACGTAGCTTTTTCATTTTTCTTTTTTGGTTACAATGGTTACAATGGGGAGTGACCTTCAGCCAGGTCGTTTGGCTGATCGGCTTGTGGCTGGTCTCTGCCAGCCAAAAATAACTTATTTGAAATCCATAAGCTCAGACACACAAAAGAAAAGCTTTGCGTTTCGCTGATGAAGGAACTGATAAACAAATTGAGAGCTCACTTTATGCAGTAAAAAAGGTTGTACGCTGAGGAGCTAGCGGTATGGGTGGCGGATAGAAAGACTCATCTAGTACCAAATAGGGAGGGGACCGGCCAGGTTCGCACGATCTGAAGCTACTTGTGCTGAATATAAATGGTGTACCGGATCCTGAAAGGGCTCCAGAAGAAGCCGCCAATAAAACGGCTGCTCTTTGTGATCTTATTAGGGAGCATCATGTGGTTGTGCTGACCGAGACTCGCACAAACAGTATTGAGCGGATCACTTCTGGCATTCAGGACTCGCATAGACTTGTGCATGCCACCCGCATACCTGAGGCTTGTGTGGGAAGGCGTGGTTTTGGGGTAGCTATGATAGCTGCCAACTCTTGCTTTGACTACGTGAGCTTGTATGAGGAATCAGAAAATTAACAGTGCATTTGGATTCGGTGCAACAAAGCCTTGTTTGGGTTTGAGGATGATGTCATGCTTTGTGCAGCTTATGTGAACCCGCAAAGTGTACAATTTTTGCGTGATGATGTTACTAACTCTTTCTCTACCTTGTTTGATGAGTTTTCGTGTGCTGCACAGGTAACCCCGCATTTCCTATTGTGCGGGGACTACAACGCGAAAATTGGTGGATTGAGTGAAGTCTCTGATGCTCATGGTGGCCTCCTCACTGAGTACCCTGCCCTTCTAAATGCCCGTCGATGTAAGTGTGCCAGTATCAACACTGCTGGCAGGCTGCTTATAGATTTTGCCAGCGCTGCTGAATGTATAATAGGCACGGGCAGGGTACAAGGAGATGATGGTCAACCTACTTTTGTTGGATCCATTGGCCAGAAAGTTGCAAGTAGGCCCGATCATGTGCTGATGTCCGGCAGAGTTTATCAGGCTGCCGAGAGTGTTCACATTCTTCCTGTCAAGCACATGAGTGATCACTGTGTCCTGAGTATGAATTTTTGAGTAAATGATGCGGGAAGTGAAGGCACTGACTGGAACTTGCAACCTCCTCATGTATGTAGAGGAGGATGCGGGAGTAAAATGGTTCTGAAATGGAACCCTGAGCGTGCTAAAGAATATGCTGAAGTCCTTTCCAATAACAAAGAAATCCAGGAGCAATTTGAACAGGCAGTTGATGAAGGTGATCATGAGAAGGCTTGCTTTTTCCTGCGCTCTATGATTGTGCATGCTGCGACAGATTATAGAGTTGGCATGTCTAAAAGCATCAGCGTCTGTGCACCTCTACATGCTAGTCGTATTGGTTCTTGCTATCCTCCTTGGTTTGATGCTGTGTGTAAACAGAAAAGGAAGGTTTTTAGGGAGGCTGTGCAAAGCGGCCAAGCTGAGCATTCTTGCAAGTTTGCTCACAAACAATTCCGTGCTACTGCTAGGCGAGCAAAACGTGCTTATACGAAACATCAGAAGGCTGAATTCCTGGGTAGGCTTTACAGTAAAAACCCTGAGTTGCATGCCATGCTGAGGCAACCCAAGCGGGCGCAAATAACACCCTTGGCTGAACCAGCCTGGGTTGTATATTTGAACGAGCAATTTCGTCCTGCTACACATCAACAACCACAGCGTCCCCTTCATGGGCGCCAAGGTCTTTCAGCTAGAAAAATTGCAGTGCCATTAGGACGTAATCACCCTCCTCCTGAAGTTTTGTTGCGGCAAGGTGCATGTGCTGATTGGATCCCTGAGCCTGATTCTGTATCTACACCGAGCTTGGATACTATGTGCAGTCTGGTTGCGGATCAAATTAAGAAAATGAATGGGAGTGCATCTTCTGGTTTTGATGTCATTGCTGCACCTTTTATAAAAGGCGCTGTTGTCTTGCGGCCCAAACTCAACGGGCAAGGTACAGAGAGTGTCAATGTTTTGGAGCCCTTTGTGGCTAAGCTTTTCAAGTTGCTCCATGACAAGGCACGCATCCCTGCTTGTTGGAAGCATGCAAAATTAAGCCCACTGTATAAAAAAGGGCCCCTGCTTAACCCGAACAGCTATCGCATGTTGGCAGTCAGTGGCACTATGTATAGGATGTATGCCAATGTTGTACGTGCTTTACTGACTGACTGGTGCCAGGAGGCTAACAAAATACCAGATACTCAGTTTGGCTTCTATCCTGGCCGTAATACACTTCAGCCTTTGTTTATTCTTCGCCATCTGCAGCATGCTGCACGCACTTTGCGACCAAACAACTCGAGTAGATTACATGCGGCATTCATAGGTTTCAAACAAGCCTACGACACCATTCCTAGGGAGGCTCTCTGGCAACACCTCTGCCGCATCAGCATGCCCACTTCTTTGCTGTCGATTATCCAAGACATGTATGCTGCTGATGAGTATGTTTTGAAGGATGGTGCAAAAAGTGCACGTGTGCATCCTATGCGAGGTGTTAAGCAAGGGTGTCCTTTTTCTCCTCTCCTTTTCTCACTTTACATCAATGATGTTGACTTGATTGCTGAGGATGTGAGAGGGGCAGTAACTGGCACAGAGAATGTTCGCGTGACCCACATGTTGTATGCTGATGATCTCACATTGCTTTCCAATGAGGCAGGTGCTCTTCAAACCATGTTAAGCAGGCTGAATGTGTATGCTAGGAAGAAGCATCTCGTTATCAACACCTTAAAGTCAGAGGTTGTGCACTTCAACTCAAAAGGAAATAATCTCCCTGTTTTTACGATTGGCAGTGACACTCTTGCTCATAATAAGGACTCGTTTAAATATCTTGGCATGATGTTTTACAGGACCTTGAACATGGCTAAATTGGCAGAAAATGCAGGTCGTGCTATGCTTACATCTGCTTATAGGATTCGTCGTTTTGTACGTGAGCACGCACTTGCAGATAGGCCGCATGCTTCCTTGTGGCTTGCAAAGACGTATGTTATTCCAGCTGGTATGTACGCGAGTCAGGTGTGGGGTACAGGTTTCAAAAAGTTCATGCAGGCAGGCAAAGAGTTGTCTAGTGCTCTGCAAACTTTGCATCTGAATTTCTTGAAAGGTACCTTGGGTGTAAAGTGAACTACCACTAATTGGGCTGTTTTCAAAACAAGTTGAGGGAATGTAGGCACCAACCATTGCAGTACTATTGGTTTAGCTGTACAACAGCATGCTTGATACAAATAGTAGTACTTTATGCTGTGTTATGCAAGCTGATTTGAAGCTACAATTCAAGGATGACAAGTGTTGGACAGCACGGTTAATTCAAGCCTTCCAAGGTTTGCATACTTCTGAAATTTTTGAGCAGGCTGTGAGGTCAGGAGGTGCCATTTCCATGAATGATTTTAGTGCAGACTTGAGGTACAGATTGCAAGGAGTTTGGAGAGAAGCTGAGTCAGTGAATCCAAGGGGAAACAACAATAAACTAGCTTCTTACCAAGCTCGGTTTGCTACTCCTTTTGCTTGCAACGCTCGACAAACTATGCACCCCTGCCTTGGTATCTTTTTTTGGATTTGCCTAAGCAAGTTATGCGTAATGTGAGCAGGTTCCGGCTTCGTGCTCATACTTTGAAAGTTGAATTGGCTGTTTGGCAGGATGATGGTACCTCTGTGTGTGACAGGTGTCCTTGCAACCAAACTCAAGATGAAGCACACGTCCTTTTTAACTGTATTGATGGACACATTTGTTCTCTGCGCCGCAAGTATCAAGTGCTTTTTGAACCTTACTTCCAGGATATTTTTTTCTTTTTCTTTTAACCCTATCCTATCCTAAGAGTCTGATCATAATCGTGATGCAATCATACGAACATTCCTGTCTCCTGGATTTGTGGTGGGGCTCACTGCCAGTGTCAGCGCTGACTGTTGGGTCCTTTCTGAATGCATGCTGGCTGCTGTCCAGTGCAGTCTTCAATCTATTTTTCAAGTGCCTATAAGGGTAAGTAGAATTTCTGCCCTCCGGGATACTACCGTAATACCATCTGGCGGCTTTCCCAGAAGGTTGCAGCCAGCTGGGTGTGATTCTCTGGACGTTGAACTTCCACGTCTAGCTTCAAAAGTTTGGTGTGTACAATATTTATGACGTGCAATGATATGCAGGATGAACATGCTAGTTCAAACGTACACACACCCAGGCTTGCTTGCTTCAGCTAAAGAACTTCTTTAGCTGAATTGAATGCTTCCTTGTTCTCTGGTCCCCTTCTTCCGCTCTCCAGTGCCTCTTCCCAGACAGTTCAACACCTGTCTTCTACTTACCATGTACAATCCTTTGATATGTTCACTTCCATGAATCAAAACAACAGCAAACTGTATCCTTTTCTGTATGAACTTCTGTCTTTTAATGAGCAGGCCAGCAGTCAGTGGTTTTGACTGGAGGCCTTTTTTGCTTCTGTAACCTCTGTATATTCTTTTCTTTCCTCATTACCATTAAACGAGACAAATTCAGCAACATGACTCGCCTGTAACATGTACAAAACAAGATGTTTTTGATATGAGCGTGTTGGTCCGTTGCCAGGCATGCAACCCCGCCTGAGGAATGCCAACGCCTACGTCGCCATTGCTGATAAACCCTGACATGATGTTGGAGACTGTCCTCCAGCCCTAGACGCAAGACATCACTTCCACTTGTGTTGGACATCTGCAGATAACTAGCTGATCTCTCCTAACAAGAAATTTCCAACGATTACATCCCCAACCAAGAAGCTAGCTCATCCAAAACAGATGAGATCCTGTTACCTCAATCAGGTTGCACAAGTGCAGAAAATTATAGATACAAAAGCTTGATAAGCCTTCCATCATTAAGAAGCAAAGCTACTTGGCACTGCCAATCCAAAGACCAGCACTTTCCTGATATAAAAACAATTTGAGCAAACATTAAATAAGTTATAATTTAACTGTATTGGATAATTTGAAAAATCCAAAGGGAAGGTAAGAAAGTTACAAACATTGTACACCAATAAGACATAAGCAACCCGCTGACCTTCAATGCCCAGAACACCCTTCAGCAGGAGCTCGAACAGATACATGAGTGAAAGACTGGTGTTTGGCAGCAGCATCCAGCTCCAGGCCTTGGCTTTTAAACCTTTTTCCCCTGCAATAACAAAGGTTAGCGAAGGGGCACATGTGGCAAGAGGACAAACTGCGAGCAAGGGATCCGGAAGAAATTTTTACAACACATGAAGAGTCAATGCCTTCATCCTTTAACCAGTGCCTTAACACTAGTTTTACATTAAGTGAAATATATATATATATATGTGTGTGTGTGTGTGTGTATGCAAGGTTGTATGCAGCCTGTCCAATTAAAGAAAAACATGAATTGCACTGTTCATCAGCTGCGCTTCTTGCAGGGTACACCTATTTTTACCAATGGTGCACTGAATTTGATCCTCGTCTACTCTCCCAGTCGCCATTTCAAGTTTAGTTGAATGAGCTCTGGGCTAATCAATATCTGATATTTGGAACAGACCTGGATACGTCCAAGAAACTGCCAGGATATGTGAAGCAATAGCATTGAGGCGCTCAATAAACAATTTTCAAAAAACTGACAGGATACGTAAAGCAATAGCATTGTGTCCAAGAAACTGCCAGGATATGTGGAGCAATAGCACTGAGCTCACTCAAAGCACTCAATACACGATTTTCAACACACGCAAATAATGATACATAGCAGGCAGAGAACCGTGTCCTCATAGGATTTTCGAACAGGACTGTGTACACCTCCCCCCCTCCAACATGCAGCAAGTACTTGCCAAGGCACCCATTGTTCCCTCTCGTGCACTGGACAGGCATGGCACATCTTGCAGGAAAGGGGTACTCAAGGGACGAGTTATGCAGCAGGGAAAAAGATGATTGAAGAGAGGTGCTTCCCAGATGATTCGTGTTGTTAACGTGGAAGTTAAGAAGCAGCGGGTACCTTCAGTACAAAATACTTCCCCACTAGGGAAGGGACTTAAGTAGGAATTAACGATTAAGCATGAGGAATTTGTGTGAGGGACCTCCTTCACGGTGCAGCAGTTCACCTGGTTACTGCTGTTGCTGCTGCCCAGGTTGGTGGTCCACGATGTATGGTGAACGCTGGTGCGTGACTCCAAACTACGTAGCAGATACACACAACCAAGAGGACAGCAATCAGATGATGAGTCCAACAAGGTAAAGTAATGAGTACATGGGAACGTTCCAATAATCACGCAGGGCAATGTAGGCTTGCGAGTCAAGAACGAGCATGTGATGTGAAGTAGGGGACGCATAAGTAATTGCCCTTCCTCTCCATTATCCAAGGAGTGCACCTCCAAAAGTGTAGAAAGATTCTTTGAGCTATCTATTGGACGAAGTCGCCTGCATATTCTACTTTCTATTTCAATAGTTATTGCTTGTTGCTAAGGAGTAATCTTGAACCGCTGACCTGTGTGTCCAAGTTGTCAGTGAATTGTTAGAGAAACTCTTGGGTATAAGTGTGTATCCCTGAGATGGAAGGAATTGAATGTAAACATGACATCTGTACTCTGATTTGGTTAAGCTTGTGTTATAAATTGTGTCAGCCTGCTATTTTGATTTAGGTACGCATTTGGTGTATGTGCTAGCCAATTGCTGTCTCTCTTTAATTTGTAAGGATTTGGACTGCCATCTCTGCTGCCCTGGATCTGTGTATAAAAAGGCTATGAGTTCAGCTGTCCATGAGTGCTATATCCCTAAGTTGCACGTTTGCTCTGCGTCCAGCAGCACCCGTGCTCAAACAACTATCATGGTGCTAGCTTGCGCCACACTACAGCAGCTGATACTACATAAAATTAACTCTAGGTGTAATTTAAGCATTCACTTACATCTGCAAGGGCTCTAGATAAATCCTCGGACGTGAGGACGCGCTTGTCCTTGTAACCAGCAGCCTTCAACTGCTTCCTGTTGCTCGATCCAAGCCTGGCCTTGCACAACCTGTCAATATTGAGGTAAATTGCGAGAGAAGTGTTGCGAGGAGCACAGCCTTGCAAGTGTGTAGCCACAACAGAATGTTTGCTCTCTTGCCAGCACAACCATGAAATGCATCATGTCTCAACGAGAAAATAATTCCATTCTTGTACAAGCTGCGAAATCCCAATACTTACTGAAGAGAGTCCCAGATGACCTCAGCTATGAAGCGCTGGGCTGCCAGGCTCGTCAGTCGTACTCTGTGAAAAGCACACAAAGGAGGCAGCCTCTCGAGTAAAACTGGAGTGGGTTGTGGGACGCAAAGGTTAGCTTATGCTGCACTTGCATGCATACTCACAACCGTGGATCCTTGCAGTCTTGTCCACTTTTGCGCATGAGGTACTGCGTCAGCTCATCTGGCACCTGCATGGAGCCCGAGGTGCAGGCATAGTGAAATTGAAAATCAATACAAGTGCACGGGTGCTGCCAGGGAAGGGAAACTATTAACAGCAATCCATGGGCACAGGAAGCACTCACCAGCGGAGGCTGGTCATCCAGCTGGTCAAGGAGTTGGGCAGTCCCTTCAGGAAGAAGGGCCATGCCTAGTCCTTCAAAAATCTGTTGTACGTGATTGCAAAATAAAAATAGGAAACAACTTGTCTGTGACCCAATTTGAGTTGACCCCAAGAAACGTTGAATTTTGCGAAAGGGAAGTGGGTGCCACTACAGACAAATATAAGTCAATTATGTGTGCGTGCCTCGGCATGGGTATGCATGTGACAGGACACAAAGGGTTTGGCCAAAAAACCGCGCTGATTTGATGAGCGTGTTTGGGAAAGCCAAAAGGTGACAGATTAAGTTGATGTCTTGATTTTCCTTCTCGTCGAACCTGCTTAAAGGTGCTCAGGTACTCACTGGAACACGGCCCTGCAACCAATGCACCCCTGTGCAATGTAGGCCACCTCTCTGGGATCCAGCACCTGAATCGCCGGGTGGGTGCAAGAGGTGTTGCTGGTGGCCCAATACTTGCACATGCAAGCAGGTGCACAAGCACTCCCAATTGGAATCCCACGTGGATAAAACTAAACCCCAGCGGAACATGTGCGGAACATCAAGCAACTACAGTGCACAATAGATGATGTGCATGTACATTTGTAGTGATGTACCCAATATTCATAAAATGCATCCACACTTGTGCTTTGTGTAAGTGCGCACGTCTGTACAAGCGCGCGCACACACACACACACACACACACACACACACACACACACACACACACACACACACACACACGCGCACACACACACACACACGCACACGCACACGCACACACACATACACACACACGCACACGCACGCACGCACGCACCATAGCAGATGCTTTGATGTACCCCTCCTCTTTCACATGTGCACACATCCTTTTGCCCGTAATGGAACAACTGGACCTATCTATAGGTACCTTCTTGCAAGTGCATCACTGTTCGTTCAAGTACGAGTGAGCAAGAAGGACAAATACCCATGCTGTAGTGATGTTAAATTTTACAGTTGCCCAGCAGATTCTTCGCCTGGCCCTGGATTCTAATGATCTTACATAAATCTCATGCCCATCACTGCCGAGGTGCTGCATTAGTGCCAGGCTTTCCGCTCATCCCCTGATTTTCAGCCTTTTGCCTTGCCTACTAAATTTTCTGTCCGACCATCACTGAAGGCCTTGTAAATGCCTCAGGCTACTCTTACCTTGCCTGCCTCATTTTTCCCTGCTGTCTGCAACTCTCTCTTCAGGGGCTGATGCATGCTCTCTTACCTGAACTTCTTACTTCCTGCTAACTGCAACCATCATCACAGGGCCTGGTGCATACCTGCCAAAAGAGGAGGAGACGCAGCCCTTCTGTCGGTCACTCACACGGCACTCAATCACTATGGCTGCGACAGCAAGCCGGAGGTCTGTCACGACTTCTCAAGGTACGGACCTCATCACGCTGCATTAAGCACTCTCAGCAAGCACAGCGCCTACACCAGTCTGGTATGCTTAAGCTCTCATCCCAGCTGCTTTGCTACTGCGAGCTCGTAAGTTTACATGGATCTGAAGAGCTTCCAGCTCTTGTCCATGTCTGCTTTTGAATTTCAAAACAGTCTGTGTGCTTCCTTTGTAACCTTCCACTCCTGTTGCTCACATGACCATGACATGAGGAGCATTGAAAGCAGTCTTTCTTCAGCCTGCGCCTCCAGTGGTTGCATCATTTCTCAGGGCAAGAGCCTTGGGGACGCTGCGTATCAGCCAGGCTGGCCAATCCCATACATCTTGGCAGTGTGTCTTGCACTTTTTACGGGGCATGTGAAGGAATTGTTATGTAGGAGTTAAATTCACCAACCCTGCGCATCAGTTACTCTGCAACATTGAAGCCCAAAAAACCTTACACGCATCTCCGCTGCTGATGTACAGCTTGAATGCATCAACAACGCATATTTGCTTTTCCTCTCTTGTGGAAAATGCGAGTGACAATATGGCAGTGGGCCAGCGCTACCACCCCTGCTGTGCCCTACCTTGCACCTGTGTCATGATCTTACTTCACCTTGTTTCCCCCCTTGGCAACAGAGTGGCAGCAGTGGGACCACCATGGGCAGCGGAGGGCGAGTGAGGGTGGGGACAACCACTGCACAAACCCTGCAGATCTGTCACTGCACCAGAGTCTGCCAAGGTAAAAGTGTGAAAGCCTACAATACATCATTTAGGGGACCACCGCAGCAAAAACCTGTGGACACGTTGCTGCACCAGAGCCTGCCAAAGCATAAAAACTTAGGTTTGACAAAAAAAATTTTGAACTCAAAATGCGTCATTAAGGGGAAGAGCCTGCCAAGGTGAAGTATAAGTCGGGGTACAACTTACAGATGGAGACCTGCCCCAAAGGTATTGGTTGAAGTCAAGCAAACGGCTGCCCCAGATTTCCAAGGGAAGCTTGGCGGCTTCCATGGGAGGTGTGGCAGGTACGCCAAGCTCCCCTGCTTCTACTGCCAGACAAGCTGGAGTGTTGCTGCATGTACTTATGGTAGCCCAGCTCGCTGCGCTGGCTTGTGATGCTGTGCTTGCTCCTGCCATATCGTTCCGCATGCCGTGCGCCCTTCTCCAGGGACGCTAGGATCCTGTAGAGGATGCACAAAGCAGCACCAACAGATTGTGTGTCCTCTTTTGGGTCGCCTACAGTTTTTTTTTTAAAAGGATGCACAGAGCAGGACCAGCAGCACCTAACACAAGGGACTGCAAGCAAATAGATGTGCTTGCAGCGTTGAGGCCGTGCACAGCACTATGGCTATGTGTTTTGATTATGGCCGCCAGGTTGAAAGGGTCAAACCAGCCCAATTTGCAGCACACAGGAACTGTCCAGATCTGCCATGGTTCTCAACCCTTGTCCATTGCTTTGAAGAGGTTGCTCCTTGAGCAAGGTGGACGTTGCTCGTGTCCAAATCAACGTCATCAGCTCGTTGACATGTACGGCATGCTGTCTCGTCGTTTGGTGGTGCACAGGCGGCCCAGCCTGGACTGGCCTAACATCAACAACCAGAAGGGCTTCAAGCCCAAGGACCAGCCGCAAGGGCCACCCAACCTTGTGCTACCTGATGCTGCCAACAACATGGTGGGTACTGCATAGGATGAATCGTGGTGTGACACTAAATCGCGCATCCTGTAGTCTGCTCCATGTGCGCATCCTGCTCCATGTTCCTGCTCCATGTGCGCCCCCTACAGTCTGCTCCATGTGCTTCTGCAAATGGGAGGAGTGCAGTGTCCATCAACGATTCTCAGGCATTACGTAGGAGCAAAGTTACACCTGGCTCTTCGGCTGATGTGTCCTGACATTTGTGGTGCTAGCTTGGCGTATTGTGCCCTGTAGGGGCACGTTGGCACCTGGCTCTTGCTAGTGAGTCCTGACACTTGTGCTGCTAGCTTGGCTTCTTGTACCCTGTGGAGGCACACTTGCACCTGATTTCTTTGCTTATGAGTCCTAACATTTGTCATTGGTGCTTGCTTGACTTGTTGTACCCTGGTGCGGCTGCGGCTTCAGCAAACGTTGGAGGGCACCTGTCAGGTGTTTGCCGACCACAGAGCAAAAATGGAGGCTGGGAACGCAGCAGGTGCGTTTGGGCATGCAGCATGCATGTGTGTGTGTGTGTGTGTGCGTGTGTGTGTGTGTGTGTGTGTGTGTGTGTGCGCGCGCGCGCCCGTGTGCCCGTATGCGTGCCCGTGCACCCTGTCATGTGAAAGAGAGTCTGTTTGCCTGTGTGTGTGCGCCTGCACAAATGAGCCTGTAATGGCAAGTGCACGGCACAGCCATTTCCTTCTTGTGCCGTCATCTGTTATTTTGCTTTACTTTGTTGCCCCTGCCCTGTAAAAAGCACCAGCCATGTCACAGAGCTGCATGCTTCTTGGGCTTCTTGGACTCCTATCAAAGAGTGACAATCATGGAGCTTCAGCTCCTGCTGGGGCACGCCTCTTGGACAGGATACTATGGCAACCCTCATTGTCTTAACAACGCTTTGACACTCCCAGTGTATTTTGGCACCCCTCTCAATCTCAAATAATATGCAGTCCTCTTAAACAACCAAGTACGTGCGCTCAAGATGCTGCACTCCTTTCTAACCACTTCATATAATCTGCTGTGGAACCCCACCCCCCTTAAATTCAACGAGCTTAGGCTCACGCCCTCTTCTTCCCTTTTTTGCATTCTAAGTGTCCACTTTTGTTTGTCTTGAGCATCCTCCGTGTGTGTCCCAAAGAACTCTATGCGCCTCTATGCTGTGCAGATGCTCCCTCTTCTCGGCCCCTCAGCGTGCTAAAGCAGCAGGGCAGCGCGCACAGCAGCGCAGCCAGCATGCACAGCGCAGCTAGCGGGGCCAGCGCAAGTGGCCAGATGCCCCCTTTGATGCCAGGGCGGCTCAACAGCCATGAAATCAACGTTGAGGTGGGGATTTAGGGCAAAAACAATATGCTTGTGGCTGCTTGTAGGGATTTTGATTTTTTGCACCCCATGCTTAGCGGTGAACAGTTTTGTGAATGCGCTTCCACTGCCCATGTCAGTTACATACCTCATCATGCGACCTTGCAAAGCACCCGCTCTGCAAACTTCACAGCTGCCCATTTTGCAGCCTGCCAAGGTGTTGTCTTGCCTATTTTAGGTCCTTATGTGCGACCGCTGGAGGTCCCAGCGAGCAACAAAATGTCCCTTTGTGCTGCAAACATTTTGCAAAGCGCAAACACATTGCAATGCGCAAGCACTGTGTCACACCTTGTACCTTTCTGCGCACCATACTGTTCCATCATGCACCTTTGTGCCCTGCTGCAGAATCTCACAACGTTTTCCTTGCCTGCTCCTATGGCCATACACGCACCCTGAGCTCAACCTCCAACCACTCATCATTGATCCGCCTGGTCTCACAGGAGGAAAAGGATGACATCTTTTTCATGCCCATGCCCACTCCTGGGGGTGGCCCTATCGCATCGGCCACGTCTCCCAGTATGCCTTCCCGCACTCGCCGCATCACCGCACAGTCCCCTGCCCCAGGTATGGGGTTCATGCGGCAATACGCGGCTGCACATGGTCAAAAAGGTGTCCCTGGCCTGAAGCAAGGGCAGCCCTTGGGTCATAGACATTCACTTGTGGTTCCCTATGCTTTATTATTATTCATGCTTCCCTTGTGTAGTAACTGGTGTAGTGAGCACTTCTGCAATACTGAACTGCACTTTTCCATCCCCTCTGCCGTGCACATGCCGACCCTCTCTGCCGTGTACATGCCGACCCTCTCTTAAACATCGTGAGGAGTTTTCACCTGCTACCGGCATGCAAGTGTTCCTGCTTCTACATTGATTGTGGAGCACTGCAACGCTCATCCCTGTCTGCAGCAGTGCAGCAAGCTCTAGATGTTTTACATTGCTTGTAAGGCACTTTGCCACTCATCCCTGTCTGCTGCGGTGCGGCAAGCTCTAGATGTTTTACATTGCTTGTGAGGCACTGTGATACTCATTCCAGTCTGCAGCGATGCAGCAAGCTCATGATTGCTTGCACTGCTTGTGTGGCACTGCATCACTCATTCCTGTCTGTAGCGGTGTAGCAAGCTCTAGATGTTTTACATTGCTTGTGAGGCACTGTGATACTCATTCCAGTCTGCCGTGATGCAGCAAGCTCATGATTGCTTGCACTGCTTGTGTGGCACTTTGCCACTCATCCCTGTCTGCTGCGGTGCAGCAAGCTCTGGATGCTTCTATGTTGCTTATGGGATACTGAAACACTTCATACATTCCTGCCTGCAGCGGTGCAGCAAGCTCCAGATGCGCGCCAAGGCGGCAGCAAACTGCCCAGACCCAGTGGTGTGGCCTCCAAAGCAGCGGAGGTGAACAACTTCCCTTCCCTGAATGGACAGAGCCGCATGCTGACTCGCAATGCTCCTAGGTGCGGGGGTTGCAATGCTACCTTTTTTGAGCTCACTGCAAGGAATGATAAGAAGAGCATGGGTCCACAAGCTGATCCAAGTCCTGAACAAAAGTGTCGGTGTGTGGATGTTGCTGTGTCTTGTGTTGGGGTGGCAGTCAAATGCAAGCAATCAGGCATTGCAGTCCGTCTTGTGACGATGGCAGTCAAAAGTGGGTAAATAGTGCAATGCATTGCGCAAGGATGGACGCCAAGTGCCGCTGAAAGATATTTCAAGCGTTGCCAGGGTAAGCTGGTCATAGAATGCTCCTTGCATTGAATTAGCAACACATCTATATCACTCACACGCATGCACGCACACATACACAGGCACACTCCTAGGGGAAGCTCAACCGGAGAGTCAGGGGGTGGCTACACATCCCTGCAGCTGGCAGCCAACAAGGCCCTTGCCCAAAAGGAGCACACTGGTGGCAGCAAAGTGGCAGAGAGGTGAGGTGGGATCTTGCCTAAAGGCCCAGGAGCCAAAGGTAGCGACAGAACTGCGAAGGGGTGAAGTATAAACTTGCCAGAAGGCGTCAACAGGTGGTACTGAAAAAGCAGAGAGATGAGGTGTGGTCTTGCCCACCAAGAGGAGCCCGCTGGTGACAACAAGATGAAAGGCGTGGAAATTGGTATGGACTGCTGGAATTTCTTGAAGAACAGGCGGCTTGACTGCATCATCCTTTAGTGTCTTCAAGGGCATACGCCTCGGCTGTATCATCCTCTAGTGCTAGTCACTCTCTCTTGGGCACTCATCTGTCGTGCTCTCCCATTCTTGGATGCTCCAAATGGCCCCTGCAGCGCTCCTAAGCGCTGACTTGCTTTCTGTGAACATTGCCAGTCTATGAACATTGCCAAACAGAGGCGGATGGCCAAAAATCAGGCTCTTGGCTTGGTTTCATCCCCATGCAACCCTTGGCAACACCCGATGTTGTAAGCAGCGCCACAAAGAATCACCGACCCAGTTCTTGCCGCATGTGTAGGTTGGCCAATTCTATATAAATACTCTGTGAAAGGCTTACATCTAGTTCTAAGAAGTCTATTTCTATCTACATCTAGTTCGGAGAAGTCTGCTTGTGTGCCGTTTAGAAAAGAATGTATACATGGGCAACCCTACATACACGTGTGCATAAGCTGTGCTCGGCGCGCCCAGAGCACTTCCATCCTACGCAGCACCAATGTGCAAACAATACATCGTTCCTTTCGTGGCGGCTCAAATCTGTTTGTTGCTGCTCTTTTCACGCTGAACCTTTCAAGCTGGCAGCAGCTGCGCAAGCAAGAGATTATCCCTCACATCTGTCCCTTGCTGCTCTTCTCGCATCCACCCTCGCAGCAAGATGGCGCGTGCTCGTGAGTATGCCAAGTCTTTGAGTGCGCGCGGCGCTGCGGCTGCTGCACGCAATCGCACAAGCAACCAATCCATGGTTACCTCCATGGCTCAATCTGTCGCGTCAAGCCACCCTGGTATGCTGAATTGAGCTTACTTGTTTGGGTGTCTGCTCTCTGCTCTGGCGCATTTAGTCTGGTCATCTGTGGACGGTGGTGGACGCACTGACGGTGTTATCGCTGACTGTCAGGCTTTTCTAAATGCAAGCCGGTTAGAATGCAGCAGACACTTTTGACAACTAGTGACACCTGCAGTTGCTGACTTTGCGCAGACACGCATGGTGACGTTGCATCCATTACAAGGTTTAAAAATGGGGTCGTGTACCATTCAGATTTCACGCAATGTGTACGGGCCAATCGCTGCTGCCATGCAAGGTGTCTGTTGCTCCATGCCCACCACCTCTTTGGACTGCAGCGGCTGCAGCATTTAAGTATTGCAGGCACAGAAATGTGCACGCTTTGCAAGGACACCCCACCTCCTCACTCACACAAACATGCGTGCAGGTTCCGGCACCGTGTCTCCCCGCAGCGCCAGCACTCACAGCACCACCTATGGGGCCCCTGGAGCAGTCAATGGCGGCGCTGGCCACTCTGCCTCCCCACGCATCCCCCATCAACAGCCAAACCCAGGCGTGGCAACGGCCAGCGCCACAAGCGTCAGTGCTGCCAGTGGCGGCGGGCGCTACGCACAGCAGCCACAGCGTGGGTACGCACAGCAGCAGGGAGGGGGCAGCTATGCGCAGCGCAGCCTGCAGCAGCACGGATCAGTGGGTCCTGGCAGCCCCAGCAGTGTGGGCAGCGGGGGTGGCGGAGGGTACAGCGGGGCGCTGCAGCGGGGTGTGCAATCTGGTGGTGGGGTGGGTGGGTATAGTGGGGGCCACAGGGCGGGCAGTCACTTGGCTCCGCCCAAGGTGGGCGGGGGCGTGCGACCCAGTGGTATTGGGATAGGGGCGGGCAAGCGGCCTGGGTACGGTTCTGTCGGCAGCGGCCCAGGTGTTGTGCCTGGTGAGTTTACACTCCAGGAATGTGTGTGTGTGTATGTGTGTGTGTGTGTGTGTGTGTGTGTGCAGCAGGATTGTAGTTGTACAGCAGGAATGTGGGTGCACAGGAACACGGGTGTACAGCAGGAATTCGCGAGGTGTGGTGCCTGCAAGCCTGGTGAGCGTACAGCAGGGAAATGAGTTTGCAGCAGGTACTTGGTGAGTGCACAGCAGGAATTCGCGAGGTGTGGTGCCTGCAAGCCTGGTGAGCGTACAGCAGGGAAGTGAGTTTGCAGCAGGTACTTGGTGAGTGCACAGCAGGAATTCGCGAGGTGTGGTGCCTGCAAGCCTGGTGAGCATACAGCAGGGAAGTGAGTTTGCAGCAGGGAGGTGAGCGTGCAGCAGCAGATGCTGTAGGTGTGTCAAGCAGGAATGTGCGAGGTGTGGTGCCTGCAAGCCTGGTGAGTGAACAGCAGGGAAGCGAGTGTGCAGCAGCAGGTGCTGTAGGTGTGTCAAGCAGGAATGTGCGAGGTGTGGTGCCTGCAAGCCTGGTGAGTGTACAGCAGGGAAGCGAGTGTGCAGCAGCAGATGCTGTAGGTGTGTCAAGCAGGAATGTGCGAGGTGTGGTGCCTGCAAGCCTGGTGAGTGTACAGCAGGGAAGCGAGTGTGCAGCAGCAGGTGCTGTAGGTGTGTCAAGCAGGAATGTGCGAGGTGTGGTGCCTGCAAGCCTGGTGAGTGTACAGCAGGGAAGCGAGTGTGCAGCAGCAGGTGCTGTAGGTGTGTCAAGCAGGAATGTGCGAGGTGTGGTGCCTGCAAGCCTGGTGAGTTTACAGCAGGGAAGCGAGTGTGCAGCAGCAGGTGCTGTAGGTGTGTCAAGCAGGAATGTGCGAGGTGTGGTGCCTGCAAGCCTGGTGAGTTTACAGCAGGGAAGCGAGTGTGCAGCAGCAGGTGCTGTAGGTGTGTCAAGCAGGAATGTGCGAGGTGTGGTGCCTGCAAGCCTGGTGAGTGTACAGCAGGGAAGTGAGTGTGCAGCAGCAGGTGCTGTAGGTGTGACAAGCAGGAATGTGCGAGATGTCATGCCTGCAAGCCTGGTGAGTGTGCAACAGGGACGTGAGCGTGCAGCAGCTGGTCAGTGTGTAGCAGAGGAGAATGGGGCACTCATGTGCTCACGCATACACTGGTCAGTGTGCAGCAGAGAAATATGGAGCATGCTCACGCATGCGCTGTTCTCATTCGTTGAACAGGTTTGAGCACTGCTGCGTATCACCATGTGCCCTTGCATGCATGTATCAGCCCAGATCTTAGACTTACCGTAGAGGAATGTACTCACCACGCACCCCCAAAAAGTTTAAATGATTTACGCAACCACGCATCAACCATCCACCCCTGCAATAAATATTTTAAGCAACTGTATATCAACCACGCATGGGCTTTTGCCCCAGAAGGACTTTTTACAAAACCCCTTCTGAAGCTCAATGACAATCAAGACAAATTCAGGATATTAAAAATTGTGGCGATCAATAACTGAGCAACGTACTAGCAGGCATGTACATGTTCCCTTGCATGAATGCATCCCCCCCCAATACTCGTTTGCTCTGTCTTAATGGCTGATTGAAGACCCTGCTGCTCCTTCCCATTGCTGCCAATACAGTGGCTCTCTTCCTCTCCTGCTTCCACTGCTGCTGCTTTGATTGCTGGGCTTGCATGTGCTGGCAAGAGTTCCCTGTGCCACTACTCCTCTGAGGGGTTGTCATAGGAAGGCTTTCCAAGGGCTTCTGAGAAGGAGGGAAGATGAGGTCGGGTGGGGCGCCCCTGACAACTCATTCTCTGAGCTGTCTCTAAAACATTGAAGTTCACGACCACGCACCACCGCGCACCATCAAAATTTTTAATTGTTTTTCAATCACGCAGTCACTGCACAAGGCCGAAAAAGTTATTTTCCCGCGGTGATAAACTTTCTCTATGGTATATGTCTTCTTTTAGCTTAGCACCAGTCAGCCAGCCAGCATGCATCCATTTTGCCACACAGACGTATGCTACCTCCACTAACATGTTCTGCCAAGTCCCACCCTGTGTACACACGCGCGTGCACGCGCTCGCGCACACACACACACACGCGCACACACACACACACACACACACAACCACACACACACACACACACACAACCACACACACACACACACACATACACACGCACGCACAAATACACACACACCCTATTGTTATTTTTCTGCCCTGCAATTTGTGCAGGTGCCACAGGCAGCCCACGTATCGGCCCCATCTATACCAGCACCATGAGCACCAGCAGCGCCAACAGCAGCAGCATTCCCGCAGCCCCTCGTAAGGACGCCCTGCGCCAATCCTCCATCCCACGCCTTAACATCCCTGCCCCCCAAAGCAGCAGCCACAGCCACACCAACAGCTTCAGCACCTGTGCAGACCCCTTGAGCGCCACCGCCACAGCAGCAGCCGCTGTTTCTGCACTTGCGGCAGCTCCATTTGCAACCGCTGACGAGAGTGACGCTGCCTCGGCACCCTACGCAGACTCTGCTGCAGCTGCAGAAGTGACAGACCACTTTCATCATAGCATCCCACAGGCTTCAAGCGAGCCAGAACAGCCACATCCACAGCCATCAGGGGAAGCAGTTGCTGGCGAAGGCGCGGAAGGCGAAGTTGCTAGCGAGGCAGACGCAGTAGCAGCAGCGCCTGCAATGCCCACCGTTTCAACTGCAAGCGGCAGCACAAGCTCTCGGATGCGTGGTGGGCCGTCCATGATCCCCACACCCCCCACCAGTGACCAAGTGGGCGGTGCACTAGGGAGTGGGGTGGGCGGCGTCACTCCACGCCAATTACAACGCAGCAGTACCATGGCCTCCCGGGGTGGCTCGGTGAGTGTTCACTGGGGCGTGTTGTGGGGTGCTGGTGTGCCATTTTATTATGCTTCAGCCAACCTGATCATGTGAGCATGGTGGCATCTTGCACACAACTTGCAAGCAAAGCATGTCAAAGTTGCTTGAAAGCCATGGACTCCAATGGTTTCAATGCAATGTTGCTTTGGGATGGCAGAGCATGCAAACAGAGGCAGCTGCGTGCACCTTTCGCCTGGCTTACGCTCCATGAACAACACAACATCTCAGCATGCCATCCAATCATCCCATCGTTCCACAAGTCACAGGAGGAGTGGGATTCTGCTCACATGGATGGCAGGTCATCACCACATCACCCTTGCTGCAAGCAGCACTACCCAGCCACAAACAGATAGACCACCTGTTGCATTCTGTTTGACACCTTTAAAATCCCCCCCCCCTCTCTCTCTCTCCCTCCCTCCCTCTCCCTCAACTCACATGGAAGTTCACATGCTCCTGCAGGTTGCTGGCCTGCAGGGCTACCCAGATCTGTTGCTGGCCATTAAGGACCGAGACTGGGAGATCCAGGTGCGCCTCGGCCTGCTGTGATAGCAGACAGATGCAATGCCGTGCAGAAGTGCAATTCGGCGGAGCTGAAATGCAGAACTCCTCACAGCAGCGCAATATGTTAGAGGTCCACACCCAGATCCACAACGGTTACAAAACATGTGTGGAGTTGGAACATGATGTGTTGTAAGATGCAAGGCAGGGCAACTTGTACATACCATGCAAGGCAACTTATATACACACCATTGACTTCCAAACACAGCCTTTTGTATTAGCAAGCAGGTTTGCCCTAGGGGTGCAGCGAGCTTGCGCACCCCAAGCTCTTGTTTCCCTTAGTTTTATAACACTGTGCTGTTTTGCACTGGACATGATTACTCTGCTGTAGCTTACAGTCAGGTAATGAGGAACAAATATGCTGACTATGGGAAAGGCTTGAATTGAAACGGACTTGGCGTCCGTGCCTTCCTTCAGATGCATTGCTCTAACAAGGTTGATGAGCAGAGGCAATTGGATCAGATGTTTGCTCGATGCATTGGTTGATGCGCCAGCTTTGCAACTCCTGGCAAGTGCAGGCGATTCAACTTCTGCAGCTCCATTCCAATGCAGCAGACTGCACGTTTTGCAACTCTTTGCCATTGTTTGCCCCTCCTTGCTGGTGCAGGGGCTGCAGACAGAGCTGGCCAAGACAGCTGCAGCGCTGGAGAGTGTGTATGTAAGTGAACATGGCGCAGTGAATTGAAGCTCATTTGTGAGCCGTGTATTGCTAGCTCATGAGCAGCGATGTCCTTTCGGCTGCAAGTCGCCCATCAGGAGGTGCATCATTCCTGGGGATCAGCCATTCCTCTGCGCCACGCCCATGACATGATGCAAGATCACTCTCATTTTCCTGTTGAGGCCCATCACATGATGCATGCTCGTTATCGTTTCTCTGGTGAAGTCCACCACGTGACGCATATTCAATATCATTTTCCTGACTAGGTTCTGACTGAACAGACATCGCTTGCCACTGCATACCAAGCCCTTGTGCTGCATGCCAAGTCCTTGTGCTCGAGCTCCTATCTGAGTTACGCCATGAAATTGTACCTTACAGCTCCATCCTGCCACGGCCCCTGCTGCCGTCTGCTTGTGCTCTGCTACATGGTTGTCATACCCGGCAACACACCATACTTCTGGTCTTAGGTTATTCTGTATACCCCTCCCCCCCTTCATATACACACATACTTACACACACCTGCATACATCCTACTCTGCAGGTGGACTTGGAGAACGAGGCCAGGGAGAGGGCAGAGGCGCAGGCCAAGGCCGCTGAGCTGGAGGCGCAGCTGCTGCGCGCGCAGGAGCAGCTGACGCAGCTGCAAGAGGCGTGCGCTGCTGCTTATGCAGCTAGGGATGCTGCAGAGGCACAGCAGGGAGAGCTGCAGGTGTGTGTGTGTGTGTGTGTGTGTGTGTGTGTGTGTGTGTGCATGCATCTCCTTGTGTGTGTGCAGAACCCGAATGTTTTAGCACCAGCATTGCTTTGTGTAAAATGAAATTTGAAGCATAAATGACCAAGATCAGTCACTTGCAAGAGCACTTTCTGGCACAGACTTTCAAGCACAAACAAAGAGCACCAGATGACACCATGTCAACCTACGCAGGCAGCATCTGGGACTCTATGCACTTGAAAAAATGGACCCCTTAATCCCCCACAACATGCACGCACACACACGCGCAGACACACACAAACAAACACACAAGCACACGCATGCACACACACACACATATACACAAAAACACACGCACATATACATACACACGCACATTCACTATGTATAATGACGCATGAATGTGTCCTGGTCATCAATTTGATCGATAACAACCCCCACACAAGCATGCGCACATGCAAACGCGCGCCCTGCATGTGCTTCAGGATATGTGTGAGGAGGCCCTGGGTGAGCGCGACGAGGCGCAACGCAAGGTTGCACGCATGCAGGCCAGCCTTGAGGCCTTGGTGCCCAGCGCTGCCAACGGCAACAGTGCAGAAGCGCAGGCCACAGGGGATGTGGCACTGCAAGAGGAGCTACAGCGCTGCATTGCATGCTTAGCAGATGCAGGCGCAGGTGGGGGTGCGATCTGGAGCAAGGAATGGGAAGGGAGGAAGTGTAAGGATGTGGGAATGAAGTTGAGTTGCAGCGCAGTGCAGTGCATGCCTGGCAGATGCAGGTGCAGGTGAAGGTGTGTTTTAGGAGCAAGGAAAAGGGAGGAGTTGTAGATGTGAGAGTGGGGCTGAGTTGCATTACATGCCTGGCAGTTGCAGGTGCAGGTGAAGGTGCATTTTAGGAGCAAGGAAAGGGCAGGACGTGTGAGGATGGGGGTGTAGAGTTTAGTTGCATTACATTCCTGGCAGATGCAGGTGCAGGCGGTGGGTCGTCCCGGAAGCGCTCCGGGAAGGGGAGGAGGTGTGAGGTTGTTTTGAAAAGCTTGGGGGCGGGTGAGGGTTGAGAGGCTTGAAAGCAGGGGCATTAAATTGCAGTATTAAGAAGGAGAACTTCTCTCGCATTTCTTACAGCACATGCACAAAGATTGTGATGCAGGGGTGAGAGTTGCCATGAACACTGCCTGATCAGGAATGTGTCAGCTGGCTCTGCTTCATCTGTTTCACAAATCTGATGAGCCTTGCTCATGCATGAGGAGCAGAATGAACCGCTGGGTTGCTTTTTCCAGAGCGAGCTACTCACATTCCTGTCTCCCATGCAGTGTGTTTGACGGCCATCTCATTTAGTGCATTCAAGTCAGGCATTGCACTCACCCTCGTGTGTGACGTGGCCCTCAGCATCGTCATTCTTCTGAGGAGGCTGCCGCATGTCTCCTTGACAGCCTCAACAACTAATGCAGTCTGGATCTCAGGAGCATGCATTCGGTGCTCCCTGCTTGTGGTAGCTATGCTGTTCAGCGCAGTCCTCCTGCAATTGGCAATGCTGTTATATTGGGCTTTTCAACATCAGAGACACTTCTTTTTCAACTTTTGATACTGTTTTTGCTGCTGGTGCCCAGGTGACAGCCCCACAGGCAACAGCCACCTGGATGTGCAGAGTCAGCTGAAGCAGCTCAGGCAGAGCCTGCAAGGTGCTCTGAAACCCCCTGTTGCTGCTGCTATTGCTGCTGCTGCCCCTACCGCTGCGAGCAATGGAGGGGGCGGACTGCCAAAGCATGGGGTGGAAGCGAGGGAGGGCAGAGGCATGCCAGAGAACATGCAGATGGAGGAGCACATCCAGGTGCGCTTTGAGGTGTGTACCTGAGTGTGGAGGTGTGTGCGGCTGTGTCTGCTGCTGTTCATTTTTGTGCAGTTGTGTGTGGATTTGTTTGGCTGTCTGTTTGGTTGTGAGTGGCGTGGACTATCTGTTTGTTCTAATTTCCTTGTGGAGAGTCTTGAAAGAGATCCTTGTGATGTGCATCTCCTTTTGCTGCTCAGAGTGTTTTGTGCAATACTTGCTGAGGGTGCAGGGCCTCTTCCTTATCCCTGGCCTTTTTCTTTCCAAATTTAAATGAAGACATTTGAGGCAACCTTAAGCAGAACTTGGAGGCTTAGGTATTGGCAGTTGTGTCGGCAGGACGTGCTGCTCAAAGGCTGTTTCCATGTTTGTGCGCATGGGGGCATGTTGATTTGCTTTGATCCATTTGTGCTGCATTCAAACACGTGGAGTAGATGCTGTTGACCTCAACGTGCAAGAGCTGGCCCAGAAAACTTTTCATTAGGGGAGTGGCATGGCGTTTGATAAACCAAGGTGGGCGCAGGCAAGCATGTGTGTGATTGTACAGGCAAGTAGGGTGCGCCAAACGCAAGGAGGGTTCGAGCAATTATAAAAGCGAAAAGGGCACAAAAAACACAAGGAGAGGGCAGTGAAAGTAAGCAGGGCGCAGCAAGAGTAAGGAGGGTGCGGTAAAAGCGAGAGGACGCCAAGGTGGGCGCAGTCAAACATGCATGCATATCAGCACCTCAGTTTTTGTTTGGAGCTGGACACATGGTGGATTGTTGCAGGATTTGGAGGCAGGCAGACGGCGCTTGGAGCATGAGACCATGACCAAAACGAAAAGCTGCATGGGTTGTTGCAGGAGTTGTTCCATAAGAGGCCATGACCAAAACAAAAAGCTGCATGGGTTGTTGCAGGAATTGGAGGCAGACAAACGGCGCTTGGAGCGTGAGCTGACAGCAGCAAGAGCAGCCGCTGCTGACGTGAAAGCACAACACCAGCAGCATGCCCTGGAGCTCCAGGTTTGTCCCAGGCCTTGTTCAAGCAAATGCCAGCTCAAACCCATGCAGGTGGTCCATAGGCTGATGGGTTGCTGCTGCACCTTTCTATGCACATCACAGAACCATTGGCTGAAATTGTATTTGACCTGGCTTCCATGTGGTGCTATGAATAGTTTGTCCTCAAAAATTTGCTAGTGTTTATCCTCTTACGTGCCTCCCTGTGTACTTGCCAACATGTCTGCAACAGCTGCACCTGTGTGTGTGTGTGATGCAACCGCGTATTGCTAGCTAGGACACCTAACCGTAATGCACGCAGCCTTTGTGGCTGTCGTGGACTTTTGTCTTTTCTTTCTTTCTCTTCTGTGTCGGCTGCATATGTAAAAATCCTGCCATCAATCCCCTGCAGGAGATGCAAAGGCAGCTGGACACAGCACGCGCAGCAGTGAAGGGCCGTCTACATGGAGATGGAACACCAGCTGCCGGTGAGGGGTCCACAGAGGCCAATCAAGGCCAAGGTACTGCAGGGACTGCGTGCAGCAATGCATATTAAGAGGAGAGCAAAAGTTTGCCAGCAGACATGAACGAAAATGAGGGAATAAATGGCACTACACACCACAGGGAATGCGCATGCAGGTGTGCAAGTTGTGCACTGCAGGCTTCTAACCGCCTGCATTGGAAGGAGATTGAATGGATGTGCCTGGTTCGTTGTCAGGTTGAGCCTCCAAAAGTTATGAGGAGCTTGTGACAAGCCCTCACGAACAATCTCTACGGTCTGCAGCCACGGACAGAGGCGAAGGCGGTGTCCCCTTCCTGCTTGATGCTGCACGTTGTTCACACAGTGGTTCTTCTTTCTTGCTCTCCTTGCTTGATGCTGCATGCCGTTCACGGCGCTCTTCTTTTTGCTGCCTGCTGATGCGCAGTGACCACAAATAAAGCAAGAGCAATTGAAATGAAATTGAATTAGCTCAATTACAAGGTACTGTGTTGTGTGCTTGCCGATGCGCAGTGAGCACGGTCAGCACAGATGCTGGCAGCACTCCTCGGCAGCACCAGGCCAGCCGCCAGACATTTGCCACAGCCGCTGTGCAGGTGTGTCGCGAGCGTATCTTGGATCATCCACAAACGAGGGAGGAAGCAACGTCTTGCTTTGCAAGCACCTCTTGAATTTTGTTGTGCTGAGGAAGCAATGTCTCACTCGTTTTGGTGGTGTTCCTCAGTGCTGCACTGAAGGTTTGGACAAGCCCCGAGCATTTGGTTCGAAAGGTTGTTTGTTGGCCTGATGCCTATTGGTTGGTGCTGGAATGCCCAAGACGCAAAAAAAAATAGATGTAAGAAATCTGCTGGTAAATCTGTGCCTGCTGCACAGTGCCATATACGGTTGTCTGTCTGCCTGCTGCACTGTGCCATATGCGTGGTTGACTGTCTGTGCCTGCTGCACCGTGCCATATGCGTGGTTGAAGGCCTATGCTTGCTGCACCGTGCCATGCAAGGTTAAAGATCTGTGTTTGCTGCGAGGTGCCATGCAGTGTGGTTGAACGTCTATGCTTGCTGCACCATGCCATGCATGGTTGAAGATCTGTGTTTGCTGCGAGGTGCCATGCGATGTGGTTGAAGAATCACGTTAACTGTAGGTGCACAGGGGTCGTGTTTCAATCACATAGCAAGGAGACCTTGAAGGCTATGTAGTTTCAGCTGTGCTGCTGCGTGCTTTCACTGCTATAAATTGTTCCTTTCAGAAAAAGCTTGCCACACAGATGCTAGCCGAAAGCCCTTGCTGGGTACGCCGAGCACATGCAGAGGCAACCTCTTTCTAGGAGTGTGTTTGAAAGAGGTTTGGAACACATGGCTAGGTGTGTGCTGTTGGTGTGCTCCGTAGCGTTCAACTGTGCTGTATGCTTTTGCATCCTATGGCAAGGGAGCCAACTATTAACCCAAAGTATGTTCAGGCAAGCCTGCACAGCAAGCAATGCCCGGATTAGATTCCTGGAGAGTATTCTGCAACAGGTGCTGTCTGGGCTACACCAGGAGCCACAGTGTTTTGCCGCATTGCCTTTGCCATAATGTTTTGATCCTGTGCTTGGTTACACCATGAGCCACATCGTTTCTGCCGCGTTGTTTTGCAACAGTCTCTGTCCTCTGCTACACCATGGACGCATAGTTCTTGCCATGCCCACTGACTATGCCCACTGACCATGCCCACTGACCATGCCCGGCAAGGGTGCCCAGAGTAATATGTACAGGTTTGGTGTGTGTCTGTCGGGCCACGTTTATTTTTGCAGTATCAACAGAGTGCAACTGACAAGGAAACCCAAACAACTGCATGCACTTTAGTGCGCATGGTAAGCGCCTCACCTCGGTTGAACTGTTTCACATTTTCACCACACAGACTGACCATGATGAGAAGCCCATTAGCGGTCCCCATGAGGAGAACATTAATGAGGGCGCAGTCTTCCACCGCAGCCTCAGTACTGGTGAGTATGGGTGTGGGTGTGGGTGTGAATATTGGTGAGGTTGAGAGGAATAGGAAGGGGGAAAATAAGGAGGAGAGAGAGAGAGGGGGGGGGCATGGGGGTAAGCCTCTCCCTGACGTTTTCTCCCATATTCATACATGCAAGCAACGCTTCTTTCCTAAAGTGTGTGCTCAAGCAACTCCTGTTGCGTACGAAACGCGCGCGCGCACACACAAACACACACACACACACACACACACACGTACACACACACCTCGACGTACACAGGCACCAATTGCCGAGGCACGCAGTCCGACGCTCGTGCTCTGCATACACGTTCCGTGTCCACGCTGCTGCCAGCTGAGAGGGCCAAGCGCCTTGCTGCCATCAGCCTGGAGCCTCATCCAGAGCAGCTAGCAGAGTGGGAGGATATGGTGCGGCGCAGCTCTGCGGCTGGCACTGGCCTGTCCCCCAAGAAGGTGTGTGTTCTTGTTGTCCTGGTGATTTCTTGTCAAGCAAAGGGGGTGGCTGTGCAGAGTTGCTCAGAGGAACACCTCCTTTCCTTGTGCCTTTCCTCCTTCTCCACGCAGTTGTTTGTTTGTTCGCCTGCAAAGGCCCATGCCCAGGAGGAATACATGGACTACCTCTGAAGGAAAAATCGTCTGCCTTTGCTAGATTGAGTTATACCTGCACTCGCTTGGATCGGCAATTGTAATTTTGATAAATTTTGATAATTGGCTATGCCTTGCAGAGGGGAGTGCCTCACTTGGCCGGCCAGCTGCGAGGTGCGCTGGAGGACCTCCATGCGCACGTGCAGCAGCAGCTGCAAGGTCTGGGCGGCCAAGACACGCGCATGGCTGCGCTGCTCCAGCAGCTGGGGGAGCAGGAGGCTGAGCAGCAGGTGTGTCGGTGTGTGCGTGCATGTCTCTGAGTGTGTGTGTTTGTAAAATTTCCTCATTGGACGCTACTCTGCTGACTTACATAATGCACCATTGGAATCCCAAGGCAGCCAGTGTTCTGGAGATGGCCTCCAGCGTGTCTGTCCTCATTTCTGGGGTAGGAAAATTTTTCGCTATGGGCATAAGATCATGGGCCAAAATCATTCCAGGCTTCTGTTGCATCATCTTGTTTTAGTGCTGTTTTTGCAGAACAGGGCATGGCGCAATTGTTGAGATGAGGCAGATGCTGCTGTTTGGCGTGTTGTGCTGCCATCTGCAGGATGAATGTAGCAGGCCTTCAAGGCCTTTGACATTGTGCCTACCTGGCTGTCTGTACAAAGGGTACTTTGGTGCAGTGCATCACGAAGGACTTGCCACAGATAGAGCAAGTCGTCCTGATGTCCGTTACGCGTTAAAACTCGCTACCTTTGCACCTTTGGTTGCTGTTGTGTAGATGGTGCTGGGCGCAGTGCACCGCGAGCTGCAGGCCAAAATCAAGCAAGCCACTGCAGAGGCCTCCGCCATGGCCACAAACTCCCCCAGGAAAGACCAGAGCTCCACCAATAGCGTGGCCTCATGGATCGCAAGCGCAGAGGCGCCCCATGCTCAAAATGTTGCAGCTGCCGACCAGGGTGGGTGCAGATTTGTGAGGTGCAGACTTGTTGGTGTGTTGCATGAGGGGCAGGGTTGGGATCGATGCAGGTGCCATATGTGTGGTCTGGGTTTTCCAGGTTTGGGGTTGTGGCAGCAACACGAGCACCATTAGACTGGCTGATTCAGGACTTGCAACTTAATCCTGTTGCAAAAATTGACTATGGCAGGAGTAGGAGGGCTATCCATTCTTCTTTTTAGGTGTTTCCAGAAAACTTCAGTGAAAGCAGGGGCACTTCTCTGAGACGTGCACCAGAGGAATCACATAACTTGTCTTGATAGGTTGTTCACTCCGCTCTTCTGCGTTTCCGTTTTGTCCAGAGGGTCAAGCTGCAGATCTCACCGGGGTCAGAAGCACAGCTGCCCTGGCAGACCCTGCTGATGCAGCAGCAACAGTGGACGCAGCACCAACGGAGTCTGCAGAGGAGCATGCAAAGGAGGGGGCAGAGGCTGGGATGGATGGGGACCTGGCGGGACAAGACAACAATTCAGATCCAGGGATTGTGACAAGATGGGATAACGAGGGGGCTATGGCAGGTCTGAGTGAGGGCCTGGGTGATGAAGAGGGTGTGCCTGGCGTTGGAGAGGAGCTGCGTACCAATGGACAGAGGTGCGGAGTGCGCCTGGTTTTATGCTGGCATGCAGCGTATTGTGTGTGTGAATGTTGTTGAGTGCATGTGAATTGGTCATTATGCTGTATCATGACTTATCATACATTACACTGGCTTATATTATGATATATGATGTTCAAGAGCCTGAATGCATGCGTCTGGTGACGCCCGCATGGCAACTCATGCTCTTTGACTTGCTTGTCAGGCACAGGAATTTGGGTACCCCATTGAAGGCATGCCACCCCCAGCATTGCACTGCAAACAGTCCTGGGAATGCTGCAGTGTTTCGAATGTTATGTCCATGGCCCTTTCAAAAGGGACTGTCCCGATTATCATCTCTCCATGGCCCCTTCATAGAACTGTCCCAAGTCTTTGTTGGTGACACTGAGGGCAGCACCTGCAGCCCTGCTTGTGCTGTGACTCACAGTGTGAGTGCACCTTTTCCCGTACACCTCACGATGCATGCATAAAATGCACTTCAGCATGCATTCACAGAAGCAACCTCCCATGCAACTCTTCATCCTATGCACAGGCATTGCCGTGCACCCATCCATCCCGAGCAAGCGCAACCTTGCACAGGCATCCATGGCATGCGCATGCATGCACGTGCACCAAAGCATGCACATGCACCTCGATTAGCACCTCCTGATGCACCCCGCGATTATCATGATACATGCAGGACAAGATGCTTCTGCAGGCTCTGTCCGGGCGCCTCTCTCTCTCTCTCTCTCTCTCTCTCTCTCTCTCTCTCTCTCTCTCTCTCTCTCTCTCTCTCTCTCTCTCTCTCTCTCTCTCTCTCTCTCTCTCTCTCTCTCTCTCTCTTCATGCACTTTGCTCGCTAAGGGGTTGGACTTCCGTGTTTTGTACCCTATAGCATCCAACCCCTGAGCACCCTTGCATGTGCATGATGCCTTGCACCTCCTCACATCTCCTCTCACCTCACTCATCCTTGCTGGTCCTACCACCTCTCTGCACCCCCCAAAAGGCGGCACCCTTGCATGTGCATGATGCCTTGCACCTCCTCACATCTCCTCTCACCTCACTCATCCTTGCTGGTCCTTCCACCTCTCTGCACCCCCCAAAAGGCGGCACCCTTGCATGTGCATGATGCCTTGCACCTCCTCACATCTCCTCTCACCTCACTCATCCTTGCTGGTCCTTCCACCTCTCTGCACCCCCCAAAAGGCGGCACCCTTGCATGTGCATGATGCCTTGCACCTCCTCACATCTCCACTCACCTCACTCATCCTTGCTGGTCCTACCACCTCTCTGCACCCCCCAAAAGGCGGCACCCTTGCATGTGCATGATGCCTTGCACCTCCTCACATCTCCTCTCACCTCACTCATCCTTGCTGGTCCTACCACCTCTCTGCACCCCCCAAAAGGCGGCACCCTTGCATGTGCATGATGCCTTGCACCTCCTCACATCTCCTCTCACCTCACTCATCCTTGCTGGTCCTTCCACCTCTCTGCACCCCCCAAAAGGCGGCACCCTTGCATGTGCATGATGCCTTGCACCTCCTCACATCTCCTCTCACCTCACTCATCCTTGCTGGTCCTTCCACCTCTCTGCACCCCCCAAAAGGCGGCACCCTTGCACGATGCATCTCCTTGCACCTCCTGACGCCTCCTCTCACCTCATCTTATTTTGCTGGTGCTTCCGCCCCTCAGGCCCCCCAAAAGGCGGCACCACATGCGCAACGCCCTCATCTCCCTTGGCTGCACCACGGTGGCAGGCGGGGCCACCGCAGCCTTGCTGCTGACCCAGCCTGAAGCCGCAGCTGCAGCTGCTGCTGCTATGCGCACATACGCAGTTCACACAGGCCGGGCATTGGCGCGAACCGGGGTGAGCTGTTTGATGGGGATGGGTTAACATGTGAAGGGCTGGCACGCTTTGTGCTACTTATTCCGCGTTTGCCTTGTATTTAGTGTTTCATGTCATACACGCAGGATCATATGTACAATGATTTGGCATTGGCTCACCCCTGCACATGTGGAATGGATGGCTGAACATGCGGCAAGGTGTCTATGTATTGCGCTTGGCCACGATTTGTGCAGCTGTCCTCCTGTCCAAAGGGGTGCAGCTGCCCAGCAGTGAGTCTGAATCATGGCAATGCGCATTGAATGCTTGTAAAATGCTCCGTGCATTCCCTTGAGAGCTTGGAGACATGGTTGGGGGCCTGAGTCAAGGCTGATTGCATTTGCCAGTTGAACAGACGGTTGGACCAGCTGCCGGACAATGGATTGGTTTGCTCCTTTGCTGTGTCAATGTTTAGACTTCAGAGTGCGCTTCTTTGCATATGCTCAGAAGCAGATTTGTATGCAGCAGTGCGAGCCATGTGCAGCGTCCTTGGGTGATGTGGCACACCTCCCAACGCCAAAGTACACTGTGTGTGTGAGTGCGCGCACGCGCGCACATGCTTGCGTGTGTGTAACTGATCTGGTGTCTGTTATTGCTCATGTGTATTCTCACTTGTAAACATGCATGCCAAGTTCTGCCACATATCGTGTGGAGAGGTGTCATGTTTTGCACTGGGCACATGCGTGCAGGGGCAAACACGCGATGTGCTAGGGCGCGCGAGCAACACAATCTCAACTGGTGTACGCAAGAGATGGTCCCGCATGCGAAGTAGACCAGGTGAAACAGAAAGCAGCACACATGTGAAGTGACGCAAGCATGTTTGACCTCGAATGTTGTGGAAAAGATGATAACCAGGAGGACAAATTGGTAGAATGCGAATAGAAGCAGATGGAAGGTAGGAAATTGTCCGTCGGGCTTTACAGACGTGCTATAGCTATTATGGCACAAAAATTAGGACTAGTGTAGGAACTAAATGAAAGTTTTGAAAAGGTGCTCCGAAAGAAGGAGAAGCTAGGCTTTTTTTGCTCTGCCAAAGTTGGGTCCTAGCTCCTTTTAAGTGCAACATTCTGGTGTGCTTGGCGGTAAGAGCCAGAAGCAGAGCGTACTGAGGATTGGGAATAGGCTCAAGTGAGATTATATCTTGAGTATGCTGTCTTGATAAAAGGCCACTATACCATCAGATAACTGGGCGAGTCTGGCGTTGCCGTCCATGTTATTTTTGCCTGAAGACTTTGCAAATCTCCACTGTGTTTTCCATGACTCAAATGTGCCCTAAAGGGAGGAGAATCTAGGCTGTTTTGTGTTTGGCCAACGTGGGGTCCTTCTCCTCTTCATTGCCATTGTCTAGACCCTCTAAAGCCTGCAGAGGTCTAATGTGAAACGCTTTGGGCAGATGAGGTATGACCAGGCTACTTTTCAAGAGCGGCCAAACATTTGCATTGCATCCTGACAAAATTCCAGTGCACGTCTGATGACACGCATGGGTAATGAAATTATGCATCTCAGCCAAACCAACACTGTGCCCTGGCGCTTCGGGATACCCTTCTTTTGTGCCTCTTCCTTAGCTGCATGTACCTGGTGCGTATCCAGAGTGAATAAAAAGTAGATGTCATGCTGATGGGCGCTATGAAAACCAAAAACATCCATTTACATTTGGTCAAACCCTGTCCCGACACAAAACACTAATGATACCCTTCTGATTAAGATCAAAACATCAGTGGCTGCATGCGTAGACCTTTTCCTTGCATGCAATGTTGTGGAACAAAGCAGAAGTGCATGCAGGCTTGATGGCTCTGACACAGATGCTGACCACTGTCTCCTCTGCTCCCATGAGCTACAGCCTTTGCCTTTACATCTTGCCCGCAGCGCCCCTACCCGAGTCAGCCCTGTCAACGAGTTTCTCAAGGCCGGCAGGCACAAAGCCTTGGTGGGATGTCAAGTAGCGGACTCTCACACAAATCACACACATGTCCCTAGGCACGTGATTGATGCTTGTCTCTTGGCACAAAGCCTCAGTGGGATTCCAAGTTGAGGCACGGATGTCAATTGTGTACGATCATATTTTTAAGCAAGAAGGCATGCTTTGTTGAAGCATTAGGCCAATTGGTGAAAGGATGTTGACGTCACTTGTGCTGGTAAGTGTAAATGTTGTATGTCAGGGGTTGAGCATTATGGCAGGCTTATGTACAAATGGTAAAAGAAGGGTCCCGCAAAAATGTTCAAGCTCAGTGCTAGTTGGAGCGGCTTCTGAATTCAGCTGTGCCTCTATCTTGCTGGTGGACAGAAGCAACCAAGTTGTTTTTGCATTTACCCGCAGGTCTTACTGCAATAGCATGTTGAAGCCTCATCATTCTACTAATTTGAGCAAATTGAAATCCCTGTACATACGCTGTTGGCTTGGACTTTTTGAAGCAGGTGCCAACCAGGGTAACCCTAACTAAATGGAAATGGTTACGCTTGCCGGTAGGTTATGTGCATTAAGAAAAGAAGTCTGAGCGACCCCACCGTCACAGGGAGAAGGCCAACAACAAAGCAGCCTCCTGATTTCCCCCCCCAAAACAGGATAGGAGGATTAAAAAAAAAATCAGAGGACGGCATGTCAATTTTGGCCAAGACCCCTGGACCCCTCCTTCCTCAACCCCCTTCTTTTTAAGTGCCCCAATCCAGATGACAAGGGCACCGATCTGCTCCTCTTTGAATCCCCTATCCTCCTGCATACTCGGTGCATTGAAAGGGTGAATTGCAGCAGAGTCATGTAGCAAGAACTGAGCTGCAAATGCCTGTGCATGCTTATCCTGCCAGGCACCCAAAAGTGGCTCGCAAGTCCACAAACTGCCATCCCAGCTTCACCAAGCAATAATATACCGTACAGACATGTAATCATTCCGCACCCCTGGAAAAGTATTTTTTGATTCCCGCCTTAATCCCGCACCTCCCGCCTTAATCCCGCACCCCCCTCAGTATTTGTTTAATGGTTCCCGGCATGTTCCCGCAGGGGCAATCAATCTCAATTTGCCCCAAAACTTGAGTAGTGTGGTACCCCTGCGTGTGTGCAAGCTGTCTGCAATATAGCTGAAGCAGCGAGGCAGAAGGGCAGCAGCACTGCTCCTGCATGAATATGTGCATGGCACAAGATATTTCTCTTACTCCTTAAATGCAGGGGTCGAGAACCACATGAACTCCAGTTGCTTATATTGCTCCAACTTGCAGAGTCCCCTAAAACCTAGAAAAAAAGGACAGCTGCATTTAAAAACATGGACTCAGGCACCTTGTGCTCGCTCATTCTCCCCCCCAGAAAATCCTCAGAAATAACTATTTTCCACTATCCCGCACTTTCCCGCAGCCACCAAAATAAATATTTGTCCTGCTGTCCGCAGTTATCCCGCACCCCTCAAAGACAATTTTTTTGCGGGATGATTAAATGTCTGTACGGTATGGTGCATTGTGACTATCCGGGAAGTTTGGATTGGTTTGCTGCATATTTGCTCCACACCCCGGGCGACCCACACCCATGCGCGCGTGGCACTGAGTAATGTACAGATCCCCCCCCCCTATATAGGTATCGGTAGTTGCAAGCATGCCCTATGGAGCCCTTTTTATACAAGGGGGTAATCTGAGCGGTCTTTCACTCAGTGGGAATGGAAGCTTTAGTAAAAAGTAAATGGAAGAGTTTGGAGATGACAGGTGTGAGGACATTGGTTTGTTGGAAAGCTCTGCCATCTTCCTGTCTCTATATATGCTTCAAACTTTGAGAAAAGGTGCCAGTCGAATGTCTTGAGTCCAGGAATCCGATGTACATTCAAGATCTTCATCAAGATCAAAAGGGGCTCAACATTTTTTTAGAGAGGAGGAATAAAAAAGTCTATCTCCTCCCTCCCCCAAATCCCTTCCTATTGGACCCACATATATACCGGAGGTGTGGAATTTCATCGCAAATTGATTATATTTTAACTAGAACGAAATCTAATGAATTCAAAACAATCATTTTTGTCCCCAATACCAAATTTTACAGAAGGTGATTTGTCCCCAAATATTGAATATTACAAATTGCAATCAATTACAAAAATTGATTAAAACTTCTGAATTTGGGCTCTGTGAACTTGCCATGCACAGAATAGCGCATGCTCGTTGTGTACTCGTTTGCGCCTTGGCCCAGCCTGACACCAGGCAGGCAGGTACACATAGCAACATTTGGCAGTTGCAGTTGCAGCATGCAGGGAAGCTTCTGGCCATCCAGCGGCCCTCCTGTGGCCTCCAAAACAGGAAGTGTTACGAAGTGGGAAAAAAACACCTCAGTACAAGGTTTACAAGGATAAGGCCAAAAAAATAACACCCTAGTACAAGGTTTACAAGGATAAGGCCTTCAGTCAAGAAGTGCGACTGCTAGCCTGCTCATGAACGGCAATCAATTAATTGATGATTAATTGATTAATTGATTCATGAATATACATGAAGGAAATAAGGAAGTTTGTTGTTGTTCTGGTTCAAAAAAGCAGACACATCATGAGATTCTGCCTGTGAGAACAAAGGAGCATATTTCCTGCGGAGAGAGACCACCTGGGGATGTGTGCAATGGAAGGGGACATGTTGATCATCCTGGACATCATCATCAGCCACGAAAAAAATAACACCCCAGTACAAAGTAATCCCGCACCTGCGGCACAGTCTTAAAAAAGGATTTGTACATGACATAAAGAGTTGTTCTTTCTGATGCCTCCTGCCTTTGATCTACAAGTTTAACTCGAAATTATCTGGACTCTTTAGACAGATTTTAGGGTTGGCATACAGCCTGAGACCCTGGCTGATTGGCTGCTGGTGGACTGGTTTAGTGATTTCATTGTGATAAAGCTCTTGACGGCATGGTTTTCAGCCAAGTAAGGTAAAGGAAAGAAAGAAAAAGGCGACGTGTGTCAGGTCCGGCTGCATGCATTGAAGGGAATTTTCCCACACAAGCAAGCTGGCAAGGGCCATACCGCCAGCCAAATTACGTGAAGCAAGTGAAAAAGACGCTACAAGCACTGCTTTGGCATTGTCGGTGCCAATTTCTCACTATACCCTGCAAGAAAGGAAGCCATTCTTAGCCTGAGACTATGCTTGCTGAGTCTGGCCGCGTGCATCTGGGGAAAGTGGTTCAGAGCCTGTGCATACTATACATACTATGATATCTTACAATTCTTTCATTCGTTGCAACAGCCCTCTTCTACCAAAGAGTTTTTCTTGCGGATTAGTCCATCAGTTCCAGAAGGTCCTCTTGCTGGACTTCACACCTATTGTTCGCCACGCATGGATGACATATTGTTCATGGTTCCAAGACAATACGTTCAGAAAAGAGGAAAGCTGCTGGTTCTTTTGCCGTTCAAAAAGTTACTGAAATTAAGAGGCCTTGCTGTAGCACAGTGCTGACGTGCGATCACAGGTGTTGGAGTCTGCCGGCACGCTAGAGCGGAAGCTCTGCAGCCTGCATGGTGAGTGGGAGGGCGAAGGCGGGCCTTGGCGGATTGGCCTGAAGCGTGCAGTGCAGTTGGAGCGGAAATCCCTTGGGTGCATGGAGGCCTCAGCTGTGTTGTCCTTTCTTGCAGTAAGCTGGCAAGGTGAGAGGGGCGTAGGGGGTATTTTGCAGCAAGCTGAGAGGGGAAGCCCTGTGCTCCTTGCCGTGAAGCCCTTGCCCATTCCAGATGTACGTATTGTTCTCTGTAACTGGCAAGGGTTCACGGGTGGAGCGTGTTTAGCTGAGGTGGGTCTCGGACGGAGGAGTGCACATTGCAGCTGCAACCATAACAGGGTTGTGCAAGGAACCCTACTTCCTGCAGGGACACACACACACACACACACACACACACACACACACACGCACACACACACGCGCACACACACACACGCACACACACACACACACACATACACACACACACACACACACACACACACACACACACGGACGCATGCACGCACGCACGCACACACACATACACGCACGCACACACACAGAGAGCTAAGTTTCCATCCAAACTCAAGAGCTCTCGAGTTTGGATGGAAACTTAGCTGTGAGTGTGCGTGCGTGTGTGTGTGTGTGTGTGTGTATGTGGGTGTGGGTGTGGGACACACACACACACACACACACAGAGAGCGAAGTTTCCATCCAAACTCAAGAGCTCTTGAGTTTGGATGGAAACTTAGCTGTGTGGGTGTGTGCGTGTGAGTGTGAGTGTGTGTGTGTGTGTGTTGGGGGGGAGGGGGGGGTTCTCTATGCCTTATAGCCCTGCATGTGAGAATTGTTGTTACTGAAGTGTGATAAGTGTCTTAAGAGGGATCTTAATTTAATCAATATGGGTGTGTCGGCCTGGGATAGAGCACACAAAGGCAGCATCAGGGCTGCTTTGGTGCCGGGCAGAGGAGCCAGTACCGTTAGGGAAAACCCAGTCAGGGATAGCTCAGGATATGTTTTCAGGGACTTGCATGCCCTACTTGTCTCTCATTTCGGAGGGCATCCATACCAATAGGGGATGAGCCATATTCGCCTCTGCTAAGGGCTTTGACACAGGAGCTAAGCGGCATGGTGCCTATTGGCGTGCATTCCTAACATTGTTAAGACATCTAAGGGTAATATGGTTGATGCTATCCTCTTCGCCACAAAAGACAGCATGCAGAGATGGAAGACTTCTTGAACCTATTGGCATGTTTTTCAGTGTAAATTGTTCCTGTATGGTATTTTAACACGATATTTTGATGTCTAAAGTTGATCTTTTATTATTATTTTAAAAGTGTTCCTGATTTTTTTGTTGGCAAGTTGAGAGGGTGGGTTATGAGCTTGTGAACTGACAGTGGTGTTTTGGGGAGTGGGCCATATGGTATAGTTTAGCCTCTGCCAGCTATTGTAACAGTAGCCTGAAGTGTCAGCAGAGCTGCGCTAATGCCTTTTGAGCATGTGTGTTTTAAGCTTGTCAGCCAGGTTGGTGAGGTAGTGAGTTGGAGCAGTGCGGGAGTGATGTGGTTCACCGCTGCGTCCATGTGAGGACTTCAAGGAAAGCCTGTAAAAGTTGTAGAAGGGTTCCCTGGCATCTGGGAGCGCAATGTCCATGGTGTTCGTGAGTGCTGCAGTGCATGCGCATGCGTCAGCTCCTTCAATGCCAATCATGCCAGAATGGGCTTTAATTTTGTAAAAATTAACAGGGTGCAGGGAGTGCACTAACAAATTTAAAATGCCCTGGATGAGCTCCGCATGGCTTTCAAAGATTTAGATTTACGTACCCCGCTGCGTCCATGTGAGGACTTCAAGGAAAGCTCCGCATGGAGGTGGGTCCTCATGCGCAATGGGTTAAGGGAAGGGAAGAGATCTGAGAAAGGCAGGATGCACTATCAGAGGCTATGTCAGCGTACCCTTGTTGGAATGCTACAAGAATGCCTGCCAGTTCAGCTCCGTTCACGTGAGCCTTCCTGCTGGACTGCCCTAGTTTTAGATGCTCTTCAAGGCCTGCAGCGCTGTGATTCCTTTGTGCAAGCTGTGCGGCAGGGCACTCCTACTACGAATAATATTCTTATCCAAGAGTTCACAGGTTGCGGGCAGTGTGGAGAGGCGTTGAGGGAGTGAACCCGTGGGACACTTACAGCAAACTGGCAACATATCAGTCTCTTTTTGCAGTGCCTTTTGATCACAATGTGCGTGCCCCTGCCCGTTTACGAAGGCACATGTATTTGGATTTGTCTTGATATGTCATGAGGAATGTTAGTCGTTTCAGACTTAGGGCACACACACACTGAAGGTGGAGACAGCGGCTCGGAATGTTGAAAAGGAAACTTCGTAGGCAGTGAGAACACTCCCTACATCAAATAAGGAAAAGGAGAAACATTGGCTCAAAGAGCCGCGAGTCTCCCTCACCAGAGCGTAGGAGGGAAGCTAGTGTGGGTCTGGTGGTTTTCTGGAAGCATGCTGCCCCAGGGCGCCAGAGTTGAGTACTTTTGATTCCAATGGCACGTCTGATAGAGGTAAGTTTGTACGTGTATTGCACAGAGTGGGCATGGAGCTTTCGCGCAAGCTTGGTAGACCTGTGCGGGTCAATCCCTAGTTCTTTTAGTTTACCCAGGTATGGGCAGTATAGGTAGTCCCGCCCACACCCAGAAGGATTGCGTGGTAAGTGATTTTAGCGCCTTGAAGTTGTTTGCACAGTTCATTGTGTTGTTGCTGTGAGGCTTCTAGCTGGGCACCAGGTCTTGCATCTTCGTAGTATTTGATTTCAATGAGTTACAATGAGTTACAATGAGTTACAATGGGGTTTGACCTTCAGCCAGGTAGTTTGGCTGCTCGGTCTGCTCAACTGTTCCAACTGAACAAAAAATATCCATGAGATCGGAAATAAAACGATAAGTGTCATTTGTTTGCTTCTGCAAGAAATGAATAGCATCCTCAGAGCTAGCTTGAGAATAGTAGAAAGTGCCTGAGTCGTCCAGAAAAATTCTATAAGACGAGGGGAAGTCAGAAAATAGCTGTGCATAATCCCTTCGAAGAGAGCACACAGAAGCGCAAGAACAAAGGAACACGGCATGCTTTTCGTCTTGGAGTCCTTGTTCACATTTATCACAAGTTGATGTGTGCTCCTGCCAAAGTGATGTCTCAACTCTTAAATTATGAGCATGTAAGCGAAAACGTGCTATGTTTCTTAGCGTGCGCTTGCCCAAATCAAGATGCAAATACCTGGGGACAGAAAAGGGCGCACCATGAACAGACAAGGGTCTCAAAGGAAGTGCCATCCAGTGATGATATTTGGCTAATTTGATTTCTATTATTTGATTTCTATTAAGTGGATATGGCGTTTTTGGACGCTCAATTCGCGAAGTTGTCTGGCTGGAGTTGTGCTGCTTCTTACTTCTTCATTGCATCTCATACTGAGGAGTACCCGATGTGAGGGAGGAGAAGGTGGTTTATTTGGGTTAGCATGGCAAGGAGTGACCAAGGTAGCATCAGGGCGGCTGGAGGTGCATCAAGCTTGATCAGGAATGATAGGGTCAAAGAGGTAGGGAGGTATAATACGGTTAGATTTAGATTTAGGTTTACACGGGGGGACCTTCAGCCAGACTGTTCGGCTGATCGGCCTGTGACTGGTCCTCGCCAGTCAACATAATGTCCATAATGAGTTACAATGAGATACAATGGGATTTGACCTTCAGCCAGGTAGTTTGGCTGCTCGGTCTGCTTAACTGTTCCAACAGCACAAAAAACATCCATGAGATCAGACATAAAACGATAAGTCTCGTTAGTTTGCTTCTGCAAGAAATGAATAGCATCCTCAGAGCTAGCTTGAGAATAGTAGAAAGTGCCTGAATCGTCCAGAAAAATTTTATAAGACGAGGGGAAGTCAGAAAATAACTGTGCATAAGCCCTTCGAAGAGAACACACAGAAGCGCAAGAACAAAGGAACACCGCATGCTTTTCATCTTGGAGTCCTTGTTCACATCTATCACAAGTTGATGTGTGCTCCTGCCAAAGTGATGTCACAACTCTTAAAGTATGAGCATGTAAGCGAAAACGTGCTATGTTTCTTAGCGCGCGCTTGCCCAAATCAAGATGCAAATACCTGGGGACAGATAAGGGCGCATCATGAGCAGACAAGGGTCTCAAAGGAAGTGCCATCCAGTGATGATACTTGGCTAATTTGTTCGTGTGGTCACCATGTTCTGCCAAGGCATCATCATTCCACACACCTCGCAGCCTTTTTCTCAGATCAACAACAAACTCCCTCATGACTATAGGCTGCCCTGACCGAACACAATGAGTAAACAAGTTGCACCTGTCCAAGCCTGTGCAGGCAGCCAAAAATTCTGAGGTCCAGCATTTATGGGAAAGACTGCTCATTTCAACATCTGCTTGCAGTACCTTACTGAGTGTAGTGCTGTTGCTGCGCAGTAAAGCATTGTATAACCTAACTGCTGCACGAAACCAATAGAACTGTAAAGGTTCATGCCCACACTCGCGCAGTACAGACCAATTAGGAGTGGTGCGCTTTACCCCAAGGATACGCTTCAATAAGCACAGATGTACAGTTTGCAAAGGACAGTCCATTTCAGCTCCTTCTTTCATAAATCTAGTGCCCCAAATCTGGCATGCATACATGCTAGCAGGGAGAGCATATGCTTTAGTCAGCCAGAGCATGGTATGCGGCCTATCTGTCAGGCGGTGCTCAGATGCGAATTGCCTAATCCGTCTACAACCAGCTAGGAAAGGGGCACACATATACTCAGCAGTGGCTTGCGGGTTGCGTTGTTTTGTGAACAGCATGCCTAAATACCTAAAAGAATCTGCACACGCCAAACGAGCTCCACCTAACATGAAAGCTGGCACATTATCACCCTTTGAATAAACGTGCACAATCTCAGACTTGGCCAAGTTAGGTTAAGGCTTCTTGTCTCAGCTAAACTACCCTTGCTGGCAATAACAGCCATGTCATTCTTCTTTCCTTCCTTTCTTGCTTGCTTCCTTTCTTGCTTCCTTGCTTCCTTCCTTCCTACCTTCCTTCCTTCCTACCTTCCTTCCTTTTTATAAGTTTGGCTTCTTCCTTCTCATTTTGGCCAAGTTAGGATAAGGCTTCTTGTCTCAGCTAAACTGCCCTTGCTTGCAATAACAGCTACGTCATTCTTCTTTCCTTCCTTTCTTGCTTGCTTGCTTCCTTCCTTCCTTCCTTCCTTCCTTCCTTCTTACCTTCCTTCCTACCTTCCTTCCTTCCTTCCTTCCTTCCTTCCTTTTTATAAGTTTTGCTTCTTCCTTCTCAGTTTGGCCAAGTTAGGATAAGGCTTCTTGTCTACCAGATTTAGATTTTAGATTTTACACAGGGGGACCTTCAGCCAGACTGTTTGGCTGATCGGCCTGTGACTGGTCCTCGCCAGCCAACATAATGTCCATAAGCTCAGAAGCAAACGAAAAAAGCTTGATGTTGTGTTGCAAGAGGAAATCAGAAGCATCCTGGACACTGGCTTGTTGTAAGAATGGTTGCTCCATTGAAAAATCACAAGAGAAACAGTTGAACAGGTAAGCGTACTTTCTTCTCAAAGCACAAACATCTGCGTCTCTGCACACCAAAAGGGCATGAGCCTCATCTTGAATCTCATCACAAGAACAGCGATCACACAAAAGAGCGTTCCGAGTATCCCAAGCCGCTGTCTCCACCTTCAGTGTGTGTGCCCTAAGTCTGAACCGGCTAACATTCCTCATGACATGTGGAGACAAATCCAAATGCATGTGCCTTGGTAAACGGGCAGGGGCACGCACATTGTGGTCAAAAGGCACTGCAAAAAGAGACTGGTAAGTTGCCTCACAGAGATCTGAAACACTTGCAAGGAAACTCCATGCCCATTCTGTACAATTTGCGCACAAACTTACCTCTACCAGACATGCCATTGAAAATAAAAACACTCATCACAACACTGGGGCCCTAGAGCAGCGTGCTGCCAGAAACCCACCCGATCCACATTAACTTCCCTCTCATCTTCTGGTAAGGGAGACTCACGGCTCTTTGAGCCAATGTGTCTCTCTTTCCTTAATTGATGTAGGGAGAGTTTTCTCTGCCTACGTAGCTTTTTTTTTTTGCCAGCTTACTAAGTGTGTCCCGCGGGTTCACTCCCTGAACATCTCTCCACACTGCCCGCAACCTGTGTCTGAGGTCATCAGTAAACTCTTGAATATGGATAGGAGTGCCCTGCCGCACAGCTTGCGCAAAGGAATCACAGCGTCGTAGGCTTTGGAAAGCATCTAAAACTTGAGCAGTCCAGCAGGCTGGCTCACGCGAATGAATCTTCAAATCCGCTTTCAACACTCTTCTCAACGTCTCACTGTTAGACCTCAGCATGCTATTATACATTTTGACAACAGACCTAAACCAGTAAAACTGAAGCGGCTCATGACCACACTCCCTCAGGACAGCCAAGTTTGTAGTGGTACGCTCAACACCCAGCGTGCTCTTAAGATAACTCATGTGCCGCACTTGCAGATCACTTGCGAACTCCTTGCCCGCTTTAATGTATTCAGTGCCCCACACTTGGCCTGCATAAATTCCAGCTGGAACCACATACGTCTTCCCAAGCCACAGAGACACGTACGGCCTATTTGCCAGAAAATTCTCACGAACAAATTGACGAACCCGAAAGGCAGACGCCATGAAGGGGCCAGTTGCTTGCTCAGAGGACTTGGCCATGCTCATGCACTTGTGAAACAGCATGCCAAGGTATCTAAAAGACTCCTTGTGTGCCAGTGGCATCCCCCCCAATATGAAACACTAGCACATCTGGTACAGAGGAACCAAAGTGCACCACCTCAGACTTGGCAGTGTTGATGATTAAGTGCTTCCTCTGAGCAAACGCATGCAAGCGGTTCAGCATGGTCTGCAACACAACAGGATCGTTGGCCATCAGAGTCAGGTCATCAGCATATAACATGTGCGTCACATAGAATTCAGCCGTACCCGAGACAGCACCTTGCACCCCCTCCGCAATTTCATCAACGTCATTAATATACAGAGAGAAAAGCAGAGGGGACAAAGGGCAGCCCTGTTTCACGCCTGTGTTAGGGTGCACCTGAGCATTCTTCTCTCCATCCTTAGAAATATACTCATCAGCATCGTACATGTTTTTAATGATGGACAAGAAAGAAGTGGGCATGCGTGTGCGCTGCAGGTGCTGCCAGAGTGCCTGCCTAGGGATGGTGTCATATGCTTGCTTGAAGTCAATGAATGCAGTGTGCAGCCGGCTAGATCGCCCAGGCTTTTAAGCCATTACCCAGGGTATTAAGGCGGAAATACTTTAAGCCATTTCAGATCTTACCTGGTGATTCTTGTCTTGCACAACCTTTCTTACGGCAACAACTTAGCGGCCAAGCTGTATTTAATTTCCTCTTGCAACACAACAACAAGCTTCTCTGTTTTGTGTCTGAGATTTTGGATTTGCTGTTGCCTTGCGAGAACCAGCCACAGGCTGATCAGCTGACAAGTCTGGCTGATGGTCTCCCTATCATTACATGATGTAATCTAATCTAACCTTATCGTCGCCTCGAAAGCCATTGCTACCTCTCTACCTTCGACAAAATATTTCTCAAAAATTAATACGCAGTATTTCACGCTTACGCCTTTCCAGTCACAACCTTCGCGTGGAAACCCAACGGCATCATCATGATGGAAATAGGTGCCCATACAAGCTTGGAATTTTCAACAATGCGATTGGCGCACTGAACAAGAGGAAGAGCATGTTGTCCTGGATTGCCCATCTCAGGATTTAACAGACCAGCGCACTCAGTTCCAGCACCTGTTTGACTCATTGCACAGCGTTCTATTTCACAAGGTTATTCATGCGGACATCTCCCTCAGCCCCAGGAATTCCTTCTGCTGGACATTCCATCTATTGTCTGCCATGAATGGCTTACATCATGCCCATCATTTTCAGCAAAAGATGCGCTCTGTTGATCCTTTGGATTTGAGTCAGCTGATTGTGGATCTCAGGTCTTGCCATCTAGCATATTGAAGACAACTTTCTGGTTACGACCCACGAGACACAAACAGCAAAAAAATTACCTACCATCACTGGTGTGCTCTCCCAACCAAGCCTGCACACGTTACATGTTCTCCTTAAAATCTACCGAATATTTCTGCTTGGATTTACCCAAAACTAAGATGATGTACAGGATGAACTACACATCATGAAAAGAATGATTCTTTTCAAATGCACTCGTCCCCATGTTTGCTCTCTTCGGCTTAAATATGCTTCCTTGTTTTCTGGTCCTCTCCTCTCTTTATCTCACTCTTCAGGCAGGCAGGTAGGCAGGCAAAGAATTCTCTAGTGCTCTGCAAACCTTGCATTTGAATTTGAATTCAAGAAATTTCTTGAAAGGTACTTTGGGTGTGAAGCGAACTACCACTAATTGAATTCAAAACAAGTTGAGGGAATGTGGGCACCAACCATTGCAGTACTATTGGTTTAGCTGTACAACAGCATGCTTGATACAAATAGTAGTACTTTACGCTGTGCTACTAACACATAGTATGCAAACCGATTTGAAGTTACAATTCAAGGATGACAAGTGTTGGACAGCACGGTTAATTCAAGCCTTCCAAGGTTTGCATAGTTCTGAAATTTTTGAGCAGGCTGTGAGGACAGGAGGTGCAATCTCCATGAATGATTTTAGTGCAGACCTGAGGTACAGATTGCAAGGAGCTTGGAGAGAAGCTGAGTCAGTAGATCCCAGGGGAAACAACAATAAGATTGCTACTTACCAAGCTTGGTTTGCTACTCCTTTTGCATGCAACGCTCGTCAAACCTATGTACCCCTGCCTTGGTATCTTTTTCTGGATTTGCCTAAGCAAGTTATGCGTAATGTGTGCAGGTTCCGGCTTCGTGCTCATACCTTGAAAGTTGAATCGGCTGTTTGGCAGGATGGAACAACTGTGTGTGACAGGTGCTCTTGGAACCAAACTTAAGATGAAGCACATGTGCTTTTTAATTGTACATCAGCACACGTATGTTCTTTGCGCCGCAAGTATCTTGTGCTTCTTGAACCTTACTTTCAGGATTTTTCTGAGACGCAACAAGCCAGTGTCCAGGATGCTTCTGATTTCCTCTTGCAACACAACAACAAGCTTTTTTCGTTTGTTTCTGAGCTTATGGACATTATGTTGGCTGGCGAGGACCAGTCACAGGCCGATCAGCTGAACAGTCTGGCTGAAGGTCCCCCTGTGTAAATCTAAATCTAAATCTTGAACCTTACTTTCAGGATTTTTCTGAGACGCAACCTTGTTTGCTGCATCAAGCGAGTTCTCATCTTGTTTCTCAATTCCTTCATCAGCGAAACACTAAGCTTTTCTTTTTTGTGTCTGAGCTTATGGATTTATTTTTGGCTGGCAGAGACCAGCCACAAGCCGATCAGCCAAACGACCTGGCTGAAGGCCATCCCCCATTGGAACCATTGTAACCGTCATCTCACTCTTCCAATAGCATGGCTCCCTTCGTACCTGGCATTTACCATGTACAGTCTTATTAGATCTCTTCTTTCTTAAATCAAAGCAATAACAAGCTTTTTCCTTTCCTACATGAATTGTTGCTTTTTTATGAGCAGGCTAGCAGTCAACGTTCTGACTGGAGGCCTTCTTTTTCCTGTAACCTGTTCCAGCACCTGTTCCAACTCTGCACTCTCGAGTAGTGCATCACGCCATAGAGACTTCATGAACCAGGCTGACGTCCTAGGACTAGCCAAGTTCGTGTCTACATGCCTGAAATGCCGTGACTGAGCTCCTAATACTCCTTTTAGGCTGGACTGGTTTGGATACAGGCACGTTTTGCTCCAGCTAAGCTGCCCCTGCAGGCAGGTACAGCTATGTAACCCTTTCCTTTCCTTTCTCATTGCGTACATGACATCTATTTCTCTTTGCAGAGCAATCAACTGGGCCGGGAGTCTACCAGGCGTCCAACAGTTACTAGAGTAAGTTGGTCCAAATGCATTTCCTCCCCAAAGAGAAAGAAAAGAAAAAAAGAAAACTACGTAGGCAGAGAAAACTCTCCTTACATCATTTAAGGAAAAGGAGACACATTGGCTCCTAAGAGCCGCGAGTCCCCTTCTCAAAAACAATGAAATTAAACTGGTCTCATCCAGCGCAAAGTGCCGGAGAGTGAAACAAATGAAATTGGGGAGCAGGGTCTGTGCCTCTTAGTCATGTCCACCCTTTCTACCCACTGCTTTTCTACTGTCCATAAACTTGGTGGTCTAGAGGCAACAAGGGCTGTGGCTGCTCCTTTACGCTCACATGAATTGCAGGGGAAAAGATGAAAAACAACTCTGCCTGCCAAGAAGGGCCGCGTGCATTAAGGAAAGGTCCCCAAACTAGCAAGTCCACTAACCTAACTAGCAGTTGCAGGACAGTGCCTGTTTGCATCAAAATAACAAGACCCGCACCATCCTACATCCAAGGTAGCGAGCTGCTCCCATCCCCCTCAGTTATGCCCCCAATGCTGATACGCCACAGGTCTAACAAAATGGTCACCAGCATGCCCGCTGCAAGGCTGCATGCAGGTGCGACATGATGGGAATGTGATGTCAAAGAAGTTTAAGCAACTACTCAGTGCACAAGAATTATGGAATGCAGGCCATCATAATAGACCGCTGTGACACTGCAGCACCAGAGGAGGTTATCTGAGGCCCCAACACAGGTCTTTTTGCATGCTCCCTGCATAGGTGCGCCCAAACTGGCACCTTTCATGTCTGTAACATTAGGGTTCAGAGGTGGTAGATTGGGCGCACATGCCTAATGAGCCGCGGCATGGACCCTGTTTCTTCACCACCAAATCTCCATTCTGGACTGCCTACTGCACCAAATTGGGAAACTTCAAGTAATGTATAGTTATTCTATCAAAAGGATACCATTGCAAGAAAAGTGCAGCCATTTCCTTTTGAAAATATCCAGCAAAGGGGGTGTCAAAAAGGTCAGGTTTTGACCTCCTTTCCCTTTTTATTCAAAAATTCAGAGTGTTAGCATAGCATACGGAGGCTACAAAGGCACATGTTGGGAATGAAAATGAGCCATTTTTGGGTCAGAGGACAGGAGAGTGATCTGGGGTCCTCCTTTTTCATCATTGTTTAGTGAACATGATATTTAAAAAAATATGGTTACAACGGTAAGATATCAGGAAGAAAGACGGAAAAGAGCATGTCTGGCAATTTACGCCAGTCGACCCCCTTTGCCACAGTACCTCCAAGAAGCACATTTGCACCAGGCAAGATCTTTACTTGATTTGCAATACATGTTTTCCTCTCACAGCCCCGGCTTATTCTCAGCAATAAGTTGTGAAATTACAATTTAAGACATTTCTACTATGCATGAATGGATTGCAAACTATCACTTTAAAATGTTTTCAAGTTTTTGCCAAATTGGAGGCTCCAAGCAAAACCCACCTGTCCAGAGCCACGCTTTGCAGAGTCCACTTCTGGCTGCTGCCCATGTCCTCATCAATCCGAAAGAACATTGGGAAGGACACAAAGAAGTAGATGGCATAGAACAGGGACCCCACGCTGTACATACGGCTTTTGTCCACGAAGGTGTAATGTGGGAACTGTGGATGTTGCAGTGGAGGCGAGCAGCAGTAAAAAGGGTTAGATTTCAGACATGCACTTTATAGACTGCCAGGTGATTCCATGGGCTCAAGTGCAGGACAGGAACAGCAGACAGTCAGGCTTCTGGGTCATCACAATAGCATGGACCTCCCGTTCTGCCCCTATCTTACAATGGGGGAGCAGTATGCAAGTGGCACCTCCACTCTTTCACGCCTCATCAGAGCAAATGCTTGTTATATATGGTCGTGACGAGCAGCATTTGTTTGCAATACGAAGCACCAAAGCCAGGGCAGGAGAGGAGGCTGAGGTAAACGATTTAGCCTGAAGGCCGGGCTCCTACAAGTTTTCAATCTTGTCTTCCAGCAACTCTTTTTGGTCGTCCTACCACGTCCACGCGTCCTAGTGTTCTTGCCTCAATGGCCAGGCTTCCATGCCAGCATCAACCTCGCCTGCAGCTTCACCCTGCAGGTTCACATTACACATGCTCCTAGCTACCTGGCTGGCTGCCAAGCTGTTACATCTGCTGCTTCACATTGGCATACAGCGCTATACATCACATTTTTCAGAGCTTTATGGCACAAAATTACAAGAGCGCTATTCACCAATGCTGCTCCCTGTAAATCGGCATATAGCACTATCTTAGAGTCGTATTTAATGCTGTATAACGTTTAACGCTGTATAGCGTTATACAGCGTGATTTGCTATGTAGTGCTATAGGCAAATGCTGATTCCCAGTCATATGCCATGGATGATCCTGATATCAAGTACAACAACTGTTTCTTTGCCACCGCAGACCATACCAGCTGCTGCAACCTTTCAAGGCTCGCTGCAGTGCTGCTGCCCCTGCACGAGGATCAAACAGCTTGCATCAACCCGGCGCGCTCCACCTTGCAGCCTCACAATACACATGCTCCAAGCTGCAGTGCTTCCACCTGGGGTCTGCGTTAGGAAGCTAAGGCTCCTGAAACACTCACATGGGCTATTGTCAAGGTCTCGGCGTATGCAGTGGAGTAGGCCAAGAGGAACACAACAAGGCCCATGGCTGTCCTCCGCAGGAGCGGAGACCTCTTGGACAATCCAGTTCGCACCTGGCATGAGCAAGGGCAAGCTTATTGGGTCTTGGCGCTCGACGTACATTTCACTGACTCAATAAAAAATCAAGCACCAACGACTTGAACATGTCACACAGTTCATCCTGGTCCTTGGCAATCTATTCACTTTAAAAAGCTTTTGCTTTCAAAAAGAACGGCCGTCACCTGGTGCACAAATTGGAACGGAAGCGTTATTTACTCAAGCTGCCAAAACGGTATACTTGATGTTAGCCACGACAAGAAGCCTGCCTCAGCATACTTTGTAGACAAACTATTTTCAAGGCGTTGATAGACAAGTTCATGGGCTAAATCAGAGAATGGATGGAGTTGCATATTGCCCACGTGTAACTTTTGCCACCCTTTCAAGTGGACTCAAGTATATATAAATTGTGAATGGGGGTTGAACTAAAATTAACTGGCCCAGAAGATCAACAGCATATATTTCAAAAATCTAAGAATGTTGCTGGAAGAATGATCATCAAAGCTCATAGCAAAAGCCCTTGGGGAGCAGGTTTGGTTAACATGGACATAGGGAGAGATGATAAGTTGGCGCAGCACAACCTTCAAGTCCCTGCACATGTATCAAACATAATTCTACCCCCTTACCTCCTTCCAAGAAATTTTTCTAAGAGATCTAGACTCACCTCCAGCCGTCCTGATGCTATATTGATTACTCCCTATAAAGCCAAACCCACTTCTTCTCCTTCTACCTCCTGCTCACACCATCATGCATTACGCAGCAGACACAACCCCACACTGAAGACCTCAACAGCCAACCGCGTGAGGCAACCCCACCAACTGAATGTAAACCAGCGGCATGTGCACTTGATCGAAATCAAGTACTGTGAAGACACGAGGCCTGGACAGCAGTTGGAGGCGGCACAGCGGCAGCATGCAGACCTCTGCAAAATCATTAATGCAAAAGTTGTGACTCTCCACACCATCCTTTTGGGTGTCGGTGGGACCTGCTACACTGAGCACACCCTTAACCAGTTTAAACAACTGGGACTTGACCACCAACGCGCCAATAAACTTGCTCGCAAACTTCATGCCCATTCTGTCATGTATGCCAACAAGCTTGTTATTACTAGGCGTGCTATTGAAAACATGAATACTTCTTGCAGCCAGATTATGGAGCCGGGTGCTTCCAATAACCCTCCAGATCCCCATTAGGATATTCTTTTTGTAGCTTCGTGGTGGAGGGGACTCACGGCTATTTTGAGCCAATGTGTCTCCCTTTCCTTAATTGATGTAGGGAGAGTTTCCTCTGCCTACGTAGTTTTTCTGTTTTTTTTTCTTCAAAAATCGAAGGGATTGACAATGGGTACAAGTGGCGGTCAAGCACAATTTTTTTCGACTTTTTTTCGGTCGATGTTGAAAAAATTTTCTGTTTAGGCGAAAACAATTGGTCACACCCAAAAACGAAATATTTTTCGCCCACCCAAAAAAAATTTTCCGTTTGAGCCAGAAGTCACTAATGACCGTGTTTGGGAATTTTTTTTTCGGTTGGGGTCACTTTTCAGGAACCGTTTGGGAGTGCCCCTTGGGAGCGTTCCTTGCATGCAAACCCTTGAAAACCCAAAAAAATTCAATTCTATCTAAATTTCACAATTTCATTTCTGAGAATCCATCAATGCCCCCCAAAGGCAAGAAAGGGGACAATGTGAGGGGGAAGGGGCCAAAGCAGGCCAGCAAGCACTTGTTGCCCAGGTCAGGTGAGGTGGAGCATAGGCCTGGAAGGGACTTGCACATGTCAGAGGCAGTGGTGGTGAGCAGCGGGCCTGCTACAAATACAGGATCAAGATCGAGCACGCGAGCCATGTATGATGCAAGCTTGTCCCTGGCTTGATAAGCACCCACAGCGTCAGGCCCGCTTTGCATGAGCCCAATGACATGAGAGGCAACAAAGTCGTCAACATTTATCTCAAGAGGTTTGGTAGATGTCCCTGGTACTCTCAATACAATTTTGAAATGCATATAGAACTGTTGTAATGTTTGCCGCAAAGGTGGGGTTAAAAAGCCTGCTATTTTTTAGGATTGGGAACCGCTTTTTGAACCTGCAAAATGAACATTCAACCACATGTCTCGTCCGAATTAGAGCATAATTAAAATGAATTGCTGCTTTGTAGGATTGGAGGTCTCATAGCTCTTAAGCACAGAAGTTGATAAGGCAAACGCTGAATCAGCACAGATGTAGGGCTTGAAAACAGTTCCGTCTATTGTCATTTCCTCCATGCGAGCATTTGGCGGCAAGGCAAGCCAAGAACCATCATCTATCTTCGGACGCAGAGCACTATCATTACATATGTGTGCATTACCAACTTGACCTGCCCCTCCAGCAATAACAAATGTGAACTTGCCATGAGCGTCAACACATACAAAAAGAATAATAGCCGTGTGCTTCTTGTAGCAGTAATAGACATCACCCCAATGGTATGGTTTCTCAATCCTCATGAGCATTCTGTCTATTGCACCAGCACAGTAAGGCAGATTGCACAAGCCTCTGAAATCTTGCATGACGCGCATGAGTTCATGTCCTTCTGGAAAGACTATCATGCTTGGCACAAATTCTTTGCATAGTACATAAACAACATGAATGATATTACACACTGCACTCTTACTAATATTGTTAATCCGCGTGAGCATCTGATAGGGAGCACTTGAGCCGGCCCAATCCAAAAACATTGCCTCTTCTCAACAGGGACTGCATTCCGCATTTGTGTGTCACGCTTTGCAAGAGTGGTACGTTTCACACAGGATTTTGAAGGCTGGCTTGCTCATGCGGAAAGCTTGCTTGAACTGGGCAGCCTCATATTTAGGCTGAGTCCTTCCAATGTTGGCCCAGTCCCCGAGCACTTGCTTCTCCCAGAAACCAAAAAAAAAAATTTCCTTCAAGGGCAGGGCAGGAGAAGTAGAGTGTGAAGGACGGAAGGGAGGAGAAGAGGGATTGGGTCCCACGCATGCCCCATGCATAAGTGCCTCAGAATTCAGAATTGAAGGGGCACTCACAAAGGAAAAACGCGCTTGCATGTTTATGAAACAAATTCTCACCTCCCTTACGCTCCAGAAGCCCCTTGCTTTCTTGCCACCTCCCACGTGCCCTGAATTATGGCATTCTTGGATTATGGCAATGCAGGCTGCAAGCTGCGCTGTGGGATTACTGCCATCCTATCCCAAAGTTACAGCTGGAATCAGAGCTTTCAGGGCCCAAGTTGAGAAGTCTGACTGCTCAGTTAATAGCTGTGGCATGATGGCTGCCAGCCATACAAGGAGAAGGGCAGCACTCATGGTCCTTATGTAGGGGCCTGCCAGAAACGGTCTGAAGGGGGCACTCACAGGGAGGCTGAGCACTGATGAAAACATTTTCTGAAAAATCCTGTGTGGACGCTTACAAATTTTTGCATTGACGTCGAAAATTTTTTTCGCTGATCTGAGCATTTTCATGTGTGACCGCAAATTCTCTCACTTTCCGAGTGGAAAAAAGTCGGGAAAAAATGAAAATTTGTGTGCGACCGCAGCCTCACTAACATTCCTTGATGAGCATCTTGATGCAACTACCCTTGAGCATGACATAAACCTTGAAGCACTTGGGTGCCCACACGTCATGTTTCTCCTTCTCTTGTAGAATTAAATGGAGAGGAGTTTTTATGTATATGCTTGTGCATACTATTTATATGCTACAAAAACTACAAGAGGGGGCTATCCGAGGCCTTTTTTTTGCATGCTCTTCGCATATGTGCACCCCAACTGATAATTTTAAAACTTGGCTTCCTCTGGCAGCACAAAGGTTGCAATATTACCAGTTGGGGTGCACATGCCTAATTTCCTGCAGCGAACCCTAGTTTTTCACACACCAAAACTCCATATCTGACCACCCACTGCACCTAATTGGCCGATTTTTGGTGATTCGGGGTTCCTGTATAAAAAATACCATTGCAAAAAACAATGGGGTAAAAAGGCCAGTGGTTGGTCAGATACAGATTTTCAGCCATTCCCCTAGAGAAAATCAGCTAAGAGGGTGCCAAAAATGGCCCGAAACAAGCGCCCTCCAAACCAGAATTAAAACTCACCAGCATGTTCTTTAACATAAAAGAAGTCACCCTGTGACTTTTGGCAGGGAAAAACCCAATGGCTGGGGTGTGGTGAGCCGTTGTGTGTGTGTGTGTGTGTTCCCTGCCAAAAAATGGGGCTGCACGTCAGCCCAGGCCCACTGGTCACCCATTTAACCCCAAACCTCATGTGTTGCCTATCTATACGATTCCAACACAATTCAAATCTAAAAATTGCACCTCATGGGATTTGCTCAGATAGGCCCCTCATATATTATATAGTACCTAGCAGGCACGCTCCTGAGAGGACATGCAGCCATAAGTAGGCAGCGTTCAAAAGACCAATCTTTGGGACAACCTCCTGCCAGCCTTGCTTGGGCAACCATTCAACCTTCATGCGAACCTGAAGCCGGCTAAGCTAAGAGCTTACCCTTCGTAAAAGCAGGTTGGAAATTGCGTGGTAGAAGCAAAAGTAGGCCTGGGTCATCAAGTATAAGCAGAAGGGGACCTGCGCGCATGGGGCATACAAAGTGTTGTGATGTGGCTTAGAGCTAAAGGTTGTGACTTCAATGGCTCAAACTGTCTGCAGCAGGTGCTCCGCAAGTTCAAAAAGCCCAGACACTTGTTGCAATACCTCACAGGGCTGCAGCGCCCAAAGGGCTTCAAAAGCGAAAGGCATATGCGGTGAAGGCATCTGAACCCCGCTGGCAACTTCCAAGAGGAGACTAGATCTTTAGGCTTACCCCATTGAGCCGGAACGACTCGAATGTGTAAGATGCTCCGAGCAGCTTGAAAAAGTAGTGCGTCCAGAAGTAGTTGCCGATGAAACTGAAGATGGCTATCCACAGGTTGGCCTGTGACGCATAGAGCAGAAGTAAAAAACAATTGTTGTGTGACACCGCTGTTTTAGCAGGGAACCTCCCACCTGACAGGGATGCTAGATCCCTCTCAGTCACGGGCAGGCTTCCATCAGTCGAGTCAGGAGACGGCAGACGTTATAAGATCAGCTTGGCTGAGTGACCAGTCACTGATCGCTGAGCGAAACACTTCCTTTATGCTGTCCCTGCAAAAAAAAACACTCCTTTTTTGGGGGCTTTGCATCAAGCTGTCACTAACAATGTAGGCAGAAATTTGCCCTTTCCCCCAATGGTGTGAAGGGGGCACGTGCTGGCGTATCACGCCTGTGCTTTTGTCCTCGTGCCTTGTCTCTGTTGTTTCCTCTTTGCTGTCTTATTGACAGCTCCTTTCCAGCTAGCTGATAGCTCTTGCAGCATTTCAAATTTCTCCAGTGCTGATGCCTCCTGGGAACCTAGCAGGCCAGAAAATTTGGGGCTACGCAGGCTTTCAGACTTGCCATGTAAGGAACCTGCCACTTGTTTGCAGCTCAAAAGTTCTTGGAAGACATGCCTGAACAAGTTGGAACTTTGTCTGATGACTTGGCAATTTTATTTCAGTCACTGTCTGCAAAGCGCACCTTGACCCAGTGCCTTTGATGCCAGGGCTTGCTCCTGTCAGCCTGCAAGCTTGTGAGAAAGGATTCAGTGGAGGATTATCTTACTGCCAGCTGGCTGCACAAGAGATAAAGGTCTCTCTGTCAGAAACTCACAATCCAGCTTCATGTTGCGCTGCACTTACCTTGCTTTGAATAAAAATTGGTAGAACAAAGCAAGGGCCGGCACAAACTGTTCCAATCAGCATGTAACCCCAATTCCCACAGTACTGCATGGGCATGGAAAGGTGTGTGCAAAGGTGTGTGTGCGCATGCGTGCGTGCGTGCCTGTGTGTGTGTGTGTGTGTGTGTGTGTGTGTGTGTGTGTGTGTGTGTGTGTGTGTGTGTGTGTGTGTGTGTGCGCGCGCGCGCTTGTGTGTGCGTGTGTGTGTATGTGTGTGTGTGCGCGTGTGTGTGTATGTGTGTGTGTGTGTGTGTGTGTGTGTGTGTGTGTGTGTGTGTGTGTGTGTGTGTGTCTGCTCACAGTAAACTGCTTGCATGCGCCCCAACTCACCTCAAACAACTGGAATGGCACTAGTATGCACAGTGCCCACAGGATCCAGAACGGGCTGTAGGCCAGGAAGAACAGCTCCGCCCAGCGCTTGCTTGGGTTGGATGCCAGCCATTGAGCCGCTGCTGGCATTTTGAATTTCGAACAACGTTTAATACCCGTTCACAAATCATTGATGGCATCCTGCAATAGATCTGTGCTATCTGTGATCAATCAGTTAATCGTTCACTTGGTTATGTGCGTGGAATTCTACGGTAACTTTCTAAAAATAATATCAGGTGTGAGGGTTGTCTTCTTGTTGATAGCGACAGGTTTATTCTGGCCTGTTTGTGCCGACGGTTGGGACAAATCCCTGTGGTGTTAACCAAGCCTGCCCCCCAAGGGCTTTTGATAAGAGCTTTGATGATCATTCTTCCAGCAACATTGTGGCGTTCAGTTTTCATGCTGGAGATGATTTGATTTTGGCAGCCTGAAAGCATGTGGAGTGCGCTGTCTAATTGATGACAGCCTGGGAGAGGGCATAGTGGGTTAGTGGACCTTTTGAAGCGAACTGCATGTTTTTGGTTATAGAGGGCCCGTGTGATATTGTAAAATGGTGCGCTTCATAGGTGAGGATATACAGGGCATGTTTCAAAAGGCATTGCTGATTTCCTTCTCAACATGAGGCAACAACAAGTTCTGATAGTAAGAGTTGTAGCTCTGATAGTAAGAGTAGTAGCCTCTTCTGGAGTTGGCTTATCCAAGTCAGTGGTTTGTATGCATGTGAGACTTAAGAGCATTTTGAAGATTGGGGAGGAAGGTGATTTTAGGATTTGGTGCAGGAGCTGTGGATGTGCCAGCAGTGTGTTCTTTATTTTCCTCCTTGACTAACCAAAGTTAGTGAGAAAATGGATTTCCGTCAGGGCATGCGCCAGGGATCCCAGTATCAGCCACGCTATCATGGACTTGGCTAGCCTGATATTTAGCAATAGCATCTGCACATTCGTTACCGGCAATGCCAGCATGAGATTTTACTCTGTAGGAACAAATATTGGTTTTGTGAGTTGCTAATGAGGGTAGATATGGTTTTTGGGACATCCCCTTGAATTGTTGTTTGTGCTTTTCTGGGTAAATATGTTGTTTCTGTATTTGATGAAGAGAGGTGAGACTGTCTAAAGCAATGTGTGAATAAGAGTGCGTGATGACAGCAGCAATTGCTGCTAATTCAGCTCGACATATGGTGTTGTTGATTCCAGCACCGTTGGGCTCAACGTAATTTTCGCTGTCAGTGAAAGGGCAGTAGACGCCTGCTCCAATTTCTTGTTTGATGTTCTGGGTATGACAGCTACCATCAGTGTACGCCCATGTCCTCCGGTCAGGGACTCTAAGTAAACACGAGGGTTGGTATAGGTTGGTTAGGTACAAAGAGTTTTTCCTGATTCTTTATGTGTGGATTGGTTGGATTTCTAGATGTATGTTGTTTATCAGAGGGGAGGCGTTGGCGATTTTTGATTCCAAGCATGCATTGAATTGAGAGTAGAATGTTTGCCAACACTGTGCAGTTTCCAGTGAACTTCTGGTACAGCCGAAGCCAGGCCCTGCAGCCAAGCTGGATTGTGATTGTTTAGAGGGTTCCTTGCAGCTGTGTTACAGACTTCAATAAGTTGTAGGTCCCAGGTGTGCTGAGGAAGAGGTATTTCCTGGTCAGGGCAGAATTGTGGATCGTTGTAGCAAAGGTTGGTACGTGCAATGGTTTCAAGTTCATAACAAAGATGTGGACACGCTGTGATGAGTTCGGAACAGGGGTAATTATCATGAGTTTCCCCAGACAGGGAGGAACATGGAAGCAGCAGTGGCTTCTGAGTTGAGGATGGCGGAAAAGAAAAAGAAAATAAAAACTACGTAGGAAGAGTAACTCTCCTTACATCAATTAAGGAAAAGGAGACACATTGGCTCATAAAGAGCCGTGAGCCCCCTCCACCACGAGAAAAGAAAGAAAAAACTAATGTGGATCTGGAGGGTTACTAGAAGCACCTGGCTCTAGAACCTAGACAGCATTGCGCAAGGCCTGAGTCATAGCTTCCTCGGTGTAAATGGGATGGCAGACTGAAATAACTGAAATTCTGGATGAGTGGGAGTTATGATGGGCACCAAAGAGAGTGTCTCGCGGGTCAGTGCTCCAGTATTGTTGGTATTATGGGTTGTGGTCCAGTGGTTAAGCCATTTTCTCTTGAGTTGCCAGGGCCCATTTCTGGAGGGCAGTATGGATGTGGGTTGGCAGGGTCCGCAAAAAGGAGTCTTTAATCGTTTTGCTGGCAAACATGTTTTCTAGCATAGTCCTGCGAGCAAGGCCCTTCCGGGAGCCCCTGCAGCTCGGATGCAAAGCTGGTAGGAGCAGGTGTTATGGCTTCATGCAGTCCAGCAAGCTTGGCCCTTATTGGCTCGCGTGCATACTTTTGCTCATCGACACCAGATTACTCATCGCCTTCATGCCTAATTATGGCTTTATAAGACATGTCATCCCAGCAGGCATGTATAAAAGTCAGATTTGGGCCACTTCTTGTCTTCAACAAGGGATTGAGATGGACAACAGCGTTCAGAAATGGCTTCTGAGACTCTTGAGATCCATGTTAGGAGTCAGAATCTCCACTCTTTCTTGGAGTATACTGCTTGAGTGTGGGATAGAGCCTATCCAGTTCAACTGGTTCAGAGCCTGTTCACGCTTTTATAATTCTCTGTCATGCTGAATCACCGTTACTGCACATTTACTGTTCTTGAAGCAGTTAACACACATCTCTCATCCATTGCAATAGTCGTCTCCTCCAAAAAGTCTTCCGTGCGGATATCTCTCTCAGTGCCAGGAATCCCTCTTGCTGGACTTCACACCTTTTCTTTGCCATGAGTGGCCTACATCATGCACACAGTTTCCAGCAGAAAATACGTTCAGCTGACCCTGTGCACTTGAGTCAGCTGGTTGTGGATCTCAGGTCTCGTCATCTAATATATTAGTGACAGTTTTCTTCTTACCATCCTCGAGACCTTAACAGCAAAAAGTTCACTTATCATCACTGGTGTGCACTTCCAACAGAGGACGTGCACGTCACTCCCCTTATGACGTGCAGGATGAACAACATGTTCTTTTCAAGTGTACTCACCCCTAGGCTCTGCGGCATAGACGTGATTCCCTGTTCTCTGGCCCTCCCCTCTTTCTATCTCATCCTTCCTCTCAGGTGGCTCCTTACTTGCCTGCCATTCACCATATACATTCTTTTCATATGTTTTTCTTTATGAACCAAAACAAAAACAAGCTTTATCCTTCTTACATGAACTTTTTCTCTTTTATGAACAGGCTAGCAGTCAGTCGTGTTGACTGGAGGCCTTCTTTTTCCATGTAACCCTGTATCATACTGAAAGTTCAGTGTCAAGTGAGGGATCAGGGGATTGTTCAGCTCTGTACTTGACAAGATCAACGCCACGCATCCAAAATTTGCAACAACCTGTGGGTTTAATATCTAATTGTAAATTAGTGGGGTGAATATCACAGGTGATTTTTTTGCGCAGTTCTGTGTCAAGTTTCTGCTTCCGAGTATTAACAGCATCAAGCTTTTCAAAGCCTTGTCTCTCAGGATTGGAAAAAGCAAAGTCTGCTGTGGATTTGGAAAGATCAGGTTTCCTCTGATCGGCTTCAAATTCAAGTAGACGCTGTTGGAACTCAGGCCAGGTTTCTTGAGTTTCTTCCAGCCCCCCAGAGGGCACCCAGGTAACCCTCATGACCCTCATGGCTCTTGATGTCATGCTCACCTAGCAGACAAAGTTGCACCAAGATCAGTTCTGCGCAGTGTGGGGCCCAGAGTTGCCTATTGAGCCTTCAAAAGAAAGAAAAGAAAAAATGACGTCGACAGAGCTTGAGGGAACCTTCCTTACATCAATTTCCAGGCTGAGAACGTGATGCAGCAAGATTAGCGTCCTCGCATCCCATGACCAGATAGCACTGTCCAACTAATTCAACTGACTTGCAGCACACTAGCATCGAAGCAGTCTCTCGTCATGATACAACTTGTTAATTGAATGAAGAAAAGGAGACAAGTCAGCTCAAAAGAACTGCAGTCCCCCCCACCATAACTAAAGAACAGTGAAGGCCTTTCACTTCTGAAACCTCTGTGATCTCTATAAACGAGCAGTACAGGTCAAACTCTATAACATTAACCTCAAAATACCAAACATGTACAAGAAAACAAGAAATCCCGACTCGATTGAAAGCGTGTCTGTGTGTGTCCTGAGCTGCTCCTTTGTGCACAACCACGCCCATATTGTCCGATGAAATACCAGCTGTAACAAGGGCTGTTCACAAAATGCCGCATTCAGCTATGGTAACATCAACTTTAGGAGTGCCATCCTGTGAGGCAGCATCCTGATTGATGCGATCCAGGATTTCCAGGCCCTCACAGACGCGTCCAAATACAACATGTTTCCCTGCACAGCGTAGTTTAGAATTGCGAAAACGGTTGTCAAGACGGGCAACGTGGTTACCCAGTGGGAACCAGTAAGCACAGAAAAATAGTAAAGGAATGGAGAAGGATGCTAGTCACCTACCGTCCAAATGTGGGGCTGGGGCCAATGTCAGAAAGAATTCTGCGCAAAAGGTTGCATGTAACACAGTCTGTTAAGCACGTGAACATTTTGCCGACCCAGCTCCTTTTGGGGGATGGTACATGATGCAAAAGAGAGAAGATTGAAGGCGCGAGGTAAAGGGCACACAGCTATTGCGGCCAGTGCTGTCTGCTATTAATTCTTTCTTGCCGGGTTCTGCTCATAATAGCATAACTTGTTTGAAGCACTGATGGACGTCATTCATCCTAGTGGGCGAGAAAATTCTCCATACAGATAAGCTTCTGGCTGCCGTACCACCCCCTTCCCATACGTATATCCCTTTCATAAGAGGTATCAAGAGTCTTTTAAGCCAGAAGTGTCAAGGTTTTCTGAACAGTTGCATGTGGGGGTGCCATTTGTGGCTCTGAGGCTGTTTTGCATCCAAATGGCAGGGGCGCATTTGCAAAGTCGCACTGAATGACCAGCGCTCCAGCACTAAACCATTGATAGGTTGTTCAAGCATACTGCAATATCAAGTTTGGGAGCATGGGGGAAACCTGCTGGTGGGGGGGGGGGGGGGCTTGTCAAGCAGGGTGTGAAAGTGGATGCAGGAATTGCATCACTTTGCGACCGCTGTAACCATTTACAACCTGAGCATATTTCTGGATGTTGCCCACTACCAGTGATGGTAGGGGGAGTTGAGCTATGGTCCAATGACGATGAGGGAGACAGTTTTGCTTAGCAAAGAGGGGGGGAGACTTGCTACTTCTGGGTAGCAGCTAAGGGTTGCAAAAAAAACAGCAAAAGATTAATGTGTGACTGCGGCCTCTGGAACATTGGAGCTCTCCCAAAACAGTAAGCATTGAAGAAGCTACAAGTATCATAATTAGGGCGCGAGGTTTACTACATCTGATAAAATGGTACCGTAGCAACACTAATGGTTTACAACACTGATATATTGCGAGGTCCCAAAATAATTTCATTAAACAATTTGCAAGTTTTTAGGGTTTACGAGGACTGCAAAAAGAACAAAAATTTTGCAAATTCCTGCGTTTTCTTGTCTCTCTCTTGCACTGGCTCACTGTTTCTACTCACCCCCTCCCTTCGTCATTTCATCTGTGGTGTCCTCAGACATCTCCACCGGCTCACACACGCCCCCTGCCCCTGCCCTCCTGGCTTTAGCAGCAAGCTCCTTGTGCCCTCACCTGCCTCTGGACCCCCTTGACAGGAAGCTGTGGCTGTGGGGTTCATCAACTCTTCCTCTGGAGAGGTTCCCAAATCCTTCAGGTTTGGTGCAGCCCATGTCGAAAAGGGATCTCTGCCCCTTAGGAGCACACGGCTGCATTGTGAGGCCCTATAGCTGTTCATAAACCTGGACCCTATACGAGGCCTTGAAAAAAGCAAGTTTTAAAGCCACTTCAGATTGCGAGGGACCCCAATAATTATTCAATTATTCGTAAACTCCCCAGTGTCGCTGCTATTGTATAAATATATCGTATATTATATATGCTAACCTCGCATCCCAATCATCAATATCAAGACAAACAGCAGCAGCAGCAGCAGGTTATCAAGTCCAATTTGTTATGTAATGAAGGACAACTTACGGCTGGTGTTGGTGTTCTTGCCACTGTTGGCCATTGATAGCACGCCCCGTGAGTCATGCTTCAATGTCAACCCCTGTGTGCAGGTAAGGGATCAAGAATCCAAGTCCACTTGGGAAAGGTGAGCAATGGACCTCGTTCTGCTGCCAAACTGGCATGGCAAAAGCTGACCATGCGATTAAAAATGCAACCCATTGGTGCGTAGTTGCATCGCTGCTTTTTTTCTGCAATTAAATAAACTCTTCCCTAGCCTAGAGGACTTCATTGCACTGTCATGCTATCAACAGCTACAAACTGCTATAAACCGCTACCAGCTCAGCCAAGCAAGAGGAAAAATCCAATCCAAGCTAAGGCTAGCAAGCCTGCACCATGGCTTGAACAGACGCCTCACCTTCTTCTCGTCATTGAAGGCACCGTTGTAGATGCTGTCACCTCCTGAGCCATCCCCTGCGCACAAGGGCATCCATGTCACTCGATTCTTCATGAGACACGTGCAAGAAGTGTGCAGAGGCAGCACTCCCAAAAAAGATAGGAGTATGCAACCAGGCGCGCTGCTCAGTGCTCATCTTAAATGTAGGGATCGGCGTATAACGTTATTTGGAGATGTTCATAACGTTATATACCGTTATATAACAGAATAACGTTATATTTTGTTATATGATCTCTGTTATAAACTCCAGAGCACCCCTTGGGGCAATGAATTTCACCATCAGATTTGAATGGCACATGCATGTGGGTATATAAAGCCCACTTACAAATTACCAGATAAAAAAAATAACTCTGCCATCCAATCTCAGCTCAGGAGTAAAAAAATAACGTTATTTCTGTCAGGTAGCCAGTTTGCCTGAGGAAGCCCACTGCACCATTACACTCTTGCACCAAGCTCATACCAGACCACACCCCTGTACTACCATGTACATGGCATCCTTCTGCTGTGCCTGCTGTCTAACTGTACCACTCCTTGGGCATGTTTGCCTTGACATACACCAGCTTGTCAGCTGTCTCAATGCTCAAGCGGTTGCGCAAGCTGGTGTATGTGTGCCCCCATGATGACCAGTCTTGCTCTGCTGCAGCGGTTGTTGCATGTGCTGAGAGCAGCTTGTTGGCAGCTACTGCCAGCAGAGGGAACTGCTGGTTTGCCTTGGACAGCCAGAAGTTGCGCAGGTAGTCGGGCTTGGTGGCCTCAATGATCTGCAGCTGTGTGGGATCTGATGAGTAATCTCGCTTTTTCAGGAACGCTGCTGCCTCAGCCATGCTGGGGTTCCAATCCCCCAAGTCCAGCTCGCTCAGCTCCTTGCTGACAGCGGCTGTCATGCTCATGTCGCCATTGCCCCCATTCAAGCGCACCACAGTTTGGAGCACATCCTCCTGCTTGGCTGTGAGCCGGTTGATAGATGTGCGCACAGTAGAGCTCATAAGAAGCATGGGGGTGAAGGGAAATTATAAAGAAAAGTGCAAGTTGGCTGGAGAATGCCTTCTGCTTGGCTGTGAGCCGGTTAATAGGTGTACGCACAGCAGAGCCTGTAAGAAGCATGGGGGTGAAGGGAAATTATAAAGAAAAGTGCAAGTTGGCTGGAGACAGGCAACAAATGCAATACAGGGTACGACAGAAATGAGGGCACGCAATCATGCATACACACACACTTTTGTTATTTTAATTACCTTGCTGCGCAAAGTTGAGCGGGTCCAGCATGAACGCTGCTGGCTGAGCTTTGAGGTGACCTCGCTCTCCTCCCTGGGCTGCTTCCTGGGGCTGAATCAAATGCCTGCTGCTGCCAATGCTTCTACTTTGCACTTGTGACGCTGAGCTGCCTGGTATGGGTTGCCAGGGCTGATATGGGCCTTGCATTGCTTGCACTCCAGCACAAACAGGCCCCCACACTCTGGCTTAACCATGGCCTTGAAAACCTTCTCCCACTTCTTGGGAGGTCCGGTGTTGTGAGCTTCTTCAGAATGTAAGCAGGAGTGCAACGGCCTGACAAGTCAGGTAGGACTGCTTGCCCTCCTCGTCTAACTTCATCCACTCTTCTTTGACGTCTGACATGGCTCTACACAATTAACAAAACATACTATAAAGGTTGGGGACGGGCAGGGGTCGAAAATTGCCCCGATTCAGGCCGATTCAGGCACTGTTATATTTCGAGGGGCACATAACGTTATATACCGTTATATACCGTTATGTTATGTTATTTGTTATATAACAGGTGCCGATCCCTACTTAAATGTCCTGCATTCTCCCACCGTGCATCATTTGCCTTTCCGATCCCTGCAGAGGGCCCCGATCCATTTATCTGGACGTGCACAACCGGCTGCAAAGACCCCTGCATTGCAGCTGCAATATGCAACAGGGATCTTTGCTTCGAAACACTTCAATGGCTCCAGCTGCCAGTCCCCCTTCTGTATAAACAGGAATTTAAATTAACACACTTCAATGGCTGCAGAGACCTCCTCGCTTAGACTACAGTATTCAACAGGCAACAGCATGTGTCCCTGCAGCGCATGCACACGCATGCCAAGGCCATAAAAACAAGCATGCACGTACCTACCTCGCACCACATCGCCTCCTTGGGCCCTGTAAGCATCACAATTAAACCAAGCATCAGATTTGGCAGGTGCATTTCATGAACCAAATGTCTCACAACATTTGTTTGATATTTACTTTAATGGAAATTCAATAGTCAGGTGAGTCTTGTGATCTCGCAAGCAACAAATACATAGTGAACACTTACATGAAGTCTTTCACAATTCTGTGGAATTTGCAGCCGCGGAAGTGGAGGGGCTTCTTGGATGCCTTCCCAAGCCCCTTCTCCCCTGTGCAGAGTGCTTTGAAGTTTGCTGTTGTCTTAGGGACCTGAAGAGGCGTGAAAATGAGAGCAACTTATGCTTTTGCTGGTGGGAGAGGCGAGGCGGCATGGCTGCCACAGACAAAAGCATGTGCATGATGAATGAAAATGTAGACCGCACACTGCTTACAGGCAAACAGGCAAACACTGTGTAGATAGTTTCATCCATGAAACACAAAGCATGCACAAATGACCTATCAAAAACAGTGATTGTGAGCACTTCCAGCAGCGGACATAAGTGCACGGTCGTGGCAGCAAAGAGGACCCACCTCAGCATCATAGAGCTCCAACACCACTCGCCCAGCCCGCAACTGAAAGGGCTTTTGACATGATGGCTGGCCTCTGCTAGCCCATGCAGGGTCTGAGGCGATTGACTCGAGCAGAAGCTGCTGCTGCTCCTCGTCTAGGACCTCCACGGGCACACCCCCGAGGCCAAACTGCAACAAGTATATATGAGAGATGAAACAAATGAGGCAAACTGTGTTTGCATTCGTGCATGTTTAATTCTTTTCTGCTTGTCTTGTACTTGCACGTGTGTGTATGTGTGAGCGCGCATGCGTGCGTGCATGCCTGCGTGTGCGTGTGTGTGTATGTGTGTGCGTGCGTGTGTGTGTGTGTGTGTGTGTGTGTGTGTGTGTGTGTGTGTGTGTGTTCGGTTACATGTGCACTCAACAGTGTAAAATTGATGCGATTATGCCTCACCTTGGGACCCATCGTCTCATTCCAATCACTTGCTATCTTATAGGAAGCAGCCTGAGCCTCATAAAGCTCTCTGCTACCGATGTCGATGTCTAGGTAGGCTTTTGTCATTACAATTGGGTTTGTATTCGACGATTGTATCAACGAACGATTGTATCAACGAACGATTGTATCAAAGTTATTTTTGTGTTTGTCACACCATTGGTCAAAATCAACTCAGCGATTTTGAATCTGGGACGACAGCCCGCTGACGACAGCTGATCTCTGAGGGAAGAAGAGGCAAAAGAAACAATGAATAGAGTTGAAGGAGTAGAGCAGGTCCAAGCAATCAGGTTACTTAAATTTTGTTTACATCTTTGATGTTCCGTCCTTTCTGCTGAGCATGCCTGGACATTCGGGAGGGGAGAGCAGCAAGCTCAGGCCCCTCCTCCATGGGCTGATGAATATCCTCTCTGCTAGCTTCATTGTGTGAGTGAACGACCAGTAGGGCACATGCACGAGGCACATTTTTCGCTCTGCGGCCATCCGTGAAGAAACAACAAATTATGAAATAATGACACAGACACACATACGCACACACATACACACACTCACACACATACGCGCACACAAACACACATACACACGCACACACTCGCGCACGCGTCTCAATTATTCTTCATGTCCTCACAGGTTCGCCAACAAGCATGTCCTTGCCAACACTGGGTTTCATTTCACCTATGCTTTGACATGGATACATACATTATTTACATTGTAAGTGGCTGTCAGAACCTGTGTGTGTGTGTGTGTGCGTGTGTGCGTGTGCATGTGTGTGTGTGTGTGTTTGTGTGTGTGTGTGTGTGTGTGTGTGTGTGTGTGTGTGTGTGTGTGTGTGCGCGTGTGCGTGTGTGTGCGTGTGTGTGTGCGCGCGCGTGTGTGCGTGTGTGTGCGTGTGCGCGCGCGTGTTGTGTGTGTAAGCATGTGCATGCACACTCGTTTCAAATAGCGTCCTTGGCACAAAACGCATCTCACAATGATGCATTTTTTGAATAAAAATACGATAAACAAGTCTCTCATATTGAAATCCTCACCAGACGCTGGCCGTGCCCAACATTTGCCTTTGCTGTCTCTTTCCTTGCCCCTGTTTCCTGCCTCACATTTCAGGGTAGGAATGCTACTGTTCTCAAGAGCTGGAATTTTTGAGGCCAAGCGGTTGCCGCCCCTGAAACTGGTCCCTTTGGCAGCTGCCTATGTGGGGTACATTGTGCTGTGCAACCTTTCCCTAAACTTGAACACTGTTGGGTTCTACCAGGTGAGGCACGCGTCTTACAACGATCTGATGTAGAGGGGGGAATAGTTGAGAAGCAGAAACAAGGTCGAGCAAAAAATGCTTGTGATCTGGCCGTGCTTCGAGGAGGAGTCGCACGCAACGCTGAAAAATTGGCGAAGCCAGTCCTTCCTGACACAGAGGTGGCGTTGATATGCAGTGCCCGAGACAACAGGGCCTTCCTGCAGCAGACCATGCCATGTTCGCGCATACATGCATGCATAGCTGAGTGCACGCCATGCAAGCTACTCCTGCCATTCATTGCTTATATAAGCTAATATATATTTGCTCCTCTTAGACAATCTGCAGCAGACCATACACCAAAGGCTCCCTCATCCACACACCAGGACAGGGGGAGCAGGTCCTGCTCCACATCGCATCAGCCAACTTTGTGCGCACTTCAGTGCTCTAACTCCCAACAAGTGGTGCACATCACACCATAGTTAAAACATAACCTATCCCAAATCCCATGTAATTGGAATTTTGCAAGAATATTGGCTTATCGGCAAGCTGGAATGGTCCGCAGGTGTACTACAAAGTCCCCGGAACGGGAATCCAAACCCCGGATCCACCAAGGATTTCCACAGAAGTATGGTAATTAAGAATACTTGTATTGACTAGAGCTGTTCCAGGGGCTTTGCTTGGAGCAACTGGCCAGCTTCTCTCAGCTACCAGACATAATTTTGTCACAATAAATTTTTAATTTACCGTACAGCACCTTGATCATTAGTAATGATTCATTACGCAATATTAAAAGTTTCTTTAGCACTGCGTAATGCTTTATTAATTATTTTGGAGGGGTGCGTACTGGGTGCGCAATGGTGAAATAAATGGCCAACATGGGGTGGGTAATGGGTGCGTAATGGTGTGAATAATTTGAAATTATCATGGATAAGTACGTGGGAAAGATAGGTGCGGGGGAAAGGGAGAGGACAAGGGTGAGGAGGAGAAACGTGGAAAGGAGAGTATTGGGAAGCAGTAGGAGGATGGGAAAGAGCAGATTTAGGCTCTAGAGATGGTGCAGAACTGCAGTGGACATTCAAGCTTTAGACAAGAACGGCAGCTGATTGGAAGGCTGCATTGAGCTGTCTCTAGCTTTGTCATGTCATGTTCGTCTGTGGATTTCATCTAGATAGCTTCAACTGCAAAGATAAGTTGCTTGAATGGATTATTTTGTCAGGAAATGAATGGCTTTGTGCCTGGCTGTGTGTTATGGAACGCACGCAGACATTTTTTCTCTTGCAAAGGTGATTCTTGAGGGGTGCATGAAGAAGGGTGCGTAAACAGGAGTTTGCAGAGTGAAATTGCTGCTCAGCTGCCCATGGAGTGCGTAATGGGGGTAACCAAACAGGTAAAAAAAAGGGCGTTGGCTGGAAGGAAGGTTGCTTAATGGGGGTGCGCAAAGTGACGATAAAATCTGCCAACATGGTTGCGTAATGGGGGTGCGCAAAGCAAAGGAGAGATTTGCTTGGCTGCCGAGAAGGTTGCGTAATGGGTGCGCAATGGAAATATTCAATTCAAAAAATTTGGGGTTGCGTCGTGGTCTGGGTTCTCTACAGTATGTGTCCTGCAGTTTTGCCCACTGCACCGGAAGCCGCTAAAACTTGGAATTTCTGACAGTAAATGTGCTGGTTCTGCATGCCAAATTTCAGGGCAGATGGCAAACTGGCTGACTCAGGCCGAGAACTGCCTGCAGAAGATTCCAAAAAAATTTCTTTGGAACCAGCCGCTGCCTCGCTCGGCCCCCTGATACTGCAGGGCTACCAAGCACTTTTGTTTGAGAGGCTAGCCAGAGTTTTAGGGCGATGGGTGGGCTGGGTAGGCCAGGGCAGCAGGTGTGAACTCTACCGGGAAACAGGCAAACCTAGGGGCTCATGCCCCATGAATGGGGCTTCGCCAAAAAGCTCTTGCAGACATCACCCGTTTCTTTTTCACCAAATCTGATATCATCATGCAATACGTTTCCGCGCGAAGATGTACAATCCTGCAAAATATTGTTTGTGAGAGGTGCAGGATGACTGCGAGCACCAGTTACCTATATAATATAGGCTATATTTGAGCAAGCAGGAATGTGCATGAAAGTGAGAATTTTCCAAGAGACCCGCTGCCAACACGAGTACCGCTGCCTGCACTGTCAAGAGACCCACTGCCAGCGTGAGTACCGCTGCCTGCACTGCCTAGATACCCGCTGCCAGCACGAGTCCCACTGCCAAGAGTCCCACTGCCAGCCCCGCTGCCAAAAAAATCACTGCTAGCACGAGCACCGCTGCCAGGAGTCCCGCTGCCTGCATTGCCAAGAGTCCCGCTGCCAAGCTCCATGCTTGAAAATCATGTCCATCGCACGCGTCTACAGTTTTGATTGCCTTGAAAATATTTTAATTGATCGTCTTGACTTCAGTGCCTTGATTGGGTTTGGTTAATGCTGGGCGTCGCACGTGCTGTGAAGCAGTTCCGTCTCCAATTTCTGATCGCCCCAGCGGGAACCTGCAAAAACCCAATAAAATCATTGATGAGTATGGTAAAGCGGGATTTGTAAAATAATGGATACGGGATGAGGAATCCTACACTCACAAACCCCAGAGACGTGTGCAACTGTTTGGAAGGAAAGGAAAGGGTTACATAGCTGTACCTGCCTACAAGGGCAGCTTAGCTGAAGCATAAAGAGATGCCTGCAACCAAACCAGACATAAGCTTGAAACTAAAAAGAAAAGCAACTGTTTGCACGCATGCAGATCATGAAGATTGCAGTTGCTCCCACTGTGATTGCACTGGAGCTGCTGATGTTCCGCAAGCTTCCCAGCCCACGGATCATTGCATCTGTACTGGTGGTGTGCATTGGCATAGCAGTGGCAACTATTTCTGATGCTCAGGTATGTGGCATTCCTTCTCTTCGCTTTCCTTATGCATCTGATATTTTTCGACTGAGCAGGACCGAGTCTAGATTAATGTTGTTGATGTTCAAAAGCCAGCTATCACAATTGCCCATTTTTCATGTGCCTGCTATGTGCTTATAAACGCCAACTTGAAAAGTGGTTCGCAAAGTGCCTCTCCTCCCAAGCTGTGCAGCCATCTCCCATGGTGCCGAAGAGCCAGCTAGACTTGTAAAGATCCAGCTCCTTCAAAATCAAGTTAAGAATGTCATTGGTGCTGATCTTATTAAACCATTTGCAATTGCTGCCCTTACTCCCCATTTCTTGCGCCACACAGATAGCTAGCAACGTGCTGGGGATTTTGGTGGGGGTTGCTGCCACGCTGATGACTGCGCTGTACCAGACATGGGCAGGGTCTAAACAGAAGGAGCTGCATGCCAGCTCCTTCCAGCTGCTCAACGCATACACACCATTGGCCACCGTGTTTTTGGGTTTGCTAGTCCCTGTATTTGAGCCTATGGGTTGGCAGAATCAGGAACCGGGCACCCTTCTTGGGTTCAGGTGCGAAGTGTTGTGGAGCTGACCAACAATGCCCCTGCTAGCTCCTTGCAAGATTCCTTAGCTGCAACAACATCTAGCTCGCTGGCAGCACAGGAGTAAGCTTGGAAGTTGCAGGCTTGTATTTGCTGTGACTGGCAGAGCATGAAATGCTGCCTTGGGCTCAAGTCAATGGTATGGTGAATTGTAAGTTAATCGTATTACGAAGAAAATACTGCACAAGGAAATGTACCAGCAAATGCTCTAGCAACTGAACAGGGAAATGTACCTGCAACTGCACAAGGAAATATAGCTACTGGAGGTATATGCAGGAGGATATTGCCTCAAGGAAATATGCTATGTAGTGGTGTGACTGTGTAGCTTTTAGGATGGTAAGTTTTTGGCTCCTTGATGGTGCTTAGTTTTGTGCTGAAAGAAAAGAAAAGATAAACTACGCAGGCAGTGAAAACGCTCCTTACATCAATTAAGGAAAAGAGGACACCTAGATCCGAGGGACCACGTAACCCATCCATTAAGAGAAAAAGGAAAAATCAATAGGGATCAAAAGGGTCACTAACAGTTTTGTGCTGGTTTGTTTTCCAGACTACAGGACAAACAAGGTGTACAAATGGCATTTTACGGTTGCAAGAGGGCTTGCAGAGTTGAAATCAGCTGAACTTGCATTTTGGCTGGAGGCGGTGTCCCATTGCACAGCTGCCTTGGCTGGCCTGGCGTGGTGAATTATCACTCATATCGATCACCTCCGCACAATCACAGGTACACCCCCAGCACAGTTGCTGCCATCCTTGTTTCAAGCCTCCTAGGCCTCTTTGTTTCGCTGTCAACATTCTTAGTTATCGGTAGGTTGGCTGGCAGATATGTGGAGACCATGATCAGAACGAAGGGATTACAAGGGATCACAAGAGGCTTACAGCTTGGTATCTTGACTGGTCGGGCGTGATCAGGAAAAAAAAGAAACTCTCTGCGGACCAAAGAAACTGGCTGTGTGTATACAGGAAAGACTGCCTGACTGGCTAGCCAGCTGTGGTCTCACCAAACGGGTTCACTCGCTGCATTCCAAAATCAGGCGCTCTGGTGTTTGCCTTAGCCCTGTCAGCGCACGTTTGCAGGTCCTCCGATGTAAACAAACATTTGTCCGTCATGAACTTGCGACACAGGGGCAACTTCGTCATTGACTTACAATGTGGTGGGCCACATCAAGACGCTCATCATCTTGTCAGGAGGGTGTATTTTTTTCGGGGACGCACTTGTGAGATCCACAGAGGATGCTACTTTAAATGCTGACATCATCATCTGTACAGTAATATTGCCCGCATGAAAGTGGCAGCTTGCTGCGGTCAAAGATCTTGCTCGATGTGGCCATCAGCTTTAAAGCTCACTTCTCTCGTCTTGCATGTTCCTTTGCAGCCCCCTAAAAAGCTGGTTGGTGTGGGTATAGCCATGGCGGGCATTGTGTGGTACACGCAACTCAAACTGAGGCAGTCTGCTCCGGTTGCCAGTGCTGTGGTAAGAATGCCGAAGACAGAAAAGCAAGGACACTTTTTGATTCATGTTTCCCTTTTCATCAGCAGCAATTGTGCCACTGACAACACTATGTGCATTTTGTGTTATTGTGGGGAGGTGGGTTCATAAAAGCAGATCCTTGTGTGAAGGGTGTTGGCTGCGCTTTGCAACATTTGCATGGTTGACTGATCACGAAGCGCAAGCACCTGCTGAGCTATGTGCATCTCAACTTCAAATCTTTGCTGGGCATCTTGAGCTCAACCTATGCAGGGACAAGGGGCGGCAAATGAGTCCATTCACATACTTGCAACTTTGTATATTTCTTGCATCTTATGTCCTCACGTCTCTGCGCAGGGACCAGTATCTAAGAGGCGGCAAGTGAATCCTCTTTTGGGGGACATAGAGGCGGTTGCAGGCCACCCAAAGGCCTTGGATCATGAGGGCTGGGTGATGCTCAAGGGCAGTGGGAGGCGAGTCGTGCGCTCGTAGCACAACCTTCTCTCATGACCAAATCCATGCAAAGGCCAGTATTTGCCCTTGTTGGTATATACATTTACCTCCTGTCGTTCAGTACAATGCAGGTGCAAGATGTAGCTGAGCTTGATGCCAGCTTAACTCTCATGGCTAGCCTTAGCATTTAGCAAGGGAAGGTTGCTCTTTCAAGGCTCCTAAAGGAGCTACAAATCAAGTTTTGCGCTTGAGATTAAGCGTGCTTTGAGGGAGAACCCGACAAGTAACGCCAATACTAAAATAGAGTTTCACAGCTGAAAAAGAGCCAGAAACAATATAATTTAATCTGGATCTGCCTATGATCAGCATACCAAGGTTAAGGCTATAGAAACAAAAGGCCTCCAGTCAAAGCGACTGACAGCTAGCCTGTTCATAAAAAGAAAAATTATGCAGAAAGGAATAAACCCTGTTGTTGTTTGATAAATTCATACATATCAGAAGGCTGAACCTGGTAAATGGAAGACAGATCAGGAACTGCGTGGATAGAGGGGATCAACAGGGCAAGCCTTCATCAAAGTGCAATGCAAAAAAAGCCATAGCCAAATTTTACACAAAATAGAGCAAAAGCAGTTACTGAGAGCGCTCATTTGGGAGCTTCATGCATTATTCATGATAGGGAACTTCATCTTTATGCATGCAGACAGTTTTAACAAAAAAATGTGCAGCCAGAATTTGGACTAAAGGTTTCTTTTCATCTTCCAGCATAGGTTCGTGCATTTATCATATACACATTTATCATGCATGATGCCTAAGTTACAAGTGACAATGGGGTTTGACCTTCAGCCAGGTAATTTGGCTGCTCGGCCTGCTGCACATTTGTCATGCATGATGCTTACTAAGCATTTCTAAATAAGAAAAGGAAAACTACGTAGACAGAGGAAACTATCCCTAAATTAATTAAGGAACAGGACACACATTGGCTCAGAAGACTCTTCTCGGAGCCGTGAATCCCCTCCACCACGAAGCTGCAAAACAGAAGCGGCTGGTGGGGATCTGGAGGGTTACTGGAAGCACCTGGCTGTCAGCCTGACAGCTATTATTGTTTTCAATCGCACGCTTAGTGGTAAAAAGCTTGTTGGCATACATGACAGAATGGACACAGAGTTTGCAAGCAAATTTAATGGCACGTTGGTGGTCGAGTTCCATTTGTTAAACTGGTGAAGGGTATACTCTGTATAACAGGTCCCACCAACACTCACAAGGAAAAAAAGAAAAACTACGCAGGCAGAGGAAACTCTCCCTACATCAATCAAGGACAAAAAGACACATTGGCTCAGCAGAAGAGCCGTGAGTCCCCTCCACCGTGACCACCCAGAAGAATGGTATGTAACGTGACAGATTTCCCACTTATATTCTTGCATAGATCTGCATGCTGTCTCCAACTGTTGCCCGGGCCTGGTGTTATCACAATATTAATTTCTACCAAGTGTTCAGCACCGAAGGCTTCGCGATCGTGCCGATGGTTCGCACTCAGTTGGCGGGGTTGGATGGGATAGGGTAGGGGTAAATAGCTGTACCTGCCTACAAGGGCAGCTTAGCTGAAGCAAAAGGTGCCTGTAACCAAACCAAACCAAATTTGTAAACAAGTGTCAACTGGAGAAGGATGCAATCTTGGAGCTAAGTTTAGAAGTTCCAATGGTTATAGAGAATCACGCTGTGACTCCGAGTCTTCTTGAAACAAGCATGAAAAGAGCATCCACTCGCACTCTATCAGGATGCAGAAAAGTCAGGTTGCAGATTCAGCTTGCAGCTGTGACCAAGTTTGGAAGGTTGGGGCCAAGTTCAAAAATCAGAGGGGCTCAGCCCAATTCAGCATCGAAGAGCCCAGAATGATTTTGGATATTTACTTGATTACCAGTACATTATAAGTTACAAAAATAACCGTTCTGGGCATCCCTTTAACCAGACGATGAGCCCTCCTTAAAAGCTGAGCTCCCCTCCCAGACGCGCTCCGTTCTCTTGCTGCTTGCTTCTCAAACTTAAGATTATGTACAAAATCTGAGCTCGTTGCCTACCCAGATATTAGTTACTTGCCCCTTCCGAAAGCTTGCGTGATCGCCACCGCAGTGGGATGAAGGGTATACAAACATGTGCACTTACAATTTATGAAACTTATGAAATTCCTTCAATAGGCTCGGTGCACAGTTTCGTGCACTTTTGCACATGCATTTTTTGGTCGATCAGAACCCTTGATCAGGTTGAAATTAATTTATCATTTATTCATTATTGATGTGTTCAAGGCTGTGAAGAAGGAGACCATCAGGTTCACTAACAGTGTACAGGCAAACATGCTGCACTCTTACAAGCAGAATGGTGGGCCCCCATTCTCCATGCCCATGGGCATGATGGGACCTGGCCCAGGCCCAAGCCCCAACATCAACATGCCCATGGGTCTTGGCCCGGGCCCTGCCACGCCCCCTCACCTCCAAAACCTGTCAGGACAGCTCCAGCCCCCCTACCCCACCTTCCCCCCACAGCAGCAGCAGCAGCAGCAACAGCAGCAGCAGCAGCAGCAGCCATTCATGCAACAGCCTTTTCTGGGTGGCATGGGTGGGCCATACAGCGGAGGTCCTTCAACCATGCCCCCCATGGAGCCACCCCCAGGCAGCGCAGGCGGGTTCCCAAGCGGTTCAGGCCCCAGCCCAGGCTTCTCATCTTTTCCAAATAACTTCCCAGGCATGGGGGGAGGAGGAGGCCTCGGAAACGGGCCCCCCCCGCCCAACATCAGCATGTCAGCACCCCCACCCCCCCCCACCAGTTGCATCCCTGGGGAGCAGTGGCATGGGACCGCCTCTGCAGACAATGGGAAGCAGCGGGATGGGGGGATCAGGCCCTCTCAACCGTGCCGGTGTAGGGCTTGGGGGCGGGGGCGGGCCAGGGGGTGGCATGGGGGGGGTGTCTTCAGGCGTTGGACCGATGGCTGGAATGGGGGGTAGAGGAGGCACCATGGGAGGAGCCGGTGCTGTGGTGATGGATCCGCCTCCACCTCGGAAACGAGGGCACATGGATGAGATGGGATCAGCAGATGGGATGAGCACCAGAGGTGAGGAAGTCTAGGGCATGCTAGACTTTCCTATCTGCATGTCCTGGGTGCATGATGCTGCTTTGGCTCCTCCGTTTATGCGTTGCATGCCAATTTGCGTCCTGAACATAACCCAGGCCAGAAGGCCTTGCTATGTAGAACCTGGAGGCATATTTGCATAAAGGCGCATGATGCCACTTGCCTCGCTCTGTCTCTTGGACCTCAATGTTTCTGTGCACTTGCACGCTGCATTTATTTCAGCAGGGCTTGAGCCAGTGCCTGCATGTGTATGAGTAACATGTAGTCTGTGTTGCAGGAGATGTCTCGCCCATGCCCTATCAAGTCGCAGCTTGAAAGGTACATTCTGCGAATCTCATGCATGTGCAACAAAGCAAACGGTGCACTCTGCTGCCTCGCACTGTGCTAGAGCCACGCACTCTCTCTGAGTAGCAAAACTCAAACGTCATCTATCAATCAAGCGCGTGTGACAGCTGGACCAGGATGCCAACATTTGCCTCTTGCCCCACGACTTGCCACGCAGCTCAAAAATCGGAAGTGGGGGCAATCATGCAGAGGCTGGATGCCATGGCTGCGCAGCAGATGCAGCAGCTGAACCAGAGAATGGATGCCATGGAGCAGCGAATAGAGGATAGGATAGGGGGCCTGGAACAGGTATGTGAAGCTTGCATTTTGGTGAGACATGTCGCTGCCTGTTAACAATGCAACACTGCTCAGGATAGGTTTTAGCCATTGTGGTTGTGAAGGAGAAACTAAATATTGTCCTGTGCTAGCCGCTAATGTCTCCACTTCAAATCATCGTGGTGGAAAGAGGCTACTTGCTGTAGGCTCAAAGAGCCTCAACAAGCGGCACACTCCACGTTTGGTAAGAAATGGTGGGTCAGCCTTGCGCTGTGTCAAGTCAGGCCTGTCTATCTTGCCTTGTATTATTATGCACATTCAGCCATGCTCCACGTCCTCCAGAGCCCTGAAATGCCTCCCAGCCATGGACCTCCCCCACCATGTCTGCCTGCAGAAAGTAGACGGATTGACAGCCACTGTCCAAGCAGCGTGCCACAACAGCCAAGCGCGGGCATTCAACTCGAGAGGCCAGGGCAGGGCCAATGACCCTTTACGACCCTTACAAGCAGAGTCTGGGCCCAAGGTTGGGACGGCGCCGCCCAGCACAGGTAAGAATTACTAGGAACACACACCGGATGGGGCGCTCTGTCAAAACAGTAGCGCTTGAGCGCTAGTCTGCCAGTCAGCGCAGGTGAGGCTGCGCGTGCAAGGCAAGCCGTTAAAGGTGGTAAGCGCTGGCTGCAGTTACTTATGTATTTGCAGTGGCAAGGAGGTGCGAAGTGTGCACTGTGGTTTGGGAGCATGTCACCATCATGTTGTAGGGAGTGGGGGAGACAGACGTTAGTATGGCTGGTAGCTTATGCTGTTTCTGCCCTTGACCTTTTGCTAGGTGTTTTGTTCGGTGCTTGGGCGTTTGATCCACAACCTGCTAGCAAGCCTTTGAAGCAGCCTAGGTAGTCAAGGGCAAAATAGGATCTTGGATTTAAATATTGCTCAAGCACGGCATCAGAGTTTTTCAGTGTGCACAAATGCACGCAGCTTATCACATTTATGAACGCAAAGAGCAGAAATGGTGCAATGCCCGACATCCGTGCCATATTCTATCATTCCTGTGCAGGCTCCTCTCGGCAGCGTAACCACTACGGTGCCCAGTTTCCTGCCACAGTGGGAGAGGCGCAAAAGCTGGACAGCCTGCAGCTTGCAGCACTGAGTGAGTTCTACAACGTGCCCTTCCCGGACTACGCTGCCTTCGCCTTCTTTATTGGCTGTGCGTAGGTGTAAATGCTTCCGGGATAAGCGGTGTGCTCGTGTGCAGGCTCTGCTGACAGCACCTTTAGTTTGCACGCAAACTTAGGTCTGATGCGCCCAGTGACCTGCTACAGCAATGGAAGCATGGAGAAATGCTCGTGCTATTGATTAAAGCGCAGCAACTCTCTTTCATTTGCGCAACTACGGTGTGTGGACACCATGCCTGCCAGCCATGCCAGCAACAAAGTACATGTCTTGTATGTTTTATGGACATCATCCTTCTGTGAGGTTTTCAGGATGAAATTGACGTTGCTGGAAGGCTGCTCTGTCAGCAGCAGTACCACGCTGCTGTCTTCTTTTGAACTGAATAGGCTAGCGGTCAGTCGCTTTGACTGGAGGCCTCTTGCTGTAACCTGTTGCCTGTGGTGCATTCCTCTTCTAATCTTCTTTTTTTGCGCGCTACTGAAAAGACGGTGCTGCGTTTTACGACTTCCGCTGTTCTTCAACAAAGTGTAAGCAATCAACAAGTGTACCAAACTTTATGTTGGACAATAGATACCACCCTGTTTCTTGTGGTTAAGGCATGTGTGGTACTAAGTTGGTATTGAAGGTTACAAGGTTTTAAAAAGATTTTGCTGACTGTAAACTTGTAGTGGGCATGAAGGGTTGTCTGAATCCTAAAATATGCTAGCCTCACATTATTGTGTAACAACTTGTTTCATGAAAAAAATAGTATGGCCTCTCTGGCCAAATCTTCAAATGCAAACTATGCGTTTTTGCAGAAACGCCTTAAAGAATTTCATTATAAACAAACCATAGGTCAATTCTAAAAACTAGGCCTCGACCACCAACGAGCTAGCAAGCTTGCACTTGAACTCCATTCACATTCTGTAAGGTATTCTCACATACTTGTAACCGCAAGGCGCGCTATTGACAAAAAGAATAATCCTTACAGCTAGGTTCTGAAGCCGAGTGCTTCTAGCAATCCTCCAGATCCCCACTTGCCCTTCTTTTTCCTGCCTTGTTGTGGAGGGGACTTACGGCTCTTTTGAGCCTATGTATCTCCTTTTCCTTACCATACTTTTTTTTTACCATACATTTGTAATCCCGTCAGGATGGGGTCTCCTCCCATAGCAACAATCCAACCTTCCCCAGAAGTTTCCAGTTCTGGGCTCAGAGCTCCAGTTTTGCTGCTTTTTCTGAAGCTCTGGGCCTCCCTCAAGGTTTACAAGGTTTACAATGGTGGCTTACAGCCCGAGACTCTGGCTGATGGCAGCTGGTGAAACAAGCTCAACCAGTATCAAAAATTGAGACTAAATCTGACACAAATCTAAGAAGTCTGAATGAGTCTTGATTAAGGAAAGCATTGATTTCAGAATCAGTGATAGTATGATGGCAAGCCAAGAATGGAATAAAGTCAGCGTTTGAAGGCAGAGCAAACACACGCAAAGTCTTAAACATCTCCTCAAAAAGGTCCTTGTATCTCGTGCGTAGCTCACGCACCTCAGTACATTTGCAAAAGAAAAGCACATGTTTTTCATCCTGGACTTCCCCACACTCACACTTATCACAGATACTTGAACCCCCAAGCCATTTACAAGACTCCACTCTCAAGTGATGAGCACGCAATCTAAATCTGCTAATGTTTCTCAAAACATGCTTGTCCAAATCCTTGAACAGATACGAGGGGATACAAAAAGGAGCACCTCTGGGACCACTCTCAGAATTCCCACACCACTTATGGTACGTCACTGCCTTCTTGTTAACTGCACGAGGACAAAAAACATCGGCCCCTCTCCACACTTTCTGCTGTCTGTATCGCAAATCACCAATGAACTCTTGCATGGGGATTTTCTCAGCTCTCAGCATGTTCTGTTTGAACGAATCTGGGCCTCCCTCAGCAGACTCCTGTTTTGAACAAGAGAGCACACAGAGGATTTCCGAAGACAACAATGCCCTGGAGTGCGCGGAGCAAACCCCTGAAACAGGTAGAACGCTCCCTTACATTGCACACTTGCATGCGCATAAGACAAGCGTTTGCTGGACATATCTGCTCCCAAGAGCATACCTTCCATGAGCACACGCAATCCCATTGCAGCAAACAGCAGTCACTGGCAGACACGCCACACCTGCAGGAAGCAAAGGTTACTAACCTTTGCTTAGTATGCATATAGTATAGTATGCAAGGAGAAGCATGCGACTCAAACAGCCCAACAGCGCAATTCACTCCTGCTCCTTTTTCTTGCAGCCCACACATACAATTACACGCATGCCCCCAGTAGACACAGCAAATTGCTCTCTGTTTTCCACGTTCTTCAGCATGCTGCAAAACGCCTCCACATTCCTGCATCTCAAAGCGCACGCATAACACTGCACAAATTCATGCATTCCACACTGGCAAGAAACAAAGTAAACATGGAGCATTCATTACCATTCATGACTTGTGCGCACAATGCCCCAGGACAACCAATGCACACCCAACATGGGCATGGGTCCCTTCCATTTCTGTCCTTAGACATAACTAGCAAGTAATGCTCATACATGTCCGCCACCTGAAATGCAGCAAATGGGCCAACCTCCTTGTCACCACCACTTCCAGTCTCAGCCAGAAACCGATTGTCAGGCACTGTCATTAAAAGCACCCCTCAATACTCCCTACCTACCCGATGAAGATCCACTGTACCTTCTCTGTAGATACAAACAAAAATGTCTAATTTCTGAATGTTCTTTCGTCTATACTTGCTGGAAACTTTTGTTACATTCTGCTACAAGCCCTCTGCCTCCCTCGCACATTGCTCTGCCATACACAGCCTACACAGTTTGCCAGCTTGAAACAGCAAAATTAGACCTCCCTAAAACAGGCTCACCATGTGGCCATATTTACTTCGAGGCCCAGACAGGTACAAATTGCCAAGTCCATGCACTCAATAATTTGGTTGGCTTCCCAGTTACCTCACCTGATGCTTTGAAAGCGTATTTGCAAGAAAAATTAAATACAGCCATAGTAGTAGTAGACTTTTCTTTACTTTTCTTTTCTTTTTTCAGCCATAGCTCGAATTAATACCTAAGCCACACAACTTTGGGCACATTGCCAAACAGAAAGCATCCAAAGAGGCTTCAGAGATGATCTTCTTTTTGACTGGTTGGAATACTGTTTAAAGGTATGTCTCACTGTTCTAACTACCATCCACCATGAAGTTCCTGACAAGATCACTATCCTTGACCGTATTGCTGCCCAACACTCATGTGCTGCTTTTTTTCTGCCAAAATTGTAGACATAGTTTTGTAATCGCTCAGTATAACAACACCTGGCACCTTTTGGACTCTGAACTTGGGATCCCCTTGCCTATCACCCACAACCCATATAGCCAAAATCAGGGTGGAATGGCTCTAAGCTTCAGAATCCTCAAACTTGACCCCAACAATTCATCTTCCAACACAGACAGGTGTGAACCACCACCATTATACAAGGAGAAACAAGAAAAAAAGCTTCTGCCTAATCCATGCTTTTAACATGGCCTTAAAACACCCTATCCTCTCTGGTGACTCCATCCTTGCCCATTGCAGCAACTTAGAAAACACCCTGAGAAGAAGAAAACTAGAACACCTTTCGTTACAAAATTATTACACTCCAAATCACGGAAATTTCAACTGCGCGCTTCTAAACAATTATCTCTCTAATCTCAATTGGATTGCCGACGTCTCATTTCCTGTCTGCCTCTCTACGTGGCTTCATTGGCACACCCTCCATGGGCACCTCGCAACTATTGACACAACTGGTATACAGAATGTACTCAGCAATACCTCCGTGCTTCACTTCGCAGATCCTTCTACACCTGAGCAAGACGCCTGGGAACAGCTAGCACACCAAACTTTCTCTTGCCCTCCCTCAGAGAACAACAGAGGAACCCTCTCTCAACAACATTATGTGAATTACTTGAAAATTATTACATTCAACGTCAAAGGCCTGTACAAAAGCAAAGAGGATATGAACGACCTCCTAGAATATTATGACCCTCACATTGTCTCTTTCACAGAGACAAAATTAACTCCTTACAAGAAAGAGCCACCTGCATGGCTGTGCACACTGTTACAAGGATACAGCTGGTGGCACGGTCCACATCACCAGCGAGGAACACTGCTGTGCATGAAAAAAAGCATTGCTATAACAACTCAAGCCAGCCCACTGGATGTTCCCCCCACAATACAGGGAAGGGTCGTGGCAATTAAAATGCACACACCCCATCTACCAATTCTGCTTTTCTCCACCTAGTGGCCATCAGGAAATTCACCAGACAATATGCGAGAACGCCAGCACATGGAAGCATATATCAGCAATACCATTAACTCCCAGCCTTGCACTCCTATCCTTGTGGGTGACATGAATGCCACCTTACTCAACAAAGACAGAAGTACCCGTACAGTTTACCAGCAAGACACCCTGTATAGAAGCTTCCTATTTAACAATCAATTGACCCCAATTGATGCACACCTCGAAAAACGTCCTTGGAATTTCTGCACATGCACCTCAGCAAATGAAGACTGTCAGAATGCCTACACAACCAGCCGCATTGACGATATATTGCTCCCAGCCGACTTCCAACATCATCCACACCTCTCCTGCTCCCCTCATGATAAAGGATACAAACACAGTGATCACCTGCCCTTAATTGCTAACATCCCTGTCAGCATCCTCTGCACAGCTATTATGAGCCTGCCTCCAAGTCTAAGCAAATCTAAGCCGGAAAAAGTCCTCATTCGCCCGATCTCTAACCAAGAAAAACCGCAGCATGCCTTGCTAGAACTTACCTACCCTGTATACAGCATGCTCTCTCACACTCTCAACACAATGAATCTTGCATACCAAGAAGCCCTAAACCATCTCAACCATCTAGAAAGTGCTTGCTCCAAATCTCCAAACAGGCTCAATCACCTCTGTGGTAAATCAGCCAGAACAGTCGTAGAAGACCTTGCAGCAGATGTTGTTAATCTACTTCATGAATGCATAACACTGCACTGAATGTCTGTAGTCCAAAAATTAAAACACCAAACAACACACATTTCAAACCCAGGCAAGTTAATAAGCGTCGCAGGTATCTCTGTCTCTTACTTAAACAACTGTGCTACCTGCAACAGCAATGGCCGCTTTTTCAAAGCGCCCAAAATCTGCAATAACCCCTCCTACGAACTGAAACCGACACACACCTGCGCCAAGCCTTGCAACAAGTGAACAATTTCCTCAATAAAGAGAGACAAAACAAACACCCTTCAAACCCTGCCCCAATGGAACAGATCAAGAACATATATAACGATATCAAACGCCATATTAATAACATAGATGTACAGCACAATGGTCAGTCTCAAAAGCGGGCAAAGAAAAAGCAGTAAAAAAACATTGCAAAGCACCCTTCCCGCGCTAACCAAGAGATTTTCAAGGCCACCCAGAACCATCCCTCCAACCTCATGGCACTGGAAGATCCGCATACTAAGACAATCCAAACAGAACCTAACAAGCTTGCAAATATCATTGAAGACTTTTTCACAAAAAGCATGACTTCCCCCAGTATAAAAACAGGGTGTTACTTGCCCACAGACTCCCAGGCAAGACGAGACTATCCCTGGTCCAGCAGCCATAACTATGACTCCTTCAAGCTTGAAATACCCATCACCAGAGCAGAATCAAGGGACAACTGCAAACGCAGCTGGCTTCATAATTCTATCCTGGATAACTACAACTTCCACACCTGCATCAAATCCTGAACAAACAACAAATCTCAGAGGAGGCTCCTGGTCCAAATGGAATTGCCAATGAGCTCCTCAAAGCCCTGCCCCTCCAATACAAAGAAATTATCCACCACCTTTTCATCACTATGTGAGCGACAGGAATCACTCCTAAATCCTGGAAAGTGAGCGACACAATTATTATCCACAAACAGAAAGGACCTGAGGCTGACATTGCTTCATACAGGCCAATTGGCCTCGCAAACACTTTGTACAAACTATGGACACGTCTTATTACTAACACACTATACGAGTACGCAGAAGAACACTCCATCCTCAGTGACATGTAAACTGGCTTTCGGAAGAAAAAGGACACAATACAGCAGCTGCAAAATGATATCATGGCTCTGGAGGATGCTAAAACATTTAACCAAGATATTTATGCCTTAATTGTTGACTTCACCTCTGCTTTCAACACCACTGACCACAATAAATTACTCATTATTATGTATGACCTTGGATTCCCCACAGATGCCATTGATGTCGTCAAAAACCTGTACCACAAAGCGCGCACACGAGTCAGACTCCCCTCTGGAGACTACACCTCTGAAATCCCTGGAAAGGGGAACCATTCAAGGAGATACACTTTCTCCTTTCCTTTTCCTCATTTACATTGAGCCCCTTATCCGCTGGCTGCACGTTGGAAACCGAGGCTATACTCATGCCTGCACCCCTTCTGCATCCCCACTCCAAGAAAAAGTCAAGAATGCTACTAGCAGTGGATGACCTCATCTGCCTTGTCAACACATTTCAAAACCAATTTCAAGCCAAAAAGCTCACGCTCTATGCAGGCTGGGCACATCTTATTATTTTTGGAAACAAAACCAAAGTAACATGCAACCACACAGCAAAGAGAGCTCACAACTGCGCGGCAACACAAATATACCAGATTTTGCCCAGCACTCGCTTGCTGGAAGAGTCTTGGTACAAGGCCAACCTGCTCAATTCATGCGCCCAGATGAACCTTTTCGCTACCTGGGCGTCCAACTAACCATGGACCTGAACTGGTCACACCAGCTGCAGTGTATGACCCAAAAACTCTCAGATAAATTACAACCGCTTGAAAAATCATATGCCAGCCCCAAACAAACGCTAGATATACTACGTACAGCTGTCATCCCTGGCAAAGCATACGCATTTCCTGTTACACCCTGCTCGCCAGCTGACTTTAAAAAATGGGACACTACGATCCTCACAACAGTCAAACAAGAAATTTGGCCTATGCAACAAAACCTGCTCTGCGCTCCTTCATGAAAATAAACTCAACTTTGGCCTTGGATGCACCTCCATGACAGTGGAATATCATTATAGGAACGCTGCCGCACTTACACATAGCCTTAATGATACATCAAGACATGGCAGAATCACCAATCTGCTACTACATCACCAAAGCGCCCAGCTACAAAATATTGCCCAAGGCCACCTGGGCCCTGCCTACCAAACACCTAGATACTTAAATCAACTGCTCAAGCACACCCTACGCGCTCGGCAATATATCAGTATACACACAAGCGGACTGCAACTCATCCATGAAGGCCAATTACCATACGCTAGCACCTTTCACTCAATAGCGAAAACCCTCTGGTCTCCTAAAGCAACTACACTCCAGGGTTTGGCTGCTTGCGCCATCTACCCCCCTATGGAAGCTGGTATTTCACATTTCCACTCCATCCTCTCGGACAGACACACACATATCATGGATGTCAACACTTTCAATTTCTGCCATCACACAACCCTAAACAAAAAACAGACTATCGCCCTCAACAGACTGGCTTCTCTCGTAAACTACCACAACTTAGGTCAGGAAGCCATTGAACACATCAATGCAGCCACTGACACCACGCCAAACAAAGCACCAGAACTCAGAAAAATAAATCATGCCATTTTAGCCACACTCACCCAGTACACACCCCTCGGGTGGTCATGGTCCAGCCAGCACAGTACGTCAAATTTACCCTCTTGCAATGATCGCAGTAATAAACGACGTTCTGCCTCCCAAAACCCTCTTTGTATGAATGCAGGAACACATGCACCAAAAAGGCATAAAAACAACTCCAGCTTCCTATCATTCCCCAATGAGTCCTCGGAGACCAACGCATTGCCTGAAAATGTAAATCCAATTACTGCAGAAAACTTATGGAACCATGAAAAATGGCATGCTCAGCAACAAGGTTCTTACGCCATCAATACCGTTTTCAAGCACGAATTTCAAATTCAAGCAATCCTGGAATGGCAAAAGCTCCACAAAAGAAAGCAAGGCCCTTCACCTGCACATTCACAAGAACAATACATAGTTGAATGGCAGCCCATGCCAATTGAAAAATGGGCTCTGCCTATTCTAAAACAGGCAGGCCTTAAGGTTGCCCGCACTGAGCCCTTTGCCAGAAGCCAAAATACAGAGGATACTTGCCACATTTGTTGGGCTCCTACCAGCTTCGAATATACCTTTGACGAAGACGACTACAATGTCATGCCTCAGTGTGACACATGCTTACGAACATACCATTAAATTGCATGCTTCACCACCATCTCTGCACACCGTCACAGCGTATCCAGGCAGAACAAAGCTCCACTTGGGACTGTCCCTCATGTGCCAATCTTACAAATTCTCAAAAAACAGAGCGGACCATCTTTGCAGAAGAAGCAGAAATGGTGAACGTCATCTGGCACCCCACGTGGGAAGCAGCTGATATGCTTTTAGAAAATCCGGATTACAAACCACATGTACAAAGTTTCAAACAATCCCATACTCAACCTACACTATCCCACCTACACCTACCTGCTGACGCTAGTGTAGACAACCTCACCCGTCAAGGCTATGGGGGTTCCACAGAGCTTTTCCAGAGCCACTGGCTCACCACCCAAGGTCACCCACTGCGCAACAAAGCATACTTTGACCCAGAAACTACCAACCCCCAAGCAGATATCCTACCCACGTACAATTGTGAAATTTGGCTCCAAAACATAGACCTCATGGTACCAGGATCCAACAGGAATTCTGATGGCCTGGCAAAAATTCCCCTTGCATTCACCGCCAATGCAGCATGCATTTATGACACCAAAGGAAAATGTGCAGGCATTACTACCCCCGCCCGTCTGCAAATCCTACTTCAAGCATACAGCGCAGCCAGACAAGCTAGCCTCCACGACTCCATACAGCCTCCTGTCCAAGATGAAGCTACAGAAATTATGGGTCTCCTGCATAGATACACGTATCATCTTAGAAGAAGCCATCAGAAAACCATCAAATCCAACACTTTGCGCACACCACAGCACATCCTTACAGCCCTCACGCGCTTTGCCCAAGTCACGCAAGAAAAACTCGCAAGCCCTCTTGACTATGATACTCACTTCAAAGCATACTGGAGCCCTCATGCTCGTGACAGAGTATTTGGAGCCAATACTGACGTGTTTGGTACCAAATTCACAGCCTGTGGTTTCTCCTTTTGTCATCCTGCCCATGACGACGAATTTATCGACCATCTCATCCTGCATGCCCTGTCCTCTGTCAAAACCACAGATATCCCGACTGCAGCTTTCATGCTCCTCCCCGGTCAAATAGGTTGGACAAAACAAGGCTACATGCGCTGGCTGTCAAGCTATCCTGACCACGCCACAGTCCTTGCAAAATTTCCCGCAGAAAGCCTAACCTTTCAACCACCTCAAATCTCTCTTCCCCTAACTCCACCAGAAACAAATAAGAGACACATGCAACTCATTGCCGTTTGGAACAATGAAGCAAAAGAGCAACTCTTTCAAAACAACCCATGCTGGTTTGAGTGCTTGAAAAATACAACTCCAGGCATTTGGTGTCAAAGGAGCAGCCAACAGCTTGCACACAAACATAACACCTCCCTCCCCTTTAAAACACCTAGTAATTGGAGGAAGAGATTTGCACTTCTGCATCAGGACACACATGATCTTTTTGAAGTCTGTGTTCAAAAAAAATTACAATCAACATGAATTTGTACATGAAGCCCCTGCGACCCAAAATCCCTGCCTGGCAACACTTGACATACACAGATGGCAGTATTATCACTTCTGCAAATAGGGAAACACAGCAAGCAGGAGCTTCTTTCTTCATCCCCAAAAGCATTAATTGTGGCCAAGCTCTCACTTGCAAAATAAATCCAAAGGGGTATGGCCCAACTTACACAATTAACAGAGCAGAGCTAGCTGCAATCCTGGTCGCCCTTCAGCAAGGACACACTTCCATTGCAACAGACAGCTCTTCAGCAATAAACCAGATCAGAAACCAGATCCTCAAACCCATGAGCATGATCGCTCACTTACATGCACAAATCCGGCTCGACATCATAAATCATGTCAATTCGTCGGAAGCTCCTGTAAAATTTTACAAAGTCAAATCACACTGTGGCATCCTTGGCAATGAAGGTGCTGATGCACTTGCTTTTCAGGCAGCAACGCCACCTGAAGAAGTTGATATTACGCTTAACCAGGCAGAGAATCCCTTCTTCCATCTGTATTGGCTTGCCAAACCTACTCCCACATCTGGCTCTCACACGGAATTAAGGGCCCTTCCAAAACTCCAAGACAAATGAAAAGAAGTCATGCATGACAAGCACAAACTGGGGCAAGCGGATGTCAACACTTATTATACAAATTGGAAAACTTACAGAAACAAAACCATCACCAACCCAAAATCAACTCCAGAATTAGCAATGCTTTCTGGCATATGAAAGCTGTCACCCTTAAAGAACAGACAAATATTATAAAATATAGAACAGGCACACTCTACAGCAGCAGGCATACCGCACGATTCAATAACCATCCTGGACCTGCTCTCTACCCTCTTTGTGGTGCTCCTGATAACATTTCCCATACTCTTTTCAGGTGCGCCCACCCACAAATCAACAAAATGAATATAAATCGACATCATCAAGCTCTCAGCATCTGTGGTGAAGCACTGAGCAAAGGTTACTTTGGATCATTCATTGTCTCATTTGATGCATGTAATGCAGAGAGACAACGCTCATTAGGTATGGAAATTCCGGACAACATCCACAGAAATATTCCAAATTGGATTTTCCCATCTCGACAACCGCTAACCACACACCTTAGTCGCCCTGACGGCATCACTGTACTACCCCTGGAAGGCAGAGGTTCCTCCCACCATCCAAAAAATATGAATCCCAGAGACAGGGACATCCACCTTATAGAATTGAAATTCTGCTCAGATACTAACCCTGAACAAACACTCTTTACCGCACAAAATCAACATAAACACACCATTGAGAACTTACGTACAAGAACACTTAGAGGCTCACACCGTAATAACAGAGTCACTCTACACACTGTTCTTATTGGAGTAGCTGGAACTATATACAATCCCTACACAATTGCACCTCTCTGCAACTTAGGCTTAACCAAAGATAAGGCTCAAAAAACTGCTACCAAACTCCACTTCCATGCTGTTAAATCTCTAACAAAAATTGACAGCACCAAACATGCCATCCGTTTCAGCAACTCTGACAACACAGAATTGGAGTTGGCGGCTACCGGACGGGCTGGTTACAGGAGAGTGAGGCGCGCACCTGGACGGATGGCCGACAACCCTCCGGATCCGCACTAGTCCATTAGTTTTTTCTTAGTTTAGATACTGGTGAGACTCATGGTCAGTGACAGCGCTGACTGTGGGATCTTTCCTTAATGGACGCTGGTTACATCCAGCATAGACTTTATTTAAAGATGAAGACTGCCTGTGTGCATCCAAACACTTGTGTGAAGGAAGTGTAACAACCTAATTTTGTGAAGAACCAGCTGCTGTAGTGTGGCGCAGGCTGGCAACACGGTTAGCGGTTCAAGCACGGGTGCTGTTGGTCACAACACACGCGTGCAACTCAGGTTTGGGATTTGCACTTAGGATAGCTGAACTCCTTGCCTTTATGTACACAGAGCTGGGGCAGCAGAGATGGCGGTCCAATTCCTTACACAGTTCAAAGAGAGAGACAGCAATTGGCCAGAAAACACACCAAAACACGTACCACAAATTACAATACAAGGCGGCGCAATTTATACTGCAAATCTAGACCAAATCTTCATCCTTAGCCAGACACTTAAATCTCATCAAGATATGACCATACACACAAAAGCAAATCTTCATATGTGGTCTGAAATAGAGATTTGATGACAACTAGGCAAACAGTCAGCAAGGTCAAGTTTACTCCTTAGCAAAGCAACAACTAGCAAAATAGAATATAGAATCCACATGTATGTTCGTTCAAAAATAGCTTGATGTGTCTCTTCAACTTAACCAACTTGGCATGCAGCGTCAGCAATACGAGTTGGCAGCCTTATTCTGTCTCCAACCATAGTATCTGGAGCTCATTCACGGAGCCTACTAAGCCAAACGGGACAGACTGGTATGTTGCCTCGAGTCTGTTCATCAACTCCAACCCAGCACAGTCAAGGTTCATGTCTGCATGCATCTGCAAGGGTAGAATGCTGCAAACAAGGTGAGACATTAAGTCTTGGCTGTCTCAGCAGCCTAGGATAGCACGACATTCAAAGGTACCTATCAATCTCAAAGCAAAGTGTCTCAAGCCTGCTCAGCAACTAGTCAAATCATTGTGCTTGTGCACGGTGTCTCAAATCATGCAATGGTGCAGATATGGCTTTTAGCCTCTTAAGTAAGCAAAGTCTATCAAGATGTGTGCGCATGCACAGGCCTAGGCAAACAAGTTCTTTGCAAACACAGCGCTGGTTGAAAAATCAATTATGGCCGTTACAGCAAGGCTGCCTTTTGTCATTTCTGCTCTTCTCTTTATTAGTGAATGACATTTATAAACTTGCAGAAGGGGTATAAAGTGCCGTCACAAAGACAGATGGCGTGCATGTGACACATATGTAGGGATCGGCACCTGTTGTATAACAAATGGCATAATGGTATATAACAGTATACAACGGTATAGGTGTCTCAAAATATAAAGTACCTTAATTGGGGTAATTGTTGACCCCTCTATCCACTACCCTTGGCTTCCAGTGTTTTAGAAAACATATCTGGAGCTGAGGCAAATGCCATGGAGGGAAGAATGATAGGATGGAATAAGACAAGGAAGCAAGCAGGCTTAATAATAGATCATTGCACACTTGCCAAAATTCTAGAGTAGCTCACAACAGGGTCACCCAGAGGGCAGAAAAAGAATATAAAAGAAAAGTCTGCGCCAGCCAAAAGGCCGCATGCATTAAGGAAAGGTCCCCTGACTAGCAAGCTAGCAAGGGTCTCACCAAAGGGCACTCAAACCTAAGCTAGACACAGCTAGCCTAGGAGAAAGCCAGAAACAGAGCTAATGGGGATCTGGAGGGTTGTCCGCCATGGTCGTGGACGCCCAGGCTCTCCTTCTCCGGCTCTTTACCGCCACGCGCCCAGCACCCCCCCCCAGAAGTCCCCTGAAAATAAAGTGCATGCCTGGTGTTGATCATTGTTGTTAATCTTTGAATAGCATGGCAACTCAATTTGGATGCTAATGATTTTGCCTTTTGCCTGGTTAAACCCAAGTTGATAAGAGGTTTAATGGTGTTATCATTACTATCATAGTATGAAGTGCCTGCCGCACCAACGAAGATTATGTGTAAGGTCACCTTGTTGTTCCTGTTTGGGTTCCTCAGGCTACGAGTTTTGAGCCTGGTTATGGTGTTAGTATGCTGGGCAGATGCAGCCTCCAGAGTGGGAAAGGGGTTGGTATCAGGGCAGAACTTAAATTCAACAAAATAAATGTCCCTGTCTTGAGGAAGGATCTTTGTAGGACCAATGTGCGTAGGTCGACCTGGGATGGAGCGCACAAAGAGAGCATCAGGGCGGCTCTGGTGCCGGGCAGAGGAGCCAGTACCGGTAGGGAACACCCAGTCAGGGATAGCTCGGGAGATGTTTTCAGGGACTTGTATGCCCTGCTTGAGGAACCTCTCATTTCAGCAGGCATCCATACCAATTAGGGATGAGCCATATCTGCATTTGAGGGCTTTAACACAGATGCTAAGGCCAAAATGGTGCCTATTGGTATGCATCCCATTCATTGTTGGGTTAAGACACCGAAGGGCAATATGATTAATGCTGTCCATTTTGCCGCATAATGGGCAGCGTGCAGAGGTGGATGACATCTTGAACCTGATGGCGTGTTTTTGATGATAAGAAAGAAAAAAAAGAAAAACTACGTAGGCAGAGAAAACTCTCCCTACATCAATTAAGGAAAGAGAGACACATTGGCTCAAAGAGCTGTGAGTCTCCCTTACCAGAAGATGAGAGGGGAGTTAGTGTGGGTCAGGTGTTTTTCTGGCAGCACGCTGCTCCAGGGCACCAGTGTTATGATGAGTGCTTTTATTTTCAATGGCACGTCTGGTAGAGGTAAGTTTGTGCGCAAATTGTACAGAATGGGCATGGAGTTTTCTTGCAAGTGTTTCAGATCTTTGTGAGTCAATCCCTAATTTTTTTAATTGATCAAGGGTATGGGCATTGTAGATAGTCCCACCCACACCCAGGAGGATAGGGTGGATAGTAATCTCTGTACCTTGGAGTTGTTTGCACAGTTCACTGTGTTGTTGCTGTGAGGCTTCAAGCTGGGCACTAGGCCTCGCATCTTCACAGTACTTGATTTCTATTAAGTGAATACATGGCGGGCTGGAGTTGTGCTACTCCCCATACTACGCAGTACCCGGTTTGAGGGTGGAGTGGGTGGTCTGTTTGGGTTGGTTAGGTGAGGAGTAACCAAGATTGCATCAGGGCGGCTGGAGTTGCGTCTGGTTTGCATAGAAACCGTGGGTTTGAAGAGGTTGGGAGGTACAGCTCGATTAGAGACTTGCTCAGGGACTTGCAGGTCGTGCTGGGCCAAACGGCTTTTGTTGCCCGCATCCAACTGCACAAGATTGGCCCCATAAGAGCCTTCACTGATCAGTTTCAAAATCATCCTGCAAGCAATATTGTGACGCTCAGTTACCATGTTACGCATGACGGGGCATTGGCGGCCAGATAGGATGTGGAGAGCGCTATCCATGTGATGGCAATCAGGTAGGGGACATGTCAGGCTAGTGGATCTTTTATAACGGACCGCATGTTTCTGATTGTAGAGGGTGCCTGTGCGGTATTGGAAGACAGTGCGTTTCATTCGAGTTGAGAGACCGGGCATGTTCCAAAAGGCATTGCTAATTTTCTTGCTTACTTGAGGTAGTAAGCTCTGGTAGTAAGTGTAGTAGCCTGTCTTCCTGTCAGCATAGCCCAGCTTGTGTTTAGCATGCATATGGGATTTCAAAGCATTTTTAAGGTCTGGGAGGTAGCTCAGATGAGGAGAAGAAGGGTGGGATTGAGGAGGCCTAGGATTTGCCTCTTCACTAGCCAGCCAGATTGTATTGTGGAAGGGATTTCCTCCTGGGCCAGCGCTAGGGAGTCCAGTATCATGCAGGTTAAAAATTTTTTGAAGGTGGCCTGGTATTTAGCAATTTGATCTGCGCATTCATTCCCAGCTATTCCAGCATGGGCCTTGACTTTATAGAAATGTATGTGATCTTGAGAGGTCCGGGCAATGTTCGCAATCATTTTCAAGACATCTCCTTGCACGTGGTGTCTATGTTTCTCTGGGTACAGGATTTGCTTCCTGGATTGGAAGAGAGAGGCCTAGCTATCTGTGGCAATTGTTTTGGAATCTTGAGCAAGCGCTGCAGAAATGGCAGCCAGCTCAGCTCTTCCTACTACGTTGGTAATACCATCAACATTAGGGTCTACCATGCTTATTTTATTACTATTCGCTGTCATCAATTAGACAGCGCACTCCACATGCTTTCAGGCTGCCAAAATCATATCATATCATCTTAGGGGCCCAGCACAACCTTCAAATCCCTGCACATGCATCAAACAGAATCATACCCCCTTAACTCTTTCCAAGAATTTTTCCTAAGAGATCTAGACTCACCTCCAGCCGTCCTGATGCTATATTGATTACTCCCTATAAAGCCAAATCCACTTATTCTCCTTCTACCTCCTGCTCACACCATCATGCATTACGCAGCAGACACAACCCCACACTGAGGGCCACAACAGCCAACCGCGTGAGGCAACCCCACCAACTGAATGCAAACTAGCGGCATGTGCACTTGATCATAATCAAGTACTGTGAAGAAATGAGGCCTGGACAGCAGTTGGAGGCGGCACAGTGGCAGCATGCAGACCTCTGCAAACTCATTAATGCAAAAGTTGTGACTCTCCACACCATCCTTTTGGGTGTTGGTGGGACCTGCTACACTGAGCACACCCTTAACCAGTTTAAACAACTGGGACTTGACCACCAACGCGCCAATAAACTTGCTCGCAAACTTCATGCCCATTCTGTAATGTATGCCAACAGGCTTGTTACCACTAGGCGTGCTATGGAAAATTATGCTTCTTACAGCTAGGTTCTGGAGCCGGGTGCTTCCAGTAACCCTCCAGATCCCCATTAGATTTTCTTCTTTGTAGCTTTGTGGTGGAGAAGACTCACGGCTCTTCTGAGCCAATATGTCTCCTTTTCCTTAATTGATGTAGGGAGAGTTTCCTCTGCCTACGTAGTTTTTCTTTTCTTTTCTTTCTTCTTTCTATGGGCATTGTAAATGGTCCCACCCACATCCAGGAGGATTGGGTGGATAGTAATCTCTGCACCTTGGATTTGTTTGCACAGTTCGCTGTGTTGATGCTGTGAGGCTTCTAGCTGGGCACTAGGCCTCGTATCTTCACAGTATTTGATTTCTATCAATTGGCGGGCTGGAGTTGTGCTTCTCCCCATACTGCGCAGTACTCTGTGTGAGGGTGGAGTGGGCGGCCTGTTTGGGTTAGTGGGGTGCGGAGTGACCAAGATAGCACCAGGGCGGCTGGAGTTGCGTCTGGTGTGAATAGGAATCATGGGTTTGAAGAGGTAGGCAGGTACAGCACGATTAGAGACTTGCTCAGGGACTTGCAGGTCGTGCTGGGCTAAACTGTTTGTGTTGCCTGCATCCACTGTTCATTATGCCGCCAGGGCCTGGTGATTTGTTATTGCTGAGTGATTTGATGCATTCATTGAATGTACTTTTATCAAGGATCTTGTTATGAAGCCAATCTCTTTGCTTATTTCCTTCTTGTTCCTCTTTTGTAATTTGAGATTGTGAAGGGATGAGAAGTGTGAAGGGATCCAGTACAGGTTCTGCTTTTCCAGCCTGTTCCCAGGGGCAGTTGCGAGGTGCTTTGTGGGGCTTTCAGGCGTTTCTGTTGGGGGATGATTTGGAGAAGGTTCAGGATTGTGTTTGACAAGGTCTATTTCTTGGACCCAGAACTCACAAGTGCCAGTAGGTTTGATGTCCGTTTGCGGATTGGTAGGGTGTATGTCAAAGATGATTTTGTTTCGAAGTTTTATGTCTAGTTTCTGGCTCCAGGTGCTATTTGTATCAGATTTGTTGAAACCTTGCCTCTCTAGGTTGGAGAGGGCGGAGTCTGCTGTGGGTAGGAAAAGGTTGGGTTTGCTTAGCTGAGATTCAAACTCCTGTATGCGCTGGTCGAAGATGGGCCAGCTGGTTTTTAGTTTTTCTGGCTCCCATGGATGCTATAATGATAACCAACAAACCTTAAGCAGTTCTTCTTCAGACTTATGCGCTCTATTAATTTTGTCTTCGTTGCTGAGGCTAGCACAGGCGGGACAGGCCTAGGCTTCAGCTGCGCTGACCTCTTGCCTTTGGTCATCGTTATAGCATCCAAGTTCTCTCAAGCATTTCCAGTGGTAGGTACGTTCGCACACATCACATACATGTCAGGGAAGGGGGGCTCTGTGTTGATAGGCTCCAGGCCTCCATGGTAGTTGCATATCTGGCAGCATGCGCACTCAATGTCTGTGCGAGCAGCTGTGCAGATGCTTGCTGGTTGGAAGCTAGCTTTCTTGAAGAGAGGCAGGGCCCACTTCTCTATTATCATGGGCGCGTAGTGTGTTTGGTATTGCTTCTGCTGGGATGAGGGGTCATTACTCATGTCCTTTCTCTTGGCTGAATAAATTCTCCATGCGTCTATATGTGTGATGTGAATGTCATTATAGTATACAGCATTAATGGCGTGGTTGGCTGTGGCTTCTTGCCAGTGAGCCAGATTTTTCACCAAATTTTCTTTGTACCTCCAGACATCGTTTCCTTGCCAATTTGGAGCTAGAGGGTAGATGGTAAGGGTCTGAAGTTCTGCCTCTACATGGAGCAAAGCTTTCCTCTTTCTGTTATGACTCTGGATACTATTCTGTGTATTTGAGCTGCTTGGGGTGTTGGGTTGGGTATGGGGAATGGAAGGCACGCCATTTTGTTGATTAACACTAGATCCCTGAATGTTCTGGCTCAAGTGTTGCTGTGAATGTCTGGATTCTTGTTTCTTAGCTGAGCGTGTGCGTTTGCTGGGAGGCCCATTTCCAGGGTTTTCACTGTGTGGACCAGGCTGACTAGCCTGAATGGTGGGAGCGTTGTCAGGAGGTGAGGTTCCAGCATTATTGGTCTCTAAATTGACATTTTGCGTGGGAGGCAGGACATTGGATGGAATGGTGGTGTGAGCTGGGTGAGCGGGGGAGTGATGGGTGGATCTGCACTGGGAGCATGTTCTTTTACTGGGTGGCTCATCCATGGGGGTAGTCACAATAGCAGGTATCACCTCCTGTGTAAGGGGGCAGATTTGCTGTGTGGCTGGCATATTAATGGGTTGGTTGGTGTTTTGTGACACAGGATGGGTTGGGTGTGCTCTGTTTGTGCTAGAAGGACTTATTGTAGGAGCTAGACGAGAATTGGGTGTCCTTAAGAGGCGACGCCCAGTAACCTCATGCCTGTAGTGCGTAGTGGAGGGTGGTTGTGGTGTAGGCACCACTTGTGTTGGTCGGTTGTTGTTCCTTTGAGGGTGAGCATGGGTGCTGACGGAGGGGTTTAACTCTTCATTGAGTTGGGTATCAATGAGGCCACTTATGTGGGTGTTGTTGATGCGCCGGTGGGCCGCATGGACTCTGGCTTCAGTGTTCTTGCAGGTGAGGATTTTTTGGACAATAGCAGTGTTAAGCTCTTCGGTGGCTGGAAGGTTGATGAGGGCTGCCAGTCTATTAAGTGCCATTTTACATTTGGTGTTCACCCCGGAGTATTTTGCCTGGAGTTGAGCCACTGTGATAACCATGGTTTTGCAGGGGGATGTGAGGTCATGTATTCCATTAATACCAAGGCCCATGAGTGGTTGTATTATACATGTGATGAGGTTTGAGAGGTTGCGGGGGGGTGGTTTATGCAGTGACAGAGCTTTAGAAATGATTTTCAGGTCATCATGGAACATGCTTTCCCCTTCCTTGCTTAGGTGGAGTTCACTGAGGTGGATGCTGATTAACTGGCGTGCTCACATGCAGTGATTCAGTTGTCTTTTTATGCGAATGTTGGTCTTTACGCCATTGTTAAGAAAGTCCACGGACAGGTCCTTGAGGTGTGCTATTTTGATGATAAACTTGCCCGTGCGGTATTTTAATGCATTGATCTCGTGTTTAGGTGTGACCTTTAAATTCCAAAATAAATTGCTGATTTCTTTGGCAAGTTGAGAGGGTGGGCTGTGAACTTCCTAACTAACAGTGGTGTTTCAGGGAGTGGGCTGTACAGCACAGTCAAGCCTCTGCCAGCTATTGTAATAGTAGCCAGATGTATCAGCCGGAGCTAAGCTTGGGCATATTGTGCATGTGTATTTAGCTTGTCTGTCAGATTAGTGAGGTAATGAGTTGGAGTAGTGTGGGAATGATGTGGTTCACTGTTGCGTCCATGTGAGGACTTCAATGTGAGCCAGTAAAAGTTATGAAAGGGATCCCTGGCATCTGGAAGTGAAATTTCCGTCGTTGTCACGTCAAATCATGGTTGTTGCTGAATCATGGTTATTTGGGTTAGTTATTCGGTTGGAGGTTATTATTGCTGGAAGGCTGTGTTGTGCCTTGTTTTAGAGAACTCTCTCTGTTTCTGGATTTGATAAGAGACGTGCTCAAAACCCTTTTGTAAAGTGCCCGGGGTAGAGAAGATGACCGCGTAAACAAGCAGTCCTTGGGATATGCCTAGGTGAAACAGTGATATGCCTAGGTTATGCATTGGGTTAAAGGTCTGATTAGAAATTTGAGAGAGGCAACATGCACTATCAGAAGCTATGTCAGTGTGCCCTTGTTCGAGTGCAACAAGTATGCCTGCTAGTTCAGCTCTGTTGATAGTGTATGTAGGTCCATGTCCATTGGGGTTTATGTACAACTGTAGCTGCTGGGATGACTGAGTAGCATCTCTGCTCGGCTTGTAAACGCCTGAGCCGACTAGTGGTGGAGAGTCATCTTTGTGTTGAACGACACTGCCATCTGTGCAGGTGATTTCCCTCCAGTCCTTGATTCTAGATGTAAACGTCTTTTTACAAATGGCAGGATGGAAGGCTGCCCTTGCCTGAGGGCACCTGTGTGAGCAGGTATGGGTGTCATGGGGAAGGGATTGGATTTCCTTCCTCCAGTTGTTTGATGCTAGGCGTTGATGAGTATGCGGTGGTATGGTAAAATTTGAAGGTTGCAGGGGTAGCCAGTGGGCTTCTGGAATGTCTCGCTTGAGACGCTGAAGCCAGTATTTCCTGGCGCTATCTAGTGCCGCTCTGGCATGTAAGTTCCAGACTACAATGAGCTGCACAGGGTAAAAAGGTTGGGTAGGGTTGGGGATGGTGTCAAACCAGTGTTGGGTGTCTGGAATTGGATGTTTCCAGCGGGGAATTTGGCTATCACTTGCACAAGACCTGGGTAGTGGTTCAGCCAACTAATGTAGGCATTGTAGCTGAAGCCTCTCCAGTGAGGCAAGATAATGAAGGTGGCAACTGGTTTATTGGTTTGGAGGGAGGAGTGCACTGCGTGGCGCAGGAGTTGGAACATGATTTTGTCATCATGAGAAGGATGGCTGAAGGAGTAGCCACAGTAGCGCACAGAGAGTGCATCAGTGCATGCCCCAAAGACCTGGTCGCGGGGACTCGTGCTAAAATAAGTGTTAAAAGGCTTTCAAAGTTGTAATAAAGCCAGAGAGTGAGAGTGAGCCTGTGTGTTCTGGAATGCAAGCAATGAAAGGCCCCTGGAGCAGCGTTGAATGCTGGCTGCTGCTCACACTTCTGCTTTGCATTTTTTTTTGGCGCTGAGCTGCCTGGTGCGGGTTCCAGGGCTGACATTGGACTTTGTAACAAAACTCAGAGAGGAGAGTATATTGTTAGAGTCATCTGCATTGGGCAGGCCATCACAAAAAAAAATTATGTCGCAGCCTTCCCTGTGGCAGCAACACAGGGCAAGCAGTTCCACAGGCTTTTAGCCATCCGCATTTTTGAAAAAGAGATCCCATTCCTAGGGCTTGAGTGCCCATCGCTGAAGTGAGTGGATCATGCATAAAAAAGTTCTACGCTAGCTAAAAGGCCGCGTGCATTAAGGAAAGGTTTCCTAACTAGCAGGCTAGCAAGGGTCTCACCAAAGGGCCCTCAAACCTAAATCAGACACAGCTAACCTAGGAGAAAGCCAGAAACAGAGCTAATGTGGACCATGCAGCAACAAGTACCAGCAGGTGTAATAGCAGCATTGATGGCTGCAAAAAATCATATCATCTCCAGCATGTTAACTGAACGCCACAATGTTGCTGGAAGAATGATCATCAAAGCTCTTAGCAAAAGCCCTTGGGGAGCAGGCTTGGTTAACATGGACATAGGGAGTGATGATAGGCTGGCGCAACACAGCCTCCAAATCCCTGCACATGCATCAAACAGAATTACACCCCCTTACCTCTTTTCAAAACACTTTCCTAAGAGATCTAGACGTCCTGATGCTATACTGATTACTCCCTAAAGCCAAACCCACTCCTTCTCCTTCTACCTCCTGCTCACACCATTATGCATTACGCAGCAGACACAACCCCACACAGAGGACCACAACAGCCAACCGCATGAGACAACCTCACCAACTGAATGCTGACCAGCAACATGTGCAAGTGATTGAAATCAAGTACTGTGAGGACACGAGGCCTGGACAACAGTTGGAGGCGGCACAGCGGCAGCATGCAGACCTCTGCAAACTCATAAATGCAAAAGTTGTGACTCTCCACACCATCCTTTTGGGTGTTAGCAACCTGCTACACTGAGCACACCCTTAACCAGTTTGAACAGCTGGGACTTGACCACCAACGCGCCAATTAAGTTGCTCGCAAACTTCATGCCCATTCTGTTATGCATGCCAGCAAGCTTGTTACCAATAGGCGTGCTATTGAAAACAAAAGTACTTGTTACTGCCAGGTTATGGAGCCGGGTGCTTCCAGTATCCCTCCAGATCTCCATTCGCATTTTCACTTCACACCTTCGTGGTGGAGGGGACTCACGGCTCTTCTGAGCCAATGTGTCTCCTTTTCCTTAATTGATGTAGGGAGAGATCCTTCTGCCTACGTACATTTTCTTACTCTGTGCCCCACACCTGGCTTGCATTCATTCCAGCTGGGACCAAATATGCTTTTCCCATCCAGAGCAGTACATGCGGTCTGTCCCTCAGTGCATGCTCGCGCACAAACTGCCAAATCTGGTTGGCAGATGCCATGAAAGGGCCAGTAATGATATAACATACTCGGAGGACTCGGAGGATCCATGCTAGAAAAAGAAAAGGAAAAGAAGAATATATGCTAGCCAAAAGGCCGCGTGCATTAAGGAAGAGTTCCCTAGCTAGCAAGCTAGCAAGGGTCTCACCAAAGAGCCCTGAAACCTACTTTAGACACAGCTAGCCTAGGAGAGAGAGCCAGAAACAGATCTAATGTGGATCTGGAGGGTTGCTCGCCATGCTCCTGGACGCCCGGACTCTCCTTCTCCTGCTCTCCTCCGCCGCCGCGCCCATTTGGGCATATGCTCAGATAGCCCCCTTTTTTAAGCTTCCATGTAGGGCTGTTCACCCCCAGACCAAGTTGCTCAGACATCTTTTTTGACTTCTCAAATGGTGTAAAGCTGTCTGGCAAACTGGTCTCAGAATTAGGGACGGTACTGTGGCTGGGGAGGTACAGGAGGTTGGTGTCCAGAAATCAGATCGGACCAACGCCCCAATACACGTGGAGCTCATTCTGATGAATCAAAATTATTGCAAACTAAATAATCCGTCTGTAATTGTTCTATGCCATCCTGACGGGCCACCAAACTCGCCGGTTTTGGGAGAAGTTTACTTTTTGTTATTCAATGAAGACTTTTGATTTTGAGGCAGCTACTCTTCACAGCTGGAGCTGTTGCAAAGATCTGACCAGCAGGAAGGAGCACCCTGGCGCCAGCAGCAGATCGGACAGCCTGTCCCAGCTCTCTTCAAGGTGTGTGGAAAGTAATGACGTGTAAAAACTGCAGCAGCACACAGAAGAAGCCCTGTGTGGTGCAAGAGGATCTGGCGTGTGCGCATGCACCGTGCACTCCAGCACTTAAAAAGCATATCAATGAGTTAAGAAGATAAAAATACACATGTTTGGAGCTTGAGAAAGCCACTGTAGCACGTCTCATACACCCCAAGCATGCTGATCTTCTAGAGGCAAAACGCAGCACAGCTGACCATGCGCTGCTTCAAACTTTGCAGGAACTGTCCTGGATGGTGCCCCTGTACACCTAAGAGTGCATCTGAGGCATTCTGAGCGTGGCGCGCGGCGCGTAGCGGGCAGTGCAGGTGGTGTGCGAGAGCCAGCCCCAGAGTGACCTCTTGCCACAGCTCACATAAGCAGCTCTTCATGTTACCAGCACATTTGCATGTGTTTGTTCTGATGTAAGCAGGTGTAACCAAGGTGCTGCTATTGCTCATCATCTTATCAGCGCGCGCACTGCAAACATGGCACGCTCGTTATGCCGCTCAAATCACGATCCACCTGCTGCATGCCATCTGCACAGATGAAGAACTTCCAACATCCCCTGCTGTATGCTGAGCATGCATATGTCCCAGAGGAGCAGCGGCAGCAGCTGGCATGTTGCTGCCTGTGTGGATGCAACAGATTGCAGCAAGGGGTCAAGCTGAGTGAAGCGTGGCAGAAAGTTGTGGAGCAAGCGGCAGAGGGCAGTAGCAGCAGCAGCAGGTACACTACAGGTGTGCAGGATCTGGGCACAGACCCCCTGTACCCCACGTTCACCGAGCAAGCAAGCAGGCAGCATGGGCTGTGGGCATGCGCTGCATGCGTGCGCAGCCGCGCTAAAGAATGCCAGCATGAGGCAGCAGCAGCAGCAGCAGCAGCAGCAGTAGCAGCAGCAGCTGTACAGCCATCGGAGCATGCAGCCATTGCACCCACCACTGCAGCAGCTTTCCCGCACCACATAGCAGCCCCTCTCAACCCCTTGCAACAGCAGCAGCAAGCAATGCTGACCAGGCGTGCCAAGGACAGGTATGAGGAAGAGTTGGGGCGGCAATCCGGGGAGCGCAAGCAGCAAGTGGCAGAGCTGCAGCATTTAAAAGAGCAGCAAGGGCTCAGCGAGCAAATGCAGCAGCGACAGCAGAACCTGCTTGCAGACATGCAGCAAGAGCACGCGCGCACCACCGCAGAGCTGCAAGTGCTGAGGCGAGCGGTGCAGGTGTGCATAGGGGCACCAGGCGGCACCGAGCTGGTGGCAGTGGATCGCAGTCGCGAGAAGGAGAGGGCTCAGCGGCAGCGTGCAGCTGCTACAGATGCACACAGGCAGCAGAAGGCCGCAGAGCAGCGACTTGGTGCGCTCCAAAAAACCACCGACAAGCTGTCTGCAAGCCTCACCAGCAAGGCAGCAGCAGCAAATGAGGCCCTCAAGGTCAAGGCTGCAGAGCTGGAGCAGGAGCAGGAGCGGGCACGAGAGCTTGAGGAGCAGCTGGAGGCAGCTGCCACACAGCATCTTAGTCTCAAGCAGCAGCAAGAGCAGCAGCAGAAGTTGAAGGAGCGCTACCGTGTGCTCAACAAGGCGCACAAGGCAGTGCAGCAACAAGTGAAAGAGCTGCAGCAGGACCTGGCAGAGATGCACTTGGAGTTGGACTTTGGGCGACAGGGAGGGAACGAGGAGGGGCTGGATGACGAGGACTTTGAGCCTGAGACTGGGGAAGGTGCGCACCTGATGATGTGTGTGAGGTGGACACTGCAGTGAAGGCCCAGTGTACTGCGGCATAGGCCATTGAATTGACACATTGCTCCCACGATGGATGAAGGCTGCAAGAGTGCTTGCCCTTCCACTAGCCACACATCCTATAATATGGCAATTATCACATCATGCTCATGCAGTGCTGACCATGCCAGCTGCACTGGAGGTGAACTTGGTGCAGTGGAGGCAGGAGCAAGGCAGATATGACCCCTGCAAGCTTAACCAGCTGGTGGATGTCCTCACCCAGCACCTGCTCCATGGCCGTCACGTGCGGGAGCTATTGTATGGTGTGCTGAGCGTGTCCACCGGCCTGCCCCGCAGCACACTGTCAGCCCAGCTGCCATCATGTAGCACACAGCACCATGATCTGCTCACAGCAGTGGGCCGCAAGCAGCAGGTGCAAGGCACAGTTGGGCCGCAGCAGCAACTGGAGTGTTATGGCCTGGAGTGTTATGAGGGCACCTTCGCGCGCCATAAGCACTTTGTGGTGCAGGCTGTGCTGCCTTACCGTCGGCGGCAGCTGCTAGGGGCGCCCACGATGACGGACATCTCTGCTCAGGTGTGTGTGTGTGTGTGTGTGTGTGTATGCGTGTGTGTGTGTGTGTGTGTGCGCGTGCGCGCGTGCGCATGTGCGCGTTCTCAATAAGGTTTGGCCTTAACAACGCTTGCTTGAGTTTACATAGCTTTCAGTTACCCTTTGGGTTATTGTGGAGCAATGCAAAGTTGATTTGCTTGGGGAGTAGATCGCCCCAACAGCAGGATCAAGATGTGAGAGAGATCTTTGAATGCATGATCTTCCCATCCAACCACCACTGCAGACCCAGCTGGATGAGCTACTTGCAGCTCTGAGAGAGGTGGGCAAGGCAGTGCAGCACTGGCTGTACTTTGTGTCCGACTCAGCGGCTCCATCGGTCAAGGCGTACCAAGTCGCACAGGAGCTCAAGGATGAGGCATTCAGGCAGCCAGCTGATGGCCTGAGGTGAGCACTTGCGTGTGGTTTCAGGCGGTGATGCAATCATGTGGGCAAGGCAAAAGCAAAGCTGGGAACAGGGCATGGAACTAGCTTCATGTTCACTTGCATGTGCGCTCAGGCGTCAGCGCGAATGCTTCATGAATGCTTCATGCTGATCAGCGGGTAAAAGCAAAGGCACAGACAGTGTTCGTTGGGCCAAGATGCAAAGTTGGAATTCAGGTTCATCTGCGAAGAGGCAACTCATGACATGCATTGCTGTGCATGAAGGCGCCCCACCACTGAGGAGCTGCCTGACGACCTGCTGGAGCACTTCTTGGTCGTGCAGCAGACCGGCTTCCTTCTCCCGCGTCTCCTCATCCAGCAGGCAGACCTCATACACATTTTCAAGAATGCTGAGGTGCGTGAATTTGCCTGAAATAGCATGAGACTTGAATGAGGTGGATGCACAGTGCATGAAAATTTGCTCAACGCAGCTGAGTCCACCAAGATGGACAAAGTTTGAAAGGAGGGAGCCTTGTTGACTGGTGGGGCAGTGATTCAGCTAAGCACTTCAATACTCTTTCACATTGCAGTGGCATGTGATATGCTTCCCAGGTGCATGCGATGCGCTCGGGTTTTGGTGGGGGCGTCCACCCTGCACATGGCCGCTTTTTCGGCGACCTGGTGGGCACTGTCCTCTTCCAGTTTGCCCGGCTGTTTGCGGGCTCCCCAGAGTTCCGGGAGTACCTCCGCTTGTATTGCCCTGCCGGACGCCTCATGCAGACTATCCCAGGTGCGTGCACCACATGTCATGCCTCTTCTAGTTTACTGCAGTTACTAATGCAGCAGCTCATGTCCTTTTGTGACCATTGCTATCCTTCACGTGTCACCAATAACTCCATACATCCTCCTGAACGTGCAGGAGTGGTGAAGCACAGGCTCCTGATCAAGCCCACTCTTGCCCGCGTGATGGTGGACTTCCAAGGTGTCATTTGTCACACTTTGTGGAAGTTTAACGAGGCGTTCGGGCAGGGCAGGTGCGGCATTAGGATATGTGGCAATCTTATAGCATTACACAATTTCGCCCTCTTCTCTTTAGCCAGCTTAGCTTGCTTTTCTTTAGCTAGCTTAGTTTGGCTTTTGCTAAGATACAAAAAGCATGCCCAGTTTTTGTTCAGTAGTCAATCAGCCTTCCCTTGTGATCTTCACTGTCAGGTGGAAGAGCAGCAGCCGGCAAGCCACCATGGACCATGCACGGGAGGTGTGGCTGGCAATGCAACTCCCTCAATTCAGCGTCTGGGCCTCCATCCTTGCCCACACCTTGCCTTTGCATGAGCTGGTATACAGCACCTTCCAGCAGCACGGGGGCTTCTTGATGTGCACAGCCCCCAGGCAGCTCAAGGAGGTGCTGCGCATCGTGGAGGGCTTTGCCAGGGACACAAGCACCATCTTTGCTCCAGAGCTCATGCTAGCCCAGCAGCTATGTGCTGACCCTGACCTCTGTGCACTGCAACGCACATCAGAGCGGCTGTTCCTCCAGCAGCAACCACCTTCCAGGCTTGAGCAGCCAGCTTCAGGTCCTAACAGCTGCCCTCGGGCAAGCATGCTCACACCCTCTGCACGCTCTGCCTTGTCCACTCTGAGAACAGCAGCAGCCACTGCTGGAGCGTGCACTGATGCAGAAGATGAAGAGGATGGAGAGGGAGCAGAGGGGCAGAGATTTGTACATGTGCTCCACATGGATGGTGAGGGTGAGGTGCGGCCATGCGAGCAGCAGCAGCATGAAGAGCGGCAAGAGGAAGAGCAGCAGGGGGTGGAGGAGGCTGCTGTGCATGAGAAGCCGAGGAAGCGGCAAAGGCTGGAAGCAGGTGCATGGCGCCTGGGCACTGAGGAAGCCATGGTGCAGCAAATGGAGGCAATTAGGAAAGAGGGGCCAGCAGCGATTGATCCTCAGCAGGAAGGGGAAGCAGCAGCGCCAGGCTTCACAGCAACACCACAGCAGCTAGTGCAAGAGGAGGGGGAGATGAGTGGTGAGCAATGGGCAAAAGAGGTTGGGCAGCAGCGGCCACAACAGTTTTTCCAGCTCTTTGCTGCATACCTTCGCACCAGCTGCACCAGCCTCCTCAGCATCACCCCCAACCCCTTCCGTATCGCCAGCTATTGGGACTCAGAGGTGCAGGGCACAGATGGTGGCTTTGGCGCGTTCACGCTCGATTGCCACCTAACCAGCAATGCCACAGGGCGGCACTGCCCACCCAGCTGCCCCCACTGCAGCAAGCAGCTGCCCAAATGGGACCGCCTGCAGCACTTGGCCAATACAGCATCAAGCTTGGGCTTCTTCGATCGTTGCGACCATGCTGCAGCGCTGGATGCTGCGCTGCAGCAAGGTCAGCTGCAGAAGGTTGACGAAAGGAGCGAGCAGCTCAGCATCAATGGGCACAGCCTCAACCCCTTGCTAGACCAGTGGCACGCGCGCTACCTGTTTGGGTCTGTGCACAGCATGGAGACCGATCGCACCATCAGGCGGCTGAGACAGTCAAGAGGAGAGGACACAAGCAACATGACCCAGCAGCGGCAGTTCCTCGCACTCTGCAGAGTGGAAGATCAGCTGGAGGTGACAGACAGCAGGTGGGCTGCATGGCGCAAGGAGGCAGCTAAGCAAGCAGAGGAGCACCGCAACAGTCCTAGCAGCAGCTATCCTGCACTCCTCTTGGCAGCTCTTCAGAAGCAGCAGCTGCGTGCTAGCAAGCGCCCAAGGCTCACGGGCAGCCGGGCAACCAATGAGGCAGAGAAAGCAGCACAGCGCCGGCAGCAAGACCCAGCAGCTGTGCGTGTGCGGCTGGTGCGCGAGATGCGTTATCTGCCGCTGAAAAAGGCGGCTCTGCTTGCGTTGCAGCAATCTGAGCAGCAGCAAGGGCAGCAGTCTGAGCAGCAGCAGCAGCAGCAGCTGCTGCAGCAACAAGACGAGATCAAGGAGATGAACCTTGAAGAGGTTACAGCGCTGTTACTGGATGCGCGATGGAGCACAGAGAAGCTCACCTTGGCCCATGACACAGCCAAGCACGCAGCGGCGGACATCACTGACGCAAAGAGGCTTGCCAAGAAGAGCAAGAAGCAGCAGCAGCAGCAGCAGCAGCAAGGGCAAGGGCAAGAGCAATTGCAGCAGCAGGAGCAAGGACAGCAAGGGCAAGGGCAAGGGCAAGAGCAGCAGCAACAGCAGCAACAGGAGGTTGGAAGCCAAGCTGCGTCAGCAACGGTGCAAGCTGTTATCCCTGCTGGCGGTCGTCCTACTATGCATCAGTGCGTACTAGTGCGCCAGAGCTTCTATGAGAGCAGCGATGACAGTGGCAGCTCAAACAGCCTCAGTGGAACTGATGGTGATGAGTTTTAGTTAGGGGCCAGACAGCCAGCAAGCATGTGCATGCGGAGTCATGAGACAAGCACACCAAGTTCAACAACAATCAGAGGGGACTTGAGATGTTAGTGCTATAAATGCTTGCATGATGCTTGGATAATTCTGGAGCAAACTTTTCACTTCCAAAACAAGATTTTAATAGCCTCCATGTACATTACTGATACCCTGCAAAAAAAGGAGAAAAGGAGGTCAAATCTCTACCTCTTTGGCACCCTTTATGCTTGATTTAAATTTTCTCTAAAGGGAAATGGCTAAAGTTCTGTATCTCACCAGCCAATGGGTTTTTCACTTCATTTCTTTTTATATTCTTTTGTTACAAGGACTCCAAATCATCAAAAATCACTCAATTTGTTGCAGTCGGTGGTTCGGAATGGACGTTTGGTAAACAAAAAATAAGTTCACGTCGCGCTTAATTTGGCATGCGGCCCCCAACTAGCACATCTGGAACTCTAGTGCTAGAGAAAGACTGGTAGCCTGGCTAGAGGAATTTCAGTTTAAAAGCTGCCAGCTGGAGCGCACATAATTAGGGAGCATGCAAAAAACACCTGTTTTCAAGCCTCAGTTGGCCCCCTCTGACGCTGTTGCACCATGTCTACACTGTAGACTACAGTATTGCTGACATGGGACTGATGCTTTCTAAGCCATTTTGTTGTTGCACAGTGTCTGGCAGAGTTTGATGACTTCAGAGCAAGTTCAACATCTTTAATGCAAGAATTTGCATGAGCAACGCGCTCAGATAATTAAAAAAAGCACGTTTGGGGGCACAGGAAGCCCATCACTTCGTCAAATCCCTCAAATTTGTTTTGATATGAAAAAGTAAAATTAAATATTACAAAAAAATGTTGAGTATGCGGTGGGCTGGAAACGGGTCAATACGTGTGAAGTTGGCAGCGATCTGAATCGGGGGCAGCCCCTAGACCAGCCCCTGGCAGAATTTTTCTTACATTAGATTGCCTTACATAACATAGGGAACCTAACCTTCAGCTAGGTAGTTTGGCTGCTCGGTGTTATGAAAAAAATCCATAAATTCGTTACGACATGTCTCATTAACTTGGTTTTGAAAAAAACAAAAGACATCCTCAGAACGAGCTTGAGAAGAATAGAAAGGGCCTGTGTCATCTAACACTACTCTGTGTGCAAACCATCCAGCAAAAAAGATGCGCAATTTTCCTTCTAAGACAACTCAAGAAGTTGCAAGAGCAGCAGAAGATAACATGTTTTTCATCTTACAACTCAACTGAGCCACGCAAATCACAGTAAGATGAATGGCCTTGCCAAAGAGAAGTTTCAACTCTCAACTTGTGAGCATGCAATCTGAAGCACGCAATGTTCCGCTGCATGTGCCTTCCTAAATCGAGGTGAAGATACCTAGGGACATGAAGGGGCTTGCCAAAAGCAGAATTATGCCTGAATGGAAGTGTTGCCCAGTTGTGATACTTGGCTCATTTGTCGGGATGTCCATCATGCAGATTTTTTTAGATTAAGTATATCCTAATGATTGCCCATTTCATAGTCCATGCCAAGTTATGAGCTCAATCGGTGGAAGTCACTCTGGGGACTGAATAGCCCTACAATGTCATTACAAGGTTTACAAGGGAACATAACCATCAGCCAGATAGTTTGGCTGCTCAGCGCGTTGAAAGAAATCCATCAATTCAGAGATAAATTGATAATTGCCATTGTCTTGATACTGGAAAAAACGAAACACATCCTCAGAGCCAGCATGGGAGAAATAGAAAGAGCCTTCTCCATTTATCACTTTTCTGTGTGCAGAGAAGTCATAGAAAAGACATGCATACTTCCTTCTAAGACAGCACAAAAAGGTGCAAGAGCAAAGAAAAATAGCATGCCTTTCATCTTGTAATTGTTCTGAAGAACATAAATCAAAATGAGGTGTGTGTCCATGCCAAAGAGAAGTTTCAACTCGAAGCTTGTGAGCGTGCAAATGGAAGCAAGCAATGTTTCTTTGCATATGCCTACCCAAATCCAGATACAAATACCTAGGAGTATGGAGAGGTCTGCCATAAGCAGAATTATGCCTGAAGGGAAGTGCCACCCAGTTGTGGTACTTGGTCAACTTGCTTAACTGACCACCATGTTCAACCTGATCCTCAGATAGCCACACACTCCTATGTCTGTTCCGCAGATCAACTACAAAGTCTTTAATCCCAATAGGCTGACGGGAGTAAACATTTTGAATAAAACAGTTGCGCCTGTCTAATCCCTGAAAGGCAGTCATAAACTCTGACGCCCAACACTTCTTAGAAATACTGCTCATGTCAATATCCGCTCCAAGCACCTTGCGTAATGTTTGGCTGTTGCAGACAAGGGAGGCATTATAAAATCTGACAGCTGCTCGAAACCAATAGAATTGCAGTGGCTCAAACCCACATTCACGCAGTATCGACCAACTTGGTGTAGTCTTTTTAACTCCAAGAATACGCTTTAGCAAGCACAAATGTACGGCCTGCAATGGACAATCCATCTCAGCTCCTGGTCTCATAAATCTAGTACCCCAAATTTGGCTAGCATACATGCAAGCAGGAAGAGCATATGCCTTTGTCAACCATAGCATGGTATGAGGCCTATCACCCAGCTTATATTCACATGCAAGTTGCCTAATGCGTCGACATCCAGCCATGAAAGGTGTACACATGTGCTCAGCAGAGGCAAGAGGATTGACTTGTTTTGTAAAAAACATGCCCAGATATTTAAAGGACTCAGAGCGCACAAGCTGTACTCCACCTAACGTAAAAACGGGAAGATTGTTTCCCTTTGAGTTAAAATGCACAATCTCAGACTTTGACACATTTATAATTAAGCCTTTTCTCTGAGCGTACTCATGTAGCCTATCCAACATACGCTGTAGCTCATTGGGATGGTTGGCAGTGAGACAAAGGTCATCTTCATACAACATATGAGTTACTTGAAGGTCACTTGCACCAGTCACTGCACCTTGCACGTTTTCTGCCAAGCAATCCACATCATTAATGTAAAGGGAAAACAGCAAGGGAGACAAAGGGCAACCTTGCTTAACCCCCAATCTGGGATGCACATGAGCTCGCATACAGCCATCCATTAAGACATACTCATCGTTATCATAGATGTTTCTCAAAATAGCTAGCAAGCCAGTCGGCATGCGAATGTTTTGGAGATGTGCCCATAATGCTTCCCTAGGTATGGTATCATATGCTTGCTTGAAATCAATGAAGGCAGCATGCAACCTAGGAGATGAATGTGGGCGCTTAATCTGTGCTGCATGCTGCAGGTGACGCAAAATAAATATTGGCTGCAGAGTGTTACGGCCTGGGTAAAAACCATACTGCGTGTCTGGAATTTTGTTATTATCCCTGCACCACCCTGTCACAACCTCTCGAAGCACATTTGCATACAGCCTGTACATGATGTCGCCCACAGCAAGCATACGATAATTTGCTGGGTCCAACACAGAGCCTTTTTTATGCAAGGGGGTCAACATAGCTGCTTTCCAACATGAAGGAATTTCAGCTTTATCCATCGTGGCAGCAAACAAATGGGCAACATAAGGTGCCAAAACATCGACTCTGTCTGTACCCCTACCATTCACTGCCGGCACTCTTCTTTCAGCATACTTAATGAAAGGGGCAGTGATAACACCAAAGCCAGGTGACGTCCTGGGGTTTAATCTCCGCATATGGAAACAAACTGTAGGGTACAATGCAGCTGCATCTGGCAATTCCATTTCATCAGCAGGCGCCTGATTACTGAATGCACCATCAGTCTGAGAGCTCTCTTGAGAAACAAAATGTTTGTCTAGATAAGAGCTCCATCCATCCGCAGTAATAGGGGTCTGCTGATTTGTCCTGGGTTTCTTGAGCAACTCATGTATGTCAGGTGTATGCCGCTGCAGTCTGTCCAAAAACACAGCCTTCTTATACTTGTCATGAGCACGCCGTGCGCGTCTGGTCCGTTTCCTATATTCCTTTTTCAGGAATTGGCAGGCATGCACTGCTTCCCCACTTCGCACTGCTTGAACGAAATTGCGCTTCTTTTCCAGACATGCCTGATTGAACCAAACCGGCCTGCGAATACCCTGCTTCTCAGTTCTTTTGAATATGCAATCTTTGTACTTGTACATCCCAACGTGTTCTTCAGTAGCTGCTTGCATGATCCAACTTCGCAAACAAAAGCATGCCGTATCCACACTGCCTGCATCCAGAGCAGTCTCCAGCTGCAGTGGCATCTCCAAATTTCTCTCTAGTTCCTCAACATATGCAACTTGACGCTCTGCTTTCCAATGCAAATTCATTTTACTGGCGCCCTACCCATGCCACATACATGTTGAGAATAAAGATTCCAGTCAACGTTTGGTACGAAATCCGGGACACAAAAATTCACAACAATCTGACCATGGTCTGTTGTACTTAGATGTGGTGTAAAAACATGTGATTGCTGGGCATGCCTAAATAAGGATGGTGAAACTAGGACATGATCAGGTCTACTGCGCCTGATAGTCCTGTTGCCTGTAGGGTATCCTACATAGGTAGGTTGCCCATTATCACCATGCACGCGTCCAGTTGTGATCACAAGACCATACGCAGCTGCAATATCCACCAACAGATTGCCAGCCAAATTGATATATGCACACTCACACCTTCTAGGAGCCTGGAGTGCCGGGCAGTCCATCAAAGCCTCACTATGTGCATCTGACACCTCACGGAGACTCCCAATTTTGGCATTGAAGTCGCCACACAGCACTATATGTGGGTACGCCTGTGCAACACCAGCAAGCTCATCATATAAGTTAGTGTACTGCTCGCGCACTTGCGTCCTCGTGAACTGGCTTCCTTGAGGGTTTGAATATAAAGCTCCTAGTAAGACATCTTGGTCCATGCCAAAAAGCTCTTTGCGACACTTAATCCAAACACACTGCAGGCCTTGGGCGACACGGTACACAGACATGAATGTCAATGAATGAATGTCAATGTCAATGACAATGAATATCAATTCATTGTGACAATGTCAATGTCAATGATTTCAATGTCATGTCATGTCAATGTCAATTCATTGTGACAATGTCAATGTCAATGTCAATGAATGTCAATGTCATTACATGCTACAATGTACATAATAGTACAGTCAGACACCAATGGAAGGTGCTGCTCCGTGGGATGGCATGGACCCCCCTGAGAATGGCCAACTGAACTTCCAGGCCCTAAATCCACATCTGTGCATGCTCTGAGCAACCCAAACATGTCTTTAGGTCCCAAGTTGTGAGCAAAGCAGAAAATTAGGCATGTGGAAGTGCTCTGTGTGGCTCTGGGGCAGTTTTTCGCCCATTTGGGCAGAAAAAAGGTGGATTTTTAAACTTGCACCAAACGACCAGCACTCCTGGACTTCAGCTGTCTTTAGGTTTTCTAATCATGCTGCAATGTCAGATCTTGCGGGGTGGCACTGGGGGAGCGTGCTGATGGGGTGCCAGGTGTGCGCGCCGATGCAGGAAGCCTTCTGAGTGACATTGCATCGCAACCGCTGCGTCCCCCGGCAACCTGAGCACATCCCCGGGTGCTGCCCAGCATGACAAATGGTGGTCTGTGTGAGGAATAGCGTGCTTTTTGCTGGGTTGCAGGGCACACTTTTATGCAAGCACTGCCACCATCACACCCAATTTCACATTGAAGGTGCTGACCAACATCACGGATTTTTAGGGACTGTGAGGGCGCAGTTTGGCTCATGGACAGTTTTTTTTTCCAACAATATGCTTGCTTAATAGTGAGACACTACGTCAAGTGCTGAAGGCAGGCTTACACCTTGCTGGTAGGGATGAGTCCTGTTGGTCTGCACATGTGTCTACAGCTTTTAGTGGCATGCGCAATGAGGAGGTGTTTAAACAGAAAATGCTGAGTGCTTCCAAGATTCCCATGCAGGATTTTCTAGGAGATTTGAGGTACAGACAGCAGAAGGTTTGGAGGGAAGCGGATGCCCTCAGTCCCCGAGAGGTGAACAGGAAAGCAGTGACTTACCATTGTTGGTGCGGAAAACCTTTAAATCAAACAGCGCGCACACCCTTCTGTATCCCATCATATTTATTTAATGATCTGGATAAAGGAGTCATGAGGAATGTTAGTAGGTTGAGGCTTCGTGCCCACTGCTTAAAGGTCGAGTCCTGTAAATGGTTGGGTGGTTCAAATATTTGTGATAAGTGTGGGTGTGCTGAAGTCCAGAACGAGAAACACGTCATTTTCTATTGCAATTGCTTTGAGTTGTGTGAGCCGCGCAGGAAACACATGGACCTGTTCATTGATCTTTTCAAACCATTACATACTTTTGCCCAGCTTCCAAACACTGATTTTATTCCTTTCTCGGCGGGCTTTCACATTTTGACTGATCTCGAGGTCAATCAATGCTTTTCTAAATCAAGACCCGTACAGAATTTCAAAAATTTGTCAGAATTGGTTTCAATTTTTGATGCTGGATAATAATGTTTCACCAGCAGCCGATCAGCCAGATTCTCGGGCTGTAGGCCAACCCCCCCTTGTCACCCTTGTAACCCCTTGGCTCACGGACTGTGAAGCAAGAAACAATTCCCAGGGTTACGTATTTTGAAACTTTCCTGCTGCCCACACATTGCATCTCACCTGACCATCTTTACAGCTGCTTGTAGATCAAAGAATCAGACACCCAGCGCACTTGTCAGGTCCTGTAATGGTGCAGTGGTGCTGAGATATGCTACACAGCAGTAAATGGCCACTTTTTGCATAGGAAAGGGTGGGCCAGCCGTGGGGGCGACCCCCACACAACGCACCCCCCGCCCTGAAACTTGACGTGCAGGCCCAGCAGTCAAATTTACCGGGACTGCCAAATTTGGGTAGCTTGCAGTGCAGTGTGCAATGTTTTGGGGCACATAATTATGTTTAGTAGCTAAGAAGAAGCTGACCTGCCAAAGGGGCCAGCCCACGGAGCAGCACCTGATGGCACAGGATCGACCAGAGTAATCCTTGCGTGCCCTTGCCAAGTCCGGAGCCTGGAATTGGCCCGGATGGAAAAAGTCAAATTTTTCCATGGAGGATTCCAGCTTGCCTCTGAGCCAACGGATTTCCATAACTCCAACTACGTTGTGATGTGCAACGCGAGTTGACAAGTGAGAGCACAGAAGTTTGCTCGTGCGATATGGAGCAGGACCTGCACCCCTGTCTTATTGTGTAGATAAGGGAGCCTCAGGAGCACAGGCTGCTGCTGATTGTCTAAGGCAAGCAAGTAAGCAATGAATAGCAGCTGCACAGCTTGCATGGCACGCGAAGTGCATGCATGCATGAACGAGGCATGGTCTGCTGCAGGGAAGTCATGCTGTTGCTTCAGGCTTTGCATAGTATTGTCACCTCGTTGTCAGGAAGGATTGGCTTCGCCAAATTTTCAGCGTCGCTTGCGGCGCTTCCCTCACTTCAAGTGACTTGTCCTTGATTGAAGAGGGGAGTGTTTTCACTGACACTAGGAGTTTTTCTTCTTTCACAAGATTCGTGCATACATCCTTCCATTTCAAATCCAAATTGGAATGCAGGAATTGGAAAATATGGCATATTTTCTGTGTTGAAGACCAGCCCACCTCTCTAAGGCACTGGTCACAGTAAAAAAACTGTCGCAACGTTAAGTTTTAAACTTTCTTATGCCTGCATGCTTTTGAAAGCTAAGCATGCACCATTCCTTGATGTATGTTTCCTGAGTACAGGTGCACATAAACAGAAACAGACCTAGGCATGCACAGCTTTGAAGGTATGGAAGAACGTATGAAGCACACAAAAAGAGCCAAAAATGCTTGCAGCTTTTGAGTGAGGCAAAGCTCTTGCTTGCCTGGCCTACTACACAGGCGGACAGGCAGCCTCTGAAGGCCCACACGTATCAGGGTACACATAGTCAAATTCCAGATTCCGAAAGAAAACCCCGTAATCTTGACCTAGCCCAGTGTCCTAATGGGCCACTTGATGTCAAGAAAAATTGGAGCCAAAAACTTCTTACCTACCTGCAGCGCCCACAAACTGCCTACATACTATCGATTAAGGAGGCGTGGCATGTGCCACGGATGTCAGGTCATACTTTTTGAACATCACAAACCCCTGGCTTGACCTCAATGCAGCCCTCTAGCAACTGAGGTGGTGTGCGACACAGGGTGGCTGCAAAAAACTCCATGCACTGCCGCACTTCGGCCTCCGCTGGGCTGCCCGCCGTTGCCACCCCAGCGGCCCCTGCAGCTGTGCCTTGGCCCATCATCGCATGGCCCTTCCCAGGCACGACCTTGAGCATGCAGGTCTTGGGTCGGTGGTGGGAGCGCAGGTGTTTCAGCGTCCTGCGCATTTTTGGAGTCAAAGCGCATGAGTGTGGGCCAGCACCTCACAGGAAGCCAGCATGCGTGCACAATGACTCTTAACAAGAGCCACGCCATTCTTTCTTGCATCCTTTCAACTCAAATAGACTACAGAAAGTCAGGATCAGCATCTGGTGCCAGCCAATCGCACACTTTATGTGTGCAGTGTGCATGATTGTGCAATTCCATGGATCAAACTGCCACCACAAGCAAACTCATCCCAACAGCATTCTTTAGACCCTGGCCAGCTTATTAGTGAGGGAATTTCCTAAAAGCACGCGGCCTTTTTGGATGGCATGGTCTTTTTCCTTTTTCTTTCCCCAGAGGCAAGAGCACCTGGCTGATGCTTCTCGGCATGGCAGTGTGGTGTGGATGAGCGTAGATGTAACACACTAGATTTTCCTGGAAGATGGTTGTGAGGGTGCAAGCATTGTTCTCGGTATTCACACTACTTGGAAACGTGTATATGACTTGGAAAAGCGAATAAGTATGTTCTAGGCTTCATCGCAAAGGAATGGAAAGAAACGCCTGCTGAAATCGAATGAGCGTCTCCTCATCAGTACTTCATTGCAAACAAAAACTTGGCCACTCACATCTCTACAGATTCTCTGGAAGTGACCACGTCCTTCTCTCCATGGGTGATGAGGACCGGTCCTACACTTTGTTGCTGCGGACAGCTGCTTTCCTCAGCCCAAATGGACTCTTCTAGCAACGCTCCCGCAATGGAGATGCACCTGCGATTTGAGTATGAACAGGAAGAACAAGTCGAGCCTCCCTGTACTTCAATCTTTCAGAGAGCCTAAGTGGTAGCTTGATCAACTCTGCAGACAAAGGCAAAGCAGGTCATGAATTGGTCAAATACACCATTCCTTGCCATCAAGCCACTCCAAGCAGTGCTAATTACCTTCCCTTTGCTGCAATCAGACCTCAAAATTGTCAATTTCCAGCACCATTGAAACCATTGCAATGAACAATTGTTGCATATAAGGCCTAGCTGTGAGGTAGCCTAGCAGGAGCCCATAGCAAACCTAAGGAGCGCTGTTACCAAAAGAGAATCCAGGTGGTGGTGAGGCTACAACTGACATGGACAAGAGCAGGCAATTGATCTTTTTGGAACAAACGACAATAAAGAAAAGCAGAAACCTAGATGCAGACGCACCCGCCAAGTGCACGGGGGCCACTGTATTGGCGATGTACCTCTAGTGCTGTGCATCCACCCTGGACAGTAGCAAGATCAGTAACATAGCTGTGGACAAAGCACTGGCGCTTCTTTTTGACACATTTTCCCACTGCATCAGCATTGTACCTTCAGTGCATCCACCCTGGGTAGCAGCAAGGCAAGCAACACCTTTTGGGAAACCTTGAAACAGGTTGCTTGCAACACCTTCACTTTTTTTCTTTGCTTTTCCACACGCCAGGTGCTGATCCTTTCCTTGCGGCAAACCTGTTTCTCCCCTGCGCACACCTCTAACCAAGGGTTGGCAACAGATCCTTCTACAAAATAACCGAGTAACAGCATGTTGCATTTGCATGCATCCAAACACTTTCCAGTGGCCACAGCTGCACCTGCCCTCATACTGCTGTAGTGCACACAGAGCAGTGCTGCAGTGCACACAAACAGTGCACAGTGTAAACTGTAAGGTGCAGAGTGCACACAAAGCAGCGCCGCGATGCCGCAGCAACAACGTGCGCACAAAAATCCGAAGTGCTCACAAAGCAGTGCTCCTGTGCCGCAGTGCACACAAACAGTGCACAGTGTAAACTGCAAGGTGCAGAGTGCACACAGAGCAGTGTAACAGCGCAACGTGCAAACTGCAAGGTGCACACAAAGCAATGTTGCGGTGCCGCAGAGAGCACACAAAGTGCGCAAAGTGCACACAGAGCAGTGTCACAGCGCAACGTGCAAACTGCAAGGTGCAGAGTGCACACAGAGCAGTGCTGCGGTGCCGCAGAGAGCACACAAAGTGCGCAAAATGCACACAGAGCAGTGTCACAGCGCAAAATGCAAACTGCAAGGTGCAGAGTGCACACAGAGCAGTGCTGCAGTGCCGCAGAGAGCACACAAAGTGCGCAAAGTGCACACAGAGCAGTGTCACAGCGCATCGTGCAAACTGGAAGGTGCAAAATGCACCGAGGCAGTGCTGCAGTGCTGCAGAGAGCACACAAACGATGCGCACGCAAAGCAGTGCTGCAGTGCCCACAAAGCAGCTGTGTACAGACCTTCATGACTGCTTACCTGTGGAGCACACAAACGATGCGCACGCACAGCAGTGCTGCAGTGCCCACAAAGCAGCTGTGTACAGACCTTCATGACTGCTTACCTGTAAGCCTGCTCACCTGCGAGAACCCAAAGAGGGAGATTTGGTTGTGCTGCCAGAGCCCCGCTGCTACAATATTATCAATGCAGCTGCACATGAGTGCACGCGTCTTGGTCATGCTGCGAGTGCGTCTCTGCTCACTGCGGGAGGGCTGCAATCAACACAGTGCACACAGCAGCAGTCAATAGCACATAGGAGCAGCTGAGAACGCAAGCTTGAGGAAGAGCTGGCAAGCAGGCATACACTGTGATGAAGGAGATGAAGAACCTCGCGGCTGACCAAAAGGTGAATGGCGTTCCTCACAGTAGCTTTAATTCCAAGGAAACACATTACACATTCAGTGCTGAATGCCACAATAATTTATGTACTCTTGCACAATGCATAGACACGCGTGCGTGCACACACACACACACACACACACACACACACACACACACACACACCTGAATGGGCTCCCATTCCTCATCCAAAGCCTCAAACCAAGCTCTGCCGCCCCCTGTGCCCTCCACCTATAGCATTCCCATCGCACAGAGTCAACCACATTTACGTCAGGTTTCTACATGCACATCTCTTTTTAAGGCAGAGGGAATGGGTTTCTTCGCTACAAAGGAACAATCGATGGAAAGCACCCGGCATGGCTTGTTGATTTCATGATTTGAATAAGCCCAGTCGGGAGGGATCTGACTTTTGTCCTGACTTTGCTCTCGGAGCATGCGGTCCTGCAGTCTTTGCAGCCTACACCATTGCAAATCTAACCTCTGTCATGCAAAATAGCGTCAGCTGAATGTGTCAGCACACTTTCATTGCTGAATTGCTGCCAAAAATGTGACATTGATGAAAGGTTTTGACACATACATTTGAATTGTCAAGTTTTAAAACAGTTCCCAGAGAATTTTTGCAGCCATGCATGTAGTGGTGTCAAGACACTTGGGGGACAGGATCAAGTACAAATTTGTGATGCCATGTTCAGCTGGTGCTTGTGTAAAGTTTTCTTTATGTACATATAGAGCATGTCCTCACCTCGAGCGGTCCAGAGAGGGCAAGGCAGCAGGTGTGAGGTAGGCACAGCTTCCGCGCCAAGTTAGCATAATTCACCTAGAAATGCAAGAAACATGCCTGCGTGAGGATGTACCCCTTTCGGCAAAATAGGACAAACTAATTGTTGTGCAATGCAGTATCAGTGCCAGCGCCCATCCTACTTGCTCGCTTGGAGAATTTTCACTATTTGCGTTCCTGGATCTGCTCCTTTGCTTTGGTGACTTTGTGAGCCTGCTTCTACATTCTTTTATTTTTCAGAACCATGAGAGCAACGCATTGTGCATACAAGCTTGCAGTGTTGATGTGCATTGCAGTGCAGTGCTGGTGCAGGCGTTTGCCATTCACGATGCTGTACGTAACCTGCAGCATTCAGAATGCAGAAGTGAACATGTTTTGAAATATGAGGAGCAACAGGGGTGCAGGTGATGAGCAGGCTGAACACGGAAACCTAGCACCCTCCCCAAGACCATGCAGGATAATGAGCAGGCTGAAACCGCAGCACTCACCGGCCTATCCCCAAGACCATGCAGCATGATGAGCAGGTTTTCCTGAATACCATCTGCAGAAGGCACATACTGCGGGGCATGCTGCAGAGCTCTGGGCAAAAGGGGCAGTGGGTCTTTGCACTGGGTGGGCGCCTGCCGCTGCCGCCGCCGCTGCTGCTGCTGCTGGGTTGTCGGATGTTGCTTCCATGCTGCCGCGCCTGCTGAGCAGGGGGAGTCTGCTAGCCGCTGCTGGAGCTGGCGCTTCAAGTCCTTCACCTGCAACAGGGTCACAGCCCAACAGAGCACATGCTGGTGAGGTACTGCCACTTTCCACACATGATGGGCAGAGTGTTGCGTGAGCAATAGGCGACCAGCTCCTTTAGTTCCCTCTGTAAGGTATATATACCATGTAACATTCCTCCCCCCCTGATCCAGGCCGACCTCGGCTGGCCTTTCAGGAGTAAGGGTACGAAGGGTGTATACCATGTAAAACAGAGCCCTCCTAAGGGCCCTGCAGGAGTGTGGAGTTGTGCCTGCACCCTTTTCTGCCTGTAGCTTCACTGCTTGCTTGGGTGCCTGAGCACACTTATACTATGAATTACAGAAAGGGGTGCAGCATCGATCTGCAACCTACAAAAAGGATCACACCTAGCACCATCTGTTTGATGTAGCACCCCCTCCTGAGGGGGGCTGGTTGGGTGCGCTGGCATGCTCTACCCCAAACCTGTACTCAGAAGCTTGAAAATGGATTACAATGCGTTGGGGCCAGCCCTCTTTTAAAGCATTCAGCCAGCACACGTATTGGTCCAAGGGCTGGATAGGAAAGTTTCCACAATACAAGCTGACAGCACACATATTGGTCCAAGGGCTGGATAGGAAAGTTTCCACAATAGAAGCTGACAGCACCCCCAGTCAGCAGCTCTGGAGTCAGCAGCTGAGCCTCCTTGTTTGGTACCTTTTTTGCACATTCTTTCCTGGGTGCATGCTGCTGCCATGACTCTGCCTTTTTTACATTGCCATCACCATGCTAACCTCACTCTTGTGCAACATTGCAATGTGTTCTCACTCCTGTGCGACATTGCAACATAACCTCACTCTTGCGCAATGTTGCAAAGTGAACTCGTGCGCTATCCCTCCCCCTTAGCTCACATTTCCTTGCTGTTGAACCTGCCCATGGCCGTCTTGGAGCATAAGTCATTACAGTAATCATATGTCTACACCACCATTGAACAGCAGCAAAACGTACCTCACTGCTCTTGGGGTCCAGCATCTCTGCTTGCTGCAGAAGCTGAAGTGCCTCGGGCAGCCTGGATGGAGTACCCAGGTGGAACAGGGCTACAGCACTGCGGTACAGTGCTTTTGTAGATCTGGAATGCCAGGCATCAGGGAGGATGGACCGTTGTTCCGCTGTGCTCGGGTAAGAAGGATTGCCTTGAATGCATGCATGCATGCTTGCACTCAGCATTCTCAACATGCAAGCCTAAGCAATGTGCACTTGCAGCAAGGTCTTACAGGCAAGAGCATGCTGGTGATGCATGGTGTGGTGTTCACACACACATGTGTGTGAAACAAAAAGTAACGGCATGCGATGGTTTTTACCACCGCTACTGGGAGACAGTGCCAATGATGCTCAGGATGCTGCAGCGATGGAGTCTGCAATGGCTTCTGTGTTGCGAGGACGAATGAACTGTCACCGACACTCACTTTGGATTGATAGCTAGAGTTGCTTGAGCATCAGCTAAAGCCCCGATGTAATCCTTTAGCTTCAATTTACATGCAGACCTGTGTGTGTGTGTGTGTGTGTGTGTGTGTGTGTGTGTGTGTGTGTGTGTGTGTGTGTGTGTGTGTGTGTGTGTGTGTGTGTGTGTGTGTGTGCGCGCGCGCGTGCACATGTGTGCTCCTCATGCAAGCATGAATTCACTCAAGCTTGCTTGCTTTCGACCGGATGTGTTACCATTTGTTGATCTACCTGTTGTTATAAAGGGCATCCATGAACTCTGGTGGGTCTCCCATCTCATCACAGGCAGCAAGGGCTGCAGAGTAAAGCTCCATGGCACCCAGGGCATCTCCCAATCTGAACAGTTCATTGGCCCGCGCGCGCAGGTCCTCTGCGATCTTCCAATGGTTCATTATGTGCTCCATGTTTCTATGTGTTCAAATGATTTTGGAGCCAAGGCACATACGGTGGTCAGATTTTAGAGTAACTCAGCAGCCATCATTTTGTGATAAAAGTCGTTTGAATAGATTGAGGCATGCCTGCTGATACATTTGGAAACAAACACTCCGGATATATATATATATATAGGTATGCTTGATCCGTATGATGAGGGAGGCTCAGAGAAATTCCCTGCGACAGACCCTTCCCCTTAAAGGTTAATACCTTTTGGGGTATTATTTTTTCTCAACTTAGGATATCCTTTGCACACACCTTGAAATTGCCAATTATAGTATCGAGTCTTCAGCCTAAAGCCCCGTAGGCCCCGTTTACACTACGGCTCGGCTAAGCTCAGAAAATAAATTCTGGGAATTTTCAAACCCCAAAAGAGGTGGAGGGGACTCACGGCGCTCCTGAGCCAATGTGTCTCCTTTTTCCTTAATTGATGTAGGGAGAATTTAGAGTGTGGGTTTTGAGCTTCTGTATTGGCAACAGTGTTTGGGAGAGTGGGCTTTATGGCGTAATTAAGCGTCTGCCAGTGTCAGTAGAGCCGAGCTTGTGCCTTTTGTGCATGTGTGTTTCAAGCTGGTCTGCAGGTTGGTGAATTAGTGAGTAGGAGCAGTGTGGGAGCGATATGAATCAACATTGCTTTTGTTTGAGGATTTTGATATAAGCCAGTAGAAGGGGCTACACGGGTTTTACAAGGGAAAAAGGCCTCAGTCAGGATGTTTGACCGTCAGTGACTGCTAGCCTGTTCATTTATGCACATTAGATCGTGAAGGCAAGGTAAGGGGTGAAAAGGGGAAGTTTGTTGTTTTCCTGATTTAGAGAAATATTCAAATCCTGGGATTCACTTGGTGAATGGTACAATGGAGTGCCACTCCACTGGCACGATGAGAGTCTGCTGTGCCGAGAGTGTGCTGCAAGTTAGTTGAGTTAGTTGGACAGTGGTATTTATCCTTGTGGCAACACAGCTGAGGCTGTGTTGAGAGAACTATACTTCACGTAGGAACTCGTAGTAACACCATCTTGTTCTTATCATCTTTGTAAACCCTGTCAAGCCCCTAATAAAGTAGCCCATGTATGAATAAGCTCACCTAGCCCTTGGAGGAGGAAGCCAGCAGTGCCACGCCAGTTAAGTGCATCAGTCCAGCATACGAAGTTTAGCCTAATTACCAATGGCGTTATACCGCAAGCCAAGCAAGTGAGAGTCAAGCCGACTCTCCAGAATCTGTATCATATCTGTCAGTAGCTAGGATCTCCAGTCAAACCCGCTTGTTGCGGTGCGCCACAGCATCAACCTCTTTTCTTCTTTCAACACCGGTTCTGGTCATGGGATGTCAAGACACTGTTATGGCTGCGTCACTTTCTCAGCCTGACACCACAGTCAGTGTCCAGTCATGGCAGAGGGTGCACACGCGTAGTACGGATGAGAGAGCAGAGGTGCACAAGCCGGAGCAGAAGTCCCACCACACGCAACACCTTCAGCCTTAAGCAGACTCTCTGAGTATGAGCACCACGCATGGACACCAGCCAATGAGAGCTAATAGAACATTCCGGACAAAATATCCTGTATCAAGCTCGCATCCCAGCTGCTCCACACTTGCCCAATCACTAGCCCACCTTAAGCTGCAGGCACATCATGAGGCACCCTCCACCTAGGCCTGTCTCCGCCCCTGCAGCCTCGACTCAAGTTCACAGTTGCACGTCCTCTCCAAGCTTGCTTCACACACCATGGAGCTCTCTAGACAGCACAGACTTCTCAGTGATCAACTGCTTGTACTCCTCAGCCAGAATTGCATTAAAGCCAGTAAGAGCTGTGGTAGGAATACCTCACAATAGAGACTGAGGGCTTTTGAAAGCCCTTTCCTGTACAACATGGACACCAGTTGCACGATATGGACTCTTTACGGCTACGCTACGATAGCAGCACAGTTTTGACAGCTCATAACTTAGATGCATTTGAGGCAAATCCATCCCTGTGACCTTGAACGCTATGCTACGATTGTGTGACACAATGACACAATTTGAGTCACAGGCCCACGGTGGCGTGCAACCTTGGGACACCTCCTTTCTGATGATTAGACGAGCAGTCAGTCGTTTTGATTGGAGCCCTTTTGTTTCTTTACCCTGACATCTAGCTGAGGGTTTTAGTGAAACTTCCCTCAATGCATTTACCGGCAGCCTTTTGGCTGGTGTAATATTTCTATTTCTTCCAAGGCCAGGCCTGTGAGCTTCTTTGGCAAAGCCCTAGCTAGCTATCTAGAACTATGGTGTGCGGAGCCTTTTCTTTTCCTAACTCTTCCTTTTGTAATCCTGTATATATTTTGAGGTTTTGCTCATGTTGTTCGGCAGTTTAGAACTGCAGGAACACCTGGCAATCCTTGGTATGGTAGGATGTGTTGCTCAGATTAACATCAGATCAGAATTGCAGCAAAATTTGGCAAATCAATAAGGTGTGAATTTCACCAGCAAGTACGCAGGCGAGCACATGCAGGCCACCCAAACAAGCATTGTCAATGCCTTTGCTTCTTGCTCTTTCCTTTCCCCCCCTTCTCCCCTTTCTTCGTGTGCTTTTCACCCTTCTTCTTGTGCTCCTTTGCCTTCGACGATGCCCCCCCTTGCTGCTGCTGTCCATCCCTAACTGCCTGCTGTTGGTCAGCCTCTCCATCTTGCTCCTGCTCCTCAGCCAACTCTTCTTCATCTGCCACTCCTGCAGCCTCCGCGGGCGGCCTCAGCCAGGCCACTCCTGTGAGCTGTTGCTTGAGGTACACCTTTCCCAGTGCCTGCTGGCCAGCGGACGTGCTGTGGACTCTCAGGAAACGGTCCAAGCCAGCGGATGCCATCAAGGGAGGGCCATCTGACAAGCCGCTGCTTGCTGAGGGACAGGAGGACGAGTGCCTGGGGTGGAGGGCCAGTGCACGTATGCTGCCAGCAGGGCCCTGGAGAAGCATGGGTACGTGCGTGCGTGTGTGTGAGTGTTTTACAACATAGTTTTTAGCACGTGCCGCTGGTTTGAGCATGAGGTTGTCTCCCCTCCTTTGTTGCTGTCAACAGTATGCTAGTTGAGGCAGCGAAGGAGGGAACAGGCACACATTTTCTTTGCTAGTTGACAATTAGCAACTTAGGGCATACAATTGCAGGGCTTGTTTCATGTAGAGCAACTCCTGTTATTATTCCTGCTCTGTTGGATAAAATGGATGTCTGATATGTGGACAGGCATGCAGGGGCTATCCTAAGGAAGCAGACCCAACATGATTCCCCCAGCTTGCTCTCCCCAAAGCAGTAAAGAAATGAAAGAAAAGACTATTCAAGCCAGTAATAGGAGAGCAGCAGCAGTTCCCATGATCCCTATAACAGTATTGTGTATCTGAGTGTTTTCATGATTGCAAGCATTGGCCCCTGCGCTGTGCAGCTTTTTCCCCTCAATCCGTGCTGATCCCGCGTGCGACCATCTGCTATGCTGCTCTAGAGTTAGGACTTGCTAATCTAAATTTTTACAGCGCCTTGCACCCAACACCCAATTTTGCTTCTCAAACCAGGCTTGCATCCAGCACACATAGCTATTTATGAGGGGAAAATAACCAACCAACCAGCCTCCATACCTTGAGGCAACCACGCATGGCACGCGCTCTCATGTCGACGCCCTCAATACGCCCCGATCCATTAGCAGCCCACACGCGTTGCCCTGAAGGCAGCAAACAGGGTAGGAAATCATGAAGTGAGGGGGGGATCCTAAGTCATGAAGAAGGGCATTACTTCATCATGCTCTGGCGCTTAATTAACCTTGCTTGCATACGCAATCCGACAACGAGTAAGGTTGCATTAGCAGGTCCTTAACACTGTGTGCAGTACACAGCACCACAGAGCCACGTATTTCTACTTCACGATGCACACAAAAAAAGGGGCCTACTCACATAACTTACACCTGCAAGCAATTTCCCATGAAACACACTTGCTGCCTCCATGCGCAAGCATCTGGTTAAGGTGCTGTTAAAGTCGTCACATGAGCTTCCCCCTACAAGTCAGCAGGATGTCTCCTCAAAGAACTGCAGAAGCCCCCAAAAACCCATCAGCAGCATTTCCTGCCAAGGTAAAGCCTGCCAACCAAACCATGCAACCCAGACACCGCTACTTCCACCCCCCAAAACCACCCCAACAAACCCACCGTCAGGGTCTGCTACCAAGGCGGTGACGCGCGCGTCCCCCCACTCTATTTCAATCTGTGGCCTCTTGCCCGCACGCAGGTCATACATCCACAATTTATGCTGCAGGAAGAGCAGCATGAACAGAAAAAGGTTTGTTGCTCTCTTTGATGGAGGATGCCGCCTGCCATGATGCTTGGCCTGAAGCAAACAGAATCGTGCACTGCACTGCCTTGCAGTGCATGGTGTTGTGCTGTGCCATGCTGAGTTGTGTTGTGCAATACTGTGCAGAGCACTGGGTTCTGCATTGCTCAAAGAAACACAGCCAAAGGGAATGTCAAGGAAACAAAGCTGCATGGGGCCAAAGACCTCAGGGGTGCCTGCGGCACATCTGCCCCACAATTTTCAGCAACTCTCTCAAGGCAGGCAAAGGTTGCATTACCTTGATTGTACCTACAACCACCAGCTGGTTGCTTGGGTCTGGGAGGAAAGTGGCAGCTGTAAGATGAGGCAAATCCACAAGCCCACACCTGTCCGTATGATGAGGTACAACACAGTCATTCAATGAGACATAATCCAATGTGATGGAACGAGATGAGGCGAGTTTACAAGTCCATACCTGCTGGTGCAAAGTAAGCAGTGAGCTAGATGGACTCAGTTTCCCTCATCTCAAATACACCATGACATTTGATATGTCACATCAGGCAAAGTCACTGAATGGTTGCTATGCAAACGTTGAGCATCTTTGAGCAGGCTGTATTCACCATACCAAGCAGAATTGTATTCATCCCGCACCCCAAAAAAATAACTTGTTTTACAATCATGCATCAAAAGCGCAGCCCAAAATTAGTTATTTTAGACAACCGCGCAAGGGCATTCTTGACCACTCATGGCCCTCTCGCTGTCGAGATGTCAATTATTGCAACCACGCATGTCCAAAATAAATCTCTATTTTTTGTGCACGCGGTCACCCCTCAGGGCAAAAAACGATATTTATGCGCGGTGATATAAATTCTGCACAGTAACAAGATCCTGCTTTCTGCACGACTTGTGTGTGCTTACAGAACAGAGAATAAAAATACAAGAAGTGACCAAATTGCAGGCAGGTTTGGCAGAGTTTGTACCGATTTGCACGACTCTTGCACTCTCAAGACTGAATGCTTCTCATAATTGAGTAACTTTGATCAGTTGCAACACAGCTCATGGAATGACGGTAAAGAGGCGGCGCTGCTACAGTTGTAACTACAAATTCGAGATTCTTGAAAAACACTTAGAACTCAAAGAAGCGCCACCCCTTAATGCTTGCTCCATAGCTGCAAGAGTGGCGCCGACTTTGACCATGCATGTGACTGCAGAGGCACATGACAATTGCCAAGCAGAGCACAAAAACGCAGGGACATGGGATGACTGCAGAGGCACATGACAATTGCCAAGCAGAGCACAAAAACGCAGGGACATGGGATGACTGCAGAGGCACATGACAATTGCCAAGCAGAATACAAAGACACAGGGACATGAGATGACTGCAGAGGCACATGACAATTGCCAAGTAGAGCACAAAGACGCAGGGATATGGGATGACTGCAGAGGCACATAGCAATTGCCAAGCAGATTTGGCAGACTTTCTCGAGAGCCAAACCCAAAACCCTGCAAAACCTCCTGCCGATTGCTATGTGCCCCTGCAATCATTTTATGCCCCTGCATTCTTTGTGCTCTTACACTTTATGATAATCACATGCATGGACGAGCAAAAGGCTTTCAAAATCTGCATCGCAGTCCCTGAATTTCTGCTTTCATGACTCCTTGTCTAAATCCTTGTATAACCGAAGGAACCCTCCTCTGTCACTAAATATGTGGCACGAAGCTGACAGTTGCTCAGTTGCCTTATGATATCCAAGCACAATGGGACCTGCAGCCTCAGCAAAATGCTGCTCAAACCATTTCCACAAAAGCCCCAAAATGCATGGTCTTGATGTGTGGCCAAATCTGGTTCAAGTCTTCAGTGATTCTGCTATGCTGCCCTTGCAGACAAGTACAGCAACGGCAGTTTCATCTGGTTTAATGTCATGGATTTACATGAGACCATGGGGCTTATAAAAGCAGGGCAGATCAATCTAAACAGCAGGACCGTTGCTCCCATTCTCCTAGAACCTTGGAGGCGCAGGGGCTACAAACAACCAGGCACGTGCTCACCTGCTGGGTTTGCCGCCTTTTGCTCTAAACACTTCCTGCTTCTTATCCAGACTCCCATTCTCCTAGAACCCTGGAGGCGCAGGGGCTATAAACAACCAGGCACGTGCTCACCTGCTGGGTTTGCCGCCTTTTGCTCTAAACACTTCCTGCTTCTTATCCAGACTCCACACCCGCAGGTGGCAGCCATCTCCACCCACAGCAATGTGAGACTGGCTGGCGTCTAGTGCCTACGAACAGCAAGTCCGCAGCTTCCAAATATCACTTTGCAAGCTTCTCGCATCTTGCTCTCTGTCTGAACTTTATTTCCTCCATGGAGTCTCATCATGCATATTGAGTTCCGGCTGCAACCCAACTTTCCAACCTTACATGCTCCCTTCCTTACAACTCTAATAAGTAGTGTGGAAAGAAACAAAAAATGCGTAGCAGCAGGTAGCAGTGTGAAAAAGAGCTTGAAAATGAAAGATAGAACTTGCAGTGAGAGGTTCAAATTTATTGCGCGTGCATGTGTGAATATGTGTGTGCGCGTGTGTGATCGCATGCGTGCATGTATATATGCGCGCGCGTGTTTGTGTGTATGGATGTGTGTGTATGCAAGATTGCACAGCCTGTCACACGCATGCCCTAGTTAACCCACCATGCAGCCAATGTTTGGACTTGCTTGGAAGGCCGCCACCTCATCCCATGCTTGCACATTGCCACTGCCTTGCTCAGATCCTCCTTGCTCCCCCAGTGAATGCTCTCGTTCCTGCTGCTGCAGCTGCTGTTGCTGCCGGTGTAACCGCACTGTTCCGCTGACCGTTGCTGAGATGAGCTCCAGGGGGGAACTGTGCAGCAGGGTGGAGGAAGACGCGACATGAAGTATGAGGAAAAGGCATACACACATTGGGGGGAACTTATCATGCCAGGGATGCAACGGCCGACTGGCCAGTCTGGTCCTGGATAAGAAGCAATCACCAGCCATCGTATGGTGGAGGAGGAAAGACAATGGGGAATTTAAAAGGAAACGCCTGCCACGAACTTGTATGTTCTGGGTGTATTTTCATTCAATCCTCAGGTGTACCCTGATCCTGGTGCTACATCGCCTTGGTACACACTTCCCTCCTGTCCCCGCTGCTGCTGGCAGGTTCATGGCGACATGCCAGGCTCTCACCAAGAAAAAAACACAGGTGCTCACCTGCTGCCACCACTGCTGCTGCTGCTGCTCGACTCATGGCGGAACGCCAGGCATTTCACTTCCCTCTCACGTGCAGCACTCTGCCGTTGGCTGATGCTGGTTGCTGTTAGGTCCAGTTGTGGCTTGTGGGGGGGCAGGGTGCACAGTGGCTGGCCAGCCAGCGCGTCGATCAGCTGTATGCTGCCTCCCAGCCGTGAGACAGCCAGCACGTCGGCGTCTGTTCACAGCAGCGAAAAGCAATGAGGTGCACTGAGAGCAATGAGTACAAACAGCACAAAGCAATGAGTCAAACAGCACAAAGCAATGAGGTGCACCGAGAGCAATGACTACATACAACCAAAAGCGATGAGGCGCACTAAGAGCATTGAGCATCAAGAGGGTGGTAACGGCTTGGAGAAGCTGAGCAACTTTTTGCGACATGGTGTCCAGTAGAGGCTGTCTGCTTTTGACTGCTGAGCTCCTAGCTCGCAAGAAGGGGGTGAAGGAAGGAGGGGCCTCTGAGAAAAGCCTGGACTGCTTGAGCCAAAGACAATGGCAAATGCAGATCCTAAAGGAATGGCAAGATTGCAAAAGGAGGGCACTTTTGATTTGAGAGCCGTGTCCATTCACGCACCTGTTTGCAAGTAATTGGGAGAAGCCAATGCATGGATGGCTGCGCTCTTGTCTGGTTGGCCCCTGAGATACAGAATTGGAATGAATTGAAATGGAACAAAATGGAAGGGGGCATTCTTGCCTGGCTGGCCTGAGAGACAGAGAATGGTGGCCTGGCATAAGTTCGATAGTGAGTAATTGACAGAAGCATGCTTGCCTTGCGAGGAAATTTTTGGCACAGGCACTCATCATCAGTTTCTAAGCATTCAAGTGCCATGTGTGTGTTCTCTGTGTATTACTCACCAGGTCTGGACAACTTGAGAGGAGGCCCAGGAGGGCCCACTAGGGACTTCAACGACTGCAAGGACAGAACAGAGGAGGTGTTTGTGATTGCAATCTTTTCTCTTTTCTCCATGCCATGTATCTCCTCCTTGTGCGTGTGCATGTGTGTGTGTGTGTGTGCGTGCGTGTGCGTGCGCGCGCGCGTATGTGTGTGTATGTGTGTGTGCATGTGTGTGTCTGTGTGTGCATGTGTGTGCATGTGTGTGCATGTGTGTGTTTGTGTGTGCATGTGCGTGTGTGTACGTGCGTGGATGTGGTGCGTGTGCGTATATGTGTGCGTGCATGCATGCATGCGTGGGTGCGTGTGCGTGTGCGTGTGTGTGTATGTGTGTGTGCACGCGTGCATGCGTGTGTATGCGTGTACATGTGTGTGTATATGTGTGATGACACCTACTCTTAAGCAGACCCAGCTCGTCAGAAACAGCCAGACGGGCGGCAGCGCTCCTCCCTCTCTTCATGTTGTTCTCTGTTTGGAAAGAATAAAAATGAAAAACTAAAATTTTACATCAACTAATGCAATGCAAGCCCTTCAGAGCCGCCACATCTCGATCTCGTGTACGACGCGTTGCAAGCAATTATCGTTGGGTGAAACTGTGATTGTAACATTTTATGACAAAATAGCAACAAATTATCTGTATTCCACATCTTTCATTTAATTCCCCCTTGGACGGGTCAACATCTGGGGATTTATCGACGTGCTTGTGAAAACTCATATCAATACATTATTAGTTTTTGTAACTCTATTACAGGGCAGTTCTAGTTTAGTTCGCAATCACAGGAAAGCACCAGCAATTTCTTGAGACTTGAGACCAGTGCAAACGCTGCGCGAAAGCACCTGGTTCAAATCAAGGATATTGTGAACTGAGGGATTGAGCATCAAAGTTTGTGATCACTGCGCCAAGCTTGCGGCTTTGGCGCAGATGGGGAATACCGGCTCCTCCTCTGGGAGTGGGGGATCGACCTCAAAATTGTTGAAGCTGGGCACCAGAAGGAAGAGCACGGAGGGCTCCAAGGGTGCCACTAGTGGAAGCGCATCCCCTGCTACAGCCCCACAACTCCACAGCCAAGCTCTGGATGCCCAGGACATCCACAGTCTGCTGGCTTTTGCTTCCCTGAACTATGGACAGCGGCTGGCACTCGTGGACTGCGGGCCAGACCCGAGAGCTGCACGTACTTTCTCATACAAACAGCTGGTGCGAGTATGGCATGCCTCCCCTCTACCTTCGCTCTCGCAGCCTGGGTCCTTGCGCCTTCTTCAAAAGTGCAACCTGCAGCCATCTAGATTGTGAAGCATCTGCATTCACCGGTCATGCATAAGCTTGCGCGAGTTCTGAACACAAGCCCACTTCTCTTCTGTCCTCTGTCTTGCAGGCCGCTCGAGCAGCACAGCTGGCCCTCGTACTCTGCGATGCTACTAAGCAGGAGGAAGACAACGTGCAGCCAAAAGGAGCTCGCGTGGCCCTGCTGTCCAGGAACTGCAGCGAGGCAATTGAGGTATGTGCCCGCCCCTAGGATTTTGTCGCCAGACACGTCTGATACAGATCTGGTAGGAGCTTGGACTATACCTAAATGTGAAAATGACCACGCACGATCAAGCAGAAGATGCAGATCAAACGCAAGACGCAGATCAGATGAAGCTAGTGCTATTGCGAAGCGTGATCGCACTTGATCACACTTGTCATGCTCAGGGTTTCTCAGACTGATCTCAGCGTCCCAAAACGCGCAGGGACAAACAGAACTTGTCCTCGCCCTACTGGCACAAATCATTGACTGCAAATTTTCAATACTCCTTGCCGTCTGTCAGCAGAGGTACATAAACTAAGAAGCCTTCTTTCAACAGGTGTGTGCATGTTGCAATACCCCTGTGTGCAGGTCCACTACGCAGTCTCCTCTTTGCGTGCCCAGCTGGTGAACTGCAATACTGGCCTGGCAGCGCCAGAGCTGCTGCATGTGCTGCGTGACTCAAGTGCAGAAATCCTGGTGGGTGAGGCTTGACTCAAAACTCAAACAGTGCTTGGTCTGCATGGTTTCATTCTGAGTTGTACTGCCAGCCTAAGATCAAGCCTTTTTGTCTTCTTGTCTTATTGAAGACCTTCGGGCAAGGCTCCCAGTTGGTAAGGATCTCTGGCAGGTTGACAACAGCATTCAATGGAAGCTGCAACTTACAGTATGGATAATAAATTATGTGTTGTAAAGAAGATGCTCAATCTAGGGACTGCTTGCGCACCTGCATTTCACCAAGAGTCTCATCTCTACATACCTTCTTCTTCCTTGCACGTGCCCAGGACATACCTTGCCATTGTTGTGCATTGAACAATGCCCCTCAACAAGCCTCATAAGCCTGACGTGATCGACATTCATTGCAGGTGGCAGACGTGGAATTTGTCCACCTGCTGTCTGACCTGTGGCGCCTGGACCAAGAAGAGCAGCAGCAAAGCTGTCACCATGCACCAAATAACACCGCCGCCTTGCGCATCCACACGGTGGTTTGGACAGACGTGCTTCATGCTCCGCCCCATTCCATGCTAGGAGGGAATGGCACAGAGGCTGCAGCACCACCCAGCGCCCCTCCAACAGTGCCAGAGGGCATCAGCAGCCACTGGTACCATGGTGCGTGTCTCTTGGCAGAAGGCATGCAGGTGTAGGGCAGCAAAAGAGCTGGCCCAGGCCGGGCTGTTGGTTGTGGGAGTGAACCATTGTGCCCCGTTTGAAATTTGCAAGGCAAAACGGTGACCACTGGGCACTTTTTCATTCATTTTGATGATACACAGGCCCGTGGTTCAACGAAGACACTGCTGATGCTGACATCATGCGCTTGAGCAGCCTGCGGCAAGCACTTCAAGCGTCTGCAAGCGATTCAGGAACACCATGGCAGCCGGAGGATGGGTACCACGTGTACTACACTAGGTGCAAGGGATAGAGGGGACCCGTCTTTCTATTTTTTGTTTCAGTGCAGGCCATTTTCTTCCTCAAGTTTAGTCACCAAGTAAAGTCTTCGCAGACCTCAGGGTGCGTGCATCAAGGAAAGGTCCCTTAACTTGCAAGCCAGGAAGGTTGCCATATGCTATGCAAAGTGTAATGCGAAACCTTCTGTATTCATCCCCTGTGGCTTCTTGCGTCTTCTATGCACATTTGCAGTGGCACAACGGGGAAGGCAAAAGGAGTGGTGCTGAGCCATCGCACGGTGATGCTCCATGCTATTGGAACCATCTTAGGTGAGGCAATATTGAAAGCCGTTGGGTACAGTTTGAGGGAGAAAATGCTTTCTTTGCTCACCTAGCAGCAGCAGTCAATAGCACAGCATACAAAAGCCCTGTTTTGACAGGTCAGAATAATTGCACAACGCTCACAGGTTTTGCGCGGGCCGGCCAAGCCAGCACCTGCTTGCTTACTCATTCATTTATGGAATGTTAACCTGCTCATGTGCAGAGATGCGGCTCCATGGGGGGGACATCTGGGGCCACTTTGCCCCACTGTTTCATCTGGTGGACGCCTTTGCTGTGTATGCCATCACGCTTGTGGGTGGCCGCCATGTAACAGTCCCAACCTTCAGCCCTTTGGCAGCGCTTCTCACCATAGGTCTGTGCCCCTCCATATTGCAGATATTTTTGTACTCTTTGCAAACTTCAGACCCTGCATCATCAGCCTCAAGGCCTTTTTTTTGCGGTTAGTCCAAATGTCGATAATGATTACAAACGGTGCACCTGATCCAGAGCGCAAAACGCATGCTTTTTGGAAGTAATCCTTATTTTTATGAAGTATCATTTACAGCCTCTAACAATGCTTTACAAGTGATGATCATTGTGGATCTTTGCACTGACATGCAACTTTCACACGCTTGCACAATTACTGCAGAGCGTGAGCGCATCACAGTCACCAACATCGCCTCCACTATGGCTGCCATGGTGTCTTCTCAGCCCCTTCTGCCTGCCTTGGACTTGTCCTCCTTGCGCATTGCCTCCTGTGGAGGCTCACCCCAGCCGCCTGTGGTTGTCAGGTGTGTGTGTGTGTTTGTGTGCGCGCGTGTGCGTGTATTTGTGCAGGAAAGGGGTGCGCTGCTCTGTTAGATGGAGCCACGAGGGATTTCCTAGTCAGCTCTTCACTGTTTTCAATCTATTGTTGGATTTTTGGATGCGTGATAAGGTGAGCTTTGTACCTGCAATTTGCCCTGGACAATCAACCTGAAAAAACCGCAACCCCTCTGTCTCATGACCTGTGAACACATGTATTCCTGCCCTTGGCTTGGACACTGCCCTTTTTAGCGCAGTTGAGTTACATCCTTAATCCCTCTTGCAACCCACAGGCGCATAGTGGCCCACTTAGGATGTGAGTTCTTCAACAGCTACGGCATGACAGAGTGCTGCGGCAAGATCAGCATGAGCTTGCTACCTACACGCTGGCCCAGCAGGACAAGGGGGCTCTCTGAGTCCCAGGTTGATACACAGGTGTGAATGCACCTTTGCCCTTACTATTTTCAAGGGTCTACTGGCTTGCAAAGCCAAGTATTGCATGAATTTCAAGCTTTTCAGGTGGATCACATACATTGCAGTTCCTGTTTTCCTCGCCCTGAGCAGGCTGATGCAGAAAAGGCATACTGCAATTTCCTGGAAATATTTCTGGACATGGACTAAGAAAAAAATATGTAGGCATAGGGGACTCTCCCTAATCAATTAAGGAAAGGGAGATAGATTGGCTTAAAAAGAGCCGCAGGTCCCCTCCATCACAAAGCAGAAACAGGAGGGGTTAGTGGAGATCTTAAGGGTTTCTAGACGCACCCGGCTCCAGCACCTGGCTGTGAGGGTGCTGTTTCAAGTCATGGACATGGACTAAGGATGCCTTTGGCAAATGAAGATGGACATGCATGGTCTCCTCCAGGAACAAATGTGTTGACCCACTTCTGATCACACTTTTGACTTCTACTTGTGCAGTGCGCCCAGCTGATGGACATGGTGTGTACCAGTGGTCGTCCATTCGTGCTCATTGAAGTGAGAGTTGTCGACGAAGGTACGTGTATCAAGAAAAGGAGAGTCTTGATCATTGATTGTGTGAGCTGTGCCTTCTGGCCGAAATTTTTTGGCTTAAACTCCTTTTAAAAACGTCCTCGAATTCTCCCGTGCAATGCAATTATATACATTGTGAGCTGACCAGAATACTGAAGCTTCAACTTGGCATGATATAGGGCATGCCAAGAAGTTGAAGATGCACTGCAACGCTTGCTTCTATCATCTCTGTTTGATCATTGCAGGTGCACGTGATGTGTCACCTGGGTCTGATGAGGTTGGCGAGGTGTGGTGCCGAGGTCCCACAGTGTTTGCAGGTAAGACGGCAGCCTAGGTGTTGCCTGTCCTCCCCGTCCTCCAAGACGTTATCGTGCATCAAGGGTGCAAGATCATGCAGAGTTGTGTTGAAGGGCTTAGCAGCACGGCTAACCCGATGGCAGCAAACATTCTTCTCTCATTTATCTTTGAAATTTGGGGCGCTTCATGTACCAGGTTTCCTTGAAACAGGCAACATAATTGCGATGCTCTCTCAGCCCTTGCATCTGTGATCTGATCAATGTAAACGTGCACACATACTCACAGGGTACCTGGGCAATGCTGAAGCCACGCGCTCTGCAATCACGCCGGACGGATGGTTCAAGACTGGTGACCTGGCAAAGGTGGAGGCCAACGGCTACATCCGAGTGGTTGATCGCTGCAAGGACATGGTGAGGCTGCTCTCCACAAGTAAAATTGGCAGGAGAGCTGACATGATATGCTTGACAGATGGATTGCAGCTTGCTAAGAAGTATTACATCTGCCATGCTTGCTAGGGTCAGTGTTCAACGGATTGATGCAAGCTATGTGCTAATATTTTAAATGAAGAGCTAAGCATTCATTTGCGATCATGAAGAAGGGCAGCTGGTGAATGTCCTTGGCTTCAAGTCATCAAGGGCTCACGTTACAATCTGTTTTCTTTACCTGCAGATCTTGTGTGGAGGAGAGAACGTGTACTGCACTGAGGTGAGCTGTGGCAGCCCCTATCCATTCATAAAGAAGTAAAGAATTAAAATTCGAGCCTGGACCGGTTGGCACCCTGAAAGTCAACCCTCAGCTTACATCTCTACTAATAGTGTGGTCTCCTCAGTCTACTCTGTCTACTTGCTTTTTAGGAGACTGGCGGCCACGGTTTGCCTAGAAGGTAATGGGTTCTGGTCACTCAAGCCAGTTCTCCTGCTCCCTAACACCATCCAGGTTGAAGCCGTGCTTGTTGCCCACCCAGATGTGGCAGCAGCGTCTGTCTTTGGTCTCCCGAGTCCCCTCATGGGCGAGATGGTGGCAGCAGCCATCACGCTGCACGGTGGACCTGAAGAACAGCAGCAGCATGTCAGGAAGGTGCAGGAGCTGCAGGCGTGGAGCAGGCAGCGGCTAGCTCACTATAAAGTGCCGGCAATGGTGGGTGCCTCCTTTGTGCTGCAAAGAGTATGCAACATAAACTGCTTTCCCTGAACGATTTCTTTGAACGAGCAATTTCAGGCGCAGATACTCTTTGGTTCTATGTTTCCGTTATATATTCATAACTGCGAGGTTTGCACCAAAGGGCCTGTGCCGTGGCGCACACCTCATGTGTGACCCCGGGTCACCAACTGCACTACCACATTCCTTGGTCAAGTAAAATTCATGGGTGCCACCTGCTGGAAAGCTTTATTTGACTCACCTCATAATATGGCTTCTACCTCGCATGTCCACACCTGCGCAGGTCTACATCCTAGAGCGTCTGCCCACAAACGCGTCTGGCAAGGTCCTCAAGACTGCTTTGCGTGAGATGGCCCTGGAGAAGCAGCAGCCACAGCGGCAACCACAACAGCATCAGGGGCCTGCTCTCCGGCCAGCAGGCCCTCCTCCCTTACCCCAGCAGCAGCAAGTGCAGCGGAGGTACACACCCATTAGAGCTCCTGCACCAGCTGCATCACCATTGAGCCCGCAAGGCATGGTTCAGAGCGTGCTGGATGCCATGCCCCACCTGATCGTTGCCCAAGGACAGCATGGCGCAGAGGTGGGTGACCCTGTAGGCCTGCAAAACCGCGAGATCTGATATGCCATTTCTATGCCAATTCCTACAAGAAGTAATCCAGCTTGGCGTCCACAAGCATCGAAAATGGCATTACAGGTATGAGCAAAAAGATGGTGCATACAAAGGCTTTCTGGATGTCCTTAACTTTAGATTCTTAAATTCGGATCCTTGCTCCATAAGTCCCATGTGTCAAGGTGTATGTAAGCCAAGCAAAGGGGTGCCCCTCTTATTGGTCAAGCTACTCAGAGCCATCTGTGACCTATCTCAATGCATTTAACATTGAGAGGTGAATACGCTATGAATTTCTGTTCTCTTGTGCACCGCTCACAAGAATGTGAGAGGTTGTTGAAGCTCTACACTCATCAAGCAGAACCACACGGATTGACTTGTTACAAAGCTGTGAGTTCTTTACCTCCCAACCACCCTTCCTCCAACCCAAATAAATGACTACACACATCCACACACCCATATGCCCGCACCCACACCCGTACCCACACCCATACAGGAGCCACACGAGCAATGCGGCACGCACATCGACCCCAGCCTGACCACGGTTGTCCCAATCCAGCTGCCCATGCACCTCCCCCAGCAAGCCTGCACCTCTGCACGTGCCGCGCTGTCTCGTGCCTTAGAGGCTGGTGCAGGCGGGGTCATGGTGCTCGCTGCAGCAGAAGGTGGCAGCCTTGTCTCCAGCGATCAGCAGCAGCAGCTGCATGCCCTCATGCAGAGCCAGCTCACGAGCCTGCTGAACAGCCACAACAGCAGCCACCGCGGCGCCAGCTGCGTACACTTGGTGCTGGTGACACAGGGGATGCTGGAGGACCCGCCACAGCTGCTGCGGGCGCTGCTGATGGGCAGGAGGGGACTGCCCCCCCTTGGCTATGTCCTACAAAGTGAGTTACTTGCTTTGTAAACTTGAGTTATGGATCACACTTATGGCACGAGTGTGTGTGCGTGCGCGTGCGTGTGTGCCGTTGTGCACTGAATGCTACAAGGCTAGGAGTGGCGATCTCGTTTTTGGTGGTTCTGTGCTAGATGTTGGTATTGGCAACCCCAGGGATATGATCTGCTGGTCAAGAGTCTGTGTGCCCTCACTAAGGCTGAGGCAGGAAAAACTTACAAGAACAGAACAAAGTAACTTGCAACACCAGTGCTGGTGTGGTACAAAGACAAGATGAAAAGCGTCGGCCAAGACGGGTTATCCTGATGGTTTTGAGTGCACCTCTGCTCACAAGCTTGTCATGTCCAGTCAGCGGCAGTTTCAAATGAGAGATGGGAGCTGAAGCTCTGTGTGGAAGCCACGGATGCATCTTACAGTCCTGGTCTCATCTTTGCTGCTGCAGGTCCCCCACCCCTCCCCTCCTCCCCTCCACTCCCACCCCACCAGATTACCCAGCAGCTGGCACTCCACGCATCAGCAGCTTCTGGCTTCACTACACCTCCCATCTCCATCTCGGACCTCGCCTCTCCAATGAGCGCTGCCACCACCACTGTTGTGGTGGGCACCCCGTCGGCAGCAGTGCAGCAAATTGAAATGCTGCAGCTGCTGCGCAAGACTCCACACGTGCTGTGCGTTGTGGTGGAGGAGCAGGATGAATCGGAGGCAGTGGCAGCTGCGGAGGCTGTGCACCAGGCTGTGCAGGTGTGCTGTCATGGAGAGCAGTGGTTGCAGAGTAGAGATAGTGCTCAGGGGAGCTATGCTTCATGCGTGCGGTCAGGGATCTGGACCATGAGCTTTAATCTCTCTTTTGCTGAGCTGTGATTTCTTGTCCAATGCCCCTAGAATTTGGTTTAACGCATGTGCTTCCTAAGCACAGGTTCTGCAGGCGGTTCACCCCCAAGCAGCACATTTGCCCACGGCCACACAGAATTCTTGCACGCCTCACCCCTGCATCCATGCAGGCCCTGGCAGCGCACGGCATTGCCATCCACTGTGCCTGGATCACCCCCACAATGGCAACCACGCCTGCCATGGTGCAGCATGTGCTGCTGAGTGCGCGTCGTGGCTGTGGTCTCCCACCCGTGGGGTGTGTGCTGCAGCCTCCTGCTCAAGCCACCGCACACCCCTGTGCAAGGAAGCCGTCTGATGTGACTGGCCAGCCGCAAGGGGGTGTCTATGCCCTAGGCCAGAGTCAGCCCTTAGTGGTCAATGACCAGCCTCAGCAGCAACCTACAGCAGGTGTAGGTGCTGGCAGCATGGCGCAGCCGCCAGCAGCATCTGTGGAGGCAGCAGTGCAGGCGGCTGTGCATGATGTGCTGGGTCAGATGCAGATGGACCCTGATCCTGCCCAGCCCCTGCCCTCTGACGCCCCCCTCACTAGCCTGGGCGTCAACAGCACAGCAGCTGTATCCTTAACATCCGCGCTCGAAGCTGCTTTTGCACTGCAGCTCCCTGCCACCCTGGTGTTTGACTATCCCTCCATCCAAGCCATCTGCGAATTCATCGAGGAGAGCGGGGGCTCTGCGACAATGCCTGCTCAGGAACAGCTGCTGCCCAAGCAAATGCCAACAGCAGCTTCTGTGGAGGCAGCAGTTCAGACAGCTGTGCATGATGTGCTGAGTCAGATGCAGATGGACCCTGATCCTGCCCAGCCCCTGCCTTCTGATGCCCCCCTCACCAGCCTGGGTGTCAATAGCACAGCAGCCGTGTCCCTGACATCTGCGCTCGAAGCTGCTTTTGCACTGCAGCTCCCTGCCACCCTTGTATTTGACTATCCCTCCATCCAAGCCATCTGCGAGTACATTGAAGAAAACGGGGGAGCTGCGACAATGCCTGCTCAGGAACAGCTGCTGCCCAAGCAAATGCCAACAGCAACTTCTGTGGAGGCAGCAGTCCAGGCGGCTGTGCACGATGTGCTGGGTCAGATGCAGATGGACCCCAACCCTTCCCGGCCCCTGCCTTCTGATGCCCCCCTCACCAGCCTGGGTGTCAATAGCACAGCAGCCGTGTCCCTGACATCTGCGCTTGAAGCTGCTTTTGCACTGCAACTCCCTGCCACCCTCGTGTTTGACTACCCCTCCATCCAAGCCATCTGCGAATTCATCGAGGAGAGCGGAGGTGTCCCACCTCCTGTGCCTGTCCCCCCTCAGGAGCCTCTCCCTACTCCCTTCCCTGCCCCAACCACAGCGCCAGCAGCTGCTTTGGCCCAGCAGAAGGGGACGGGTGCAACTCCGGCAGCAGCTTCCATGCAGCTTCCGCGCGTGCCCCGCACGCTGCGGACCACATCAAGGCACAGCACGCCAGCGCCTCTGCACATCACTGCCACATCCGAGGTGTGCAACATATCTCAAAGGCGCCTCATTCCACCTTCAGATGGTGCTTGCTTCCAAGGGAGGGATGAAATCAGTTGCTGCATCTGTTTTGCCTGCATGAGCACCAACGAATCAAAAATAGCAGGCCATTCTTTCCTTTTGAAAAAACATTTGGATACATTTGACAAGTTTAATCCAACTGGGCCTTAGAATGGTGAACCTTCTGTCCTCCCTAAGCCTGCATTTGTTTATGCGAGCCCTCTTTTGAGACCCCCCAGAACATAGGCAGCTGGCAGTCTGGTATGGAACCAAGAGGTGTGCCCGTCCCATCTGGGACTTGCACAAGTAAGTCTGCAACGCAGGCTCACATTTGCTGGGTCAGCTAATAAGAGGCCTGCATTATCGTAAATGATCAAAAGGGGTCCCTTTTGCTCCAAAATGAAAGAATTCTGGTGGCATCCATCAATGGGTGCCTCCCCACTAAGCACTGCTCTGAGCTGCATACAAATGTCATCATGGCTGGTGGCCTGCCTTCAACTTCACACAACAGTGCATGCATGTGACAAAAATGGGTGCAGGTTGCCCCTGGCCATTCCGGAACGTCCGCTCTGTCCACACCGTGTGCAGCAGCACCAGCTGCACCAGGTGATGGAGGCAGGGGCTGGAACCTTGCCGACCGCTCTTCGGCTGTGCCTCTGGAGCGCTGGGATGTGGACAGGTGTGTTAGGGATGCTCCTGATATTTGTGTCCCATCTTCTCCTGCATTAGGGGCATGCCTTATTTGCTGTCTGGCATGGACGCTTTTGGGTGTGTCCTAGCCGGTTCCACACTGAAGTGGGCCTCACCAGTCAAGCAGGATGACTTAAGTTGTGTCTTAAGTGACATCTTATTCATTGGGCCTCACCAGTCAAGCAGGATGACCCAAGTTGTGTCTTAAGTGAGATCCTTTTCATTGCATGCTCAGGGGCAAAACTGTGATTGCAAGCACATGACTCAACAGAATCTGCAAACCTGACATGCTCACAAGCTCATACTCCTATGCGCGCATGCATAGTTGTGTAAAAACTGTGCATGTGCAGTGTGATGTGTGCACAGTTCTAAGTGCAGCAACAAGCGCGGGTTCTGTTTCCCTGGGCATCACACACAAGTCTCTGCTTGCTTGGGCAGGGATATTGTGGAGCGTGGAGCTGCAGGCTTTGGGTATGCCCCAGCAGAAGCGCATGCTCGCTTTGGTGTCTTCCTACCTGGAGCTGATGTGTTTGATTGCCAGGTGTGTGCATGTACATGCTCACAATTTTGTGCTTGCGCATCTGCATGCCAGCTGGAGTGGTGGGTTTGATGCCACACTGAGTTTTGTTCAAGCTTCTTCTTTGCCAGTTGCTTAAATGCACATGCTTGTATGTTTGCATGCGTGACACATTACAAACAGTGGATTACTGTGGATATGGCCCCTAAAACTGTCTACTTTGTCTTGAATTGGTCTTATTTGTATGCTGAAAGCATAAGCGGCAAGTGTCCATCGACACAAGGCTGCAAGCTCCATGTTTGCCTCGTAGCCTTCTGCATGTTTTCTTTAATGCTTGTTTGCCTCTCATTCCATGTTTGACACATACAACAAGAGTGTTATCAAGGGCGTCATGACTGGAAAAAAAGCGTGACATCAGTTGCGCAAGCTGCATATGTGTGTTGGTAAGCATGCGCGCCATGCAGTGTTGAATGCATGAGCGAATGGACACCTGTGGGCTCCTCCAAATAGTGGGCAGCTGGTGGCCATGTGTTTTCGGCTCTTGGGGTCCATCATTGCATGCATTCCATCAATCCATGTGGCCCCTCGTGGCTTTGGACTTTTGTGTCTTATCATTTTGAAGCCCACGCCCTGTCCAACCCATGCATGTTTGTCCCAGCGCCAGCATGTATTTTTGGCTGAGCACAACATGCCGTCTCTCAACAAACTCTCAAACAGCCTTTAGCTAAGGCCATCGCAAGGAACAATCTAAGTCATCTAAGAAAAGCCTACTACAGCTCTCTCAGCATAGCTATTGGTCTTCTGCGGCTGAGCATTCCTGAGCGTAACAGGTCATCGTCAGCAAACACTTGTGTCTAGCGCCAAAGAAAAAAGTGAATCCTGATGAAGGGCAAGCAACAAAATCCCTGGCAATATCAATGCAGGCATTTGGGGTTTCCCCTGCTGAAGCAGTGCTCATGGATCCCCAGCAAAGGCTGCTGCTGCATTCATTGGCGGAGGTCCGTGCAGTGGATCAAGCAGCAGCAACCGCAGCAGCTTACCAGCAGCAGCAGCAGCAGCAGCAGCAGCAGCAACAACAGCTGGGAGTGTATGTGGGTGTATCTCAGCTGGAGTACGCACGTATCTGCCTTGAGCACAATGCACCTCTCACAGCCTACTATGCCACAGGTGAGAATTTGAAAACATTCCATCTGACGTGGGCAAGGTGAATGCTACTGGGCAGGGTTAATGATGACAAATTTGTTCATCTTGAGTGTCTTGCATCACGCCAATGGTTGTTCGCCTTGTTACTGTGCTTTGCACGGTGTCACTGGGCATATGTCATGCCACTAAGCATCATGCCTTTTTGCCCAGCTCAAGTATCTCATTTTGTGTCATGCTTGTTTTGTGTCATGCCAGTGTGCTTTGCACCATGCTATTCTGCTCATCTCCACTGTCTAGCTTTGCATCATGCCACTGGGCATGGCAAGAGGGCATGGAGATGAGCTGGTGTGAAAGCACTAAAAATGTACTGCCAAATTTCAAAGATTGAGCGCCTCGATAGGGACCTGAAGACGTTCTCAAACTGGCCCGGACACGGGCAACCCCCTGGAACCACTTTACTGTTGAAATGGATCACTCTTGAGGCTGACTTTCAAGCAAGTGCTCAGAAGCAGGGGGGAATCCCACGCCTTTCTGCATGCTTTCCTTCATCAACTGCATTCTATCGCAGGCGCGCATCTGTCAGTTTCATCGGGCCGTCTCAGCTACACTTTTGGGCTCAGGGGCCCAGCTGTGACAGTGGATACTGCGTGCTCCTCTTCCTTGACTGCCACAGCATTGGCTGCCAGGTAAAGCAGTTTCTAGAGCTGCTCACTGTTACTTCAGCAGCAAGGGCTATGCGTTTACTTGAACCATGCAGCATTCAAGCAAAGACTGCCCACACATTGAAGGATTTGCTTGCGCATGAGTGATAACTGCAAAGGTGCATGCTATCCGAAAGACTTGCATCTGTGCGAGGATGTCCATAGGTGCAAACATTCAAAAAAAGCATGCACATGCGTGTGGATGCCCGTAGGTGTATCTGGAATGGTGACGCCATGGGAGCAGCCGCCCTGGGGGTCAACTTGACCCTGGTCCCCTCATGGACTCTGGTGCGTGCTTTCATCCAAGTTGGTGCTAGATCTCCATGTATGTAACCAGCATGGCTTGAAGGCTGAGTTGCTGCCTCTCCCAACATTAGCATGGCTTGACAGCTGATCCTACAAGCAGAGGCACAAAGCATCCCTCGATGCCATCCCCGCTGAAACCTTGCAGGCGTGCTCACGTGCTGGGATGCTTGCCCCATCCCTCAATGCCATCCCCGCTGAAACCTTGCAGGCGTGCTCACGTGCTGGGATGCTTGCCCCATCCCTCAATGCCATCCCCGCTGAAACCTTGCAGGCGTGCTCACGTGCTGGGATGCTTGCCCCATCCCTCAATGCCATCCCCGCTGAAACCTTGCAGGCGTGCTCACGTGCTGGGATGCTTGCCCCATCCCTCAATGCCATCCCCGCTGAAACCTTGCAGGCGTGCTCACGTGCTGGGATGCTTGCCCCATCCCTCAATGCCATCCCCGCTGAAACCTTGCAGGCGTGCTCATGTGCTGGGATGCTTGCCCCATCCCTCAATGCCATCCCCGCTGAAACCTTGCAGGCGTGCTCACGTGCCGGGATGCTTGCGCCAGATGGGCGGTGCAAAACGATGGATGCTGCTGCAGACGGCTACGTGCGTGCTGAGGCAGTTGGGTCCCTCATGCTGCGCCCTGCTCCACCAGGTGGTTACCATTTTCCTGGTTGCTGTGCTCTACTTTGAATGGTTGCTCATGCTCTTCCAGCATGTTGTACTATACCTCTGACTGACAGGAAGTGAAAGAGAATGGGGCAGGAGGCGTTGAGGTCCCCAGCTTGTAATAGATGTGGCGTCTTAAAATCTTCAGCTAGTCTACAGCTAGTCATTCTCTCACATCCTGTTATTCAGAGGCTCAATTACAATCTTGGTAGTAAAGCTGCTTTGGTTGGTGCTTCTGATCTGTACTTTTTTGGAGATCGTCCTTGCGGAAGCTTCTACTCTCCAATTCTTCCAGAAAGGTGTGCAGCTTCAAAAGCAAGGCAAGCTGGCAGCCTCCTGATAAAAGGCTGATCTGTTCCTTGCCTGCAGCTGGAAGTGAGCAGAGTGGCATCCGTGCAGTGATGCTTGCTGGTGCAGCTGTGAATCAAGATGGGAGAAGCAGCAGCTTGACTGCACCAAACGGGCCAAGCCAGCAAGTGAGTCCTTGTGAGGTCTAAGGCTGAACGGCAGCCTTTCCTGAACGACACATTATGGCACTTGTTGTTTTTCATTCTGTTTGAAAGCAGTTCTGCTGCAGGCAACATTGGTGCTGTTAGCTACCTTGAACAAGAACAGAATACAATATTAAGACCGTACAATTGGTGCTGTTTGCTGCTCCCTGCAACCATTCAAGGCCACTCATATGAACATGCTGGCATGCATACGCAGGCTGTTGTGCGCTCAGCCCTTTCCTCTGGTGGAGTGAAGGCAACAGATGTCTCCATGCTGGAGATGCACGGCACTGGAACTTCACTGGGAGACCCAATTGTGCGTTTACTTGATGAGAAGAAGGAGAAGCACGGAAGCATGCTTTGTAATGATCTTTTGACCAGGCAGACGTGCTGGGGAGTGTTAGGGAGGAGCTTCTGTTTGCTTGATATCCATGATGCCTATTCATCCCAAGCCACCTGCTTCATTACACAATGCAGATAGGTGCGAAGCCAACTGCTGCGCTGTACTAATTTAGTACAGCTGTCTTTTTGCATTTGCTAAATCTCCCATGTATATGTGAGAACCATCTGCGTTGGAAAGTTCACAGTAAGGAAAGCTGTACCTGTGCTTTGGGCACCATGCAGGAGGTGTACGCAGCTTTAAGCGTGTACATGGGCCAACAGGCTGGAGGTCAGGGCCTCAATGCGCGGCACCCTGTTGCCTTCAATGCCATCAAATCAGAGATTGGTCATGGCGAGCCGGCGGCAGGTGTGTATGTGTGTGCATGTGATGAGCAGGTCCATTTCTTTATCTTCCAGTCATTCTTGTACAGGAAGAGGCCAAAATAGGGTCAAGGCCCACCCAGACTGCTGCGTTTCAGCTGTTGCATCTGCTTGCCTTCATAAGGTCTGCATGTAAAACAGGTGAAAATGACGAAGGCATACGCTTAATTTTTTTGTGGCATGCTCCTTGGATGCAGGCATCATGGGCCTGTGCCGGGCTGTGCATGCTTTCCAGCAAAGCAAAGTTGCACCTTTGGCCCAGCTCTCTACCCTCAACCCCCTTCTGGTAAGCCTTGTTTCCTGCTTGGATGAATTGGCCTCTGGTAAGTAGGCCAGCTTGTTCTCCACCTCAGTCCTTAAGAATGTGCTTGCCGCACCCCCTCCTGCAACACAGAAAATTTTCCAATGTACACATTTCTCATTATTCCTTGAAGAATCCCCCTGGTCAGCACTGTCATGTATACTGACAGTGTCTAGAGTGTTACACACCTGGGACTGGATACCTGCGTCAAGCCTGTGGCCAAGCATCTCCACGCAATAGAAAATGGTTTCACAGGCATGTCCAGATTCAAAAGCAAGCAAAAGCTTTTGGGCTTGCACTCATGGTGCACACCAGAGCATGCAGGCCTCAGCACAGGTACATGCATGGAAAAGCACTTGTGAATTCCACCCATGACGCACCCCCCTGCATGCAGAGGCATGAGCACAGGTTTATAATTTGTAAAGCTGTTGCAACTCAACTCATGACGCACCCCCCTGCATGCAGAGGCATAAGCACAAGTTTAGGCGTATGGAAAAGCACTTGGGATTCCACTCATATGATGGGCATCTCTGCATGCAGAGGCATGAGCACAGGTTTAGGCGTATGGAAAAGCTCTTGTGATTCCACTCATATGCTGGGCATCTCTGCATGCAGGCACCAGCGCTGGACCTTGCGCAAGCCACGGATGGCTGTAGGGCCATGCTCCCTCGAGTTGCTATGCCTTGGCAAAGTGAAGGGGCTAGCTTGGGGGCAGCTGGGGTGTCTGCCTTTGCTTTCCAGGGAACAAATGCACATGCAGCCCTTCTGTGCCAGGGGGGGAAAGCTCCAGAGGGGGGAGCAAAGGCTGTGCGCATGTCAGCCCCCCTGCCCCTGAGGTAATGCTCCTGTTTGTTTTTTTTTGCATTTCCCTGGCATGTTTATGTCAAGGCAATGTTCATGTCAGCCCCTCTAACCATGAGGTTAGGTTCCTGTTTGCGCTTCTCCAAGTTTGTGCCAAGTCAAAGTGATATGCTATGAGCTTGCATTGGATGTAGTTCGAAAACACACAGGGAAATCATGGGGGATGAAAAAGGAACATGACAGAGCAGAAGCCTAACTAACCCAATAGATCTTTGGCCAGTCTGGATGAGACCTTTGACAACTCTCATTGCCAACTGAAAAATCTCATTGCCAAGTTCAGACATAGGGCATCACTATTAATCTTCCTCACCTTGATCAATTTTTTTCTTTTCTCTTGGTGAGGTTGATACACGCTGATTTGGCCTTAGGTGTCCTGTTTCCCATATCAATGTTGTTGCTATCTCCGTAGTTTTCTCATCTTTGTTCTTCCTTAACAACTAGCCGGACCGGTTCCTATCAGGCAATGACTCTTACCAGACAAGCACGTTACAATGTGGTGTTCACACATTGTGTGGACTTATATATCTGCCTGCAGAGGTGAGCGCGTGTGGGTGCACCCAGCTGCACATCCCCTGGCTCAATCCGTGAGCATGGCAGCAGAGCAGCCACCTCCTTCTCTGCCCAAAGGCATCCAAGCATGTTCGACAGGCATTGTGACTGTAGAGTGCAGGTAAGTGCTTCCTTCCTGCTTCTTGACAGTGATGGCTCGATAAGCTAGCTTTACATTGCCATGACTACTGAGGGCATGTCTGGATTAAAAGCAGGCACAAGTGTGATGTTTTAAGGTTAGATTAGACCATTTGTGCACCACGTGACCTTCAGACAGCAAGCATCTTTGGCCAACCTGCTTACTGCCAGAAGGTCATAAGGTGCACATAAAGGTGAAAGTGAGTCCCCCTTGCTTTGAACTTTGGATGATAATTTCGTTGGCGCAGAATATGACAGATGCGCAGATGCTATTGGAGGTCTTGCCCCTCATTTGCAACTTTGAGTACTTGCAAGTTGCAATATTAAATGCCACCAATAAAAAACTAATGCTTTTGGACAGGCTGTCCTCTACACCTCGGTTGGCATGGCTGGGAGACCATCGTGTGGGTGGCCGAGTCCTGCTGCCAGGTGTGTGTGTATGTGTGAGCAATTTCTTTGCGTGCTTGGCAGTGGTACTGGTGCATGTGTTTTTGAAATTCTGTGATACATCTGCTCCTTTTAAATGTTGCTCCTTTATCCTGGTGAAAATCAAAGTTCCAGCCTAGGCTCAAAATTTCAACTGAGGCCCGCTGTCATACTTTGAGCAAACCAAGCCTGCTGCGCGGCTAAATTTAAGCGTGACCAAATTTAAGCATTATGCATGTGATTTGTCCTCACTCACGCAGCTGCTGCCATGGCTGAGTTTGCGCTTGCCGCGGCGCACATCACCCTCCTTCCCAACCTATCCTCCACGTCTGCTGCATCTTCGTACGGTCGCACTTGTATTGTGCAAGGCCTTTCAATCACACGCCCCATCATCCTTCCAGAGCCCAACAGGTGGGTTTCTTCACACTCAGGATTTACCGTAATTTACGAGGTGCTCCTGGGATTGTAACGCAGCAAGGTGCACGACATTTGTGCCGAAAGACAACCATTTTGTTTTCGCCATTTGCCAAACAAGAGGCACCTGCACAGGCACTAAATCATCCAACTCAAACGTTGGAAGACCCATAATGTTTGCCTGTTTCTCTCTCTCTCTCTGGACCATGCTTCCAGCACGCCTGGAGGTGCCTGCACCACCATGATGTGCCGCCTTTGCCCTGCCACCGGTCAGTTGGAGGTCCTGAGCATGGATGCTCCTAACCCTGCGTCTCAAGGCACCGAGTGGGCTGATGCCGATCCTGTTAAGCCTCAATGGTCCTCTCATGTGTCTGGGCATGCTGGCATGGTGCAAGTGCAAACAGCTGGAGAAAGAGATCAAGACCCTGTGGAGCCGAGGGTATCAAGGGCGGCTGCTGTGCTAGGCATCGCTCAGCTGCTGGCTCAGCAGGCTCAGCAGATGCGCGAAGACCAGGAGGGTGGTGCACGCTCAACCGTGACTGCTTGTGGGTCCATTGCGCCCCCCGCTGCAATGTCTCATCCATCAGGGCCATGCACAGGCTTCCATGCAGGTGAGTGGGTACCTGTTTAAAGTGAGGATGAGTGGCTGCAACACAAAATGGGATTTGGTGGTCGCCCAAGCTGACATGCTCCTGATCTTTTAAATTGGAAACCTCTTGCACAAGGCTAATTCCTCACCAACATGACACATAAAGTGATCACACACACGTACACACTTGCTTGCAGATCCTGCTCAGCTAGATGCAACCTTTCAGCTGGGTGTTGTGCCACCCAGATCAGGTGCACGCATCCCAGTTGCCTTGCGTGCTTTCCAGGCATCTGCTCAGGGCCATCGTCCAGACTCTGTAGGAGCATCATTGGTGGGTTGGATGAAGGCCGTTTTTCAGGTATCCCTGTTGCCGGGTGGAAAGCACATCAAACGCTTGGTTTCAATTTTAAATGTGGCATTTGAGAGCAAAGTCCCCCCTCTCAAATTTACAATATCCATGTAGTCATCTGCCTGGTTGTGCTGGTACCCGAAATGTATTGTAAGGTCATCCGCTCTGCTTCATGCATACATCCACACGGCATCTGGCATCTGGCCAGAAACACCCTCAATAATGCTATCTGGCTGGATGTGTAAGATCATGCGTTGAGCACACCCGCCCTGCTTTACGCGTTGAGCTCATCTGCCCGTACATTGAGCTCATCTGTCCATGCATTGAGCTTGTGTGCCCGTACATTGAGCTCATCTACCCATGCATTGAGCTTGTGTGCCCGTGCATTGAGGTCATCTACCCATGTGCCTTCTGCCCACGCATTGAGCACACCTGCCCATGCGTTGAATTCATCCACGCATAAATTGAACTCATCTGCCATTGCATGCAACTCATATGCCCTGTTCTATGCCGGGATGTGCAGGGGGCAAAGGCTGGTTTCCAAGGCGCAGGAGATGCGGCTCTGGAGGGAAGTGCACGTTGGGCATGCACCGCTTCTGAGCAGCCTTCTGCCCCCCAATCCAGCTCACAAACGCAGAGCCAGCGCGCTGCTGCCAGCTTCAACATGGTACCAGGTGAGTTAAGATGTAGCATGTTCATTTTAGCCTAAATTTTAGGTCATGGACAAAGCACACTTGTTCTTGTGCTCTTCTTCCTCGCTGATGTTTCAAAAAGGTGACCCCAACTCCAACAACCACTTCTTCACGGCAGGCTGCAATTCTTCAGAGGGAGCTGTGAGTGCCGCAGGACTGGAGACAGTGGTCAAAAGCACTTTGGCTGGGCCTCCACAAAAGGTGCTGCCTTGCTCTTCAATGCCCTCATTATGCCCACGCTAAAAATGAATACAGATGGCCTTGGAAGCAGCTCTTGCAGCAGCTGAAGGTGGTGCATTTGGCAAGTGTACATGTTTCATGCAAACTCAGCATGACACATGTTACTAACTTGGATGCCTCTACAGCTTGCTTTAATGCCGCTTACCGTGCACACTAAGAGGGCAGCACTCACAGCAAGGCAAGCCCTGCATGCCCGTTTTTGAAGATGAAAAAGAAGGGATTGATGCTTGCACACCATACCATATACGCAGGCTGCTGCCACCCCAAAGCCCAGCTCACAGGAGGGCACTCCCTGCATGTACACCATGGAGTGGTTGGTGGATGGCAGCTCCAAGCAAGGGGAGGAGGACCCCAGCACAAGGAGGTTGCTGCCAGGGGCTGCAAAGGAAGCTGCTATGTGCCTGGGCATGAGCAGCGGAGGTGACAGCTCTGTGCTGCAGATCCACGCCTCCAAGCAGGCTGCCTCTGCAGGACTGCAGCTGCTGCAGGTGAGGCAAATCATGGAGCTGGTGCAGGAGCGCTGCGTGCTGCCTGAACCCCTGCTGTAGCTGCTGCACCTGAGGTTGATTGATTGGACACCCATCCTTCGGCACTTTACGTGGGTGCACTCCAGCTCACCAGCTTCCCACCATCCAGCTCTATGTATCTGCTGGCATTACGCAGGATGCCCGTCGGCTGGCAGAGCTTGCTTCCACCAGCGCAGCTGTGGCTCAGAGCGCCACCCAGAGCAGCACAGACAACCCTGCCGCAGTGCTTGTGGGAGCTTTCCTGCGCACAGCCCTGCCCTTAGTGGGGGATTGCTTCACATCACCTGCTGCTGGGCACGGCAGCAGCATCAGCATGGCAGCTTTAGCTGCGGGGGGGCTGTGGGGCCTGCTGCGTGTGGCAGCTGCAGAGATGAGGGATGTGTCACTTAGTCTGGAAGAGGTGCGTGTATCCTTTGGGTGTTTGCAGCAAACATTTTGCTGCATTTTCTGGACAGGTTAGGGAGAGTTTGATGAAGCTTGCTTCTGAGGAGGCCACAAAATTTGAGAAGCAAAATTTTGGCGATTGATCTGTGCTGCGTCACGCTTGATGGGAAGTTTCTGCGTACCTAGGGTGCTTGTAACAGTACTTAAGCGGCAAATAAGTTGGCTTTAGGTGCTATTTCTTACAATGAATGCCAAACAGATTGGCTCCAGGTGCTAGGTCTCACACTGAAAGCCAAACATATTGGCTCCAGGCACTTAGAATTGAGTTTGGGAACAAATGGTCTTTTTTAAATTGGCTCCACTGGTAGATGTTTAAGCTCACATTGAAAGATAGATGGATTTGCTCCAGGTGCTTTGAGTGGGAACAACAAGGGTCTCACACTGAAAGCACCTGGATCTGTCTACTTGCGCCTGGCCTCATGTGCAGTTCCAAGATAAAAAAATGGGTGCCAAAAGCCCATCCAAAATTGCAGACCAATAAATCGTGCACCCAATAATGATCAGAGTTTTATTGATCATGCATATGAATCCGTGCTCATCTCGCTTTGTGCCCTCAAAATAACTGAGGAACATCTGTATGTGTTAGAAAGACAGAGAGAATGCAGCTTCATATTTGCTCTGACCGCTACCGCAGGTCCCCGCACATTCAAGCTCTCCCACAATGGGTGCCCTTGCCCTGCCGACTTCCATGACCTCCGGCAACCTGGCAACTGGGGCCAAAGCAGTGGACACCCCTGAACAGCAGGCAGTGCTCAAGCCATGCCTCATGCCAGTGCAGGAAGGGGCAGCACCAGCAGCGCAGTGGTACCAGGTGTGATGTGAGAGGGGTGTGTCTGCAGCAATTTTCACAAGCACAGTGTTTCCAGGCGTTATGTGAGAGGGGCCTGCTTATGGCGTCAAATAACAAGTTCCAGTGTTTCCCCCGGATACTTTCAGGTGACAATGTTTGGGGTGGATGACCAGCATCAGCTGACTGCTTTATCACTTGATTTCACCAGCACGCCTGCTCTAAGGACTTGTTTTGTGGTCGCTTGCATACCGGCATGGGTTGATCTTTAACCTGTGATCTCTGGCACTGTTCTACCTATGCAGCTGCTGTGGCAGGCAAACCATGCAAGTACGTGTAAAGAGCTTTTAATCTCCATGTTCAGGTCTCCCCTCAACCTCGAGGGAGCCTTGCCAACCTGGTCCCCCAGCCAATCGATGTGCAAGCCGCACAGGCCTCCCTCCTGCCAGGCCACTCCTTGTTGGCAGTGTCAGCAGTGGGCTTGAACTTCCGGGACGTCCTCAATGTCCTGGACATGTACCCTGGAGACCCAGGTGCGGTTTGCACACGGCCTGAGCTCTTTTTTATGATAAACTGCATCCCATGTTCTCATAATCAACGCTTAATACACAAATACCCGCTGGCCGCTCTGCAGGTGCCCCGGGCAGTGACTGTGCAGGAGTCGTGGTGACACCGCCTGTTTCAAGTGCAGGTAAGCTGACAGTAGAATAATGGATAGGTTTCCAACATAAGACGTGCTTGGAGATGCTCAGATATGGTAGCAAACAGCCAGCCAAATTCCTTATTGCTTGTCCTGCTCCAATACTTTGTTCTTGACAGTATCTGGTGCAACTGATCATAAGGGATGTGATGAGGGCACATTTTAGGCCATGCTTGCTCACATATGATCATCTCACCCACATCCAGCCCAGCCCATCCTGGAAGCGCTGCACTCGCACGCCCGCACAAACAATGCATGGAAGTCACAGATAACATGATCCCTGTTGGCATGTTACATGGACTGTCATGTGCAGACTGTGGTCATGGCACGCTGCGCGTCGGGCAGCACATGTTTGGGCTGGTCCACGGCTGCATGGGCAGCATGGCCATCGCTGACAGCCGCATGGTCGCGCCTACACCAATCAATGTGTCGGCTGAGGAAGCTGCCACCCTGCCAACGGCATTTGTGACGGCAGAGGCTGCACTGAATGGCGTGATGGGCCTGAAAGCGGGAGACACCATGCTGATGCATGCTGGCACGGGCGGCGTGGGTCTGGCAGCGCTGCAGGTAGGGGCGTGCTAACTGGCATGGAAATATGCTAATAACCATGTTCTGCTGCCCCAATGTTGTGTTCCTTTTGTCCTGCCATGGCGCTTGTGTGTAGCCTGTTAAGCATGCATGGGTTCACAGGCATATTGCGAGTACAGCATGATGCATACCTGAGAGGTCACATCATGCTTGGGAGTACAACATGCCCGGGGCAACGTCATGCCTGTGAGTATAGCATGAAGCATATGCATGGGGACACATTAACCGCGTGTGCAGCGTGACTCATGCCTGGGATCACATCATGCCTGGGGTGACGTCATGCTGTGAGGGTAGCGTGATGCACGCCTGGGATCACTGAAGTTGTGGGTGCGTGGTGCATGCCTGGGATCACATCATGCCTGGGGTGACGTCATGCTTGTGAGTGCAGCGTGATGCACGCCTGGGATCACAGAAGTTGTGGGTGCATGGTCCATGCTTGGGGTCACATCATGCCTGGGGGAACGTGATGCTTGTGAGCAAAGCATGATGCATGACTGGGGTCCCAGAAGTTGTGGGTGCATGGTCCATGCTTGGGGTCACATCATGCCTGGGGGAACGTCATGCTTGTGAGCAAAGCATGATGCATGACTGGGGTCCCAGAAGTTGTGGGTGCGTGGTGCATGCTTGGGGTCACATCGTGCCTGGGATCACATCATGCCTAACAAAATAACGTCATACCTGTGAGTGCAGCGTGATGCATGCCTGGGATCGCAAGATTTCCTGCATGTGTGCCTTGTTCAACGCAGGTGGTGCGTGCTCTGGGCGCGTGTGCTGTGTGCACGGCAGGCAGCCCAGCAAAGCGGGCACTGCTGCGCAAGCTGGGGGTGCAGGTGGGTGTTGACTGCGGATGGCGAGTTTCCTCGGGAGTTCTGTGGTTGTAACAAGCTATGCTGTCTATTGGAACCTGTGTTTTACAACTGCCTGTGTGTGGCATACAGCTGCAGTGCTGCTTTTTGTGCAGTAAGCAAAATTGCTGGCATTGTTTACCTGCTACAACCTCTTAACATGTTTGAACTGTGCTCTTTTCTTGTAGGAAACCTGGTGTTGCTCGACATGACTATTTCCTTGTCTGGAGAGTTAGATTTGCCTGTAAATAAGGCCAAGCTGCGAGCCCTGCTTCACGTTCATGCCAAAGGCAGCTCTCAGCAATTGGCTCACCCTTTATGCAAATATGCTTGCACGCAGGTTGTTGCCACGTCCAGGTCAACTGCCTTTGCAGAGCAACTGGCAACTGCTTGCATGAGGGACAGCCATGGTAATGCAGGCATCCATGCAGCTCTCAATTCTCTCACCAGCCCAGGCATGGTGGCAGCTACGCTGGCGGTACTCTCAGCAGGTAGGTGCAGGTCTGAATGCGCATGCTAGATCTTTGTTTTTTTCCTCTACGAAGATTTCAGATTGCTTCAGCTTGCAACCTGGTGCATTCACTGGACCTGAAACAGTTCTTTGGAATTCAAATGCAGCAGATGCTTGCTTCAGCCACCCAATGCCATCCTCAGTCCCCTTAAGCCACCCTATGCCACCCTAAGCCCTCCTAATATACAAACAAATCACCTTATTAATTGGCAGCAGAGATCTGACATGGTCATGCCCATGAGCAGGCAGCAGCAACAAATATTTCTCTGCCCAACCTGATGTGGCCAGAATGGTAGAGATCTGCAAGCGTAACATCTGGCTGCCTGCTCAAATCTTCCATTTGCCTAATTTTGTCCTGCAGGAGCCAGAATGGTGGAGATCAGCAAGCGTGACATCTGGCTGCCTGCTCGCGTGCAAGCTGAGCGCCCAGACCTTGCACATAACCTGCTGGCAGTGGACTTCATGCCTCCGCACGTGTTGCACACCCTTCTGCACCGCGTCGCTGTTGGAGTTGCGGCCGGCAGGCTGCAACCGCTGCGCACCCTGTGCTACAGCCTTCACTCAGCTGCAGCCGCAATGCGTGTGCTTGCTCAAGCTGGGCACGTTGGAAAGGTAATGCAGAGGTGATTGGGCTTTTGATAGTGGTTAATGCTGTAGATCAAATTCCTACTTTAATAACCTTCTCTGAGTGTGTTGGCTTTTTGTGCACGGGCTTTATAATTGACATGATTTGCTTTTTGTATGATGGCATCCAGGACCCATGTCAAGCAAGCAATCTTGTGTGTGCTGATGCCCTCCTCCAAATACCCTGACATGTTCCTAATCTCGTAGCCCCAGCTCCGTCCTTCCTTTCTTCCTTAAAAAAACCTTTTTTGCTCGCCATGCAGGTTGTGGTGTCTCCCTCCCTGCTACCCAGCCATGGCAACAAGAGCATGACTCGTGCTGGTGTGCAGCTGGGTGGTGGAGGTGGAGGCAGCGGTGCTGCTGGTGTGGCTATCACTGGTGGGACTGGAGGGCTGGGTCTGCTGGTAGCAGGTAAGCAGCACTCTTTGTAGATTGCTATGAGATGTGCTTGCAGACTTGCGGATTTTGATCCATCACCGCATACAGAGGTCTTTGGTGCTTGGCAAAAGTTTGAAGCCAACAGACTTTTGAGCGTTGACCCAAAATGAGGAACAACCATGGATATACACCCCACAAGCCTCCACTCAAAATGCCAGCTACTGTCCCACAGCTTTGAAATGCACGTGCTCCAGACAGGGTTCTGCTGATGCTGATCTTGCAGGTAACACAGAACATGCAGCCTCAACATTAAAAAGTGACCGCACACTGACACTGACACAGTGACATTGATTGCATCGCAATTTCTTGATCACTTCACCTGCTGTGCAGGCTGGTTGGCCAGCATGGGTGCGGCTAGCCACATCCGCCTCATCTCTCGCACTGGCAGAGCCGCTCTCGACGGCCCCTTTACCGACCTTGCCCGCACCCACGTGCTCGTCACCAGCACAGCAGCAGACATATCCACAGCGGCAGATGCTGAGGGCGTGTGGGTGCAGCAGCCAGGAGGCCTCCCCGTCTCAGCTGTTTTCCATGCTGCGGGCGTGCTGACCGATGCAATGGTGGGCCAGCAGAGTCACGCCAAGCTGCGCAAGTGAGTCAACAAAGAAGAGGAAAAAAACACTTTGGCAGTGACAACACACCCTACATCAATCAAGGAAAAAGGAGACACATCTGCTCAAAGAGCCTTGAGTCTCCTCCACCAAGCTGTGCAAGTTGAGCTGGTAAAGTGGTATTTCAGGGGCTCTGCAAGTGGTCAATGACTATAATGCTGGTTAAGTGGTATTCGAGGGGTCCAAGGCATCATCAGGTTCATTCTTGTTGTTGACCGAACTGGCGTGTGTTCCACTTACTTGGCCTGTACATTCAGTTGCATGCTCCAGCTAGGAAAGAAGATTGCCTGCCACATCGCGCGTTGTAAACAAGATTGGTTGGCAGTTTCCGTCAGCAGGTGCACACCGTGCCTTGCAGTGCTGCTGCGCTCAATCTGGGGCCTCAGGATGCTTTGTGTCACCTCCCCATATTCTTGCAGTGCTGCTGTGCTCAAGCTGGGGCCTCAGGATGCTTTGTGTCACCTCCCCAAATTCTTGCAGTGCTGCTGTGCTCAAGCTGGGGCCTCGGGATGCTTTGTGTCACCTCCCCAAATTATGATATTATGATTCACGAGTAGGTCATGGTAAATGCCAATTTGCCGCGGCTTGCAGTGCTGCCGCACCCATCCAAGGGTCTTAGCTTGGGTGCGGCAGCACTGCAAGCAGTGGCAAATTGACAATCGTTTTTTCGTTCCAGCTGGCTATCATTTGGGAATCCCAAATGGCACCCTTGGTAGCTGGAGCCCCTGACTTCCACGAGTCCCACCTGGGACTTCCCTTGATGGCTGGATGGCTGGCTGGATGGATTTGCCCCCTGGTACAGCACGCATGAACAGATTGTGAATTTGCCACTGCTTGCAGTGCTGCCGCACCCAAGCTGGGGCCCCTGGCTGCCATGGGAGCCGCCCTTGGATGCAGCCCCCTGGCACAGCACGTGCTCTTCTCTTCAGTGGCATCTTTGGTAGGCGCACAAGGCCAAGCCAGCTATGTGGCCGCCAATGCAAGCCTGGATGCACACGCCAACGCAAAGAGCATGGCTGGTATGTGTGAGATGTTTTAAAGTTGTGAGTGCATGTGGAAATGCTCATTTATAATTGACTTGGTAGGTACACATGCGAGGTGTTACTGGGAGTTGCTGGGAGTTCCAATGGCTCCCCATTAACTTTTTTTGTTTTAAAACTTTGTGGTGGAGGGGACTCACAGCTCTCTGGAGCCAATGTGTCTCCTTTTCCTTAATTGATGTAGGGAGAGTCTTCTCTGCCTACGTAGTTTTTCTTTTCTTTTCCAATGGCTTGACGAAGTGCTTTTTGAGGGACCTTTGTACTATACATATGATAAGTGACCCCTTATTTCCATTTGCCTTGCTAGACCCTGCATGGATCATGATATTGATGTAAAAGATTCCCTCTGGATATCTACTTTCTTAATTAACATGTGTCAGGCAGGTAAAGTGATGCAGCCAAAGCTGCGCCGTAACATCCAATGACCAGTGGGATCATCAAAGAAGCCTCAGCTGTGCAAGGGTAGAAGATACCGCTGTTTGACTTATTCAACTGACTTACAGCACAGCACACTCCTGTCAGAGCAGGCTCTTGCTATGACACATGTTTGATAAAAGGAAATGGCATGGTTACTGCCCCTGTCCTTGCACGCCTTGAGCGCATTGTCAGACACAAGGACATTGGATCCACACTGTTTGCAGGAGCCCCTTGTTTGTCCGTGCAATGGGGAGCGTGGTCCAGCTCAGGCATGGCCACCGCCTCTGTCCTTGCACGCCTTGAGCGCATTGGCCAAGGCGCCCTGTCTCCAAGGACTGGCCTGTCTGCGCTTGCTGCAGCCTTGTCCTCCTCCCCCTCCACCTGTGTCACGCAGCTGACAGTCAACCCATTTTCGTGGGAGAGGTGGGCAAGAAAAGGCAATAAAAAAAGGGAATGAAAGAGGATCCAGTATCTAATAGTGAGCCCATTTGTGTCAGAGAGGAAGGCGGCTGTTTGTGATGCCTCTGGCATTAGGAAAAAGGGGAGCAAAAACAGTCCTACCTTTCCCACTCTTTTGTTTTGAAATTACTGTGAGGCAGGCCACCAGTAGAGTTTTAAAAACATTAAGGTAAAATGGGTAGAGTGTACAGGGCACTTATGGTGCAGCTGGTTGAGCACCAGTGACACCCTTCTGTTATTTTTCCTGTTATGACCTTGTACTAGCCGTTGGGACACTTCATCGCGTCACCTTGTATCAGAGTATCATCTGTGCCTGGTTTAGTACCTTGGTCTATGCTGAGATCAACGAGTGCAAAATCTTGCTTCTTTGCAAGACCCTGCTAGTGTTGTGCCACCCAGGTGCCGAATCTTACAGGAAAGCAGGCACTCTCTGTCCTCAAGAAGTATTTTCTCGCCTGCAAATGGACTGTAGGTACTTGCAAAACCTAGTGGACCAGGGAGTGGTGGTGCCTCCTGCCTTGGCCCATCATGCTCCAAAAGTGGCAGCGCCAGGGGCACAAGCAGATGTGACTCAGGAGACAACTGACAATAAGGGTAAGGCAGGGGTAGCTTGCAGGGGTAAGGAGCCTTCGAATTTGCAATTTGCACTCCTGCAGTCAGCTGAAACCTTGATGCTTAGGCAACTCCCAAGGTGTTCACGGCCCTGTTTGAATCAAAACACTTGCCGATGTTCATCAGGACAGGCCAGCATATCACTTTACTTTTGGGACTCATCCTGTTACGTGAAAAGAGCAGAGAAACTACATAGGCAGCAGAATCAATCCCTACACACTTTAAGGAAAAGAGGATACCTAGGGCAGCGGCACTGCGCAACCCCTCTGGACTTGCCCCGTGAGTATTTGAAATCATTATTCCTGCAATGATGCATTCATTGGGATCTGTTCTGGATGTTGAAAGCCCGAAACCATGGCTAGGATTGGGTCAAAATATGATATGCTGACAGTCAAGTTGCTGGTCTTACATAGCCCTGTGTTTTTGGAACTACAAACTGGAACCATACCGCCCCCAAATAATCAGTATTTCAAAGAAAGTAGCACCTTACCCTGCAGGCACTCTTGCACTTTCGCATGGAGCTGTTGCCTCTGCTGTGGAGGGGGCTCTGGTGGAGGTTCTGGGTCATGCACTGCCAACCCATGAGCCCCTAATGTCAGGTATGAAGCAAAGGATAGTGAAGGAAAAGAGGAAAAAGGAAAGAAGGAAAGAGGAAATGCCAAGGCTATGCATACCAAATTCGGCCAAGACTAGCACGGAGAAAGGGAAGATAGAACCTGCTTTTGCAACTGTGGTTCATTTTTTTTGTATGAAGTCAAGGGTTTAAGCATTTCATCTTTGAACCTAGTGCATACAGCCTGATTTAGGTGAAACTGCTCGGTGCCCTGCTGGTCTGAACAGCTTGCTTGCAGGGCTTCTGTTACTGGATCTGCCTTTGACCAAGTTTTTGCATATTATCATCTTGATAGTTTAACTCAGCAGCACTTCAATTGCATGCTTCCTAGTGTTAAGAATGAAAATATGATTGTTGAGGCTTCAAGACAGTCGTGAGGAAGCCAGGCTGCCACACGTCTCTGACAAGTGCATGTTTTTAATAATAAATAAATAAACTTTTTATCCATATGTGTCCAAGGACAAAGCGATGTCCCGTAAGGGCCTCTGTACAAAAGAATCAAAGCGCAATGAGAAAGAAAGCAGGACATGCATGTTGTAAGAGCTGAACCACACTGTGATTGCTTACAATAACATTTACGAGGATTGGGAAACGTACCTGCAGGTGGCTTGGATTCCCTGGGTGCTGTGGAGTACGTCAATCTTGTAGGCCGCCGCTTGGGAATGCCAGTCCCTGCCACCCTAGTGTACGACTACCCTACCGTAGATGCTATTACTGCTCACCTAACATCCAAAGCAGAGGCTGCAGCTGCCTCAGCAGCGCCAAAGGCCAAAGCAGGTAGGGCTTGCTAATGATGATGAATGTCAAGGATCACAAAGCTTTGAAATAACCTTACGACGTGACCTCATTAATAACACGCTTACCTGGCTTCCAAAGAGATGCTGCAGCTGCCTCATCAGCACCAAAGGCCAAAGCAGGTGGACTCCGCACAACCCTCAAACTGATCACACAGGGGTACAGAGCAGGTGCAAAAATGTGGAGTCACCTGGCTGCTCTTGTCCAGGATCCATGACCTTCGTATCAAACCGCACAAAAGAAGTCCTTGGATAGTCGTTGTAACATCAATCTTGGTGCAACAAGTCCGCGCCTTGTCTTTTTTGATGAAACACCCTTGGGTTTAGCTATGCAGGCCTATTGGCTTCGCAGAGCTTTTGTGGTAATCCTTAATAATCAAGACATGTGTTTTATGATTAAAAGTAAGGATCACCGTACAGCACCAGCAGGCAGGACCAAAGACGTGGGCACCACTCAAAATTGCAGGTGGACCCCGCCAACCCACCAAGCCGCCCACCCCGGGAAGGCCCTTGTCCACAGCCCCTGTAGCCCCAGCGCGCATAGCGGTAGAAGGCATGGCGGCAAGGCGCTTTGCCCCTCCTTGTGCAGCCGCATACACTCAGGAGTCTGCCTCTTCAGCTTGTGCCGCACCAGCGGGTATCCAGGTGTGCTTGCCTGGATTGCATCCTGCTGGTGACAACGTCCATCTGTGTGCTGGATTGCATCCTGCTGGTGACAACGTCCATCTGTGTGCTGGATTGCATCCTGCTGGTGACAACGTCCATCTGTGTGCAATGCCGGATTCCTGTGCGTGTGGAGTTGAGGATGAGATGCGCAAGCTCTGCTGACCCAGGGGTGCCATTTTTATGCCATTCTCATGAGGTTGATGAGAGGAATGACGCTATCTACTTTAACCGCATCATGTTTTCCTTACACTGAGGCAGCATTGGTACAGGCGGCTGCAATCGTAAGTAAGCTAAGTTTTTTTAGACTTCAGGCCACCACCTTACAAATACTGTATTTGAAATACATGAAGGTTCCATTGTGCCAGTGCCCTAAGATCGCCGGGGCTGTGCCTTTCTCACAGGGTCTGGCACGCTGAAAGGCGGTGATGCTTCTGCCACCACTTGCAGGTCCTGCCATGTGAAGATGCCATTGTGCCAGTGCCCTGGGATCGCTGGGACCGTGCCTTTCCCTCAGGATCTGGTGCTCCTAAAGGCAGCGGTGTTTCGGCCACAGCAGCACAGCAGCATCTCAAGAAGCAGCAGCTGGGTGCGCAGTATGGGGCGTTCCTGGCAGGGGTGGACACCTTCGACCCCGTGCCCTTTGGCCTGTCCCCGCAGGTGCAAAGAAACTGCGCTGGTCTTTCCCAGCAATGCTTTGTGTGACTTGCTGTGTAAAAGTGATTTGGGTGGGTTTCAAAGGACATCAATTGAGTTGAACAAGGGCATTGCATGGCCTAGTGGAAAAGCCCTGTGTGTTGCTTGTCATTGATGGCACAAGTGCTGGCATCACAAGATCCATGTATATCAAAGCGACTGGAAGTCATGCATGGAAAAAGGAAAGGATTTGAGTAGCATAGTGTTCCTCCATGTCTTACACTTGCAGGAAGTGATGGCGATGGATCCCCAGCACAGAATGCTGCTAGAGTCTGCGGGGCAGCTCCTTTCTCCTCACTCCCCTAATGCACCCTCGCCTGCCCGCATTCATCTTCCAACCACAGCAGGTGAGTTATGAGAGAGTTTGCAACATGTTTACATGGCAGGGTGGTCTCTGTTGCTCCATGCTCAAGAGACACGGAGAGGAAAGCAAGTTGCTGGAAGAAGGTCAAGCTCGTACAGGGCACTGGTTCTTTTGCTTTGCTGTCATCTCAGGGTTTGCGCTATTGCTTGGTCATCAGGTAAAGCACATGAAGTTGGAAAGCTAGATACGAACTTTCAACTGGGCCCTGCTTGCAATGCTGCAACCATGTATGCAGTGTACGTGGGCATCAGCTGGTCTGAGTACCACAACATCTGTGTCTCGCATGGAGCCAACACTGGCCCGTATGCGGCACAGGGAGCGGTGCTGAGCGTTGCCCCTGGGCGTATCAGCTACACCTTTGGCCTACAGGTTAGCATGCCTGGCGCTGCATCAGTTTTATTTTGCAGCATATTGTGGCTTGTTTGCTTCTTGTCATGTATACCTGCATTTTCCATAGCTGGGGAGGCCTTGCTTCTCATAATTTTTGGGCCGTTTCCTGAGCATTTTAAAGCAGCTATGCAACTTCCATTCAAAGAGCCAATGATACCAGACCTGCCTATGCAGCCACTGAAGAGCTTAATTACTCTGTTACCAAGGGCGTCTTGATCGTCAAAAAAGTGTTGTAGCAAACCTCATGCACAGTGCTGCTGATCTGTTAAGGCTTGACTTTTTTTGGTTGCCTCAAGTTTTGAGGGGCTTGCCTCCTTTGTCAGGGGCTGCTTACACCATTGGACATTGCAATCACACGCGTAAAGTGATTCCCAGAAGGGAGATCAACTGGCCTACGTGGCCAAATTTGCTTGTTCCCATTTTCTTTCCCAAATCCAACCTAGCCAGCCTTCCCATCCATTGTTAATTCAAAGCGTTCAACAAAAATGGTGAAGGTCTGATGACCCCTGATCACTCTCCTGGGCTCAGGTCACTTCAAAGGAGCCCATAGCTCTCCCTTGGGACCATTATTTGCACTCCCAAACTTATGCCTTTGTGGTGGTGAGAGTTGGCCTGTGTAGGGAGGAAAACCAATTGTTTCCCTATCTTCAATGCAGGGTGCCTCTCTTGCTGTGGACACAGCCTGCTCTGCCTCATTGGTGGCCACGCACCTTGCAGCCAAAGCATTGGCAGGGCCAGGAGGCTTGTCCAATCAGGGGGCAAATGCTGGCAAGGCTCGTGGTGCCCTGGCAGCTGGTGCCAACACGATGGTGAGTGCCAGCACATTTGTTGCTGCGAATGTTGGATCATGGGGTGGATGCTGGCAAGGCTCGTACTGTCCCGGCAGCTGGTACCAATGCTCTGTTGAGTGCTAGCACAATTACACTAGTGTGTTAGTGCCAGGCCAAGGGTCTTGGTAAGGAAGGGTGCTTGCCAGTTCAATGCTGCTTTGGCATCCAATACTGATAACACGTAGGCTCCAGCACATTGGTTTGCTGGTTTTAGGTAACTCAAATGCACAGATCAAGTATCGGATCACGCACGGAATGTTGCAGACAAGGTCAGAATTCCAAAGCTTGCTTCACCATGCTGCTCAAAAGCCATGCTAAAGCTGCACTCTTTGATGTTGTTAAGGAGCGTGGGCGCAACACAGGTTGGAAAGCTGCTTCGGGGCTTTGCCGAGTTTGATGCGATGTATGCTTCTTGGATATTTAAATGTGTGTGCTTGTCCATTCTTGACCATTGCAGCTCCTCCCAGGCACAACAGCCATGTTCCAAGCAGCTTCCATGCTCGCACCAGACGGCCGCTGCAAGGTAAAGCTGGAGCACGTTGCTTCATTGTACCTAACCACAGCTGCGCTAGAGTGTACACATGCGTTTTGAGAACTGTGTCCAAGTTTCTTTGATGTCAGCGGAGGGTGCACTTCCGCACTTTGTGCCCCCTCAATTCCTCATCTGCATCAAAGCTTCCTCATCTGCTGCCTTCATTGACAGGCTTTGGATGCATCAGCCGATGGCTATGTGCGTTCAGAGGCCCTGGTCATGGCGCTCCTGTCGGCTGCGCCCCCCGGCAAAGATGCAGCCCCACCAGAGCAGCCAATGGCTATCCTGGCCGGGACGTCTGTGAATCAGGATGGCCGTTCAAGTGCACTTACAGCTCCGAACGGACCTGCTCAGCAGGTGAAAAGAGCCTGCTTGTGATTCCACACATTTGGGTCTGCAACCGCATGTTGATGATGAGATCTCATAATTCCTGCTGGACTGTACATCATCTTGGGAGGCCATGCAGCATTGGAACGGTTGGTGAAGGGGACTCATGGCTCTTAGAGGGGACGAATGGCTCCGAGAGCCAATGTGCCTCCTTTTCTTTACTTGGTGTAGGAATTTTTTTTCACTGCCTACGTTACTTTTCTTTCTTCTTCTTCTTTTGACCTCTCTTCACCAGAACTGCCATCAGCTCTTCAGCAGGAGCGTTTACTCCACACCATTTTTAAAGCAAGGCTCACCACTCAAAAAGGTTTGCACTGTGTCTGACTGAGATGACTGAGGTGTCTTGTATCTGACTGATGTATCCTGCAACTGACTGATGTGTTCTGCAGGGGGCTGTGAAAGAGGCCCTGGCTGTTGCAGGCCTGGAGGGGTCGCAGCTGGCAGGGCTGCAGATGCATGGCACTGGAACCTCACTGGGTGATCCCATCGTAAGTACACTACTAGATGCACGGCACTGGCACCTCATTGGGTGATCCCATCGTAAGTACACTACTAGATGCATGGCACTGGCACCTCACTGGGTGATCCCATCGTAAATACACTACTAGATGCACGGCATTGGCACCTCACTGGTTGATACTATTGTGAGTGCATGAACATCCGTCTTACTGCCTTGCTATAAATGAGCTTGTTTCTGGAAGCAGCCCTGCTTGGTTGTGCACTTCAGGCTGTACACCCTTGATCAAGTATTGTACACACACTCCTTTAGACAAGCAGGGTCCAAAGATCAGCCTTGCCTGGCACCTTTTACGACGTAAGCTTGCTCCTGTCCATCAGCACCTGCACATCCACTCTTTTTGCACACCCAGGGGGTTGGAGCTATCATGGTAGAGATTATCCAGTGCATGTAAGCTTGCTCCTTACAAGAGCACCTGCATATTCAAGTTTGCTCCTTGCACTGCAGGATGTCAGGGGCTACCATGGAACAGCTCCCTTCACTTCCACTTTTTCTTGAAAGTCTAGAACATCTCCCTGCGTATCCCATTGATTTGTTCTTGCAGGAGGTCGGGGCTGCCATGGAACAGCTCCACACAGCACCCCAGGATGTCCACAACAAGCAGCATGCTGCAGTGCACCTGCTGGCGGCCAAGAGTATTGTGGGCCACGCGGAGCCTGCAAGTGGGCTTCTTGGCCTGATGTATGCTGTGCAGCAGGTGCGTGCAGAGAAATGTATTTGGTTGCTGTGCACCTGCTGTGGATTAAGAGTATTTGAGGCTAGCACAGTCTGCAAGCGGGCTTCTTTGTTTGATGTATGCGGTGTAATTGGTGTGCGCAGCCTCCAAACATACAAATAAATAAAGATTTGCCGTCCAAGATTGCGCACTTGCAATTCTTCTGAATTTGACACAGTGCAAAGATCCGGCAAAGGAATTTGCTTATACCATGGTGGCACAGGGCTGGGACTTAACCCCTGAGTTCTTGTCCAACCCTCAATTTATTGAGCAACATAGCTTGCAAAGCACCAAGTATTGACCCAAATTTGCTTCCTGAAGAAGGAAATGTGCATGGTGCTGACAGTTGAAATTGAAATGGATGATGACGCACTTTGAAGGCTGGCAATAGTTTTACTTCCAAGCGGATCCAAATTGTGTAAATGTTAATTTTGAATTGGTTAGTGCCTGTTACTCGAAGCAAGTCGTTATGCAGGGAGATTTGCTTGTTTAGCTGGGGTTTAAGCTTTGAGTAGAAAGCCATAACTGGTGTCAGCATGCTGTGAAAACCACCACCCGTAGGTCGTACATGGGATAAGTTTCCAGGTAAAGTCCAAATATGACATCCTGGACATGAGCCCTGAGCAAGGGGTCCCACTTGGGGTCAATATGGGTGACCTTACTATTCAAAGGGAGTGTACAACCTTGTCCTCATAAAGTTAGCTTGTCAACCTGAGCTTTGAAAGGACTTGCATCAAGTAGCTCAAGAGATGCTCAAGATCACCACTGTACCTGATCTCCTCATGCTTGTGCAGGCTACTCAAGGCCAGGCCCTCCCTGTTTGCCACCTGCGCTCAATCAACCCCCACGTTGCCACTACTCTGGAGTCCCAAGGCCTTGCCAGCGTGCAAATTCCAAGACGTGAGGAACCTTTTGTGTGCCATGCTTTGGTAACCCATGCAGCCTTGCACATCTCAAGGCATACGTGATGTTCAGAGCGATGTGCAGAGTGCAGAAAATCGTGTTTCTTCCAGTATGTTGTGCATTTCCAAATCCCCTTGGCGTGCACTTCTGCACATGATCTTGGTACATGTGCATATTGAAGAATAGTAACTGCTTTGAAAGCACCAAGCAAATTGGTTTGATCACAGGAAATATTTGCATATTATTAACCGTGAAAGGTGTATTGAAGAGTAGTAACTGCTTGGAAAGTGCCAAGCAAATTTGCTTGAGCACAGGAGGTATTGCAATTCATCAATGGTGGAGCATCTCATCACAAGCTCCCACCATGTGCTGGTAATTTATGTATCAAGCTTTCTGTCATATCATGCCTTGACCATGCAGAGCAAAAGCCGCTGATGCCTCATGCCCTAGCTGCGGGAGGCCAGGTTGCAGCCAGCAAGGAAGGTCTGGCCCTGGGAACCTCTGCTTTTGCGTTCCAAGGGACCAACGCCCACGCCATCATTGCGTGCCTCCCTCCGGCAGCACCAGAGCTTACATCTTACATGACCAAGGAGAAGTTGTCTGACAGCTGTTTTGACCCCATGTCTATGACACTGCAGCGCACCGAGGCTAGCAAGGCAAGAGGTGAGATGCGGGAAAGAACGTGTTTGTGCTATCGGAGTGTGCCTTGGTTCTCTCGTATTGCGATTTTCCATATACAAATTCCAGGAGCGACTCTTCAAACACTTAATTGTCAGGCTCCTTACAAGGAAGGACAGCTTCCAATCTAAGTTTACCAGCAGCTTGAATTGTGATGTAAATCACAGTTGCTCAGCTTGAAGCTAAGTAGATCCCCTTTTGACTACTTTTCAGAAACCTCCAGAAGATTTTGTCGAAGTGATGTTGATGAAAAAACTGGACGCTACCCTGCACCTCCAGGTATGGTGCTGCCGCAATGGAGGCGAGTGCGCGCCTGGCCACATCCTGCAGTCAGCACCATGCTGGATGCCGTGCACGTCAATCCCCTTCCAGGGCCAGCAGGGGTACAGCATCAGGTGTGTGTACTGTATTTTGTGAGCAGCATGCATGCCAACATGCTCAAGATCTTACAAAATAACGGTGATGGCTTGGGCAGAGCAAGAGTGCCTTGCAGCATGTCACCAGGGTGTCTCAGCCTACACTCTCTTTCCAAGCAAACTCAGCATGCCATCTCCTTTGCCCCCGACTTTGTTGTTCCCTTCTCAACCTTCTCCAAGGGACCGTGAACCACACTCCTTGCCTGTGTGCACAGGTGCTTTTTGAGGTGCACTTGAGCGCTCCCCGGCACTCCTACCTGTGGGACCATGCAGTGCTGGGCAGCCCCCTCATGCCTGCAGCTGGAATGCTGGAACTGGCACGCTCTGCTGCCACAACCATATCCACCTCCCATCCTGCGGGCGCCGCGCTTGCCTCACACACTCCCGCTCAGCCCACCCTCCTGCTCTCCAGCCTCGTCATCCCCACTCCCTTCATACTGCCTGATAGCAGCAGCCCACACGCCAGCCGGCTGCTGTGTGAAGTACATCCCAGTGAAGGCAAGGCGGCTGTGCAATCGGGGGTGCTTGCAGGCACCAGCCGCGCTCGCACCCATCTCCACGCTCACACCCACGCAGCTCAGGCACTTGTCAAGGATGTGTCTATCCGCCAGTCATCCCCCACCAGTCCCCCCTCTGCTGCAACTGCCTTGCTGGCCCAGATTGCTGCTGCTTCCTTGGCATTGGGCGTGGCACTTGGGGTGTCTGGCAAGGCCATGGCCACCATTGCAAGTAGCTGCAGTGGAGAGCAGCTGCTGCAGCACTCCAGTTGTCTGGCTGCCCCCCCTGACATGCTGGACGCAGCTCTTCAGCTTGGTAAGGGGTGCTATGGAGTGCAGGAATTATCTTGAACAAAAATTGCCCAAATCAATCCTCAGGGGCCGTGCTCAGGACGCCTGTGCTCATGCGTCTGATGCATAGTACTGCCTTGCAGATGCATCATTTTTTTGCTGCGCAATCCCATCTGATCCCTTGTTCCATTTCTCTGTGACCTATCATGTTGCAATCCCTCCTTACTCACACCACCGCAGGTGCCCTGCCAACCTCCACCACCTCACAAAACCAGCAACCCCCAGACACCGTTCGTGTGCCGGCAGCTGCTGAGTGCTACGGCTTGGCTGGCAGTCCTTCTGTGCCCCAGCCAGAAGCAGCTGCAGTGGCAGGTGTCAAACCCATTGACACCAACTACCTGCCAGGTATTTATTCACACTGCGTTTTGGAGCCTTTCACGTGCTGTACATCTTGTGTGCTTTTCCTTCTGACTTCCTGTATGCCGCCTCGCAACACATGTTGTGTGAATTGCAGCACAACTTTGTTGGCTTCCTGTGAATGAACAGCCTTGCAACAAATACTTTGTGGAATGCAGGCAGCCACCTGGAAGATCTGTGGAGCAGGCTGAGCAAGGACAGCCGCGTGGTGATGGTGGGAGACTACCGGCTGATGGGAGGCGTGGGTTCAGGGTGCAGCTTGGGTGGCCTCCAGGTGCGTCTCCTTTTTTTGATGTTTTGGAAAGATGCCCATGCTGTGTGGAGCAAGAAGATTGATTTGCTCTTGGTTTGAGAAAAGGGCATGCTGCAGGAGGCAGATGTTGACTGTGGTCACTGCCGCCACTGGCATTAGCCCTTGGACTCATGAACGTGACCTGGACGACCCATCAAACTCACCCAGTGCCTGTAGACTCAAGACCTGATTGGACCTCAGCATCAGGAAGTAGTGCTGTTGGCTGGTGCGCTCTTGCGACCTGAAATTGGTGGTTTACATCTCTTTAGCAAGTGGTAGGCCAAACTCTATGATGCATCCCAATCCGTGGCAATCACATCCTTGCTTGCTTTGATCATAGTTGCATCTCATCCACGCAGCCCATACTCCCTGTTGCTGTGCAACCTCGCTTGCACAGGCACGTCTGGTGGCCAGCAACTCCCTGTTGCGCCATCGCCAGCAGCAGCAGCGTGAGGATGCAGAAGCAGCATCCATGGGCAGCAGCGCTCTGCACAGCAGCACAAGGAGCACCCCTATCATGGCAGCGCGGCAGCGCAAGCAGCATCGCGCAAAGCTTCCTAAGCATGGCAGCAAAAGTGCTGCCAAGGCAGCAGCGGCGCTGCCTGGCTTGCCTGCTGCAGCTCCCCAGCGGCCAACCCCTCCCAAGCTCACTGACACACTCTACACCATTGCAGAGCTGGTGGAATCTCCTGCGCCTCCCAAGCAGCACAGCCTCAGATCCTCTGAGGCGCCTGCCCCCCGTTGCGCTTCCCCTCTCTGCAGCTCCGTCAGAGCAGCTGCCGCACTGGCGCTCATGCAGCAAGTGGCCGCAGACACGGCTGCGGGGCTGGGGAAACAGCATGGCACAACTCGCGTCCAGATGCAGGCACACAACAATGGCAGCTGCTTGGGTGGTGCAATGCTGGGGCCTGGAGGCCGCGCAGCAGACACCTCTGAGGATGGTGTGGGGCTCCATGGCCTGTCGAAAGCTGTGGCCGAGGAAACCAGCATTGCCTGTGCAGTAGACTTCAAGGATAGCAGCACGCCCAATAGCAGCAGCAGCAGCAGCACACACGCAGCAGACATCACACTGCTTGGCTCTGGCAGAGTGGACCTGCAGAGCAGTGAGACACCCTTTGACTCTCGCTTTGGCAGCACCAACGCGCATGGCCTGGTCACCGCAAGTAGGCTCATGCCGCACGCAGCAGCAAGTGACCTGGGCGCAGCATTTAACTTGTGTCCAGAGCCGCGGGGCGCCCTCTCCAGCCTGGTGCCCAAAGCACTTGCAGCAGCACAGCCCGACCAGGTATCAGTGGCGGTGCGTGCAGTTGGACTCAACTTCAGGGATGTGCTCAATGTGCTGGGCATGTACCCAGGCGACCCTGGAGACCCTGGGGGTGACTGCTCGGGTGTGGTGGTGGGCGGCGCTGGCCATGCGCCTGGTACCCCCGTGTTTGGACTGGCTGTGGGCAGCCTGGGCACATGCGTGCACTGCTCCCCCCTCACCATGGTGCCGATGCCGCCTGGGTGCGTCAGCTTTGAGGAGGCCGCCACCATGCCCACCGTCTTCAGCACTGTGCACATGGTGCTGAGCAGCGCCACAGCTCTGGCAGCAGGAGAGGCGGTGTTCCTGCCTGCAGCTGCAGGAGGGGTGGGCCTGGCAGCACTTCAGCTGGCGCGTGCACATGGGGCCAAGCTGGTGGCCACGGCTGGCTCTCCCTCCAAGCGTGCCCTGCTGCGTGGTTTGGGCGTCAGTGATGTGGCAGGGTCACGCAGCACTGCCTTTGTGGAGGAGCTGGCAGCAACCAACAGTGGTGGGGTGCATGTGGTGCTCAACACCCTGACCAGCCCAGGCATGGTGTCTGCTGCTGCTTCTCTCCTCCATGTGGGTGGCCGCTTTGTGGAGATTGGCAAGCGTGATGTGACCAGCACTGTGCGCGTGGCCCAGGAGCGCCCTGATGTGAGCTATGGCTTTGTGGCCTTGGACTTCCTGCCTGACCACCGCCTGCAAGCCGCCATGCAGCAGGTGGCCAAGGGGGTGGCAGCAGGCATCCTGCGCCCCTTGCCCCTGGCTGCCCATGGCCTAACCAGCGTGGCTGCAGCCCTGCGTCAGCTGTCCCAGGCACGACACGTGGGCAAGGTGGTGGTCAGCAGCTGCCCTCACACCAGCAGCAGCAGTAGCAACAGCATTAACAGCACACCCCCCTCCTCTCCCATCAACCCCCATGGCCGTGTGGCCATCAGCGGTGGTCTTGGCTCTCTGGGCCTGCTGGTTGCCCAATGGCTGGCCCAGCAGGGAGTGCAGCACGTCCTGCTGCTGGCACGCTCAGCACGCACCACCTCTGCTGCCTCCCAGCACCTCAGCCAGCTGTGGCAGGGACAAGCACAAGCAGTGGTGACTGCCTGTGATGCAGGGTGCGCTGAGGATGTGACTGCTGCCCTTGCCCCTCCCTCCCACCTCCACCACACACCACCCCCTCTCTCTGCTGTGCTGCATGCTGGTGGTGTGCTGGCTGATGCCACACTGCGCAACCAGTCCCTGGCTGGTCTGCGCAAGGTGATGGGTGCCAAGGTGTCCGGCCTGCCCCACCTCCTGGGATCTGCACAGCTGCAGCCGGGCGCCCACCACGTCCTGTTCTCCAGCGTGGCCTCCCTGCTGGGCAGCCCCGGCCAGGCCAACTACAGCGCTGCAAACGCAGCCTTGGATGCAGCAGCCAGCGCTTGGCAGCACACCGGCCAGCCAACCGTCAGCGTGCAGTGGGGCGCATGGGCGGGCGGTGGCATGGCTTCAAGCCCCACTGTCGTGCGACAAGTGGAGCGGCTGGGCATGCAGATGCTGCCTCCCCACATCGGAATGCAGGCACTGAGTGCTGCCATGTCCCCGAGTCTGAGTGGGCCCCTTCTGGCTGCTGTGCCTTTCATCTGGTAAGTTGGGATGGGTGGGGTTTTCAAGCTTGTGTGGCAGCTTCTGCTTGTGTTGTCAGTTTCACCATCAGGGTCGGTCTCTCTCTGCTGCTGTGTCAGCAACACCAGCATACCCCTCGGCTGCCCTATTTGTCGTTGTTGTTTCCTGTCTTTCCACAAAACTTGCACAGATAAGCATTCCATTTTCTTGGGAATGCAGTTAGTAGTAAGAGCTGGCACCAAGCCATGCGAGAGTGGACATGACGCAGCATTAACTTGCACACGCAGCTCCTGCAAAATTTTGATGCGCATTGTGTGCATGAGAGCTTTCGTAAAAAGGTTCCTGGAAATTTGAAGATGCATATGTTACGTTGCAGCACAGAAATGGCCCCCTTTGCTCCAGATTCTTCAAGAAAGTTATGCAGGTCTCCTTCTCTGCTGTCATTAGCAGAGCCTTCATACCGAAGTGACTGTTTGTATCTGCACTGCTGCTTTGGACTTGCACGCGAGCAGCTTCACTGGAACTTGCACTGATCTGCACCCAATTCGGCTGTGTGCCTGAGCATGTAGGCTCGAGTTGCTTTCTGCCTGGGCATATGGAGCCAAGCAATGGCTTTGAGTTGGGTCACCACCTTTTCCTGCACAACCACGCTTCAAAACTTTGCTGCCATTGCAGGTCCACCCTGCTTTCTCGCTGGGCCAACCGAGGCACTGCCTGTGAGCGCCAGTTCTTCATGGCTGAGTTTGCACACAAGGGAGCCCTTCCAGCTGGTGACATGGCCAAACCTAAGAGGCATGCTGGAGTGCCCAAGATGGCTGCCAAACATGCTGGCCCACAGCAGAATGCTGAACAGGTGCAAGCTGGCTGTAAGATACAGCTTGTTTTCATTTCCCTTAAGTTTCGCCTTGTGACTAGGAAGCAAAGCCTGTGCATGTTCTTAACACCAGATCTTCGCTTTCTTTTTTGCCCCTTTTGCAGCAGCTTGGCTCTTTGGACCAATGTGCCAAGCATAAAACAAATGAATAAGCAAAACTGAGCTTCTTGTTCCCACCATCCAATGCAGCATCATCAGAAGATTGTCCTATTGTCACTGCTGGGCAAATCCCCGACAAAAAAATTTGAACATGTGTGTATGCTTGCAACAAATGACTGCTTCCCTGGATGCAAAACTGCATCAAGATACCTGCTATCAACGCGTCGTTTCCAATAGCTGGGTAACACTGTATCATGTGATCAACTCAACCTAAACTTGGAAGGAGGCCGTACTGCATATCAACATGCTCTTTATTCTTCCATGGCAAACAGGTGGAGCAGGATGTGCTTGCTGCTGCTCGTGCCATCCTTGGCCGAGATGATGTGGGTCCCAGGGAGCCTCTTATGTCAGGTGCGTGTATTTGGTGGCAACAGCCTCAACAATTCATGCGGGCCTCAAGCAGTTTTTCTCATGTGCGTTACCAGGAACCTCTTTGTCAGGTGAATACAGTTGGTAAAGGAGAATCACGACTCTTTCAGGCAATGTGTTTTCCCCCCTCAATTTAGGGGGTGTTCATCGCCTAAGTAGGTCTTCTTTCTGAGCCTAGGAGCCTGCCTGGGCCTTGGGCTATCAAGTCTGGTGTGGTGTAGGTGGTGCTCACTGCCTACGTGAGTTCTCTTTCCTCTAAAACCTGAAAGCCTGTCTGGGCCTTGAGCTACCATACCTGGTGTTTCACTTACAGTTATTTGTGATGCTGTATAGCTGGAAAATCCAAGGATTTAGTCTCAATCAAGCAGGTGGAAGAGGTACTAGATTTTCAACAGTATTTGTATCAGATGGAGTAAAGAATGAGCACTCTTGTAAGACCAGAAGCAGGGAAACATGACACTGAGAGCTGTTTGCTTGAAATTGATTGCATGCAGACTGTTTGTAAGCTAGTAGATTGCCTTGGGGCCTGTAAGTGTGTCTCTACTTGTGGCGCCCATTTAAGCTTGGCAAACATGTTGAATGTTAACAACAGCAACACAACCAAAACATGCAAAAATCTGCAAGCCAGCAGGTGCATCCCCCTTTTTGCAGGCTTTAACCACAACAATATTAGCAACACTAAATATCCTTGATTGGGTTTCAGGAATGCATGAGTTGCATGAGCAACAAAGACGTTTCTTTTGATTACTGCACTTTTTCCTTGCACTGCATGCTCTGTTTCTTCCGTGGAAACAAAAACTCTCCTTTGCTGCAGTAGACCAGGGTGCTCTTCCTTGGATTGATTTCTTCTTCTACAAAGTGAACAAGTATACTGGGTTAATCAATCTTTCTTTTTGAAACTCCTGAGCTTGCCTTTTCCTGTTTAAAAATACCACCTCCACGTGCCCTGCAGGAGTCTTCTTCACAAGCTCTGGACTCCCTGTTTATTCGAAAAAGGTGTTCCTTGTGCAAAAACCTAAGCTTTGCTTGCAACCTACTTGCACCTTTGCGCAGCTGGCATGGACTCTTTGGGTGCAACAGAGCTGCGCAACAGCTTGGAAGGGAGCCTTCAGATCCAGCTGCCCGGCACGCTGGTGTTTGACTTCCCCACTGTGCATGCCATCTCCGAGCATGTGGTTGCCTCCCGAGCCAGCGCAATGCCAGTGGTCACAGATGAAGGGTTGGCAGATGGATCAGAGGATGGGGGAAGCTCTTGCAGCGGCAGCATTGATGGTGACAGCGTTGAAGATCTGAGCAGCTGTGGCGGCAGCAGCGATGGAGAGGGTGAGCTGTCTGAAGGGGGAGGGGCCACACAGACGCCTGGGCAGGTGGAGCAGAAAGTGGCTGAGGCAGTTGCAGAGGTGATCGGGAGGCCCCTGCCACCTCAGGAGCCCCTCATGTCAGGTGCGTGTGCTTGGTCTCAACACGTGGCCATTCTACGTGCCTCCTGAACACGATTGCTCTTGGAGGCAGCATTAATGCACAAATTCACAAAGAAAGGAGCGCTAAGCAATGTTTTGGCTTGACACCACTGAAGAGCCCTGGGGTTTCAACGCACATGGTTAGCTTGGATGAGGGTCATGTGGGCTCTCACAGGTTGTAACTGCCATTTCCTTGATGCATGAGGCCTTGTTTTGGTCAGCGTAGTCATTTATGCAAATGTAGGGGCAAGTGAAAATAAACATCCTGGTTGCCTCATTGGCGCTGTTTCCCCATACCACACAGGTGGCTTGGACTCCTTGGGAGCTGTGGAGCTGCGCAACAGCCTGGAGTCCTGCTTCGGCATGCAGCTGCCCGGCACGCTTGTCTTTGATTATCCCACTACCGAAGCTGTTGTTCGTCTCATTGCATCCAGCCTGCCCGCCCAACCCTCATCATCCGCCCTACAGCGCAGCACAGCACGCAAGGGAGGACGCCATGCAGCCAGGCACTCTGCAGCGTACGTCAAAAGTGCTGGTGAGCCCCTCAGCAGGGGGTTCAAGGCGAGCAAGGGGGGTATGGTTGTGGCGCCCCCAGAGGCAGCTGTGGTGGGCATGTGTGTGCAAGCAGCCACTGGAGAGCATGGGTTGGCACATGGGTTCAGCAGCCCATTGTGTGCAAGCACCGCAGCGCCTGTGGCACAGAGTGGGCCTTTGGATGGCGTGGGTTGTGTGCCACTTGCCAGGTGCGTGCAGTGGGGTATGGAAAGGAGCCCTGCCTGTTTGCTTCCCCCGTTTGCTAGCAGTAGTAGCATGTCCTTGCAGAATTTCTCAAGCCATCCATGTGCGAGCTGTGGTGGGAATGGCATGAGCTTCATGTGGGTAGAGGCATCAGACGCAGCACTGCAGTTTTGTGAAGGGTGAGCTGAAGAGCAACGTGTGCTGTTGAAGCCAAATGACAGGTCTCAAGATATTTTGTCTATATTCTGAGCACCTTGTAGAGGTGGCCTGTGGAGAGCAAGGGTGTGCTTGCGGCTGTCCTTGGGGATGCACATGATGCGATGTGTGCGATTTGAGTTTATCAAATACATCAGGTCCTTCAGATGTCTGTATTCTGAACACCTTGTAGGTGTCCTGTGGAGAACTGGGGTGTGTTCGCAGCTGTCCCTGGGGATGCACATAATGCGATGTGTGCAAAAGGAGTTTATCAAATGCATCAAACTCTTTTCTGGAGGAGTGATTGCAACATTAAGATATTTGTGATGTAAATACCTTGTAGGTGGCCTGTGGAGAACTGGGGTGTGCTTGCGGCTGTCCCTGGGGATGCACATAATGCAATGTGTGCAAAAGGAGTTTATCAAATGCATCAAACTCTTTTCTGAAGGAGTGATTGCAACATTAAGATGTTTGTATTCTGAACACCTTGTAGGTGGCCTGTGGAGAACTGGGATGTGCTCGCAGCTGTCCCTGGGGATGCACGTGATGGGGTGCGCTTTGGGGCCTTCATACCCGGGGCTTCCCTGTTTGATGCTGCTGCCTTTGGCCTTAGCAGCGCTGAAGCAGCTGCCATGGACCCACAGCAGCGCATGCTGTTGCAGGTGTGTGTGTATGTGTGAGAGAGAGAGAGAGATCATGCTCGTCCTAATCAATGTGCGCATCCAATAAAATAACCTGTCTTCCCATTCTTTAATGCGCTTGCCTTTGATTCCAGTGTTGGCATGGTTTCCTTGCGTGAAGAATGGGAGAAAGGACAGGCACAGAGGGATTATAAGAGTATTTAAGCATCAATCTGATGATGCACAATGACGACACCGGATGCCACTGAGCAGAAGGATCTGCCTTACCACTTTTTCACTACAAATGCTTATCTCCACAGGCAGTTGCAGAGGCAATGTCCCAAAAGGACAGCCACAGTGCATCGCCACCCTTGCCCATCCAGAGCACTGGCGTGTACGTTGGGCTGTCAGCGCTGGATTACAGCCGCCTTGCAGCACGCTATGGACGTGCAGCTGCCAGCGTGTACAGCGCCACAGGGTCTCTGGCACTGAGCGTTGCTCCAGGACGGATTGCATACTCTTTTGGACTCCAAGGTCCTGCAGTGGCAGTGGACACAGGTGGGTTGACGAACGGCTTTGGTTAAAAACATTTGTTGAACAATTTTAGACACGGATGCGGAGGGAGTGGACACAGGTGGGTTGATGGCTTGATACAACGACCTTAGTTATAAAAATCTAAGAGATGGATGCAGTGGGGGAGGAGGACACATGTCGGTATTCCGTGTCCTCTGTAATGGGTGCAATATGGGGGAGATCACAGATTGTAAATGAATGACTTGGACATGGATGCAGTGAAAGGGGCCCCAGGAGGGTGTGGTGAAAGACTTGGAACACTTCTCTGTGCAACTTTCTGTACACGTCCACACATAAAACCCGCAAGGAGTGTATAGAGGCACGCCAGTTTTGACTTTTTATCTATGAAGCAACTCTTGTTTTATGGATCAGTACAAGCTGGCACTGATCCACCAAGCACACAATCCAAGGGGGTCGCTCCAGAGCTACAATACTCATGGCAACCATGTGCTCCACAGTGGTCTTGAGCTCATGATCACCATACTTACTTGTAGACAGTCTTGCCAGCTTGGCCGGATCTGGTCTAGGTTGCCATTACCAAGTGCCTCCTTGCCCGTCATTGTTGCTTTGCAGCATGCCCCTCCTCACTCTTGGCCACACACGGTGCCTTGGATGCCATGATTTTGATTGCCGCTAACCAATGCCTCCTTGCCCGGCTTTGCAGCATGCTCCTCCTCACTTGTGGCTACGCATGGTGCCCTGGATGCGATGCGCCTGGGGCAGTGTGGGTCTGCAGCAGCAGCTGGGGCAAACCTAATGCTCATGCCAGACACGCCTGCCATGTTCCAGCTAGCAGGTGAGTTGCAAGACGAATGATTCAATGATGTAAACGCTTGGACCCGGTTGCATGAATTGCTGGGATCGGACAATCAAGAGTAATTTGAAGAGCTGGCAGCTCTGCTTTTCAGTGTAAGCTTGTACTTAGCTTGGCCGGCCTCTATCCAAAAGCATCCTGTGTGTTGACAGGAATAGATGTGAAGCTGCCCAGCAATCAACAACACAGCAGTAAGTCCGTGGTCTTCAGGTTGAAATTTCAAGATTCTGATGCACTGGCTGTCAGTTGTGCTTGTAGACACACATAACAGACAAGCTTTTTACACTCTGCATTTGAAGGCATGCTTTCTGGTGAGGGGCGCTGCAAGACGCTGGACACTGCAGCGGATGGCTACGTCCGAGGAGAGTCTGTGGGTGCCATGCTGCTATGTCCCTTACAGCAGGCTAGCAGCAGCAGCAGCCAGGTGCTCGCAGTCCTCAGGGGCAGCGCAGTGAACCAAGATGGGCGGAGTAGCAGCTTGACAGCACCAAATGGCCCAGCGCAGCAGGTATGCAGTTGCTGTGCAGTCAAAGTCTGTGCTCAAATCCCTTTGCATATGATTTTCATGACGTGATTGGCCACGCTTGCTGGAGCAAGGATGTAATCAATGCGTGCGTCACCCTGTTGGCAGAATGAACTGAAGGGTATCATGGCCCTTGCACATATTGTATGTGTTCCGTTCCTAACCAGCAGGAATAAAAAAGGAACAGATTGAGGCTTGCAATCTGTGTGATTTGGCGTACTGTGATTCTTTAATGCTCCAAACAGCTCAGATGAGCTGAATCCTGACACAACCAACCCCGCTGGCTGCTGGAAGAGGATGCGCCTCCTGCAAAATAAACCTCTCACTGTCTCCTCTTGATTGGATGGCATTGGGTTGCAGGCGGTCGTACGCAGTGCATTGCAGAGCACTGGCAGCAGCAGCCAAGGGCTGCATGGCCTGTCCATGCATGGCACCGCAACACCCCTGGGAGATCCCATTGGTGAGTGACTCTTGCTGGATTGGTGACTCAGGGTTCCCGCAAACAGGGTCACATCTTGTGGCACCGCAAAAACCATACTAGATCTCATTGGTGAGTGACTCTTGCTGGATTTCCATGCAAACTGAGTTATGCATTCTATGGCGCAACAATACCCCTGGGAGATTTAATTGGTGAGGGTTTATTGACGGGCTTTCTGCAATCTGGGTCATGCTTCTTGTGTTTATATTTGGTTGACTGATTTTTGCTGGATTCCAAACTGTGACACGCTTGGCTTGGTGACTGTGTACATGCACTCTTCTCCATACACAGAGGTCAGCGCTGCTGCGGCAGTTGTGGCGGACAACCACCATGCAAAGATGGCGCGCCCATCATCCAGCCAAGAGGCGCTGCTTGCTCCCACGGCTCTTTTGGCCAGCAAGACATGGGCGGGCCACGGCGAACCTAGTGCAGGTGTGGAAAAATTGGCTGAAATCACAAGGCTCAAGACATGCATGACCAGGTTAAAGTGGCCCTCATGCAGGTGTGGCAAAATTGGCTGAAATCACAAGGCTCAAGACATGCATGGCCAGGTTAAAGTGGCCTTCATGCAGGTGTGGCAAAATTGGCTGAAATCACAAGGCTCAAGACATGCATGGGCAGGTTAAAGTGGCCCTCATGCAGGTGTGGCGTGGTTCTGGCCTCATCAGAGTATTTTGACAGGCCTTAGGTGAACAGTAGATGGAGAAGATGTGGACCTGTTTTTTCCATCTCAACATGTGTGCGTCCGAGCACATGCAGCAAAGATCGTCATGAAAGGTGCAGAGGCTTCTGCCTAGGATTTGATTGAGCCTTGGACGAGGGAGACTGCACTGACGTCTCAGACATGATCAATCTTGGACACGTGTACCTCAGACATGTGCTCAGACATGGCATAATCCTGCATCACTATCACCAAAATAGCCTATAACATAAAGGTAACTGAATTCTAACTCTCACTGACACACACACAGGCATCGTCGCACTGCTGCACGCCATGGCTGCCGCCACCCAGTCCTCCCTCCCTCCCAACCTCCACCTCCGCAACATCAACACGCATGTGGCTGCAAGCCTGGAATCCAACGTGGGCACCTACACAGACAACAGCACGCAGACAGGCACAGGATCTGGATCTGGACAGTGGATGGTCCCTCGGCAGCAAGGCCCTGGCACATGCCTCCCCCTGGTCCCTCCATCCAGTGGCCAACACACAGGAGCCTCAAAGACTGGCCTTGTGGGCACGTCTGGCTTTGCTTTCCAGGGCACGAACGCGCACGTGCTGCTGTCTGCATCCCCCTTCTCCCCCACACCCGTGCCCCATACGCACCAGCCTGCCAGCATGCTGCCAGCAGTCAAAAAATGGGCCCCAGCATCCCTTACCAAGGCCCAATCCTGGAACTGCCTGTGGCAGCCTCAGTCCCTGTGGATGCTGCCCCCATCTGCTCAGCTTGCCCAGCGTGCGCTGTTGCCCGAGCCAACCCTCAAGCAGCCTGGCATCTCACTGGGGCATACCAGAGAGGCTGTATTTGAGACGCTTCTTGTTCCGAGCCCTGGTGCTCGTCTGGCGTGGCTGTATGACCATCTCGTGAAAGGTCTGGCAGACTTAATACTCCCTCACATGTTGATGCCGTGGTATTTCCGGTGACAGGTCATCACCGAAACAAAGCCCCAATGCTGTAATATGCTTGTTAGTGTGATCTGCATTGAAAGGACTCAATTGGAAAAACTTAATTTGTGGGTTTGTACTCAACCTTGATGCAGCTGCACATGTCTGTGCGCTGGCTTACTTTTAAAATAGCAGCCTACTTTAAGAAATACAGCCAAAGAGTACGGGTGTAGGCTTGGCCATCGTGCATGCATGATCCACACGGCAAGTGTGTCTGCCCTGTTCAAATTCCTCATTCTCGTTTGTCCCAGCATGAATGAGTTTACCAGAAAGCATGCATTTGTGCACTTTCACATGCAGGCCAAGCCATTGTTCCAGCAGCAGCGTACTGCGATGCAGCGGCGTCTGCCTTGGAGCACCTCTTGTGCAGCCAGCAGCAGCTGTCTAAGGCGCAAGGCATGGCTGCGGTGGCAGTGCTGGAGAAAGCTTCCATTCCTAGACCCTTGGTGCTTCCTGAAGCGGCCAGCGCTGGCAGTAGCACAATCTTGAGGTACGATCACTAGCTGCCTCCTCAATGATACGTGGTTGGCAGATAGCACCATTTTGAGGTGCGATTACCAGCTTGCTCCTTGCTGACCACAGATTGAGCGGTACACGAAGAGTATTTTAATAAAGAAGTAGATTGAGAGGTGCAATTGCCACCTGTCTCGGCATAAAGGAGTATTTTTCCCACTGTCAGCCAGTGCTTTAGCCTACGCATGCATGTTGCACCTCAATGCAGCACATTCCTTTAGAATAATGGGTTTTGGGGCCAATTGCGGTACTCAATCACTGTTTAGATGAGCAGCACAGCAGCCAGCAGGGTAGCAAGATCCCAGCAGGCAGATATAAGCCTGTACCCAGGCTGCACATGCACCAATGCATGCATGCACCTGGCAAGGCTTATTGCGTAACAGTAAGGCCTGAATTGCTACTGTCCATGTACTTTGCAGTTGTCGCATTCAGCTGGACAGCGGCCAAGTGCAGATGGAGTCTGTGAGCAGCAAGGCGGAGTCTGTGAGCAGCAAGGTGCACCTCACCGCCCAAAGCGCCCTCACTGCCACGACCCCTGCTTCCTCCATTGATCCAACCAGCAGCATTGCCTCCTTTTCTACCAAGCCTGCACTTGCCATGCTGGCAAGCCTCGCTGCAGTGTCTTTGGCCACAGCACAGGCTGTAGAGCACGGCGCTACAGCCCAAGTGGCGCCTGCATCTTTGGACCCATCCCAATCCACCATCCACCCAGCGGTACGACGTAAAGCCTGTGTCCTGCTATGTTCACAGTACCTTATTGCTTCCCCTGCATTAAAGGACAGGAATATCAATTTGAAAGCCGTCTTAAAAATATAATGAAGTTACAGGCTCGTTGACCAGATTTGACAAAGCAGTGTGACTCAACCTATTGGTAAAGGAAAGGAAAGAAAGACTTAAGCACACCAGGTCCGGCTGCGTTCATGGGAAAAAACACCAGCTGTCAAAAAACACCTGCTTTCAGGGGCAAATTTTAATCTTTGCATATGCTGCGCTGCACTGCACTGATTTGTTTCAGTTATTCCATCTACCTTGTTGAAAGTTCCTTTCAGTTGAAAATTCCCTTGCAAATCACTATGCTGGCTTGAATTCCCTATGCAAAATTGATCGGGATCATTGATGCAGGAACATGATGAAACCATGCTCCTGTGCAGGCCGTCCATGACACCACCCTTTATGGTGTGCTCCTCCATCACTTGAGAGCATCTCCTTGCCTTTCCTATTATTAAAAAAATCCCATTGCCTTGCTCACACAGGCCCTGGACTCATGCCTCCAAGTTGGTGCGATCCTCACCAGCTCAACCAAGGGATCCTCCCCTGCTCCCCTGCGCGTTCCCTCTGGCTTTGCTGCTTTGGCTGTACCCCTTGTGCTTCCCATGCCTCCTCAGCCCAATGCCTCCAGCTCAGGCAGCAGCATGCAAGTGGCACAGCAGAGGGGAGGCGGTGCACTGCCAAGAAGCCACTGGTCCAGCTGCGCACGTGCAGCCACACCACCTGCAACAAGCGGTGATGCAGTCAGCCTGGACTATGGCATGCAGGTGCGTTCATGATTGCTCACACTTGCTCACAACCTTCTGGGCATGCTCAAGAATAGGGTTTTTTATTTGCTGCCGTACGACTGCCTTGGCACCTTCTTGAGCGCCAAGTTTGAGTGTGCTCAATGATGATGGCATGCACCTGGATATGACACCACAAAATCCTGACTGAATTGTTAGCAATTTGCAATGCAAAGCATCCCACTGCATGCGTATTCATTCTAATCCAAGATCAAAAGCGGAACATGCATCAACTTTATTCTTGCTGCTACAGGTGGACGCATTCAGTGGCTTCCAAGCCATGACGATGCATGGCCTCCTGGCACGCAGCATGGGTACGCCTGCGGCAGGTCAGGCAGGACAGACAGGAGAGCTGCGCTGAGTTTAAGTTATAATAACGAATGGAGAGCTGTGCTGAGCAGAGTTTGTAACAATGCTGTACCAGAGTGTCAACTTGTACCAGTGTCATGCAGTAAGCAACACTGCCTAAGATCTTCGAAACAGGGAAGATGGAAAAAGGCTGAAAAACAGGAAACAAGGTCACCTATGGTTTGGCTATCTCTGGATCTTTGAATTGGAGGGGGAGCATAGGAACTATGACTGGCTATATTACACGTGCTGGTAATCGGCCAGCTTGCAGCACATCTACATTTAAATACACTGGATCATACACATAAGAAGGTAAAAGTCAAGCCCTTATCATGCTTCGTTTTGATCTAGGTTACATCCCTTAGGCTCACCAAGCATGTCGTAGCCTGAAAAACGCATGTCCCCAGATTCTTTGTTCTTTCCTACCTCGGATGCTCTTACACCTGGAAGCCCTGATGCTCTGGTGCAAATAGACGATGCAGCCCCATCCGTGCCCTTGCTGCTGACATGCTACCAAGCGCATCCTCAATCAACATGGATGTGCTCATACGCAGGTGCTGCCCCAGCAGCAGCTGCTGCTCCCCGCCAAACCTCTGCCAGCGGCATCAGTTACACCATGGAGGAGCAAGCCTTCAGTCCTGAGACAGCACACCCAAGCCTTGCAGCAGCATTGGCTGCACCACAGGGCTGGATGCAGATGAGCTTGCCCAACACAGATCTGAGCAAAGTCAGTGCTTCAGCCCTTGCAGGGCTGCAGATGGCAGCAGCTGCTTGCATGGGCAGCAGGCAGGGCTCCGTGTGCTTCTCTACTCACAGTAGCCACCAGCACCAGCTACAGCAGCAGCAAGAGCAGATGGTGGGTGCTCTGGTGTGGGGCATGCTCAAAGCCGTGAGCCTGGAGCAGCGCAACACTTCCTTTAGCCTGAAAACGCTGGATGCTACCGCGCCCGGAGCAGCAGGCGCATGCCCTGCAATACGCTGGAATGAGCATGACGCAAGCAAGAGTGATGGCGGCTCATCTTTGTTGGCCTGTAACACCATGTACACGCGCACACTGAAAGCGCTGCCCACTCAAGGCGGAGTAGGAGAGCCATACAGCCTCAGCCCCCGTCCTCGAGGCGCTTTGAACAGCCTGGTGCCCAAAGCACTTGCAGCAGCACAGCCAGGCCAGCTAACCATGGCGGTGCGCGCAGTGGGGCTCAACTTCAGGGATGTGCTCAACGTGCTGGGCATGTACCCAGGCGACCCTGGAGACCCTGGAGGTGACTGCTCGGGTGTGGTGGTGGGCGGCGCTGGCCATGCGCCTGGTACCCCCGTGTTTGGACTGGCTGTGGGCAGCCTGGGCACATGCGTGCACTGCTCCCCCCTCACCATGGTGCCGATGCCGCCTGGGTGCGTCAGCTTTGAGGAGGCCGCCACCATGCCCACCGTCTTCAGCACTGTGCACATGGTGCTGAGCAGCGCCACAGCTCTGGCAGCAGGAGAGGCGGTGTTCCTGCCTGCAGCTGCAGGAGGGGTGGGCCTGGCAGCACTTCAGCTGGCGCGTGCACATGGGGCCAAGCTGGTGGCCACGGCTGGCTCTCCCTCCAAGCGTGCCCTGCTGCGTGGTTTGGGCGTCAGTGATGTGGCAGGGTCACGCAGCACTGCCTTTGTGGAGGAGCTGGCAGCAACCAACAGTGGTGGGGTGCATGTGGTGCTCAACACCCTGACCAGCCCAGGCATGGTGTCTGCTGCTGCTTCTCTCCTCCATGTGGGTGGCCGCTTTGTGGAGATTGGCAAGCGTGATGTGACCAGCACTGTGCGCGTGGCCCAGGAGCGCCCTGATGTGAGCTATGGCTTTGTGGCCTTGGACTTCCTGCCTGACCACCGCCTGCAAGCCGCCATGCAGCAGGTGGCCAAGGGGGTGGCAGCAGGCATCCTGCGCCCCTTGCCCCTGGCTGCCCATGGCCTAACCAGCGTGGCTGCAGCCCTGCGTCAGCTGTCCCAGGCACGACACGTGGGCAAGGTGGTGGTCAGCAGCTGCCCTCACCTCAGCAGCAGCAGCAGCACAGCCTCCTCCTCTCCCATCAACCCCCATGGCCGTGTGGCCATCAGCGGTGGTCTTGGATCTCTGGGTCTGCTGATTGCCCAATGGCTTGCCCAGCAGGGAGTGCAGCACATCCTGCTGCTGGCCCGCTCAGCACGCACCACCTCTGCTGCCTCCCAGCACCTCAGCCAGCTGTGGCAGGGACAAGCACAAGCAGTAATGACTGCCTGTGACGCAGGGTGCGCTGAGGATGTGACTGCTGCCCTTGCCCCTCCCTCCCACCTCCACCACTTGTTGCCCCCTCTCTCTGCTGTGCTGCATGCTGGTGGTGTACTGGCCGATGCTACGCTGCGCAACCAATCCCTGGCTGGTCTGCGCAAGGTGATGGGTGCCAAGGTGTCCGGCCTGCCCCACCTCCTGGGATCTGCACAGCTGCAGCCGGGTGCCCACCACGTCCTGTTCTCCAGCGTGGCCTCCCTGCTGGGCAGCCCTGGCCAGGCCAACTACAGCGCTGCAAACGCAGCCTTGGATGCAGCAGCCAGCGCTTGGCAGCACACCGGCCAACCAACCATCAGCGTGCAGTGGGGCGCATGGGCGGGCGGCGGCATGGCCGCCAATGACGCCAGCACTGCAGCACGTGTGGCCAGGCTGGGCATGAGCCTCATCCAGCCCCAGCAGGGCCTGCAGGTTTTGCAGCAGGCCATGGCTTGTGGGCCCCATGCAAGCCCCGTCACGGCTGCTGTGCCTTTCATCTGGTGCGTCATTGCCAGAATTTGTCTTTGAAGCTGGATTTCAGGAAAATGCTGACAACAACTGGAGGAATGCTTGTTTTCAATAGCCTTGAGTTCTCAAGATGCATTAGGAATTGCTTTCTTGGCTCGCATGCTTGTGCTGAGTTGTGATGTCAAGCAGTTCTTCCATAACCACCATCTTTTGCTGGTCCTGATATTGTATTCTCTTTTAGGTTGCAGTAATGCTTGCCAACAGTCCTTGTTAAGATCTCGATGAAGAGGTTTACAGGCCTGAACAAAGCAGGAGATAGCAAAAAAAACGAATGAGGTTCTGTTTGTTGTCCACGGGCTTAGTTCTTTTCCTCCAGCTTTTCACTGCCCCAGCAGCTCACCTTCAGAGGATCCGCAGGTGTTGTCTACTGCATGGCATTTGTGATTGTCAATCTGAGATGTCACGCCAAGAGTGTGCTGCAATCAATTCAGCTTCTCAAGAGCAGGATATCACAGCAGCTCCATTTTGGACCTGATTGTGTGTCTAGTTAGGCCCAGCCAAATCAGTAGGGAACGGGTGTGGAACCATCAAGCTCAGAAACTTTGACAATAATGTATCATGCCAAGCGTGCATCATGGCTGCTGAGAGCAAAAACATCAAATATGGAGGATAGTGAGTTTTGCCTAGTACACATCGCTTTCTGTTCTCACCCAGTACCTCCTCACGCCCAGCCACTTCCGATTCCTGGCGCCCTCATGCACAGGCCGACCTTCATGCAGCGCCTGCCAGACAGTGAGCGCCCCATCTTTGCCACAGCGGCTGCTGACGCACTGCCAGATGATGCCCCTGCAGCCATTGGATCTACACACCCAGCGCCCTCATCAACCCAGCCCGGGGTAGCTGTGCCACCCACTTCAGCTCAGCACACCGCCTCAGGTGCTGCCACCACGCCAGCAGTCTCTGCAGCAAAAGTTGCAGAGGCCGTGGCGTCCACTGTGCAGTCCGTGCTGGGCAACGCTGTGCCCCCTGAGGAGCCACTCATGTCAGGTGAGTGACATCCGTGCACCTGCTCCTGCATGCTGCTTTTTGGGGCTGCATCTGTGCACCTGCTTTTGCATGCTGCATTTTTGGTTGCACTGCTCCTGCATGCTGCATTATGGGGCTGCATCTGTGCACCTGCTCCTGCATGCTGCATTTTGGGGCTGCATCGCTCCTGCATGCTGCACTGTGTGCATTACTGCCTAGGCATGAATGCATCACATCATCACCAATGTTGCCATGTACTTAGAGGAAATGTGCAGGGTTTTTTAGACTTTTTGCTGCTTGCATAAAGCCAAGTCCTTCTGCAGCTCTGCTCATGACGCTTGCATCATGTTTGACACACAGGGTATTGCAATGCTGAGTGAAGATCCTGCAAGTCCTTTTTCCTCATTCCTTGGAATCTAAATCTGAAGCAACATGCTGCTCGATTGCAGCTGGATTGGACTCCTTGGGAGCTGTGGAGCTGCGCAACAGTTTGGAAGGGAGCCTGCAGATCCAATTGCCTGGCACGCTTGTCTTTGACTACCCATCTCAGAGCGCTATTGCAACATTCATCGCCAGCAAGCTTGCTGCTCAAGCCCCAGCCAGCACGGAGGCAGTTGCTGAGCACGTACCATCCGAGCCGACTTTGGCGCCATCCTCGTCAGCGCCTGCTGTGCCCAGGCCAATGGCATCCCACTTGCAGCCTAGCAGGTATTTGGAATGCTGTACTTTTCATTTGCCTGGCCCATTGTTTGGTGCCACATATCCAAACTTTAAACATTTAAATACCATGCAACCTCCAGATCCCCATTAGCTCTGTTTCTGGCTTTCTCCTAGGCTAGCTGTGTCTAGTTTAGGTTTGAGGGCCCTTTGGTGAAACCCTTTCTAGCTTGCTAGTCAGGGAGCCTTTCCTTAATGCACGCGGCCTTTTGGCTAGCATATACTTTTTTTAGTACCATGGAAAGCAACAGGGGTTAGCTGTACCTGTTTGTAAGTGCATACTTCATATCCTACTCAGGGCAGGTGCGTTTTTAACTGTGTGGGGAAAACTACGCACTGCTTTGCCAGGACGTTTTGGGCTTACACAAGCGCTGGGCGTCTTTTGTTCACACACAACCAAAAAAAAGAAAATTAGTAAGGAACAGGTTGCATAAGACCAGGTGATTCCCCGTCATGCATCAAATGGGCAAATAAATCACGTTTGCTTTAACACAAGGGTTGGACGCAGCCTCAATACTTGCTTTTAGAGGTTACATTTTTTAATGACCCTACCAACTTGATTCTATGGGTATTTGAGGGCCCTTGGTGAGGCCCTTGCTAGCTTGCAAGCTTTCCTGAATGCAGGCGGCCTGCTTGGCTTGCGCTTTTTTTCCTTTTATCTTGTTCTATCCTCTGGATGTGAACAAAAAATAAAAGATCGAGGCTATCTTTATGACTTATTATTTTTTGGCATGCCTCATCTATTTACCCTGCTAGCCCCACCTTCAAGGTCATAGTTTAGCTCATGACCCATTTGAAGGCACCTGAATCCCTGCTTAACAATAAATAGCCCCCAAAAAAAGATTTGAGAGCTCAATTTGTTGACTTAATTGGCTGCAGGGAGGATGTCTATGTGCTGGGATCGGCACAGCGCACACCGGCACTTGAGGGAGCTGCTGCAGTTGTGGCAGATGCATACAGCTCTGGAGGAAAGCATGCCCTGCAGCCTTGGGGTGTAGACCGCACATCCACCATTCCATTCCACAGGTGGGTTTCAGGCTGCTGTAATTCCATTCGTTCTTTAACAGGCCAAGACATTCTCTTGTGTAAAAACAGACATCTACATGGTGTCTGAAATGATAGAATGCAGATGCTTTATTTGTGGTCAATGTTTCTTGTGATCAGTTGCGATCATATAATAAGACCTGTTGATGAAGGAATTCATGTTTGAAGAAAGCATTGACTCCATATATCAATGCGCTCTCCTTCAAAATGGGTCAACTTTTCAATGAGGTCCAGCAAGGAGAATATTTCATGTAAATGTGCGTCAAGAATGGCCAATTTTCCCCTATGCCAGATGTCAGGGGCTCGCATCAAGTAGGACTCACAGACTTTCTTTTTATGCATTTGAGCTTCAGCCCTGTTGTTGGTGTGGTTCTACATACGTGTTGGAGTAAGTAACTGCAGTTGCATTGATCGCTGCAAACATACAGGTGGGATGCTGAGCTCACCCCCGCCCGCCTAGACAACCAGCACACCATCCGGTTTGGCACGTTCCTGCCTGATGCAAGCGCTTTTGATGCACAGGTGAGCCGTGGCCCTAGAATATATTGCTGCACAAAGAATGTAGAAAAGAGCAAATCTGTAAGGCCCTTGAAAATACTTGGCCAGTGACGATCATCACAACAAGCAAACCATTCAGATAAGCTCATGTTTTGAGGCATTGTACATTGTACACAGCCTACTGCTCCTTATGCTTTGTGCTTAAATTTGGGTGAACAGGAATGCTCATTTCATAAAAGAGTCTCTGAAGAGGTCAAAAGAGGCTCAAAAGGGGTTTATTTTCACTCTTTTGAAAAACACTCAACCCTGCATACCCAGCGCTGCTTATAAACAGTGTTTTGAAATTATCAGACCCAGCTCCACTGCCTGTGTAATGTGCCCAAAATTGGGCTTTGGTCATGTCAAAATGCAAGGTTTGAATTGTGGTATGGCTGAACACGAGGGCAATGGTTGACATAATATCGCCAACATTCTGTGTCCAGGCTGTGGGGTGCCTCCACTGCTTACATAATTTTTATGTCCTTTTTCTTTTTTCCTTTCTTTCCAGGCTTTCAACCTGCCGGCGGTGGAGGCTACTCTGATGGATCCCCAACACAGGCTGCTCCTGGAGCTCTCTGCAGAGGTCTTTGCCATCCCCAGCAGCTCCAACAATAACAGAGATAGCGGGAGCTTGAGGTGGCACAGCGCAAATTCACTTGGATCTACAGGTGAGAGAGGTCCCCAGCTAAGGGTAACACTCTGCTGCAATCCCTCACAATCTAAGCCAGTCCCCTATTGCAAGTGCGCACAGTGTCTCCAAGGGAGGAGGAAATCTGAAGACATGCCCACCATCGGATCTGAAGCTGTGGCTTACTTTTGCTTTGCAGGGTGTTGTAAATCCTCCCCAAAAGATCCTCCCCAAAAGAAGGCTGCTTGAAAAGAGTGGTAGAAGGCCACACAGGAATCAGAATGCACCCAGCGTGCTTTTGCTGTGCTTGCTCTGCACCTATTTTAATCAGGCCATGGAATGTTTAAAGGGCCCTTAAAGAAGCCAACCTCAAAGTCTGTGTGAGCCTTTGAGCTTTAAACTCCCCCAAATGAAAAACATTTGCATGACATTTCTGCTGGTTCTTAATTGTCATGAACTTGGCCAAGCACACATTTTCCTGCATTACACCAAACAAATTTCCTTAAAGTCACGCTTGGATCGTTTTTCATCACCTTCAGGTGCTTATGTGGGTGCCTCATCCACTGATTATGGACGCCTGGCCCAACAGATTCGCACCAAATCGTCTCCGACGGCATATGATGCAACAGCAGCAACACTGTCAGTGGCATCTGGACGCCTCAGCTACACTTTTGGACTCAAGGGTCCTGCAATCACTGTGGACACGGTATGCTGTGACTGCATGTTAATTCATTATTAATAGAATGGCATGATCAGGCAAGAACCAGAGGCAAATTGCATTGATAAATCAAAATGCCTGCTTGTGTACTAGGGAACACCTTTAATACAATCTACAAACTTGATCCTTCCTGTCCCATCCATGCCAACCATTCTTCCAGGCATAGCAATTAAGAGCTGCTTGTGCTTGTGGATCTTGTCAAAAACCTGTCCCTTGACCAACCTGCCTACTCAATGCTTGCAAGGATTCAGTCTGTAAAGGGGGTTTTATCCTTTAAAGGTGTAGCAGAGAAATTGCTGAGCCTCACTTGCATCTCACATGAATTCCCCTGCAGGCGTGCTCTTCATCACTGGTAGCCGGCAACTGTGCTGTTGGGGCCCTGCGGACACAAGCTTGCCAGAGCGCATTGGTGGGAGGTGTCAACCTTGCGCTGCTCCCTGATACCCCCCTCATGTTCCAGGTGGGTCATCTTGCAGTGAGAAGGCTCCTCAAGGAAAAGGAAAAGGAAAAAGGCTCCTCAACAACAATGTTTACAGCTTTGAATTTTAGCCTGCAGGTCGGACCTAGTCAGTGTCTGAATCTCCTCTTGCTCACAAGCAACAGCATTGTCTTTCTGTTGCTTGACTACAAGTATGACCATGCTTAGGGAAGATGTTCAGGTTCTCCATATTTTGCACTTGCAAGCGTCTTTTCCAAAAGAGACATGCTCGCATGCTTTTTTCATGCCCTGTTTGGAACTGCTTGCCCAGGGGGAAATACTTATGAAAGTACGCGCCAACTTACTTTCCTCTGCTGCACCAGCCGCTGGCATGCTCAGCAAGGAGGGCAGTTGCAAAAGTGAGCACATGCAACACCCCAATCACATGACATAGTGATGTGTGATCTGCAGGCTGCTGGCATGCTCAGCAAGGAGGGACGTTGCAAGACGCTGTCAGCAGAGGCAGATGGCTATGTACGCGCCGAGGCATGTGGCATGGTGCTGCTCACCACGCAGCCTGCAGCCTTTACCATGGCCAGCTTCCAGCCTCGTGCAGTGGTGGCAGGCAGCGCGGTCAACCAGGTGGGCGGAAAGGTGCATGTCGTTGTTGTTAGTTTGGTGAAAATTTGCACTGGCAGATCTGGATGCATAGAAGTGTCGGAGCATACTAGAGCATGCTGTAGGGCCTGTTATTTTAAAGAGCGGTGGCAGGCTTGCTGGGTACAAAAACGATAAGGCGCTTGATTCATGATTGCTTTTGCATTGCATGAATGCATGTTCCTGTGAGATCAGATCTTCAGATCTTCAACCAAGAGCTTCATCCAATCATAGGAGGGTGCTACTAACAAATAACTCTCTCTTTCATTCTCTCTCTATCTTGGTCTCGACTGACCAATTAAGCTTTTCCTTGCATTCAGCCACTGAGTGGGATTTTCAGTGTAAGTACCAATGCATATACCACTTCTGCAGGATGGACGCTCCAGCGCGCTCACAGCACCAAATGGGCCTGCGCAGTCAGAGGTGCTGACTGCAGCATTGAAGGATGCGTGCCTGGAGGGATTGTCGGCCTTGGCCATGCATGGAACAGCCACTCCCCTCGGAGACCCCATAGGTGGGAGGTGGACTGATGCTTCATTAGGATGGGCTGCAGTTGCAGTGGGTTATGCGATTTTGTGCGGCAGAGGTGCACCAGGTTCAGCCACACCATTTTTGGATGACAGAAACTTGTTGGAGAATCATTCAACTGGCAGCAAAGCTTCAAACAAAAAGGTTGCTGTATAACGTGTTCATATTGCAAATGTGCACAGTCACTCACACGTGCATAATTATAACTCTTTACCTGCACAGAGGTGGGGGCTGCTATCTCCACCCTCCTGCCCGGCAAGACCACCAGCCACCCGGCGCACCATCCTGCACTTGCGCTTCTTGCCAGCAAGTCCGTTACAGGTGAAGATCCACCAAGTTTTAAGCCTTTACTCTATCCTTTTGCTTGGCTTGACGCTCAAGCTTGCCATCTGCAACCAGATGCGCTTTCGAGAATGACTGTTGGCAACTCTCACCATGAGGTCCTTAGGTCAGGCACACTAAATCATCCTCCTGGCCCCATGTTGCTACTTTCCGTGTATCTTCCTGGGGGACTTGTGTGTTGCTTTATCTCCGGGTGTCTTCATTTCACTACTGAATGTAGGAAATGGCTTTGCTTCCTACAGCTGTTCCCCCTTCTTTCTTGTTACAGGGCATGCCGAGCCTGCAGCAGGGAGCATCGCCCTGGCGCATGCATCCACCGCTTGCCTAGGTGATGCTTGGCTTCCCATCTTGCATCTGAGGTGAGGGTGCAAGTGGCATACATTTGACACAGGGGCAATAAGCAGTGCACCATTGCGACGCCTGTGATTTGTGTTGTTGGACGTGTGATGCATGTCAACAGGACCTCTCGCCCAGGGTTGTTGTGAGAAGAAGTGTGTGCATTTTTCAGCATTCTTTGTTGCTGCAGCTTCTCATTGCAATCCCTGCCTGTGCTTCATTGTTTGTGTGCAGGGGCATCAACCACCATGTGGAGAGTGCTTTGGAGAGTGCCAGCACCAGCCGTGGCTGCATCCTGCCCAGACAGATCATGCCGAGCAGCCACGCTGGCACCATTGGGGCCAGTGCCTTTGCGTACCAGGTAAGATTTTGTGTTGCTTTATTATTTTTTTCAATGCGCAAGCAATTTGCCCAGAGTGACCATGCCAGGCAGCCATGCTGGCGCCATTGGGGTTAGTGCCTTTGCGGACCAGGCGGTAAGCTTCCGTATAATTTTATTCCAAACATTGGAGTGAGTTGCCGTAAGAGATCGTGCCAAGCAGACCCGCTGGTACCATTGGGGCTAGGAACTTTGCATACCAAGTAAACCTGCGTTTAGTTTTTTCTAAAAGAGTGAATGCTTTGCCCAGAGAAACCATGCCAAGCAGCCAGGTACTGCAGCCTGGTACCGATGGTTAATCTTGCGTAAAAGGTTTAACACATGCATACCATTTGCAAAAACAGAACGGAGCTTGTTGAAACGTTACTGCCTGCAGGCTAATTCACAAGTATATATTTCTATGTCCATCATCTCCCATTCTCATCAATTGCTGCATGCGCTGCATTTTTTCAATTGCAACAAAATGGAGAAAAAGAAAGACTGCTTGATTGCACATGCCTTGCTGCTTGAACGTCCTTGATCTTCCCTCGTAACGTATTTTGCTTTCAAGAGATGCATGAGCATGTAGTAGCGTACATTAATTAGGTGTAGCATAGATTTTGCATGGGTCCATATAGATTACAAAAAGTATTGAAAAATCATAACTCTAAAATTTCATGATGCTGTTTACTCTGGCAAGCCATATCTTGGCCGCTCAAGAGTAGAAGAATGACCAGGTTAAGACCTTCAAATTTGGATTGATTGAGCTACAGGTCTTTGAGCTGTATTGCAGGGCTTCAGCAAACAATCAAAGCAATCTGAAATCCAGACAACATGTGCAACACCACATGTTTCCTGAGCAGGGTACCAATGCACACATGATTGTGCAAGCAAGGCAGCCTCAGCACTCTCAAAAAGCTGATACAGATCCAGGCGCGATCAAAGCCAGCAGCAGCAACCTCCCCTTCAGGCGCTCCCGCCATTGGATTCTGCCCCCTGCTTCAGCGATGCTGCAGGCTCGTGTACCTGCTGTGCACATGGGACCCAAAGCAGGTGAGACGCGGCGCAGTGGGGAGTCTGCTCCTGCTTGGCAACCTGATCAGGTTCTGTTTGCAAGCTTGTCATGTTTTACTTTCTTAAATGCACTCATTGGCATACTTTCTAGGCAAGCCACAAGTGCTAACGAATGCATGAACTTGCTTGATAATTGAGTTACCCGGTAATAATCATTCAAGTATCTCCCTCCTTCACAGCCAACTGTTACCCTGTTACACTTGCAGGGCGGGCAGGCACAAGCGCTGCTTGCTTTGAAACACTGCTCTCCCCGTGCCCAACCTTGGCGTGTATGTGGGACCACATGGTGAGGCGCGGCAACACCTTCCCACTTGTTAGGCTTTCTATTAGCAGAAGGGCAATTGTAGTGAATTGTGAATCCTGGCGTTGCAGATGCTCACAGATGGGGGAGAACTAAATCAGACTCACACTTGACCTGATTGGGTTGCCTCTGCACATGCCTGATTGCCTGGCTACATGTCAAGCCTTTTTAATTGAAAAACCCTTGGTCACAAGTTTGCTTGTGAGAATACACCATCCGTGCACTGAGTTGTTTGTGTGCATACCCTTGACGGAGTGAGCAATGAGCTGAGTAAAAAAGTTCAATTGTCCAGATCAGCAATAGCACAACCCACACTCTTCCATTGCCATAATTACACAGTCTATGGCTCAAAAATTTTGTGTACATACCCAAACCCAGGTCAATGGCCGTGCCATCCTTCCTGCGGCTGGCCTCCTGGAGGCTGCAGCCGCGGCTCTGGCTGTGTGCGCCCCAGCACCTCCTGTTTTCTCCCAGAGCCTCCAATCAGGAGGGCCGTCACGAGGGGCAACAGCCCTGGTGCCTGTGGCACATGCTCTGCAGGCTGTGTCCATTCAGTCGCCTCTCCTGCTGGGCAGGCTATCACAGCAGGTGTGTGTGTGTAGTGAAGGAGTTGCAACCTGATTAGATGGAGCTGCTTGGATAGGCTACTGAGACAAAATAGTGTGAAAACACATGCGCATCCTGCACAGATTTGATTCATGCCAATTTGGAACACCAGGCGTTTAATCTTAAGAGCAAGTTCACCTACCATGCTTTCTAGTAATGCCTTCGCAGCAAGTTTTTTTATTCTTATGCTTCATGAGCATTTGCCAACAAGAGTGCTGCCACTTTTCATCACAATTTTGTCAGTTATATCACATTGGGCTTGCTGCATCCAAGAAAGAGACAGAATTTGCACCTTTTACCTTCTGCTGCTTGAAAACCCTCCTCTTGCAGGCGCCTGTGCTTCTGGCCACCCATGTTGACCTCGCTGCTGGCACATTCACTCTGACTTCCTCAACCCCCACCTCAACTCCTCGCCAGCACGCCACGGGTGCATTCGGAGCAGTGCCAACCTCCGCCACCTCACATCCTCACAGCACTTTGGTGTCAGCAGCTGCACAGAAGGCGTTTGCTTGGCACCCTGAGCTCTCATCCCCTGACCCACTCCTGCGGCAGGCAACTGCCCTCACAGCACACCCGCCAGAAGGGTGTACTGCATTCCTTGTGCACCACCCAGCGGCTGTGGATGCCTCCTTCCAGTTGGGGGCTGTCAAGGACCAATCCCCCCGCACCCCTAATCCTGTGCTCAAGATACCCTCTGGCGTGTCGTGCTTTGTGCCCCTGGCTTCTACTGCAGCACCCCATGCCCTGTACAGCGCCGCAGTTGTGGCCAGGACAGGGAACGGGGAGGATAGCAGCAGCAGCAGCATGGACAGCCGACTGTTGCCTGGGGTTGTCGTGTCAGGTGAGCATCCTGCGCCTCTATTTTGCACATCCCTTTTTTTTTAAGGCTCTGAGGGTGAGGATTTGGGACAGGACAATACACCCCTAAATGACTCAGCAAGCCCATGGGCAGCAGATCAAGAGGCACGTGGCACGCAAGTCAGTGCGGATCAGACACAAGTGCACAATCAGCTGTAATGAGCAGGTAGCCTGGCTCCCATCTCCTTGAGTTCCAAGCCATGTGGCATGTGCCATGCCCCTGAAATAAGCAAAGCACTCCCACACTGTGTAAACGCAGCACAGCTCACTCCTGCCTGCAGCCCTGTCCTTGTACTTCTGGTCCACAGTAGTCCGCCTGATTTCCCATGCAGGTCTGCATGCCAGTGAGGTCAAAGCCAGCCTTCAACAGCCAGCTGCTGCTCCAACCACTCCAGCCAAGTCAGGCACCACCTTGCCTACGGATGAGGTCCTTTATGAAGTGCAGTACCAGGTATGGGGCGTACGTGGAACTGTGAAATGAGAGGGTATCTGGGACTGCGCGGGTCCTGTGCCATCCTTTCCTCTGTTCTCTGACTCCAAGGCACACCTGTATAGATGCACCTCACCTGATGCTCCTTCACAGAGCCACCTGTGTCCACATTTGTAACAAAGAAATGTATGTTATCTCAATGAGGTACAAGGCGAAGAGCAATGTACAAAGTAAGAAATGTATGTTATCTCAATGAGGTACAAGGCAAAGAGCAATGTACAAAGTAAAGACGCATCATTCTTCTATGAAACCAATCTTTTGGAGGAATTTCTCAAACAAACCACCCTCCATGTTGAGATCTAACTTTCAGTCTTGCGCCCTCCCATCCGTATTCAAGCCTTTAAGGCTGAACATGTCAGCATCCCACCTTCTTGCCTTTGCATAAAAAATGCAGGCCCTGATTCATCACATCAGGGATTTGTCCGAAGCCCGAGCTGCATGCCCAACTCTTTCCTTGCTGTCGTCAACATACACATGCAATATACTTATGGATCCTTTCAGGTGACTGATCTGGTCGACGAGCTGGCAGGAGTGACCCCCGGGACCTCTCCAGACCTGCATCTGCAGCATTCTGCAGCTTCCTCCGCATCTCCACTTGCAGTGGGCACGGTAGCAGCTGCATTCAGCATCGTGCAGGCAGCAGCAGGAGCTTCAGGTTCCACAGATGGTGTCAACCTGCGCCTGATCACCGGAGCAGCAGATGAGCAGCATGAGCTTGCTGCCAGCCAGGCGTCCAGCGCTGGCACAGCAATATCAGCAGTTGTGTCGGCCATGCTGCGTGCCGCAATGCAAGAAGTGACCACCCTGTCGGCTGCAGCCCTGGCAAAGAATGCTCAGCTACCAATCACATCCGGGGAGCCTTGCTCTGCTGCCCTCCAACTCACTTCGGGAGCAGCAGCAGCCGCAGCCGCAGCAAGTGGGACAGGTGGAAGGGCTAACCAAGCTGGCCCTGGGGGTACACTACACATCCCCGTGCTTGTTCACAGCACAAACCCTCCCCTTGCACACGCAAGTCCTTACCATCTGAGCCCAGAGCCACGGGGCGCCCTCTCCAGCCTCGTGCCCAAAGCACTCGCAGCAGCACAGCCGGACCAGTTATCAGTGGCGGTGCGCGCAGTGGGGCTCAACTTCAGGGATGTGCTCAACGTGCTGGGCATGTACCCAGGCGACCCTGGAGACCCTGGAGGTGACTGCTCGGGTGTGGTGGTGGGCGGCGCTGGCCATGCGCCTGGTACCCCCGTGTTTGGACTGGCTGTGGGCAGCCTGGGCACATGCGTGCACTGCTCCCCTCTCACCATGGTACCAATGCCGCCTGGGTGTGTGAGCTTTGAGGAGGCCGCCACCATGCCCACCGTCTTCAGCACTGTGCACATGGTGCTGAGCAGCGCCACAGCTCTGGCAGCAGGAGAGGCGGTGTTCCTGCCTGCAGCTGCAGGAGGGGTGGGCCTGGCAGCACTTCAGCTGGCGCGTGCACATGGGGCCAAGCTGGTGGCCACGGCTGGCTCTCCCTCCAAGCGTGCCCTGCTGCGTGGTTTGGGCGTCAGTGATGTGGCAGGGTCACGCAGCACTGCCTTTGTGGAGGAGCTGGCAGCAACCAACAGTGGTGGGGTGCATGTGGTGCTCAACACCCTGACCAGCCCAGGCATGGTGTCTGCTGCTGCTTCTCTCCTCCATGTGGGTGGCCGCTTTGTGGAGATTGGCAAGCGTGATGTGACCAGCACTGTGCGCGTGGCCCAGGAGCGCCCTGATGTGAGCTATGGCTTTGTGGCCTTGGACTTCCTGCCTGACCACCGCCTGCAAGCCGCCATGCAGCAGGTGGCCAAGGGGGTGGCAGCAGGCATCCTGCGCCCCTTGCCCCTGGCTGCCCATGGCCTAACCAGCGTGGCTGCAGCCCTGCGTCAGCTGTCCCAGGCACGACATGTGGGCAAGGTGGTGGTCAGCAGCTGCCCTCACCTCAGCAGCAGCAGCAGTACACCCCCCTCCTCTCCCATCAACTCCCATGGCCGTGTGGCTATCAGCGGTGGTCTTGGCTCTCTGGGCCTGCTGATTGCCCAATGGCTGACCCAGCAGGGAGTGCAGCACATCCTGCTGCTGGCACGCTCAGCACGCACCACCTCTGCTGCCTCCCAGCACCTCAGCCAGCTGTGGCAGGGACAAGCACAAGCAGTGGTGACTGCCTGTGATGCAGGGTGCGCTGAGGATGTGACTGCTGCCCTTGCCCCTCCCTCCCACCTCCACCACACACCACCCCCTCTCTCTGCTGTGCTGCATGCTGGTGGTGTGCTGGCTGATGCCACACTGCGCAACCAATCCCTGGCTGGTCTGCGCAAGGTGATGGGTGCCAAGGTGTCGGGCCTGCCCCACCTCCTGGGATCTGCACAGCTGCAGCCGGGTGCCCACCACGTCCTGTTCTCCAGCGTGGCCTCCCTGCTGGGCAGCCCTGGCCAGGCCAACTACAGCGCTGCAAACGCAGCCTTGGATGCAGCAGCCAGCGCTTGGCAGCACACCGGCCAGCCAACCGTCAGCGTGCAGTGGGGCGCATGGGCGGGCGGCGGCATGGCCGCCAATGACGCCAGCACTGCAGCACGTGTGGCCAGGCTGGGCATGAGCCTCATCCAGCCCCAGGAGGGCCTGCGGGCCTTGCAGCAGGCCATGGCTTGTGGGCCCCATGCAAGCCCCGTCACGGCTGCTGTGCCGTTCTTCTGGCCAACGTTCCTGCAAAGGCTGCAGAAGGGCAGCACTGGCCTGCCCTCATTTTTCTCTGCTGTGGCTGAGGAGCATGCCATTGTTACGGGCCCTGGTCCAGACTCTGGATCTGGTGGCGGCGGTAAAGTTCGTCGGCAGCGGGCTCCTGCTGCTGATGCTTCAGAGGCCCGAGCTGCTATCCAAGCAAAGGTGTGGTCCCGTTGTTTGAGCTTTCTCTTTTTTGCAGTGGTTCATTTCTTACAGTTCCCATCTTCAACATGTAATTTCTCCTGGGGTCTCTTGCTGCATTTTGCTCTTTGGACTTAGTAAGCTGTCAGATTGGTACAAAGTCTGCTTGCAAATTTGCATAAGGCTGCATTGACGCTTAGCCCTATAAGCACCATACACTGCACGTATTGCAAGGAGCCCGAATCCCTTTGCTGATACTTGCTTGATGAATTGGAAAGTGCTGCAGCGTCAATTTGTAAAGGGAAAAGGAAGCAACATTGTCAAGTCAAAAACAATTCTAGTTTGAGTTGCCTTTTTTGGCTACGCTTGCTTACTGGAGCTGCTGTTTGCATGGAGATCCCATGTGGATTATGCACCAGGTCCTAATTAGGCCTAAGTTGGCTGCCTACTAAATCCTGCTCCTTCTGCCTTGCAGGTTGAAGCAGCGGTGGTGGGTGTGATGGGCACTCCCCCTCCCCCACAAGAGCCGCTCATGGCAGGTGTGTTCAAAGCAAGCTCAGTATTCACACTCAGACCATGCTGGGATCAAGTTCAGGTCTGGTGGCTAGATGTCTGAGCCATGCAATATTTCCTGGTTGGGAAAGCAGTCTAAGTCATGTCAGAAAACAGGAGCCAGTGCAGAACCACAGATGCCTGGTTCTGAACTTCACGAGTCATCAGCAAACTTGTATGAAAATGCTTGGCAAATATGTATTGTTTGTGTTTGTGCTTTTTGCAGCTGGATTGGACTCATTGGGTGCAGTTGAGTTGCGGAACAGCTTGGAGGGCAGCCTGCAATTGCAGCTTCCCGGCACGCTTGTGTTTGATTACCCCAGCACAGAAGCACTGGTCGCCTACCTGCAGACAGTGGTGAGATGCACGTGAAGATTAGGTGATTATAGTGTCATGCTTGAAGGCCCAGTTGCCGGTATGAGTTTTGGTTGCCACTTTGGCCATGGCTTGCCCAACTGGAAAGCAGATCTGACCAAAGCTCCTTTCAGTGGAAAGATCTGGAAGCTAGTGAGTTACACTCTGATAGGTCTGCAGAAACAAGCACAGCCTTGCTACTCAATGTCTTGACTCTCAAAAACTCTGCCCACTCATAAGACACGGCAAAGGCTTGCACTTCTTTGTGGATTGTAGTCTTTCATGCGTTGTGCTCAGCACATGCTTGACTACAATCCACGGAAAGGTGGAAGCTCAGGTTAAAACAGCATGCTGATAGTAAACCCTCCTGTTCAGTTTATAGCAATACAGTACAGCATGGTGCAATACAGTTAAAAATCCCTGGTACAATCTGATAAAACCTGATAATACGATCTGACACAATCTAAGATCTCATCAATTACAATCACGTCTCATACTTTGCCCTGAAGGTGCAACCTGAACCTTCCGTCACTGACGAAGCCCAGGAGGAACCCACCATGGGACTGCCATTCCAAATGGACCCCGTAGACCTGGCCATGCGTCCCCAAATGGGCGTGCTGCCTTCCAAGCCAAAGTCCATCGCCATCTTGGCCTCTGCAAGCCGCTTGCCACTGCCATTCCAATCCCCCTGCTGGCCAGCAGCTGCCAAGCGCGGTGCACCTGACTGCGTACAAGCAGTGCCCCTGCACAGGTGCATGCTGCTGTGTTGTTTTTTGGGTACAGCTCATACATGCAAAAATTGCTGTGATAAGGAGCTGCCCATATGCAAATTGTGGTATTTCCCATAAAGCGCAATGCTTGCTCCTAATTTAGAAGTGATTGCAAGCAACAGTTCTGAGCCATTAATGGTATGCACTCATGGAAGGCGGATGCACACCCATCAGCGGATCAAAGCCACCGCTCGCAGCAATGAGCCATATGCAGCGGCCACTTTGTTTTTTCTGTTGTGCATAGACTGTGCACCTATGACAGGTGGAACACAAAAGGAACTTATCAGTGAGCAGGTTGTGCATGGATTGGTATACAATCTGCTATATCTATGTTTCTGTGACAGGTGGGACACGGATGCCTCCTGGGTGTCCAGCATGTCAGAAGGCAGCGGCAGCAGCCCCCCCCGCTTTGGTACCTTTGTCAGCGGTGCAAGCGCATTTGATGCATCTGCCTTTGGGGTGCCAGCCACAGAAGCTGCGCTCATGGACCCCCAGCAGAGGCTGCTCCTTGAGTGTGCAGCAGAGACGCTGTTGGCGGTGCAGACTGGACCGGGGTCTGGATCTCTGCTGGGGCAGACACAGGTGTGCTCCAGATGCCCATATGCCACCATTAGCTCGCCCATACATGAAAATTATCAAGTGCTAGACGTATAGATTGCGCAAACGTTAGGAAGAAAAACAAAAGAAAAACTGCGTAGGCAAAGGATGCTCTCCCTACATCAACCAAGGGAAAAGAGGCTCATTGGCTCAGAAGAGCCGTGAGTCCCCTCCAACACAAGGCTATGGAACAGGCAGGGCTGGTGGGGATCTGGAGGGTAACTGGAAGCGCCCGGCTCCAGAAAATGGCTGTGAGAGCTCTTTTTATCTTTAATATCTGCCTCGTGGCAACAAGTTTGTGAGCATACCTAACAGAATGGGCACAATGTTTTTGAGCAAAAATGGCCTAGCCCTAGTTGTTTACATTGGTTACGGGTATGCTCAGTATAACACAGTCCACCAACGCCCAAGAGAATGGTATGAAGAATCACAACTTTTGCACTTGTAAAAGTTTGCAGAAGTCTGCATGCTGATGTAACCAAGTTTCCTTTAAGAAATGGCACCGTTCTCTGGGCATTGCTTGTCCTTTGATGAGACCCTTTCTGGCTTGCTAGTCAGGGAGCCCTTCCTTAATCCACATGGCCTTCTTTGGCTGGCGCATTATTTTCCCCTTTAGTGTCTGCCTCTTGAAACGCTTCTTGTAGATTTTCCCTGTGTGGCATACCTGTAATGTGTCTCTTTCATGTCATACGGGTTGAAGAGCAAAGAGTCACCACAAAATACACACGTGCGCTCAGGTCGACTGTGGCACCTATGTGGGCACTTCCTCTGTGGACTATATGAAACTGGCATTCAGCCAACGCAGCAACAACCTGCAAGCGGCTCCTGCTTCTGTCACCAAAGGAGGCGTCACGCCATACAGCGCAACAGGTGTGTTGTGCTGTTGCTTTGCCAGGAAGTGGCTTAGCAATGGCTCACAAGTTGGTCCCTCCTTCTTGACGTGATAAAAACATGCAAGCTTGCCTTCCTATCAATGACTTGCAGGCGTCGCACTGAGTGTGGCTTCCGGAAGACTGGCCTTTTTATTTGGTCTGAAAGGCCCTGCCATGACTGTGGACACAGCATGCTCCTCCTCTCTGGTGGCCACACACAGTGCAGCCAATGGGCTTGCCACAGGCCAGGCCAGGTAAGAAGCTTGCAAGCCTGCATGCGCGCTTGCATGCCTTCGTGTGCTTGGGGGGGGGGGGGGGGGAGGCGTTTTGTTGAGGAGGGGGATGTCACATGCGTCAAGCATGCGCTTGAAATTAGGCTAAGAAAAACTCAGAAGGTGTCCTAGTGAATGCTTTGATACTCACTGTTCTGTGCTTGCCTTGGGTACCATTAAAACCTCACTTTCTACTTTAATTGGTTTTATTTCTTCTCACGCTGTCCTGATTTCATGATTTGATGATTCAGGTTTGCGCTATCTGCCGGTGCCAACCTGGTGCTGCACCCAGACACCACAGCCATGTTTCAGGTAAAAATTCCGTTATTCAAACGCTAAGAAAAAGTTCAAGTTCATTCCAAGGGCCATGAGTTAGTCCTGAGGGCATCCTGTCCTGCCTGGGCTTGTTTCCTTCATCATGCCATCCAAGCCTGTGTGCAAGACCTTTTCCCTAACAGTTTCCTCTATGAAAAAAACTTGCTTGCAGCGCGCGGGGATGCTTGCACCAGACGGGAGGTGCAAGACCCTTGATGCAACAGCAGATGGCTACGTAAGAGCAGAGGCAGTGGGCTCATTGCTACTTGCGGACATGAACAGTGCTGGAGCACATATTGCCCACGTGCCCACCATGGCGGTCCTGGCAGGAAGTGCTGTGAACCAGGTGTGGAACGTGTGTGTATGTTTGTGTGGGGTGATGCACATGCAAGATCTCTGCTGCAGACTCTGAGGCAATTAAATAGCTGTATAAGAGCAATTCATGCAAATTATTGCAGGCTAAGGAGGCAGTTGATCAGGGAACCTATTACCTGAACTTAACATGGAGATCTCCCAGATCAGAGATCCATTCACGTTACAACCTTCATGCTGCTATTCATTCAAATTTCAAGAGATCAGCACTTGGTGTCATGATTCTGATTCCCGCCATTGATTCACTTTCTTTCTGGTACCCTTGTGATGTTGCCTTAAGCCCTCACAGATTGTCAATGGGCTTGGCTGCAATGAGGATTCAGGCTATAATGGAATAAGGCTACAGCAAGAAACAAATTGCAGTAAAATGCAGACGTCCATAGAAAGAAGGAAAGGCTCTTGTCAGTTTTAAGCAACTTTGTCGGCAGCAAAGATGTTTGCAATGCTGCAGCATGTCCGTTCGCTTTCACTCACTGCAGACTTCCTAAGTTACAAAAGTTCACAAGCGGTCCAGGACATCCTCAATAATGCCAATACCTTGATCTGCTGAATCACGTGGAGCACCTTCGGTGATCATACATGGTTGTTCTTGCAAACAATGGATTGAATGCGCACTTTGAGATCAAGTCAAAAAAACCAATGCGCCAGAGCTTTCAGAGTTTCTAACTACTGACCATATTTGCGTACATGGCGAACACCACCACCTCTGCAGGATGGTCGCTCCAGCGCTCTCACAGCACCAAACGGACCTGCACAGTCAGAGGTCATTAAAGCAGCCTTGGGGGATGCGTGCGCGGGACCAAACTCACTCATAAACCTGGGCTTACATGGAACAGCCACTCCCTTGGGTGATTCAATTGGTGGGTGAGACGAGAGGGGCATTATTCCTTTGAACAAAGTGACATTCCCAAAAGGGAATCACGACAGTATTTATTGACCAGCAGGTTAGGAAGAGCTGCACACCTTCATCCAACTTGATTTGATGCTGGAAGCCGCAGGTCACTTAAACGGCAGTTGGTCGAGTTGCCTTGTGTGGCAATCCAGGGTCCTTAATTCCATCATCCCAGACCCAGAGTAAACAAGCTTGCCCACCAACCATTGTAAGACGCGCACTTTGGCTTCATTCATGGTGTGTTCCTGCAGAGATTGGTGCAGCGTTATCTGTCATTTTGTCTGCCAAGGGAGCTCCTACAGCTGCTCGGCCTTGCCCGCTCGTTATCTCTGCAAGCAAGGCATGGGCCGGACATGCGGAACCCTCAGCAGGTGCGTCTGTTTTTGTCCTGTGCATTCCCAACTGCAGTGTAAGGGATGATTCCCTTTTCATAAAGGTCGACGTGGATTGTGACGGATTTGAATATTGAAACCTGCTACAACAAGACCCTGTGATAAAGATAACATGAAAAAGAGCTTCAGTGCAGGAAAAAAAGTTGTCGGGAAATGTAAAGAGCCTGCTACAAGTGCGCTTTCAAATGGGTTATGTCATGGTGATTCTTTTGGTTGGTCTCCCAAGATACAGGTGGGAAAACAGCGGAAAAAGCTATGCTCTGAAGGTGAAAAATGTGTTCGTACTGATCTTACAAGCTGGCTCCTTTTTGCTGGCAGGCATGTGCGAGTGATGACATTATGCAGATTTCCAACTATGTCATCTTCTGCCATGCCAGGCAATTTCAATTCCTTGATCAGTGAATAACTGGATTCCTAATTTGCTATCCACGCAGGCCAATGCTACTACATGTAACCATTAAAACATCCACACACACTCCTAAAACCACCACATGCAGGCCACGTGGGTATGTTATGTTCCAATCTTGCTACCTCCCAGCGCCAGACCCTTGCCCTTCCCCACCTCAGCCACGTCAACACGCACGTGGCAGCAGCACTGGAGAGCCACCCTGGTGCCACTTTGGTGCCGAGGGAAATGGGGCCCTGGAGTACAGGTGAGGTCATCTGTAGGCACAGGTGTGTTTAGTGCCAAGGGCAAAGGGACCCTGGAGTACAGGTGGTGTACTCACAATTAAATTTCACACTTTGTCTTGCCCATGTTGTAAGGAAATTTAAACAGGAAGTAACACTGCGCACATTTATGTACATGCAAGCACTGCAAACAGCTTAAGCGTCAAAGCTGTTGGATGCAGTGAATTCCATAGGAAGCAAATCCTTGTCGTAATAAGCACTCAACATGACCAAAAAAATAAGCTGGCGTAAACTGAATTTGCTGCAGGTCCAAATGGAGACAGCAAGGCAGATCACGTCTCCGGCGTGAGCGCATTTGCATTCCAGGGGACCAATGCGCACGTGCTGCTCGGAGACGGCAGCATGGTGCAGCAGGTGGGTGGCACGTCTTTGTTGGTTAAAAAAGGAAACAGGAAGGCCTTTCTCTTTTGCAGATTTTGAGGGGCTTGCCGAATCCATACATGCCCCGAAGGCAGTTTCATGGCTGTAGGCACGCACACTCTGCATCAACAGGAGTTAACCTTCTTCTTTGCACAAAGGCACAAGCACACACGCAAGCAGATCCAACACACAGATACATGAGATCCAACACAAACCCAACACGTTTAACCACCGTTCAGCCTTAAAAAAGAGGTACACGGAGCAAATGCAAGCACGACAGGTATACAGAGCTGCTGCTTCTTGGCTTGATTGCACATGCAGCATGGTGTGTGTTTGTGTGTATGTGTAAAAAAGGGCTATGCCAGCCAAAAAGGCTGCGCGGATTACTGGGAAGTTACTTACCAGCTAGCATGTGTTGAAGTCTCACCAAAGGGTCAAAGGGTCCTCAAACCTGGACTATACAGGCTTGTGCACGCACTCAGATGTGGAAGCCTGCCTCTTTGCTCGCAGGGCGCACAGACCACCCCAACAGATGCTGCTGCACTCCGTCCTCCTACTTGCCAGTGGCAGCGCACACACCACTGGGTCACATACCCCTACACACCTGCCCTGCTGTCTTCATCATTCCTCCGCAAACCCGCTCTGGACCAGCCTCTCAAGCACTCCTCGTACGTGGCTGTGTTCCATGCCCCTCTGCAAGTGCCCCGCCTGCACGGCATGCTGGACCACGTGGTTAAGGTGTGCTGCTGCAATGTGAAACACCCAATGTTTGTGAGGCTGGCATCAAGTTTCTGCTGCAGCTTTTGTTCACAAGGAATTGACTTTGGCAGGCTTGTCAAATGATCTCTTTCTATCATCCTCCACCATTTGCAATGGACATTCTCCACGATTTACACAATTTTATTTCAGCTTGCAAGTGTAAACACAGCGTGGCTGCAAGGTTGTTGGGCCGTTTAGCCATGGGTTACCAGCCTGAATCAGACCTGATCCATGGAATTATCTGCAAATTGAGCTTCAGCTGTATAGTGCTGTCTGATCTTTGGTATCACCTTTCATCAGCATCAGCTGCTCTTCCTTTGTCACACTTTCTGACATGAAAAGCAACATTTGATGAGGCTTGCACTGTACTGCATGGTTAGCATTGGCTCCTCGGCGCCTTTGACCACAGCAAAATCTAAAGTGATTTTTCTTTTGTTATGCAGGGCAAGTCCATGTGATTCAGATTACGAGTTGTGTTTCCAACCTCTTCTTGTACTGTTGCTTCGTCTCTTATGTACGGTGTGCTCTTGCTACTGTGCAAGCTTGAGCTCATGCGACACTGCATGTTCTCTTGCCGCACAGTCCCGGCCCATCTTCCCTGCTGCTGGCTACATGGAGATTGCAGCTGAGGCGCTCTGCTGTGCACTCAACATCCCCACCACCAAAAACACACCTCTGCTGCTTATGCGCACCACCATCTCACAGCCCCTGCTCATGGGTAGCCCCAGCAGCCCTGAAGGTGTGTGCTATCGGTGTCAAACGTTTCCAAGTGCACTTCCTCGTCAGCTTCCATTGCTTTTCATCACATTCTTTCTTTCTCTTGTCAGAGAGAGATCCAGCTCATGACTCCAGCGGTGCGCCCTGCAGTTTCCTATGGATAAAAAGCAAAGCCAAAGAGCACCCTTCACCTGCGCATGCATTTACTGGATGATGTTGTGGGCATGCACCTTGTGCAGATATCGTGGCACGCCTGGCGCTGCCAACTGGTGAAGCCACGCTGGAAAGCCTTGCTCGCTTTGGCACTCAGACCCACATGCACTGCACGGCAGCCACTGCCACACCCAACCCCCTTCCAGCACCCCATGCCTCCTCATTTGCCTCGGCATCCCCGGCGGTGAGCATGCTAGCACAGCTGTGTGCCTCTGCAGTCTCCCCTCAGACTCTGCAGCATGCAGGCGGCGTCAGTGGCAGCGGTAGCTACGCAGTGCTGCAGCACCCCCCCACCACGACGGGCACCCCTGCCTCCTGCTACGCTTTGCTCCACCCCTCCGCCTTGGATTGCTGCCTGCAACTAGCTGCCGCGCGCAACACGCGCCCCACACCTTTGAGCGTGCCTGTGGGTGTGGATGCTGTGGGCGTGCCAGGAAGCGCAGATGCGCCTGGCTGCCCAGAGCTGCACGCAGAGGCACGCGCTGGTGCTGAGCAGAGTGGCCTTAGCAGCCACAGCGTGCAGATGGGTGTGGGTGGTGCCACGTTGGCAGTGCACAACCTCAAGGTGCAGCAGCAACAGCAGCAGCAGCAAGTTGGGTTGGCGCGTGCTGCTCCTACACCTGCAGCAGCAGGGGCAGAGGCCACGCAGCTGCTGTACCAGATTGCGTGGTGTGTTTATGAGCCTCTGGCAGCAACGTCATCATTGGCAGCAAAGTCAGCAGACAGCAGCAGCCACTGCACTCTTGCACCCTCCACACCCACACTCCACACAACGGCAGCTGCGCTGGCGCTGCTGCAAGTGATGATGGAAGCTGGCCAACAGCCTGGCCCCTCCCTGGAGCTGCACCTTGCCAGACCAGCCAGCAGCACAGCTACCGAATCAGAGTTCACAGTGCTGCAAGCCATGCTGCGCTGTGGCATGCTCGAGGGCAGTTCCAACATCCCTCTCCTGCCTCCACCCGTATCCCTCACTGCTCCAGCCTCCCACTCCACCCTTGCCTCAGCAGCAGCAGCAGCAGCCGCAGCAGCAGGTTGTCCCAATAGCCGCATTGGCGTGTGTGGGCCTGCCATCTCCACTGCGCGCCTGGTGCCTGGTAGGTTGATCTGGTCCAGACTTGGTACCAGTCTTTTTAGTTTCTGCTTGCTCAGCTACGCTGCTCCCATAGCAGCAGGTACAGCTGTGAAACCTTCTTTTCCTGCCCACCGCACGCTGTGTGCTTGCAGACATCACCCCTGGGAACGCCAGCAGCAGCTACTTCCGGATGAGCCCTGAGCCCCGAGGCTCCCTTAACTCCCTGAGGCCCCGCGCTGTGCAAGCACTCCCTCAGCAGCAGGATCAGGTATCAGTGGCGGTTCGCGCAGTGGGGCTCAACTTCAGGGACGTGCTCAATGTGCTGGGCATGTACCCAGGCGACCCTGGAGACCCTGGAGGTGACTGCTCGGGTGTGGTGGTGGGCGGCGCTGGCCATGCGCCTGGTACCCCCGTGTTTGGGCTGGCTGTGGGTAGCCTGGGCACATGCGTGCACTGCTCCCCCCTCACCATGGTACCGATGCCGCCTGGGTGTGTGAGCTTTGAGGAGGCCGCCACCATGCCCACCGTCTTCAGCACTGTGCACATGGTGCTGAGCAGCGCCACAGCTCTGGCAGCAGGAGAGGCGGTGTTCCTGCCTGCAGCTGCAGGAGGGGTGGGCCTGGCAGCACTCCAGCTGGCACGCGCACATGGGGCCAAGCTGGTGGCCACGGCTGGCTCTCCCTCCAAGCGTGCCCTGCTGCGTGGTTTGGGCGTCAGTGATGTGGCAGGGTCACGCAGCACTGCCTTTGTGGAGGAGCTGGCAGCAACCAACAGCGGTGGGGTGCATGTGGTGCTCAACACCCTGACCAGCCCAGGCATGGTGTCTGCTGCTGCATCTCTCCTCCGTGTGGGTGGCCGCTTTGTGGAGATCGGCAAGCGTGATGTGACCAGCACTGTGCGCGTGGCCCAGGAGCGCCCTGATGTGAGCTATGGCTTCGTGGCCTTGGACTTCCTGCCTGACCACCGCCTGCAAGCCGCCATGCAGCAGGTGGCCAAGGGGGTGGCAGCAGGCATCCTGCGCCCCTTGCCCCTGGCTGCCCATGGCCTAACCAGCGTGGCTGCAGCCCTGCGTCAGCTGTCCCAGGCACGACACGTGGGCAAGGTGGTGGTCAGCAGCTGCCCTCACCTCAGCAGCAGCAGCAGCACAGCCTCCTCCTCTCCCATCAACCCCCATGGCCGTGTGGCCATCAGCGGTGGTCTTGGATCTCTGGGTCTGCTGATTGCCCAATGGCTGGCCCAGCAGGGAGTGCAGCACATCCTGCTGCTGGCCCGCTCAGCACGCACCACCTCTGCTGCCTCCCAGCACCTCAGCCAGCTGTGGCAGGGACAAGCACAAGCAGTGGTGACTGCCTGTGATGCAGGGTGCACTGAGGATGTGACTGCTGCCCTCGCCCCTCCCTCCCACATCCACCACACACCACCCCCTCTCTCTGCTGTGCTGCATGCTGGTGGTGTACTGGCCGATGCTACGCTGCGCAACCAATCCCTGGCTGGTCTGCGCAAGGTGATGGGTGCCAAGGTGTCGGGCCTGCCCCACCTCCTGGGATCTGCACAGCTGCAGCCGGGTGCCCACCACGTCCTGTTCTCCAGCGTGGCCTCCTTGCTGGGCAGCCCTGGCCAGGCCAACTACAGCGCTGCAAACGCAGCCTTGGATGCAGCAGCCAGCGCTTGGCAGCACACCGGCCAACCAACCATCAGCGTGCAGTGGGGTGCATGGGCGGGCGGCGGCATGGCCGCCAATGACGCCAGCACTGCAGCACGTGTGGCCAGGCTGGGCATGAGCCTCATCCAGCCCCAGCAAGGCCTGCAGGCACTAGGAGGTGTGTTTGCTCCTTTTTTTGCAAATGCTTGGTGCTTTTGTGCTTGAGAGTGCAACCACTTTTCCATGTTCCGTGCACTCTACATACCACAGTCTTCTGAATGTGGCTTGTTGATAGTCTGGCAAGTAGACTGATGGGATCTGAATGCCATGTGAATACATGATTCTTCTTGTGACTTAGCCACAATCCTCCTTTGGACGGAAAACCATTCAAATGAACTAACTTTCCACGTGTCTCCTTCCTTTGGTGCAGGTGCCTTAACCACAGCAGGTGCAGGCAGCTCTCCAGTCCTCGCAGCTGTGCCCTTCATTTGGCATACCTTCATTGCCAGGGCCTCCAAGACCGCTGCCCCCTCTGCATCAGCCCCCACCACAGCAGCTCCATCTTTCTTTGTGGAGTTTGAGCAGGAGGCACAGCAGACCCCATTGCAAGCTCCCCCACAGCAGCAGCAGCAGCAGCAGCTGCCTAGGCCTGCGTCTACTCAGGCTAGCAGATCAAGGAACACGGACATTGCTGACATGAGTGCCATTGTGCGTGAGGTGACGCAGGGGGTGCTGGGCAGCAATGTGGGTCCTGAGGAGCCACTGATGTCTGCCGGCTTGGACTCCCTGGGTGCTGTGGAGCTGAGGAACAGCCTTGAGGTGGGACTCCTAATAAGCAGCAAGGAAGGGCATTCTTAGCTGTATTCGCGGCAAAAATGATGTTACACCCAGGTACCTTTTTGCAATCTAAGCCATATTTTCAGCTTTTGAGACCTTCATGTGGTCCTGCATGCTTCAAAATGCATCCCAACTTTGTGCTGAGCGCTACCCAACCCCTGGCTGTGCTTATGCAAGAGAAGGGCATGCTTAAAGAAATTGCATGTAGACAGTTCATGGCAAGCAGTGCGTTGAAAATTGTGTTAACAGCAGGCCCAGCTCAAAAAGAGTGCAATGCTTGCATTCACGATGTTTTCAGATAACACTAGGCAGTTTATTATCTTTTCTAAGCTCTTAACCATCATAGATCCTCCGGCCCAAGGCTGTGGTGGCTAAGCACACATAGAAAGCTGAACACACCAACGCCACCGATGTTCCCAACATGTTGCTCCTGCAGTCTCGCCTGGCCATGGCCCTGCCCTCCACCCTCATCTTCGACTACCCCACCATCAGCGCCATCAGTAATTTCGTTTCCTCCCATGCGGATGCAAACCTCACGGCTGAAGATGGTGAGGAGGGGCAGGCCTTGACCTTGCTGCAATCATTCCTGGCATGCAAATTTTTGACAGCTTAGAACAGTAGCACCAGCACTGAGAAATGAAGGGGGTGACTGAGAGCAACAGAAGGCCCCGGCTATTATTTGTGTCCCTGATGCCAAAAAAATTGATGAACCTTTGCAACCTGCCATTGACCCCATACACAAGCAAACAGCAACTTTCAAAAAGTAGCACAAAAATTGTGCAAGATTATGCACAATCACGCATTCGTTCCCTTCCACACTCTGCTCCCATGTTCTGTCTGCCTCCCCATACTTCCACACAACCATTTACTATCATGATCTGCTGTGCAAACCATTAATTCTGCATACATTCACCTTACCCCCTCAATCTGTACGTAGGATCTGCTCTACCTCTCGCCCCCCCTCCCTCTGCCCCCCTGCCTGGCCCGGCAACGCCTGCCTTCCAGGCCCCCCACATGCTGGTCACCGCCATGGCCTGCAGAGGCCCCGGAGCTCCTGCTGCCTCTGCAGCACTCAGCTCAAGCCGGGATGGCCTGCCTTCCCCCTTTGTGGGTGGTGTTGGCGGACCAATCAAGGGCAGCACACTGCAAGGGGCAGACGCCACATCCTGCACCCCCTGCAAAAGGTAAGTGGTGCAACTGCGTGTGCCAGCCTCTTTGTGAACTTCATAAGCCATTGTTTTTTTCTGTACTTTCAAGCACTCAGCTTGATGAATACTTGCATCCATGTGTTAAGCTGTACTTGCTCGTTTTGAAGATTGCAGAGATGCGCGCACGCATGCACGCGCACACAACACACGCACACGCGCACACACATAACACGCAAACACACATACAGGTATGACCTGCTTGCCTCTGAGCCCCTCTTTGGCCAGTTCCCTGCTCAGTTTGGGGCCTTCCTGGCCGGTGCTGAGCTGTTTGATGCGCGGCTGTTTGGCCTGCATGCCACCGAGGCCACACTAATGGATCCCCAGCAAAGGCTGCTGTTGGAGTGTGCGGCAGAGCTGCTGCTGAGCGGCGCAGCTGCTGGATCAAGCATCCTGTCAGGTAAGCATGGAGTGTGCGGCAGAGCTGCTTCTGAGCGGCGCAGCTGCTGGATCAAGCATCCTGTCAGGTAAGCATGGAGTGTGCGGCAGAGCTGCTGCTGAGCGGCGCAGCTGCTGGATCAAGCATCCTGTCAGGTAAGCATGGAGTGTGCGGCAGAGCTGCTGCTGAGCGGCGCAGCTGCTGGATCAAGCATCCTGTCAGGTAAGCAAAGATGTGCCCTGTTGCGTGCAAGTGGGGAAAAAAGGGAGAGAACAGGGAAGCAAAGAAGAGGTGACACTGACAAAAAAGTGGCATGTGCAGCGACTAGAACTTGCTAAGGGCCCTTGAGAAGGGGGACTGGGCAAAGAGCAGCTTAGGCTTTCAACATGCTTCCACAGCTTCCAGACAGATGATTTAAACTGTGTCAGATCAGAGGTATTATCTGCTCCCTCTTCCCCATATCACACTGATCTGAACCAGTTGCCCATGGCTACCAAAGCCAAGCGGTGTGCCACTACTTGTCTGCTGTTTCCTCTTTCCCGTCACACTTGGGCATGTGTGCAGAAGATTACCCATGGCACTCCACACTCAATGATGCAATCATTGCATGTTACTGCAGTCTACAACCTACATCACTACATAATCCTCCCTAATGTGCGGTGCAGATGCAGGCGTGTACGTGGGCGCCTCTTCTCAGGACTACAACAAGCTCCTCCTGGCACAACAGCAGGGGGCCAGCCGCTCCGCCTACACCCCATACAGTGGGACGGGTGCAGCTCTGAGCGTGCTGGCTGGGCGTGTTGCGTACACTTGCAACATGCATGGGCCCTCCATTGTGTGTGACACAGGTAGGTTACAGGCAATGGCCCAAGGATATGAAGAGCAGGCCAGCATTGTGGACGTCAGTCTCAGCTTCACCCAAGTGCATGCAATATGTACATGCACAATGGAAACTATCATGGATTCCCTTTCAGGGATGCAAATCAGGGGCCTACAAGAAACATCAGAAAGGCTTCCATGAGCAACAATTGCCAAAATTAGCACAGTGATGAAGCCATTGAGCAGCTGATCAGCGCTTGCTTTGATGAGCTACAGTGTTTGAGCTAAGTATGATGTGGTATGATTTCCCTTCTAGTATGCTGAGGTGCTGATTGTAAGTCTGCTTGCTCCACAAGCGCAGACTCACAGACCGATTGGTGAATCAGGCCCACCCAAATCATGCTGTCCAAAGGCCTTTGGCTTGCGTAGACTTTTCTTTCTTTTTCTTCTTTCATGCCGTCCACTGAACTGGGACCCTCTGGATTACATTGGTGCAAAGGCTTTCCTGTCCATCGACCACAATCCTCTACCACGCACTGCCACCTTGCTCATCTTCTTTCTCCTCAGTGCTTTCAATCCGAGTCGATGCAACCCACCAACCAGTGTCTATCTCTTAACACGCGCAGCCTGCTCATCTGCATTGGTGGCAATCCATGGTGCCAGCTCTGCACTGCGTTTGGGCCAGTGCCCCTCTGCACTGGCTGGAGGCGTGAACCTGACACTCACACCTGACACGCCAGCTGCTTTCCAGGTGTGTGTGTGTGTGTGTGTGTGTGTGTGTGTGTGTGTGTGTGTGTGTGTGTGTGTGTGTGTGCACGCACCCTCGCTCGCATTGCGTCATGAAATGATGCTGTGCATTCCCTTATCCTTCTTTTATTCACCATACCAAACCAAATCCAATGTAGCCTCGGTTGTATTCCATTCAATCAAATGTGTCAATGTGGGTTTGTTTCAAACAGGTTGATTTTAGCCATAAAAATGTTTGCAGGATGCTTGCATTGCAGATGTTGGGTACTTCGGTACAAGACTTTATGAACATGTGCCCGGCCTTGTGCATGTACCATAACAAAGCTGCACACTTCTGCCAGGCTTGTTCACTGATATGCTTGACTTTGTTCTCCTTCCGGGTGATCTTTGCACCTGAGCCCTGTCCATACCATTTCAAGGACAATGGCTGAAAAAACAATTCCAAGAGTTATACCGTTACTCACAGCTGCCATAACAAAGATGCCTGCAAGGGTGCAAACATACACATTTGGTTTAAGAACATTGCAAATCCACGGGCAATTGTGCAGGCTGCTGGTATGCTGGCCATGGATGGGCGTTGTAAGACGCTGTCGGCAGAAGCGGATGGATATGTGCGCGCAGAGGCTTGCGGCCTTCTACAGCTGGAAACCATGGTTTCAGTTGGAGCAGCAACAGCAGCTGATGACCCAGTCAGACAACCTCTGGGTGTTCTGGCAGGGAGCGCAGTCAACCAGGTAGGCACAATTGTACTTGCTCTTGCAAAATGTACAAGCATGCAACAAGACCTGCAACAAGACCTGGATGCAACAAGACCTGCAACAAGACCTGGATGCCCAGATGTGCGTGTTTTCCGACATGCAGCATCATCTGCGCTTTTGAACTCCAGTGGCAGGCAGGCATTTTTTTTCCTTGGAACGCCAATTTGAAAACTGGTGCACAGGTCTGGAATGGTGTTGGCACCAGTGGAACCATTTGTGTTGAATGAAACCATCCGGTCATTGACAAAGAGGTCTCTGTCAGAGCTTTTGAAGTTCATGTGGTGCTTTTCTGTACAACAAACGCCACCCTGCAGGACGGTCGCTCCAGCGCACTGACAGCACCTAACGGGCCAGCACAACAAGCTGTCATTCGCAGCGCCCTTCAAAGTGGGGGAACCATGCACCACAGCATCTCAAGCCTGCAGATGCACGGGACAGGCACTCCCCTTGGAGATCCAATTGTGGGTGGATGCATGACAGAAAGAGGGCTTAAATATGACTACTTTGTTTGATCTTTTTGGCAGCCTTTGATCAATCAGAACCTACTATCCTGCACTCTGATTCTTTCAGGCAAGGCAGCAAAGCTTGCATCAGCAGCCAGTGCCTAAAATGCATGATCATGCTCATCACACTCTCCCCCCCCTGTACTGCACTTTGTTTGCTTCATTTAGGAGGTCAGCGCCGCAGCGGCAGTGCTCATCCCCAAGGGATCCTCCAGGCAGCCCTTGGCCATGCTGGCAAGCAAGGTGCGATGGAGTTTCATTAAAGGAAAAAAGCTTCAAGGCTGCATCATGGAAGATCAAGAACTCCAGAGAGAGAACTGTGAAGGCATCAATCTTGTCGATAATTGGCAGTCACGTGTTTAATCATGGGCCCAGTGCTGATGTGTTGTGGCAAAAAAAGAGAAGTGTGTAGAAGCCTCTTGCAGATTCCGTTTAAAGGAGTTGTGATCTACCTGTTATAGCAAATTGTGGCCAATGAGTGATCTTGTTGTTGTGGTGGGCCCTGACGTGTCTTGGCTGCAGGTAAAGAGGATCACTTTGTGGACTGGAAACCTGCATCAAGCAACTGCCCTCCTGAGTCATGCAAGCACTAGCAGGGCCTAACCAGGGCGTTGTCACTTTTGAATCCTGGTTCCACCTCATATACTTATTACTTGTTTCCCTTGCATAGAAGGAGGCCAGCGTGTACAGCTCACTTTTGGAGCCTTCCCTCGCACTGCGCAGTCCCTCACCCTGTGCTGTTCCTCACCTTGTGAGCCTTGTCCCTTGCACCGCGCAGTCCCTAGGCAGCCCCTCACCTTGTACACCTTTTCCCTTTCACCGCGCAGTCCTGGTGCGGGCATGCAGAGCCTTGCGCGGGTGTCATGGGCGTGATGCTCGCGGCCCAAGGCCAAGTGCAGCAAGCCACCCTGCCTATCCTGCACCTGCGTGCAATGAACCCAAGTGTGGCGGCAGCTGTGGGAGACGGAGGAGAAAGGATGGTGGTGAGCATGGCTTGCAATCTCCTCTGGAATTTTGTGTGATCACCATGTGCATTTGTACAGGAAAAGGTGAGCCCAGAGCCTGCTTTATAGCCACTGGCCACTGGCCAAGGCTCTTGTTTTTACTTAGATCATAAGTTTGGACCATAAATATGTGGAGCTGCATCATGGCACTGTGTGCCTGTTGCACTTCTTGCAGCAACATGCTGGATCGATCAAAAGTATTGATCTGAAATATGGGACTGGGCCAGGCACGATTGTATGCCTCTGTTGTACTTCCTGCAGCAACAAGCTGAATTGGTTTATAGTGTTGGCTGAAAGTGTACGGCTGGCACAAATGTGCTGGCTGCTGCAGCATGCAGCTCTTAACCAACCTGGCGCAATGCCGGGCCTGTCTGGGTCTTTTCACAGCAACCCCACATCCATCCTCTTCTTTCATTTGCAGGCTGCCAGGCAATTGGCACCCAAGCCTCTCTCCTCCCCACTGCAGCCCAGCAGAGCGACAGATGATGATGACGGATTATGGCAGCCACTTGATGCAACAGGCATCAGTGCCTTTGCATTCCAAGGGACCAACGCACACGCCGTGATGCTGGCATCTCCGCCAGCCATGCACTCCGCTGACCACAGCCTCACGCAGCTGCAAGGCACACTACCAGCAGCCACTGACAAGAAGGCTGACAGGCAGACAGTGCGTAAGACGCAACTGGTGTGGGCTCGCAAGCACTACTGGTCCCCATCTGCACCCCACTCCACCCTGCTGCACCGCTTCCTGCCGGCCCAGCCTACGTCTGCAGGTGGGAAAGGCAGCCTCTTACCTTTTTTTGCTTGTTAAGCTGCACGGTCAGGTTTTCAGAGTTTGCTAATAAAGGAAGGGTTGTTCATAGGATGTGCGTCACACAACACACAATGGCTTCGTGAGGCAGACAAGCTGAGTAGCAATGGGAGTTATATCGAAAACTAAACCTTACACTGAAGAATAGACCCTATTGGTAAGCTTTTGCAGCACACACACGCACATTTGCCTTCCATCTGCAGCCGCCACCTTTGAGGTCAGCCTGGCGCACCCCAAGCTGGCACCCTTGGCCAACCTCAGCCTGACTGGCTCCAAGCGTCTCATGGTCCCCAGCATGGCCCTGATAGCCATGGCATCGGCCGCTGTTCGCGCCCTGTCCCTGTCTCCAGCGTCAACCTCCTCAGCCAGCAGCAATGCGTCCACGGCTCTCACAGATGGCGTGCTCAGCGCACCGCACCTGCTGAGCCATGCCGCCTATGCCCAGCTGAGTCTGCTCTGCAGTGTGGACGCTGCAACCGGTGCGCTGCGCGTGAGCGGGTTTGGACCTAAGAAATGGAGCAAGCCCAAGAGCATGCTGAGCTGCGCCACCATGCATGTCAGTGAGGCTGCAAGCTTGGCAAGCAGCAATGTGGCCAGGGAGCAGCAGCAGCAGCCCTCTGCTGTTGCGCTCTCAATCCTAGGGCACGCAGCACGCTGGGCGGTGCAGCACAGCAGAATGGCAAACGGGGAGGATGGTGCGCAGGATTTTGTGCAGGTTGCGTATCCAGGAGGAGCAGCAGCAGCAGATGGGAGTGGAGAGTCCAGCTCACTTGTGCCTGCCTCCGACTACGAGCCAGACGTGGCTGCCTGCTGCATGGCAGAGGCAGAGCTCGCGCTGCAGGTGAGCAATTGCGACCAGTGATGGCAAGCGTAGTCCTTCTTTCAAAGCCTGATGTGGCTACTTGCTGGATGGCAGAGGCGGAGCTTGCACTGCAGGAGAGCATTGCGGCCAGAGATGGGAGGTGTAGTTGTTCCCTTTTTTTCGTGTCACTCCATAAAAACGTGTCTGACCTAGCTGCTTGCTGTACTGCGTAAGCGGAGCTTGCGCTGCAGGAAAACACTATAAATAGTAATGCACTGCCAAATGTGAAAGCATCCCAAAGGCATGTTGCTTTTTAGGCTGCCAGTCTCAGAAGTGTCAGAGTTTTGCACCAAATGCTGTGAAGTAGGTGAAGCCTGTTATTCAGCAGGGATTCTTGTCAAGAATTTAGGCAACGCCTGATGCAAACATGTTTTAGCCTTGTGAAGAAGAAGAAAAGCGAATGACTGTAACTTTGTCAATAACCTTCATGGGTGAGCTTTTTTAGGCAGCATGGCAAGGCACATGTTGGAGGAAATACACAGGTCTTAGGCTGGCTTTGTAATGCTAGTTTCCTCTCCCTGGACGTGCATGTAGGGGACATAAACTCAACATTCAAGAAACTTGTGAAACGTTGTTAATTCAAAAGTCATAGTTCAGCACGACCCTCCCAAAAAGAGCATAGCCTACACGTGCTTGTGCAACCTGACTGACTGACCGACACACACACACACACACACACACACACACACACACACACACAGATACGCACACACACTCCTTAATCAGCACCTTGACCAAGCTGTTTTGACTGAATGCCTTGTGCAGGTGCTCCAAGGCCAGGGCATGCTTGCTGGATTTGAGGTTTGGCGCATTCAGGCAGATGACTCCCTGTAAGGGATATGATACATGGGATAGTGCTGTGCTTGGCAAGAGGCAAGGAACAACCTTGTGCTGGAAAAACATGTATTGAATAATGCAGCCAGATCTTGGAGGTGCCTGATAAAGGGAGGATTAAAGAGTGCTGTAAAGCAATGGCAGAATGTGTTGGAGGAGTACTTGCAAAGTGCTGTAGCTGTATAAGTGAATTCATGAACATGCTAGCGACAATAACCGAACTTGCTTGAGCAGAATATGTCGTCGCAATTTAGGAAAAGGACTCTTTCCTTGGACACCATTTATTTGTGGTGATTTTCCTTGTTCAGAATAAAATGGTGCATATCTGTGACTGGTGCTGCACACCTTGGTAAGAATTTATACACAGCTTCCTTTCTTATGAAGTAACTTCTTTTGAGTGGATAACAATGAAATCCTCATTTGTGTTGCGCAGTTTGCATTTGCTTTTGCTTGCTCTTGGTGTCTGCCTAAATGAAAACCTGTACGAGTTAATTGAACACTTGAGCATTGCTCATTGAAGGAGGGAGATCATTTTAACAAACGTCATTACAGGTGGAGTTTGACCACCTGTTGATTACCTCTGGGATTTGACCTCAAACCTACACTAACAGCTAGCCTACTCAGCTAGGGGGAAGCCAGAAAAGAAGAGTATTCTAAAATAGAACAAAGCGTTTTCAACTTCCGCACAGGTACTCTCTAAAATCAAATGCATGCAGTACGCTTGAAAACGACCGCTCTGTAGGTGGCCAGACAGCGCCCTTCACCTTCTTTTAGGTTGTGAACATTTCATCACTTTAAACATGGTAACAGAGTGCCAGAATATCGCCAACAGAAGTCTCCTCAAAATTGCCAGCAAAGATCCTCTTGGGGCAGGCCTTGCCTCCATGTACATTGGCAGCGCAACGCATATTAAATCTGCAACAAGTTGTCTTGCTTTACAAAAACTGCAGATCCCTGAACGCTCGACAAATAAAACCCTCCCTAAGTATATCTTCCCTCGTTTTCCCCCTGACAATCAAAGGCTCACTTCTGGTCACCTTGATGGAATATTAGTTGTTCCAATGAAACATGCACCAAGGACCAGTTCCTGGTATCCATCGAGAAGTAAAGGGGGGCAGGGGGAGCAGGGAGCGCTCAATGCCAGCCACAGCCACTTAACCTGCTTCCAAGGTCCGCCACCCTAGCCAGATCCTTCCAAAACAGAGGCCGATGGAAGATGCCCGCTGAGTGATGATATGGACAGCATTAATCATATTGTCCTCAGATGTTCAAACACGACCATGAGTGGTATGCATACCAACAGACACCATGTTGGCCTTAGCTTCTGTGTTAAAGCCCTTAGCAAAGGCAGGTTTGCTCATCCCTTATTGGTATGGATGCCTGCCGTAATGAGACTCTTGGATCAGGGGATACAAGTCCCAGAAAACATCTCACGAGCCATTCCAGACTGGGTTTTTCCTAATGGTACTGGCTCCTCTGCTCGGCACCAGAGCCGCCCTGATATTATCTTTGTGAGATCTATCCCAGGCAGACAAGCTCACCTTGATCCTTCTAGGATCCCTCCTCAAGACAGAGACATTCTCCTTGTTGAACTAAAATCCTGCCCTGCTGGCATGCCCACCACAAGTCCCGCTTCCTTGCATAGCCCACACTCTCCATCCACCACTTCCCCCCCCCGCTGCTGCTACTGCTGCTGCAGCTGCTGCTGCCCCTCCCCCACCTCCACCTGCTGCTGCTGCTGCCGCTCCCCCACCACCTCCGTCCGCTGCTGCTGCTGCTGCTCCCCACCACCTCCACCTGCTGCTGCTGCTGTGGCTGCTGCTGCTGTGGCTGCTGCTCCCCCACCACCTCCACCTACTGTGGCTGCTCCTCCCCCACCACCTCCACCTGCGGCGGCTGCTGTCGCTGGTGCTGCTGCCACCCCTGCTCCCCCTGCAGCCAGGGGGATGTCATATAGGGCAGCAGCTGCAGCTGCTCCTGCGGCTGCCACGCACGTTGCATCAAGCGCCCCATCTGCTGACCCCTCATCCACAGCCAACAGGAGGGGGATAACCCGTGCGTGGGATGCTGTCCCCTCTGGCTTTACCCCGGAGCCCAAAGCTTTGAGGTCTCAGGGTGCTGGACGGCACCGCGGCACCAATGCTGGACCGCCCCCTCCTGTGCCTGACTACGGGAGTCATGATGATGAGTATGACTATGGAGATGGGAGGGCTGAGGGGGTGTGGTTTGAGGCGGGAAGGAAGGGTGGTAGGGCAGGGAAGAAAAAGAGTGGCAAGGGACACTAGGAAGATGGCCGGCCTGAGAAAGAGCTGAAGTTGCTTGTCTTATATAATATAAATATATATATATAAGATAATAATATAATATAGATGGGATAGGCAACCCAAGTTCTGACGCTAATGCTGAATTGAAGATTAGAGATGTCTGTCACATGGTGCAAAGGCATGATGTAGCTGTGCTAGTAGAAACGAGAACGAAGAAGTTGGACAGAATGATGCAATACTTGCCTGGCTATGCTGTACATAACATAAATTTTTCAGATGTGCACGAGGGCAGGAAAGGCCATGGCATAGCTGTTTTAACTGCCCCTAGCTGTGCGGATCATGTGCACTTTCTCCGCCTCAGTGAGCACCTCCAGAGCATTTGGTTATTGTGTGACAAATGCATGTTTGGGTTTGATGAAGACGTTGTGCTGGGAGCCTCATATATCAATCCCCAGAGTAATGATTTTACGGCTAAAGACGTAGCAAACCACTTCACTCACCTGTCTGAGGACGTGCTCGATGCGCTCCAGGTGTCCCCTAACCTTGTGCTTTGTGGTGACTTCAACGCTCATGTGGGAGTGCTGAGTGAAGTGAGTGATGCACACTACAACTTTGTGGCTGACTGCCCTGAATTTTTAGATGCTAGGAGGTGCAAGTGCCCTAATGTGAACAAGGCAGGCAGATTACTGGTGGACTTAGCGGCAGCATCAAGCATGGCTATCACTACAGGGCGTGTGGAAGGGGATTATGGACAGCCGTCTTATGTCGGTTATCATAAGGACAGAAGCAGCAGGCCTGACCATATCTCGCTGTCACCTGCTGTATATAAATAAATGAAAGGCTTTGACATGATAGAAAATCTTGCATCTGATCACTGTGGCTTAAGCATGCTTTTTGAAGTGGGTGGCAGAACAGGAAGCATGGATGCAGCACCTGAGAGGGACCATGTTTGTAAGGCAGGGTTGTGTGGCAACAAGCTGATTTTGCGATGGAGTCAGGAGAAGGCTCTTGCATTTACAGAGCATATAGTCAACAATGTGGAACTCTTGAATCAGTTCCAAGAAGCAGAGTCCGCTGGTGATGTTGACAAACTTGCTTTTTGTGTGCGTTCTCTAATTGTGCAAGCTGCAAGCGATAGGGCAGTTGGCATGACATCCTTGGCCAAGTGTGCTTTTGTGCGTGCGAGGAAGCAGAAAGGGCCTTTGAGCCCTGTCTGGTTTAATGAAGAATGCAGAATGAAACGGAAGATGTTTATTGAGGCAGTGAAGCGCGGTGAAGCAAAGCATGCATGCCAATTCCTGAGGAAGGAAAGCAGAAGGTGCAACCGTGCGACAAAGCGCAGTTATAAGAGGCAGCAGTGTGCTTTTTTCCTGGATAGATTGTTTAAGAAGGACCCCCAAGTCCATGCCATGTTAGGGAAGAGGCAGACCTCACACATTACTCCAGTCGCAACAACAGCATGGAACCAGCACTTGCAAAGCCACTTTCGAGTAGAACCAACAGTTGTGCCGCAAGAAGGAGGGCATGGTTGTTCAACAAGGACTGCTAGATTTACTTGCTTGTCAGGAAGAGATATGGCTGTGCCTTTAGGTAGGAACCACGCACCCCCAGAGGTGCTCTTGAGACAAGGTGCTGAATCTGGGTGGGTTCCTCAACCTGACTGCTTGGAGACTCCTAGTACAACAGTTTTGGAAGGAATGGTCGGGTCCCACATCAAGAAATTAAATGCGAGTGCTTCATCTGGATTAGACGGTATTCCTATACCCTTCCTAAAACATGCCTGTTTGCCCATTGAGCGTGGTCGGAGAGTGGATCATGTTAACGTGCTGGTGCCTCTGATAGCACGCATGTTCAGGTTTTTTCTGAGTGAAGCTAGGATCCCTGCATGTTGGAAAGTGGCAAAACGGAGTCCCCTTCACAAGAAGGGAACTTTATCAAATCCTGGGAACTACAGGTTGATTGCTGTCAGTGGGGTAATGTACCGTATTTATGCCAACGTGCTAAAAGACTTGGTGACGGATTGGTGTATCCAAAAAAATAAGGTCCCAGACACCCAATTTGGTTTTTACCCCGGTAGGAGCACTCTGCATCCACTCTTCATCCTGAGGCACTTAAGACATGCTGCAAAAAAGCTCAAGCCACGGCAATCACCTAGGCTGCATGCTGCCTTCATTGACTTCTCTCAAGCCTACGACACTGTGCCCCGTTTGCAACTTTGGGAACATCTACGCATTGCCATGCCTGCACTACTTCTCCAGGCCATTAAGGAGATGTACCAGGATGATGAATATATTCTGATGGATGGGGATAAAAGGGCAAGTGTGCGTCCAACAAATGGAGTCAAGCAAGGTTGTCCCCTGTCCCCTCTCCTGTTTTCTCTATACATCAATGATATGGGCAGAGATATTAGTGAAGGTATCAGAGGTGCTGTGACAGGGGATGGAGTGAATGGCGTTTCATACATGCTATATGCAGACGACTTGAGTTTAACTACCAATGACCCAGGTGAAATGCAAGTTATGCTGAATAGATTACGAGCTTATGCAATGAGAAAGGGGCTGACTGTCAATACATCAAAGTCAGAGGTCATGCATTTTAATAGTAGGTCGTGTTCTTCTCTGCCTACTTTCATGTATGGAGACGTGGCTCTTCCAGAGAAAGAGCAGTTTAGATACCTCGGTATGCTTGTGGACAAGCACATGAATCTGAAGGTGTCTGAGGAGCATGCAGTGCGGCCTTACATGGCTGCCCAGCAAAGGATCAAGGAATTTGTGCATGAACATGATCTAAAGAATAGGCCGCATGCTCTGATTTGGCTCTCTAAGGTGTATAGCATTCCGGCTGGGATGTACGCGTGCCAAGTGTGGGGTACAGAGTACTTACGAGAAGGCAGTGAATTCAAAAGCCATTTGCAAAATAGGCAATTATGCTCTCTAAGGCGTTTTCTAGGTGTGAAGAGTACTGCCACGAACTGGACAGTATTGAGAGAGTGTGGCCAAGAGCCCTCACAGTTTCATTGGTTTAAGGCTACTGTCAAGTTTTTCGACAATATGCTTGATTCTAACAGTGAGACACTACGTGAAGTGCTGAAGGCAGATTTACACCTTGCTGATATGGATGAGTCTTGTTGGTCTGCACATGTATCTAAGTCATTTAATGGCATGCGCAATGAGGAGGTGTTTAAACAGAAATTAATGAGTGCTTCCAAGATACCCATGCAGGATTTTTTTAAGGGATTTGAGGTACAGACAGCAGAAGGTTTGGAGGGAAGCAGACGCCCTAAGTCCCCGAGAGGTGAACAGAAAAGCAGTGACTTACCATCATTGGTGTGGGAAACCTTTGAATCAAACACCACGCACACTGTGGTGGTGGCACCCTTCTGTATCCCATCATATTTATTTAAGGATCTGGATAAAGGAGTCATGAGGAATGTGAGTAGGTTTAGGCTTCGTGCCCACTGCTTGAAGGTCGAGTCCTGTAAATGGTTGGGTGGTTCAAATATTTGTGATAAGTGTGGATGTGCTGAAGTCCAGGACGAGAAACATGTTCTTTTCTACTGCAATTGCTATGAGTTGTGTGAGCTGTGCAGAAAATACAAGCACCTGTTCATTGATCTTTTAAAACCGTTACATACTTTTGCCCAGCTTCCAAACACTGATTTTGTTCCTTTCTTGGCGAGCTTTCACGCTGTGACTAATCTTGAGTTCAATGCTTTTCTAAATCAAGACTCGCACAGATTTTCAAAATTTTTGTCTGAACTGGTTTCAATTTATGATGCTGGATGAGAATGTTTCACCAGCAGCCGATCAGCCAGATTTTCGGGCTGTAGGCCAACCCCTTGTAACCCTTGTAAATCCTGCCCTGACACCAACTCCTACATTACTTTTGAAACTGCAGCAAAATTCAACATGCTCATGCTATAACCAGACTTAAAACCCGCAGCTCAAGGAATCCAAACAGGAACAAAAAGGTGACTCTACACATCATCCTGATTGGTGTGGCTGGCACTATTTACAACGAGTACACGATCAACCTCTTGTCAATTTGGGCCTATCCAAACAAAAAGCAAAATCCCTAGCTTTCAAGCTGAGCTGTCATGCCATGCAGAAACTAACCACTATCATTAACACCAGACATGCTCTTTGCTTACTGGGGGCTTCGGGGGGGGGGGGGTCGCTGGGCGCGCGGCGATGGATACAAGGAGAAGGAGAGTCCGGGCGTCTTGGGGCATGGCCGACAACCTGCCCGATCCTCATTAGTTCAGTCTCTTTCCCTCTCCTAGGCTAGCTGTAGGTAGTGTAGTTTTGAGGGACCTCTGGTGGGGCCCTTGCTAGCTTGCTAGTTAAGGGACCGTTCCTTAATGCACGCGGCCTGTGGCCTGCGTAGACTTTTCTTTTCTTTTTCTTTCTTTCTTTCTCTGCCGGCTCCTTGCTTGGCGCAGGCTACTGGTAGGCGTGCTTAGTCGTTCCTTGTTCTTTTTTTTGTTCTGTACAAAAAAGAGATGAATAGATATCAAAAAGTACTGCCTTGCTGGTGACCAGTTCATGTGTCACAAGGCATAAGAACATGCATGTCTGTTTGGAAAGAAAGTACACACGCCACGTTCTGCAAGGCCACTCAGCTGAGTTCCTTGGCACTTCCTTGGCACTAACAAACCATTTCAAACACATTTATTCTCTCACTCCTGGCAAACAAGCTACACTCTAACCAAACCTCTCATCTCTCCTGCGAAATTGGATGACTAGGCACCTTCTCAAGCCTGGGAAAACGTTTGGTAACGAAAGAAGTCAAGGCGTTTGGCCTGCAATTACGCCCCAAGCCCTCGCTTGCCCTTTATTAGCTGTGGAATAACAGGCTCTGACCGTCCCTGAGCCTTCTGGCCCAGCCCTTCACCACTCCTCCATCCCATCTTTGCAAGCAGCCGAGAGCCAATTCCTGAGGACATAGTTTTGATTTAACACCGATTTTTAATTAGAGGCAGTGAGGACGCCGAGTGCTGGCAACATGGCACATCTTACAGAGAACATCCCAAATTTGACACAAGGCAATGTGGCTCTGCTACCTGTAACCAAGCAAGATCTCAACAGCCAACATGCACACGCACCTGACGTGTGATCTTCAAAACCAGCAAACTTGTTCTGTGCTGCTTCTGCAGCGGCCCTGGCTTCGTCTGCGTCCTTGCTGCTCCGTTTCTTGGTGGGTGCACTGCCGCTGCCAGGGGGAGCAAGGCCTTGCGCGCGCGCACGCTTGTTTGCTTTTTTGCGAGCAGCCTGTGTGAGTAGGTTTGTGTTAATTTCTGCTTAGAGTAACCAAAAGTGTCCGGTTTGGTGTGTGTGTGTGTGTGTGTGTGTGTGTGTTGAACAAAGTCACTGGGCATCAGGCTGGGCATTGAGATACATTCATTGTTGTCATTTGCATGCTCCTGCCTGCCTGCTATTGGAATTGATTTAAAAAACTGGTGAGTTCATTGCATTTCATCAAGCTCACAAATCTGCACTTGTCTGAAATGATCACATAACAAATAAACAAATAGTCAAAACTGACCGACCCCACAAAATCATATAAATGATACGGCACATACAAAAGCATGCAGGAAGCACAACTCTTGGGTCAATCCTATCAGAAGTTATGTCTTCAGAACCTTGAGTTCAAGAGCTATGAACTGATGCATAAATGTATATGATATATGTATGTACAAATGGGTCCAATTGTGGGGGGTTGACTTTTTGGAATTCTCCCCCAAACTCTTAAGTCTTGCAGCCTTGTTGATCGGCACCCTCTTGTTGCAAAGTGGATAAAAGGGGGGTCCATTGTGCATGGCTAAAAAAAGTCAATGCCACATGCGCATGGGTGTGTGTCGCCAAGGGGTGTGGAGGCAAAGGTGCAGCATGTGAATCCAAACTTCAAGGTAGATGTGTGATGTGTGATTGCATGGTGAAGTCACAATGCCGGTATATGGACTTACAAGCCAGGTGTGGGTACCTATAGGGCCCAGGGTTCCCTGCCTCAAGAAAGGGCATGGCATCTATTATGATCCTTGTTACGCTCCTGGCATTTATATGGTTTTGGGGCACAGGACATATATGCATTGGGGCACAAGACATGTATGCCAAAATTCCGTTTTTTGAGAAGGAAATTGGCCAACACTGCAGGTGACATAGCATTTGAGCTCTGATCGTCAGCGCAACTGAGCAATGAGTCATGTAAGTATTTATATATATAGTGTGCAACCAGTTATGGACCAGCAGATGATGCGCTTGACTGGAAGATCCCTGTCGGCAGGCGCCATTGACTCTCCCAGCTGGCTGTAAGCGCTGGGCCAGTCCTCAGTGTAAGGGCGGTTGCGTCTTCCAAGTGTACATAACATGTTCTACTGGTGCTTACTTTTCGATCTACATATTTTGTGTCGTTAATTTATTTGAAACACACTGGTGCCTGAGATCTTCTCAGTTTTTATTTATGTAATATTTATGTTATGTAGCAAACATATGTAACTCATAATAAATGAGAGGCGGATATTGCTGGTATGTTCGCATGTCTGTATTGGGCTTGTTGAGCAATTGTGTCTAATCCAAACATGTCTACTGTGCACTTTAACAAGCTTGCTTGGTCCTACATTGTAGTTTTCCACAGCCCTGCGCATGCCGATGCGGGGTTGCTTTGTTAAATAAGCACGTTTGAAGTTGTTCCTTCATATGTTCCTGGCTTATTTTTCAACCATAAACATGCTCTGGAGTGAATCGATGAAGTGGGCAGTCTTTGAGGCTCCAAAATTGTTCAAAATTCCTGAGCATCACCAAAAGGAGTTACCTACACCAATGGGGTTGCCAGAACTGGAAGGCATGTAAGGCCACAATTTGTTATATTGCTTGGTGGTGCTCGGTGACCAAAAGTATGTGCTGTGCCACACTCATTTAATCAGCATGCTAACAGGCTTGGCTTGTAAATGGGCTGCAATTTCAAAATGAGTTGATGCATTCAAACATGGCTGTGCAGCTGTTTTTATGACATCTGATTCGGCTGGTGATGAGTTGAGTACTGTGAAACTTTTACATCACCGCGCGTAAGTAACGTTTTTTGCCCTGCGCAGTGACTGCGTGCACTTTCAAAGAATACATACATATATATTATTAGTATATTATATATTGTTATCATACAAATTTATATAATATATATTTCTTTTTCGGGGAGGGTGCAGTCGTGGACATTAACTGTTCTCGGGACAACGAGAGGTATGAGTGGTCAGGAGCGCCCCCTGCCCCGCCCCCCCCGGGCAGCAGCCCCCTCCACAGTTGCTGTTTCTTTGCAAGCTGCTCCTCAGGTCTTGCACCAAAGCAGCCCGCACCATGCAGCATCAGCAGGGCAAGCTTGCGCAAGCAAGGGCCAAGCTCGCTGCCATGAAGCAGCAGCAGCAGCAGCAGCAGCAGCAGTGAGAAAGACAGCACTAGCAGCAGCAGGGAGGGCAGCAGTGATGAGGACTCCATCATTGAGGAGTGAAGAATTGTAGGGGGATGGGTGGAAGGCAGGGGGCATGGTGGCAAGTGATCATGACTAATCTGTGTGGATTGCACCTATTCGTGGTCCAGATATGTTTTACTGTTCATTGACTTTGAATATATGCCCCTTAAACTTTTTGAGGCAAAGTGGGGCAAAAACCCCTGCGTGGTTAATGCGCAAATGTGTAGATAATCATTCTTGGGGCGCGTGATTGATGCCTGGTTGCCAAAACTTATTAATCTTTTTGGGGTGCGGGATGAGTCCAAGTTCACCCGGTATCACAGAGATTGGAGGCATCCCCGACAAAGTGACCAACAAGCTGGAGCTTCCTGAGATGGCCACTTTCGATGCAATGCACGGGAGAGCTGCAATGCAAGCCTGATTGAATGCACAATTAGATCAGGCAACCCAGAAGCAACGGGCCTTAGATCCTCATCCCCAAGATCACTACTTCTGTACGAGGCAGCACACAACCCATAAACTCTCCCGAGTTTCATCCTTAAGTCAAAGCATGTACAATATATACATGCACTTTGGAAAACATCACTGATTTCCTGCCATCCACCCACCTTCCGCCCGTTCTTCGACAAGGGCTTCTTGCCAGCAGGGGGAGGAGGTAAATGGAGGTAATTTGGGGTGAAGAAGTAACAGGCTTGCCGCAAGTGGGGAGGCAGCAGCTCAGGCGCAAAGGGCAAGGCTGGCTGCAGAGGGGTGGGCAGGGGCAGGGCTGGCTGCAAGTGAGGTGGTAAGGGAGCTTGGAGGCTAGGGGGAAGGGGCAGTGGGGGTGGAGGAGGCAGGTGCTGAGAAGGTGCTAGAGGGGAAGGAGAGAGGGAGGTGGGCACGGGCAGTGGTGGAGGGGGTGGGAGCTCGACTACATGCTGCTGCTGCTGCTGCTGCTTCAGTGCCCGGACTGACAGTGGTGCGCGTGCAATAGAGATAGGTGCCCTATCAGCTCCTCTGGTGCCATCGTCTTGCTTTAAACCACGTGCAGAGGGTCCCGTCTGCTGCTGATGCCGCTGCTGCTGATACCACTGATGCGTCCTCACCCCCTGGCCCAGCCAACACCTCTCCACTTCTACATCTGCGCGTCTCTGCTCAGGGGCTGCCTGCGATTCATGGCCCACGTGTTGGCTATCCCTTTCTTGCTGCCTTGGGCCTGCCTCATGCTGCCGTGGGTACTGATGGTGCTCCTGATCACCGTCCTCTTCTCTCACATCTTGGCCCATATGCTGGTGGTCCCTTTCTTGCTGCCTTGGGCCTGCCTCATGCTGCCGTGGGTACTGATGGTGCTCCTGACCACCGTCCTCTTCTCTCACATCTTGGCCCATGTGCTGGTGGTCCCTTTCTTGCTGCCTTGGGCCTGCCTCATGCTGCCTTGGGTGCTGATGGTGCTGGTGGCGGTCCTCTAGACTCACACCTTGCCCCTGCAAACACCGCTCTGCTTCATCATCAAGGCGCCTGTGTTTGGAGGGCCCCTGCTCTTCACAGCCATCCTGCTGTCGCTGCTCCTCATCTCGCTGGCGCTGTAGGATCTGCTGCTGCTGAAGCTGCTGTTGCTGGAGCCACAGCAGGTGGCGCTCCCGCTGCTCCAGTGCCTCCAACTCCACCTCCAAGGTCCGCCGCTGCTGCTCAATACTATCACCACTCCACTGCCCATTCTGTCCACTGCCAGGGCCTTGTGTGGATTTCTGCTGCTGTTGCTGCTGCGGCTGCTCCTGGCCTTCCAGCTGCTGCCCTGCGCTCACAAACCGCACTGGCTGGTTGCTTTGAGTGGGCCTGTCCACTTTGTACTGGTACTGCCCGCGTCCCAAGTAGGCCCCCTCGAGCAGCCTCTTGCTCCTGTGGGATATGGGTAAGGGCAGGGCAAGATGCTGTTGCATTAGTCATGTAACATGAAAATGTTGGCACAGGAGAGTGTCGATGTACGTGCTCTCTGCCATGCCATGCCATGCCATGCCAATACTGCTTGCCATGCCATGCCAATACTGCCTGTGCGCCAGGGTCAACAGCCAAGGCACTTGTACGTTGCAAAAGCTGCTTGGGAATGCGACTTACTTGCTCCTCACCATCACCCAGCACCTCTCTCCTCAGGAGGTCAGTACTTCATAGAGCGATTTAAAACCTCCCAAAACACACTTCAGGGGACACCAAGGCAGTTTGAAAGCCTGCCTCTTTGGTTTGAAATTTTGAAGAGCCTGGCCACTAAAGTTGGGGTTACACAGGCTATGATATACAAAGAACTGAAATCTTTCATTCAACCTGATTCGAAGACACTCATCCTATTCAACATGTTGATGACGAAGCGAAGTTGTGGCGATCCTCTTGGAAAATAAAATTTCCTTGTATAATAAGAGAGCATGAGAAGTAGGCGATCACCGGCAGTTACGTCGGTCCCTGGTTCACTTTAGGAGTGTTGGCCTCAAATGCAGGGATCTCCTGCCTCACCCAAGCCCACACTGCCCACCCTTTTTGCTGAGCTTGCTCAGGATGGCAGCAGGCTGCCCCTCTCACAGCTCCCTCTCACAGCTCAGAAGGGTCAGGCCACCCAGTTCATGAAGACTCCTGGAACCCTCAGCAAGGGAGCCCACAGGGTTCCCCAACCCCACTCGGCACTGAAAGACACTAGCACAAAGCTGTCCTTCGCTGGGGCTGTGAATCATTTCAGGTGAGTGAGAACCCTTGCTTAGAAATTCTGCAGTCAAACCCTGTTTGCAATTGCAGTCAAAGCAGCAATGGCACTCCTCTCCCAGCTGGGCTTCACCCCTTGCCTCTTGGGTCACCTTTTGACCTAATTTACTCTTGACTTGATTGTGATTGTGTCTGCTGGCAAGTGCGGTCATGTGTCTTTTTGCTGAACGGTTACAAGGGGGGGGGTGACCATTCACTAAAATGTTTGACTGGTCCGCTTGTGGCTGGCCTCTACCAGCCCAAAATATTCTTTAAGCTTAATATGACGCAGAGAAGCTTGAAGTTCCGCTGGTGAAGGAGATAAAACAGCAGCCCTCGTTGCTGAAGGGCTCTAATACTCTCCTAGCTCTTCCTGCACGGTCATAAACACTGATTCTCAGCCGCAATGCAATGGTATATACATGCATGGATACAAGTGGCCATTCAGGTAGACCCATGCACAAAGACATGTAAAAACGGATTGACAAGCATGTGTAGCCACGAACAGCGCATCAACTTCAACGATGCCATCAAGAATGGAAAAACAACATTTCCTCACAAGAAACGTATGCTACACATCTGCACGCACACTGCATGGCTTCACTTGCACATGGGGGCAAGATTGCAATACCTGTTACGTTGGGTGCTGGTTTGCCACTGCAGTCTGTTTGAGAAAGTGGAGCATGCTGAGAAGGAGAACGCAGATCTCAAGCAGCAGCTGCTTGCATGCCGCGGCGACCTGGCTGAGGCGCTTGAGAAGGCCAAAGAAGCAGAGGCAGCACAGGCAGCAGCAGCACTCCACGCAAGCACTGAGCCAATGCAGGAGAGTGACACAGGCGGGAATGACTTGCACTCGCTGAGCAAGCCTCAGCTCATAGCGCGGCTGCTAGCACTGCAGAAGGAGTTGGCAACAGCACAGCATGAACGAAGGTGCGGGATTGTGTGTGTGGGTCTTCAAGGGATGCAACACATACGTTCGGGGGAATGGGGGTGTGGGATTTGAAAAGGGGCATCAATGAAATGTGAGAGGAGGTGCGAGCATGCTGGAATGCCATTCTTGGGTTTAGGTTCTGATTTCATCTTGGGGCATGGGTGGGTGCATATGCTCGCGCCTGTGCTTCATGCAGATAAACACAGTTCTCCATCAGGCCAGCAGTCCAAGTATCAGCGGAAAGGTACCGAAGAGAAGGGAGGAGTTACCCATACACACAAACGTGTACACACACTGTGGCAGGTTTGCTGCAACTCCAGGTGCCGCTTGTGTATGTATGCAGCCCGCACAATCTTTTACGTGGCTGTTTTAGGCATGTCCCTGCTCCTTGGATCAGCAGGCAAGCGTATGCTCTATGTGTTCCCTGCATTCCACACCGACCACCAACTCCGTCGCTTTCCCGTTTCCTGAACTCGTGTATGCTGTATGCCGTCCTGTTGCCAGCGCTGCAGCCAAGCTTTAAACTGGTGTACTGAACCAGTGCATAGCTGGGGAGCTGTGAACCAGTTACTGCAGCAAGCTGTGAACTGGTCAACCGCAGGCCAGTGGACTGAACCAGTGTACTGCAGGCAAACTGCGGACCAGTGTACTGCAGGCAAGCTGTGGACCCTAGGTGGACTGAACCAGTGTACTGCAGGCAAGCTGTGGACCATAGGTGGACTGGATCAGTGTACTGCAGGCAAGCTGTGGACCATAGGTGGACTGGATCAGTGTACTGCAGGCAAGCTGTGGACCAGTGTACAAAACCAGTGTGCTGCAGGCAAGTTGCGGACCATAGGTGTACTGAAGTTGCGTGTACTGCTGCGCTGCAGGCAAGCTGTCAACCAGTTGGTGGAAATGAAGGGGGCCATCCGAGTGTACTGCCGTGTGAGACCCCCCAGCCCTGGCGCCCCGTCCTCATGCCTGCGTGTGCTGCCGGACGGCTCCTCACTGGGCATCACATGCAACAACCAGGTAGGTGCATGATCAGATGTGTTGTCGAATGAGGCCCCCCAGCCCTGCCGCCCCGTCCTCATGCCTGTGGGTGCTGCCTGATGGCTTTTTACTATGGGGACCTCATGCAACAACCAGGTAGGTGCATATTCAGGAGCTCTGCCGTGTGAGGCAACCAACGTGATTTGCCAAACACTTGTATGTGCAAGTGATTATCTTGCAGGATTTGAACACGGCATTGCCACATGTATGTTGCGTTAAATGCTGACAAAGAAAGTAGTGAATGCAAAACTCAAAAAGCAATCTGGCATTCTAGAACTTTCAATTGAATATGATTACTTCCTAAGTCGTTCCACACCTGTTTGTTGGTTCAAAAGCAGAATTATGCTTGGGGCAATTATAATATGGAGGGCAATGTTGATATCACAGGGGCTTGCTTGCAATCACACTTGCAGAGTGCATGTGGAGGTAATTTAGCAGGAAGGCAAGGTGGCACTCTTGACCATCCTCTTTGTTTAAAGATTGTGATTCTCAAGATGTGAATCTCATGGATTGCTCCAAATTAAAAACTTCTTTCGAAGCATTAGATCCAATGAGGCCCCCAGTGTTATAGAACCTGCGTTTGCGCTAGACTCGGGCATCGGGCATCAATAGGGTTGGCCAATTCCATACATATATATAGCACATGTACATTGTATTCTCCCTGCCAAAAAGCTGATATAAACGGTGTGTTTATACGGAAGTGGTGAAGCCTAAGCATCAAGATTCCAAGTGCCCTTGCGCTACCTGCACAAACTCCTGCTTTTTGGCCTCTAAACACACTGACACAATCACAGCAGTAGCAACAACAAAAAGAACAACACCCCCACCACCACCAACGACAACATCAATAACTGTTCCCAGGAGTCCGTGTTCAACTTCAACCGAGTGTTTGGACCCAGTGCCAGCCAACAAGCAGTATACCAAGGTGCGTCGATCTTGATGACATGGTGGTATGCAGCTTGAGCAGCTGACGTTCAGTCCCTCAGAAAACCTGCGAAAGCAATCCCACCCCTCACGCTTGCGCTCGAGTGGCTTCTGGCTGCAGACCTCAACCACCTGCCACACACAACGCTTGCTAATACAATGTGGCAACTGTATCACACTGACGTGGGCGTAATAAGAGCCACACTAAATGCTTTACCGTAACAACCTTTTGCATGACCAGCTGCACCTGGCAGCATGGGGGCTCAGCCCACAAACCTTCCCATGCTGCCTGTTTTTGGTATCACTTGTGAGCTGGCGGCTGTTATGCACACCTTCCTGCATTGGCCTGCTTCTCTGTCGCAGCAGCTTCCCAGCCTGCAACCTGTTTTTCATGAGTGGTCTTGCATACGCCCAAGAGTTGCCCCCATCCCACTCTTTTTCATGCTCTCCGTATCCCGAATCCAGAGGTGGCAGAGCTGGTCCAGTCTGCTCTGGATGGCTACCATGTGTGCATCATGAGCTACGGACAAACTGGTGAGTCACTGCTCTATTGAATCGTGGCAAAACTGTGAGAGTTTCCCTGACCACATGGCAAACCAGTGGCTGGTGTGTGTGTGTGCACCATGGGCTCACACAAGCAACCTGATGGGCCACTGTTTTGTGGATACATGGCAAGTTGTAGGCTGTGCAGATGCATCATGAGCTAAGGGCAACGTGAGTACAGCCTTTGCTGCGTGAAAAGGCTCCCAGTATCGTCCTTTTATGGTAAGCTTGATCTTTGATCTGTCCTTCCTTTGGTCTGTCTCCCCTTTGATCTGTCCTTCCTTTGGTTTTTATGATACCGACAAGGTGAGCATGGCCCCTGTGCAAGGGCGACTGTCCACAGTCAATGCGCACACTGACATGACGTTTGTAGAATGCTCCAGGGTCTTGTGCTGCATGCTGTTATGCTGCATGCAGTGGTAGAATGCTCCAGGCTCTCGTGCTGCATGCTATATTAACATCTGGAGGAGATCACAGGGTGCGGGTTCGGATGAGCGGTTGATGGCATGCTTAGTCATGATTGGCTGGAAGACACACAAACATACACACACGTGCACATACATACACACACGTGCAACACATACACACACACTGCTTGGTCATGATTGGCTGGAAGACACACACACACACGTGCACACACATACATATGCACATACACACACAGCTTGGTCATGATTGGCTGGAAGAGACCCCAATCATCGAGTTTGACAGTTTCCTGTGGGTGTAATTGGTGCTGGCCACGATGTTTCTCTGCCCTCGCAGGCTCTGGCAAAACTTACAACATGGTGGGCAACCAGTCGGGCGAGGGTTGTGGGCTCATCCCAAGGGCCATTGACAAGGTAAATTTCCTAAGAACAATTTAAACCTGCATGCACGTTGCATGATGCATGGTAAGCAACCGACTGGTTGGTGTGCATGGGCTCGTTCCCAGGGCCATCGACAATGTTCATTCTTGCTGAGGCTGTGGAGGTGCTAAAAAAGTGTCCTGCGCTCAGGGACTCGCCAGGCAGTCTGGATAAACTTAAGGTTCATGCATTGATATTCTCATCAAATTATCAAGACGTGCCTTGGGTGCTGGTATGCACCACACAAATTTCACATGCTCAACAACATGCTGGCGCTCAAGCAAACAATCACGATTTATTTGTCTTTTCATGATGCTTGTCCACACAGTGTTAGACCTGAGCTAACAGTCACCTTAGTCAATAGGCTTCTGATCTTCCCCTACTCAGTAAACAAAGCTAGTACAAGCAAACAGGCAGCTGGTACAGTATATATCCTTCACTGCCAACCCATGTGCACCCAGATCTGCTCAATCTTTGAACTCATCACAACGCACACACGCACAGATCATGGGCTCCATGCGGCGGCTGGGCCTCCAGGGCTGGGACTACAAGCTGGAGCTGTCCTGCGTCGAGGTGTACAACAACAGCGTGCGTGACCTGCTGGATTCCAAGGCGCAGCACATCAAAGACATGAACGCCATCAAGCACGATGCCCAAGGTAAGGCCCATGGTGTTTAAGCTGAGACCTCAGGTAGATGGGGCAAAGATGTTGAAGGCAAGGACTTGGTGCCCAGGGTTAGGCCAATGATGTTGAAGGCAAGGGCATGATGCCCAAGTTGAGGATATGGATCCCATTAAGCCCAATGCCTGAGTGTAGTCTGATACGCTGCCACTCTGCCTTTGGCGTGCTTTTTGTCTTGAATGTATGTATATATGTGTCTAAAAGCAGGCAGACATGTCGTACGCATCCAATCAGCATGAGCAGATGCCCAAGGTGTGTACATGTGGGCATGCGACCAAACTTCACCTGCCTGCTGAAGCTCAGTGCCCGTGTAGGTATGTTTTCTTGCTTTTGTGAGGTGGTAGCTAGAGCAGCAGGATGGTCTACAAATAACTGGCCAGAAACAGAAGGGGCTGTGCTCGTTCATTGCAAATTGGTGCCCGCGTGACTTGCACTCAGTCAGATGGTTTTGAGGGAGAATGTGGCAGATACCCTGACCTGCGTGATTGTTGAGCACACATCCAACAGTTTGTCAAAGTTACTGCCGCACCCTCCACCCTGTGTCAGGCTATGGCAGCCTTTTGCTTCACTCTCATGCCTCCAGTGCCCATGACCATATTCCATGTCCAGCATAATCCTTCATGATCGAGCATGTTCCATGCCAACGTCCAGCTCGCTCATGAAGCATGCTTTTGCATGATGGTATCCTACTTTGCATGTTGGCGCGCCTGCCGGCCATCATTGCCACCTTGTTCCTATGCGGCGAGAGGCGACCAGCTCCTTTAGGTCTTCTTGTGCTTAGCTCAATCCACATTTCACATCTAAGCATCTTAGATTATCCTATGTAGAGCTTACTGGAGGGAGCTCGTGACACCTGGGCTGGTTCCCATTTTAAGGGTGTGGCTCCCTCTGAGCCGAAGCTGTTTTGTCTCCAAATGGTGGATGCAGCTCTTGCAAAGCTGGCAAAGTTCTGAAGAGGGATAGCTTGGAAAGAAGTGCAGCCTTCTTGCACGCTTTCCCTGCTGTGCAGGAGGCCACGCAATGATTTTGTTCCCCTCTTATCACACAAAAGAAGCCGTCCTGGAGGTTCTGTATGCCTCAGAAGGGGGGGGGGGATTCCCAAGGAAAGCAAGGGTTTTCCAAACAACCCAGCAACAAAACCTATCTTATTTTCACCACAAGGTGCAAAGTGGTGGTGGAAAGGCACTGTCGCAAAAAAAAAGGGATCCATTGGTGCTCTGGCTTTTGGTCAGGCTGAGTGAGAATGCCTGTGAGGGCAGGAAGGCTTCTTTAAGAAAGCCTGGGCTCTGCTTCACCCAAAAAGCGCTTCCTGGGAGCTTTTGTTGCGAATTATAATACACTTTGAATGTGCAGGAACCTCTGTTTATTCTTTTTACGGTTGTTTTTTGCTCACTAGCCAGCCAAACTGTTTCCTGACTTAGATCAGCGCAAATCTTGGAGCTGATATGAGGATAAGAATGTAATTTCCTCGCCTCCATCGCGCTATGCTATGTTTTGTTTTGGCACCAAGGTCAGATGCAAAGTGACAGCAAAGCTGCACACATGAGGTAGGACCCTCTGGAGCACAGTTCCTCCTGTTTCAGAACTCAGAAAAATGTAGGAGGCTGCACATTCGCTCAGGACGTCGGGCAAAAGAGCTTGCACAGCCCTCTTGTTTTCTGGCATGGAAAGAGAACAGTCAGTCTGTCCTTTCCAGACCTCATGGAATTGGAGGAGGCCACAGTCGATCAGGGTGTGGGTCAAGTGGAGTTCTGCACAGCCCTCTTATTGACACGGAAAGAGAACAGTCTCTCTTTTTTCAAAATTCTCAGAATGCAGGAGGTCACACAGTCATTCATGGCGTGGAGCTCTGCACAGCCCTCCATTTGGCACAGGAAAAGGATATTCTAACTTGTTCCAAACCTCATGGAATGTAGGAGGCCACACAATCATTCAGGGCGTGGAGCAAGTGGAGCTCCACACAGCCAGCCAAGCGCACGCGCTGCTGCAGAAAGCTATGGAGGCGCGCGCATGCAATGCAACAGCCATGAACTCATCATCCTCGCGCAGGTGTGTGTGTGTGTGTGTGTGTGTGTGTGTGCAGGATGCAAGGGAGGGGAAGGTTCACACATAGTAGCTGGTGCACATTGCTCAATCTTGCTTGGCTGTACATGAGCCTGTTTATGCATGTGGTGCCAGATTACCTATGAGCAAGAAGGTGTGGTGTTTCAAAAAAGGGTGTGCATGAAAGAGTGCCTTGCCAGGCAAAACATGCCACTCGGGTTATCCTAGCTTTGAGTGGAAAGTGTCCGCGGTGCCTTGGCCCAAAGCTTTATACATCTATTGATGTAGGGAGTAATGCTACTGGCCATGCCCATTCTTCCCTCATTCTTCCTCTCTGACTGGCTGGGCCCATTTCGAGCGACTGCTTTGTGATTGAGCGGTGGCACCTCCTGTCCCTTCCATATTGGGCCCACATGTACGTTTGTTATGCACATCTGTGCGGCACCTCCTGTCCCTATATTCAGCCCTTGTCAAGCAACCGCTCTGGGATTAAGCTGCTGCATCTCCTGTACCAGTGGGGCCTACTGGGGTGTGTGTGTGCATGCAGCCATTCTGCCCTCATGCTCAACATGAGCCGCACCCATGCAGCCTTGTGCAATGTGTGCATGCAGCCATTCTGCCCTCGTGTTCAACATGAGCCGCACCCATGCAGCCTTGTGCAAATGAGTGTGTGCAGCCACAACTACACGTGTGCCATGTGTGCATGCAGCTATGCTGCCCTCATGCTCAACATGAGCCACATCCATGCAGCCGTGTGCACTGTGCGCAGATGCATATGTGTGTGCAGCCACAACTACACATGTGCAATGTGTGCATGCAGCCATTCTGCCTTCATGCTCAACATAAGCGGCACCCATGCCCCAAGCGAGACCCACCTGAAGGGCGCGCTCTGCTTGGTGGACTTGGCTGGAAGGTGGGTGACCCTGGTGGGAGGTGAAAGAAAAGAAAAAAAGAGAAGAAAACCCAACATAAATCTAGAGGCCGTGTGTATTAAGAGGAATTTCTTAAATTTCCCTAAATAGCAAGCTAACGAGGTGGGAAATGGGTGATCCGCCTGAAGGGCGCGCTCAGGTGGACTTGGCTAAAAGGTGGATGCCTCAAAAGAGGGTCTTGGTAACTTCTGTGCTCATGGTTGGAAAATGGAAAACTGACAACTGTTGTGCATACGGTTGGAATTAAAGAGATAGAGGTGAACAGGAAGGAACTGGTAACTCCTGTGCTCATGGCTGGAAAAACGAGAAACTGACAACTGCTGTGCTTACTGCTAAAACTAAAGAGAAAGAGGTGATGCTCCTGTCTGTCGGAGGAGGGGGATTGCACACAGGTCACAGGTAGCCCTCTTGCTCTATGATCTTTACGGAAGTCTCACAGATCACTGTCAAAACCTCACCTTAGTCTCACAGATCACAGGCAGCCCTATTGCTCCATGATCCTCACCACAGTCTCACTTAAAATAGCTGATGGATGTAACTATGGCTTTTGACCAGAAGTATGAACCTAGTAGACACACACGCATCACTGGGTGCCCTTGTGCAGCGAGCGCCTGGACAGATCCCATGCTGTTGGGGCACGCAAGGCAGAGGCCTGCGCCATCAACACCTCCCTGTCCAGCGTTGGAGACGTGTTTGAGGCACTGTCCACCAAACAGAAGCACGTGCCCTTCCGCAACAGCAAGCTCACCTACCTGTTGAAGGTGCGTTTCCCTAGCTTGAGTTTTCCAAAGTCGTTTTGCCAGAGGGTCAGAGAAATCCTTAAATAGAAGTGTCCCTAGGGCGAAAAGTCCCTACGTCGCGTTTCCCAAGGCTGATCTTTCAGAGGGTCAGAGAGATCACTAGCCAGAGAGATCCCTCAGTCAATCTGCGTAGAGAATCAGATCATGTGCGCATGTGGAGACTGGAGCCACTTCCTCTCAGGTGTGATCACCCAGTGGAAAGTAACCCGTTATTCGAGGTGTGTTGATCTTTTTTCCTGGAGGTGGAAATGGACCTGTGCCAACGCGCTTGCTTTGACTGGCTCCGTTGTGCTCGTACTACACACCCTGTGCACATACAGCAGCTGTTTTGCTGGACTGATACAAAGCGCCAGCAGCGGCTTGCAAGCGCGCGCTTTCACACACAAATATATGTATGCACACACTTGCATGCGCAGCCATGCCTGAGCCCAGGCGGCAAGGTGCTCATGATGGTGCACGTTCAGCCGGAGCCTGCCTCTGCATTTGAGTCCCTGACGTCACTGCGCTTTGCCACAAAGGTGGGGGGCACAGAGTTGGGCCAAGCCTCCAAGCGTGCCGTCATGGCCGGCGCTCCTCTGGCTCAACCCAATCCACCACAAGCTGCGCCTGCACCTGCAGCAGCCGCTGCTGCAGGTGGTGGGCAAGGGGCGGAGGCAGGGGTTAGTAGCAGCAGGAGGCCTGCCACAGCAGGGCCCGCTGGGCAGCCCCACCACCCATCACCCACCACCACCACCACCAGCTTCTGGCAGCTCCAGGCTGCAGCGACTGGGGCCGCCAAGCGCTGCGCGCAAGAGAGGGGAGGCAGCAAGCGTGTGGGATTGGGAGGTGGTGGTGGTGGTGGTGGAAGCATGCGGGGCAGCAGCGGCAGCAACAGCAGCAACGGGAGCGGGGGAGGTGGTGGGCGGGGTGGGGGTGGTAGGGGTGGAGGGCGCGGGAGCGGGGAGGGAGGACCTATTGCAGTTGACTGGCAGGCACCCTTGAGGGCCCCTGGACGAGTGGTAGCAGATGCTGCCTTGGCGCCTGTGTCGGCTGGGGTGACTGCTTGGGGACAGGACAGGTCAGATCAACAGCAGCAGCAGCAGCAGCAGCAAACACGGGTGAAGGGGACAGACCTCAGGCCAGCCTGGCAAGAACAGCAGCAGCAGCAGCAGCAGCAGCAGCAATTGCCGCTTCATCAAGGAGAGGGGGGGGTGCAAGAAGGAAAGCTCACGCTGCCTGTGATAGGCTTGCAGCACTACCAGCACCTCGCCCCTGCTGCTCAGCTGCAGCTACTGCAGAGCGTGCAGATGCAAGGTGCAAACCATAGGTATGCAAGCCACGGCCAGAGTCAGCAGCAGCAGCAGCAGCTATGGCCTGCCCTTGCACCCCAATTCCTACAGCAGCAGCAGCACCTGCAGGGGGTGGCTCAAGCCCCACTGCACCAGCAGCAGCCAAACGGACCGGCCCTTGTTGCCCAGCACCCAACCAATACGCAGCAGCCCTTCTTATGCTTTGAGCCGTCAGCTGTGTCTCAGGTGGCAGCAGCCCCAACTGCATTAGATGCAAGGTGCGAATGAGAGGAGCTGGGATGTGCAAGGTGCAAGGTATGAGCAAAAGGGGCTGGAATGTGCAAGGTGCAAGCTGCGAATGTGGGAGGCTGGAATGTGCATGCGTATAGCAAGCAGATAGCAGCAACTTTGACTGTATGAGGGGCAAGGTGCAAACGCAAGGAGCTGGAATGTGCAAGGTGCAAGGTGTGAACTTGAGAGGCTTGGATGTGCATGCACACAGCAAGCTGCTAGCAGCAGCTTCAACTGCGTTAGATGCAAGGTGCGAACACAAGGGGCTGGAATATGCAAGGTGCGAATGCGAGAGGCAAGACTGTGCATGCAGATGGCAGTAGCTTCGGCTGCATTAGGTGCAATGTGCAAACGCGAGAGGCTGGAATGTGCAAGGTGCAAAAGGTGCGAACGCGTGAGGCTGGAATGTGCATGCAGATGGCAAGCAGAGCTGGGATGCATGGATGGATTGTTTGGGTCAGGGGCTAATGCTATTGCCACGGAGAGAGTGGATTGAAACATGCTCAGCAATCTTCCAAACTGAGTGTGCATGGAGCTACACTCACAACGATCAGCAAGTCTCGAGATGAGCGTAGCCCTGGAAGCAATGTATTGCACTGTGTCATGCATTAGTCACACAGTGTGACGCGTGCCCAGCGTTTATTCTGCATGTATGATATGCTGCACGCGAGCCACAATGGTCAGCAAAGCTCAAGGTGAGCATGAGCTTGGTCATTCTCCCGCACCTGAACATGCATGACAAGCATGGACCCTAGAAAGGCAGCTTTTATAGCTGTCCCCCTGAATTCTATGCACGTCCCGTGTCCTCCTGGGCTATGGCCCTGTAGTGCGCTTGCAGTGCGCAACAAGCTGGACTAGGACACGACCAATCTGGGATGGCACACTATTTCTTCCGGAAAGGTGCCCCTGTCTTCCCTCAGGGTTTAGGGTATTTTAGGGTATGGGGTTATGATTGGGGTTAAGGTCTCATGTGTGCCACTGCCTTCCCTTCAAACCTTTTGTTTCTCTCCCTAAGGGCAGGCCACCTAGGCTCAACCGTGGTTTGACCTTTCATGGCCGCAGGTCTGACTCTCTTCTGATACCTCAAGTCTGACTCTCTTTTGTGTTATCTTGCGGGGCTGTAGGTCTGATTCCCTTGGGAGCGCAGCGCCCAACAGCTGCGTAAGCGGCGCTACTGCTCCTGCTGCTGCTACTGCGGAAGGGCCTTCTGCTCCTGGAGCAAGTGGCAGCGCACGAGGTATTAGCAATGCTGAGGATGGCGGCGGGGTTGCTGTCAACGGTCGAGCGGGAACTGCAGGCTTGGATCTGAGGGCTGCTTTGAGGCAGAAGCGCATGCAGCAGCAGCAACAGCAGCAGCAGCAGGGCTTGGGGGGTGGGCAAACGCAGCCTGGAGAGTGGGGGGCAAAGCGGCAGAAGCAGGCAAAAGGAGCGTGGCACTGAGGGGGGGACTGGCCAAGAGGGCACTGATGAGGGGGTGCAATGAAGGCGCTGGAGCAGGCAAAAGAGCGTGGCACTGACCAAGGGGTGAGGTCAACCGCTTGGGATAGTGCGGAAATGACCGGCTGCAGCTGAGCCGCATGCCAGGGAAAACTCCTCTACTTTGAAACTTTGCATCTGCAGCCTTCCCCTCCAGAGCATGCTTTAAGACGGCTCGGAACTGGAGCTTTGTGCAGTTGAAGCTGCATGGGCATGCTGTGCTCACGGCTTGCACGAGAAGGTGCATCTAAAACCAAAGTATCATGCTCCCTTCTCACTCTGATTCAGACTGGAAAAGAAGTAAGCTGCGGGCCCAATGCAGGTAATCAAAGAAAAAGAAAAGAATAAGAAAAACTATGTGGCAGAGGAAACTCTCCCTAGTAGGGAGTCCCTACATCAATTAAGGAAATCAAGTGATCAACGATTGGGGCTTTCAAATTGACAAAGATGTTTGCCTTGCAGTTGATTGTCTATTGTGCCTGTTAGGGTCTCTTGTAAGAGAGTCGTACAAATGTAGTGAGCGTGACAAATACTAATGGGACTTGTGTACAGGATATTTGCAGGACGTGTTTTTTTCCTCACGCGCATCTTGCAGCGAGCATAGCTTGGCTCGCCGTGCTCCTGCAGTGTGTCACTTGGTCTGCAGTGCTTCTCTACAATTCTCTTGATTCATCATAACAGCCCTCTTCTACAGAGTTGTGACATGGTGCAAAAAGAAGGAAAGCGCGGCGCAAGTAGACGTAGCAGTACCCTTCAGTCTAAAAAAATGATAATGGCGAGAAGGCTTGAGAGTTAACAAGTGAGACTCAAGTCCAAGAAACAGACGGACGAGTAGAGTCAGGCAGGCTTGAAATGACAGAGTTTGGTCCAAACAAAGTCAGTACTCGGGAAAGGAAAAAAAGCACGTAGGCACAGAAAACTCTCCCAGGAAAGGAAAAGAAAGGGGAGGACTCAACATATCAGGTCAAGCATTAGCAACTTGAACCCCAGACCTGGGCTCCTACAACAAGATTGTTTCCACGCTTTCAGTAGTAACCCTCCAGATTCCCACTAGTCTTCTCTGTTCTATAGCTTTGTGGTAGAGGGGATTCACAGCTCTTTGGGAATGGAAGGGTTACATAGCTGTACCTGCCAGCGGGGGCAGCTTAGCTGAAGCAAAACGTGCCTGTAACCAAACCAGTCCAATCTAAAGTAATATTAGCTCAGTCACAGCATTTCAGGCAAGCAGACACAAACTTGGCTAATCCTAGGACGTCAGCCTGGTTCATGAAGTCTCTAAGGCGTGCTGATGCATTGCTTGGGGGTGCAGAGCTAAATAGGTGCTGGAACTGAGTGCGCAGTTCTGTTAAATCTCGAGATGGGCAATCCAGGATGACCAGCTCTTCGTCTTGTACACACAGCTCTTTGAGCCAATGTGCTTCCTTTTCCACTTTTGATGGAGGCCTTCCCTGCCTATGTAGTTTTCTTTTCCGTGCCGAAATTGACCTCAGCAACAGGGTTTTTCTGGATGGACTTCATTTTACTTTGTGATGGCAGGCTTTGGGGATAGCAAGGGTATTGCAACAGCATGGTATCCCTGATAGGGTGCTGGTCAAACATGGGACACAGTTTCATACAGCATGAAACAAAAACGGTCAAGTCCGATTAAACTCAAGCTTACAAGTTGTATCTTGATTCGGGGAGATCACAAGAAGGATAGCATAAGGCATACAGCCCGGTCATTACGTACAGTAAGCTTGCTGATCGGGCGCTGGTGATACACACACACATACTCATATACGAAACCTGTAACCATGCCTGGTTAAAGCCTGTACACATGATTCGTTGTTTGCCTCAGAAAACCAGGGTCTACAAGGGGTTATCAAAGATTTTCACTGTCAAGCCATGAATAGCTAAGTAGGGATAGATTATGTATCTGCAGTGCACATGCGTCAAATACAGACTTTGAGCATGCCCAAAATGATTCTTTGTTTACTCTTAAACTTTTAATTGTCTCAAGAGTCCGACTCTTTAGGAGTCCTAAAGAAACTCAAGCAGAAACAACATGGTGGACCTTGGACATCATCCTTATTGGTAGGCACTTATTAGGAATTGTAATTTACAACAACTACACTGAATGTTTTTGTTACGGAGGGGACATACGGCTCTTTTTAGTCTTTGTTTTCCCTTTCAGTGGATGTAGGAATACAAAGGGTAACTGCCTAGGCAGTAGGCAGTTCCTTTGGGTCGTGGGCGCGACGTTGAGGCTCTTTTGAGACAGGGTACTCAAAACGATTGGATGCCTGAGCCGGATACAGTTGCTGTGCCTTCAGAGGAGGAGATGCAAGGGCTGGTAGCCAAGCAGATTGGGAAGATGAATGGGCGTGCTTCCCCTGGTTTTGACTGTGTGGCTGCTCCTTTTATCAAATATGCTGCTATGGTGCGCCCGCGGGTCAATGGCCGGGGCACTGAGCGAGTGAATGTGCTTGTGCCATACATTGCCCGGCTTTTCAAGCTGTTCTATGACAAGGCTCGCATGCCTGAATGTTGGAAGAAGGCCAAACTGACCCCCCTTGTACAAAAAGGGGCCCCTCATTGAACCTAATAGCTACCACATGCTGGCTGTCAGTGGCACAATGCACCGCTTGTATGCTAATGTGATTCGTTCTCTTGTCACGGACTGGTGTGTGGCCTCAAACAAGATTCCAGGCACACAATTTGGCTTCTACCCTGGAAGGAACACCCTCCATCCCATCTATATTTCAAGGCACCTACAGCATGCTGCATGCACAATCAAGCCTGGGCGATCTAGCCGGCTGCACACTGCATTCATTGACTTCAAGCAAGCATATGACACCATCCCTAGGCAGGCACTCTGGCAGCACCTGCAGCGCACAAGCATGCCCACTTCTTTCTTGTCCATCATTAAAAACATGTACGATGCTGATGAGTATATTTTAAGGATGGAGAGAAGAATGCTCAGGTGCACCCTAACACAGGTGTGAAACAGGGCTGCCCTTTGTCCCCTCTGCTTTTCTCTGTATATTAATGACATTGATGAAATTGCGGAGGGGGTGCAAGGTGCTGTCATGGGTACGGCTGATTTCTATGTGGCGCACATGTTATATGCTGATGACCTGACTCTGATGGCCAACGATCCTGTTGCGTTGCAGACCATGTTGAACCGCTTGCATGCGTATGCTCAGAGGAAGCACTTAGTCATCAACACAGCTAAATCTGAGGCGGTGCACTTCAATTCCTCTGGGTCAGACCTGCCTGTTTTTCATATTGGGGGGGTGCCACTGGCACACAAGGAGTCTTTCAGATACCTTGGCATGATGTTTTACAAGTGCATGAGCATGGCCAAGTCCTCTGAGCATGCAACTGGCCCCTTCATGGCGTCTGCCTTTCGGGTTCATCAATTTGTTCGTGAGAATTTTCTGGCAAATAGGCCGTACGTGTCTCTGTGGCTTGAGAAGACGTATATGGTTCCAGCTGGAATTTATGCAGGCCAAGTGTGGGGCACTGAATACATTAAAGCGGGCAAGGAATATGCAAGTGATCTGCAAGTGCGGCACATGAGTTATCTTAAGAGCACGCTGGGTGTTAAGCGTACCACCACAAACTGGGCTGTCCTGAGGGAGTGTGGTCATGAGCCGCTTCAGTTTTATTGGTTTAGGTCTGTTGTCAAAATGTATAATAGCATGCTGAGGTCTAACAGTGAGACGTTGAGATCCATATTCAAGAGTTTACTGATGACCTCAGACACAGGTTGCGGGCAGTGTGGAGAGATGTTGAGGGAGTGAACCCGCGGGACACATACAGTAAGCTGGCAACTTACCAGTCTCCTTTTGCAGTGCCTTTTGACCACAATGTGCGTGACCCTGCCCGGTGAGGCCCTAGCTAGCTTGCTAGTTAGGGGACCTTTCCTTAATGCACGCAGCTGGACCTGGCTTGCGTAGACTTTTCTTTTCTTTTCTTTTTGTGACCCTGCCCGTTTACCGAGGCACATGCAATTGAATTTGTCTCAACATGTCACGAGGAGTATTAGCCGTTTCAGACTTAGGGCACACACACTGAAGGTGGAGACAGCGGCTTGGGAGTAAAGTAAAGTCTACGCAGGCCACAGGCCGCGTGCATTAAGGAACGGTCCCTTAATTAGCAAGCTAGCAAGGGCCCCACCAGAGGTCCCTCGAAACTACACTAGCTACAGCTAGCCTAGGAGAGGAAAAGAGACTGAACTGATGAAGATCGGGCGGGTTGTCGGCCATGCCCCGAGACGCCCGGACTCTCCTTCTCCTTGTATCCATCTCCGCGCGCCCAGCGACCCCCCCCCCCCGGCCCCCAGAAAAGAAAAGAAAAGAAAAGTCTACGCAGGCCTGGGGCCGCGTGCATTAAGGAAAGGTCCCTTAACTAGCAAGCTAGCAAGGGCCTCACCAAAGGTCCCTCAAAACTACACTAGCTACAGCTAGCCTAGGAGAGGGAAAGAGAAGAACTAATGAGGATCTGGAGGGTTGTCAGCTGTGCCCCGAGACGCCCGGACTCTCCTTCTTCTGGTAGCCACCTCCGCGCGCCCAGCGACCCCCCCCCCCAGATGTCCCCTGTAGGCAAAGAGCATGTCTGGTGTTAATGACAGTGGTTAATTTCTGTAGGGCATGACAGCTTAGTTTGCAAGCTAGTGATTTAGCTTTTTGTTTGGTTAGGCCCAGATTGACAAGAGGTTTGATTGTATACTCATTGTAAATGGTGCCGGCAACACCAATCAGGATGATGTGAAGAGTCACTTTGTTATTCCTGTTTGGATTTCTTGAGCTGCGGGTTTTTAGTCTGGTTATAGTATGAGCATGCTGAGCTGTTGCAGTCTCCAAAGTGATGGAGGGGTTGGTATCTGGACAGAATTTGAGCTCAACGAGGTGAATATCCCTGTCTTGAGGAGGAATCTTGGAAGGATCAAGGTAGGCTTGTCGGCCTGGAATAGGGCGCACAAAGAGAGCATCAGGGCGGCTTTGGTATTGGGCAGAGGACCCAATACCATTAGGGAATACCCAGTCAGGGATAGCTCGGGAGATGTTTTCAGGGACTTCTATACCCTGCTCTAGGAGTCTCTCATTTCGGCAGGCATCCATACCAATAAGGGATGAGCCAAACCTGCCTTTACTGATGGCTTTTACACAGAGACTCAGGGCCTCATGGTGCCTGTTGGTGTGCATACCACTCATGGTCGTGTTTGAGCATCTGAGGACAATATGATTAATACTATCCATGTCGTCACAGAGCGGACACATTTCAGAGGTGGAAGATTGGGTAAATCTGTTGGCATGCTTTTGTGTGTAGATTGTCCCCGTGCGATATTTGATGACATTTATCTGTTGTTTGAGGGTAACCTTTGGATTTTTCCAGAAAGAGTTGCTGATCTCTTTGTTAGCAAGTTGACAATTTGGGTTGTGAGCTTGAATGTTGGTGGTGGTGATAGGGGGATTGGGTTGTATGGCATAGTTGAGCCTTTGCCAGCTATTGTAATGGTAGCCAGTGGTATCAGCAAGTCCAAGTTTATGCTGTTTGTGCATGTGTAGTTTTAGTTTGTCGTTCAGGTTGGTGAGGTAGTGGATTGGGAGAGCGTGGGAGCGGTGCCTGCCATCATTTTGTGCGTGAGAGGTCTTCAATGAGAGCCAGTAAGAGTTGTGAAAGGGATCCCTGGCATCTTGTAGGGAAATGTCTGTTGTGTCTGTGAGGGCTGCGGTGCGAGCACAGGCGTCAGCCCCCAGTAAGCAAAGAGCATGTCTGGTGTTTATGATAGTGGTTTGTCTCTGTATGGCATGACAGCGCAGCTTGGAAGCTAGGGATTTTGCTTTGTGTTTGGATAGGCCCAAATTGACAAGGGGTTTGATCGTGCACTCATTGTAAATAGTGCCAGCCACACCAATCAGGATGATGTGTAGAGTCACTTTATTGTTCCTGTTTGGATTCCTTGAGCTGCGGGTTTTAAGTCTGGTTATAGTGTGAGCATGTTGAGTTGCTGCAGTTTCTAAAGTGATGAAAGGGTTGGTGTCTGGACAAAATTTCAGTTCAACAAGGTGAATGTCTCTGTCTTGAGGAGGGATCTTAGAAGGATCAAGGTGAGCTTGCAACAATTGTCTGCCTGGGATAGATCTTACGAAGGTAACATCAGGGCGGCTCTGGTGCTGGGCAGAGGAGCCAGTACCATTAGGAAAGACCCAGTCTGGAATGGCTCGTGAGATGTTTTCTGGGACTTGAATCCCCTGATCCAAGAGTCTCGCATTACGGCAGGCATCCATACCAATAAGGGATGAGCCAAACCTGCCTTTGCTAAGGGCTTTAACACAAAAGCTGAGGCCAACATGGTGTCTGTTGGTGTGCATACCGCCCATAGTTGGATTTGGACATCTGAGGACAGCATGATTAATGCTGTCCATATCATCACACAGCGGGCATCTTCCATCGGTGGAAGACCTATTGAATCTGATGGAATGCTTTTGGGTGTAGACTGTCCCTGTGCGGTATTTGATTACATTACATCTGTTGTTTAAGAGTAATCTTAGAAGTAGATCTTTTTGAGGACGTGCTTGATGCTTTTCAGGTATCTTCGCAAGTCATTTTGTGTGGCGACTTTAATGCGCATGTTGGAGAGCTGAGTGAAGTGAGTGACGCGCATTCTCGGTTTGTGTTGGACTGCCCTGAGCTCCTAGAGACTAGGAGATGTGCGTGCAAGAGTGTGAACAAGGCAGGCCAGCTGTTGGTTGATCTAGCAGCTGCGACGAGTATGGCCATTTCGACTGGGCGTGTTGTTGGAGATGATGGGCAGCCCTCTTTCACTGGGCATTTTGGTGATAAGAGAAGTAGGCCAGACCATGTGTTGTTGTCTCCGGCTCTGCTCAAAATCGTACAATGTTTTGAGATGAAAGAAACGCGTGCCTCAGATCACGCAGGCTTGAGCACTGTGTTTAGAGTGACTGATGAGGGTGGAGAAGGTGTGAATGCTCCACACCATGTGTGCAAAGCTGGAGAGTGTATCAACAAGTTAGTGTTGCGTTGGCAGCAGGATAAGGCCCAAGTTTACGCTGAGCACATTCGGGACAATGCTGAAATGCTGGCTCAATTTGATGAGGCAGAGAGGTCTGGGGATGTAGATAAATTGGCGTTTTGTGTGCGTTCTTTGATCATCCAGGCAGCGAGCAGTAGAGCTGTGGGCATGTCAGGCCGAGCAAAGTGTGTTTTTAAACGTGAGCGTAATAGGAAGGGTCCTCTAAACCCTGTGTGGTTCAATGAAGAATGTTGGGAGAAGCGTAGGGCTTTCATTGAGGCAGTGAAGCATGGTGAAGCCAGGCATGCTTGCAGATTTCTCAAGAGGGAAAGTATGAGGTGCAATCGTAGGATGAAGCGAAGGCACGCGAGACAGTTGCGGAATTTGTTTTTGGATAGGCTATTTCGGAAGGATCCGGCAGTGCACGCTTTACTAAAAAAGCACACCAAGCCTCACACAACCCCTGTGCCTGCTCCAGCTTGGCATGATCACCTACACAAACACTTCAGAGCAAAGAGGACATTTGAAGAGTCTCGCCCATCTGCGAGGGATATGGCTGTGCCACTGGGCCGGCGCAACCTTCCACCTGAGGTCCTTCTCAGGCGGGGCGCGCAGTCTGGGTGGGCTCCGGAGCCAGATGAGTTTGAGATCCCTGATGTATCTGTGTTAGAAGGTATGTTGGGTAGTGAATTTCAGAAGTTGAATGTTGGTGCCTCTTCAGGCTTTGATGCGATCCCGATTCCTTTTCTTAAGCATGCGTGCTTGCCAGTGCAGTGTGGGAATAAAACCAAACAAGTAAATGTGCTGGTACCTCTGTTGGCTCGTCTTTTTAAAGTGTTGCTGACTGAAAGTAAAGTGCCTGCGTGCTGGAAGGTTGCCAAGTTGAGCCCCATTCACAAAAAAGGGGAAGTGCTGAAACCTGGGAATTATAGGATGATTGCGGTTAGCGGTGTAATGTATAGGATTTATGCTAATGTGCTGAAAAATCTGGTGACAGATTGGTGTATGAAAAAGGGAAAGATTCCGGACACGCAGTTTGGCTTCTTTCCAGGAAGGAGCACTCTGCATCCTCTGTTCATTCTGAGGCACCTCAAGCATGCTGCGAAAAAATTGAAGCCACGGAATTCTTCCAGATTGCACGTTGCTTTCATTGACTTTTCTCAAGCTTATGACACCGTGCCCAGACAGCAGCTTTGGTCTCACTTGCAGCGCAATGCAATGCCGACTCCTCTGCTCAGTGTGATCAGAGATATGTATGATAATGATGAGTACATTCTAATGGATGGTGAGAAAAGGGCGCGCGTGCAGCCATCGAACGGTGTTAAGCAAGGTTGTCCTTTGTCCCCCCTTCTTTTCTCTCTGTACATCAATGATATGGGCAGAGAGATAAGTGAGGGCATTGAGGGTGCTGTAACTGGTGATAGAGTGAATGGTGTGTCCCACATGATGTACGCTGATGACCTTGGATTAACTACGAATGACCCTGGTGAAATGCAGAAGATGCTGGACAGACTCCGTGTGTATGCTCAGAGAAAAGGGTTGACTGTAAACACAGCTAAGTCTGAGGTGGTGCACTTCAACAGTACGTCTGTCTCTCCTCTGCAGAATCCTTTTACGTATGATGGAGTGGTCCTTCCAGAGAAGGACAGGTTCAAATATTTGGGAGTGCTGTTGGATAAAAAGATGGATTTTAAGGTAGCTGAGGAGCATGCGGTGCGGCCTTATATGGCTGCACAGAGAAGGATTTTGGAGTTTGCCAAGGGTCATGACCTGAAAAACAGGCCTCATGCTATGCTCTGGTTGTCCAAGGTGTATGGCATTCCTGCTGGGATGTATGCGTGCCAGGTGTGGGGAACTCATTACTTGAGAGAAGGCAGTGAGTTTGAGAGTCAATTGCAGAAAAGACATCTGTGTTCCTTGAGGCGCATTCTTGGAGTAAAGAACAGTACTACAAATTGGCCGGTGTTGAGAGAGTGTGGCCAGGAGCCTCTGCAGTTCTTCTGGTTCCGTGCCTCCATCAAGTTTTTTAATAGCATGCTTGACTCCAATAGTGAAGTCTTGCGTCGTGTGCTGAGGGCTGATTTAAGTCTGGCTTCTTTTGATTCCTCTTGCTGGGCTGCTGAAGTCTCTAATGCTTTTGGTGGGATGTGGAATGGTGATTCGTTCAAACAGAACATGCTGAGAGCTGAGAAAATCCCCATGCAAGAGTTCATTGGTGATTTGCGATACAGACAGCAGAAAGTGTGGAGAGGGGCCGATGTTTTTTGTCCTCGTGCAGTTAACAAGAAGGTAGTGACGTACCATAAGTGGTGTGGGAATTCTGAGAGTGGTCCCAGAGGTGCTCCTTTTTGTATCCCCTCGTATCTGTTCAAGGATTTGGACAAGCATGTTTTGAGAAACATTAGCAGATTTAGATTGCGTGCTCATCACTTGAGAGTGGAGTCTGGTAAATGGCTTGGGGGTTCAAGTATCTGTGATAAGTGTGAGTGTGGGGAAGTCCAGGATGAAAAACATGTGCTTTTCTTTTGCAAATGTACTGAGGTGCGTGAGCTACGCACGAGATACAAGGACCTTTTTGAGGAGATGTTTAAGACTTTGCGTGTGTTTGCTCCGCCTTCAAACGCTGACTTTATTCCATTCTTGGCTTGCCATCATACTATCACTGATTCTGAAATCAATGCTTTCCTAAACCAAGACTCATACAGACTTCTTAGATTTGTGTCAGACTTGGTCTCAATTTTTGATACTGGTTGAGCTTGTTTCACCAGCTGCCATCAGCCAGAGTCTCGGGCTGTAGGCCACCATTGTAAACCCTTGTTGCTAAACCCTTGTTGCTGAAGTAGACCAGAAGGAGTTGCTGATTTCCTTGTTAGCAAGTTGATTTGGCTTGGGATACTCGGAACGCTTTTTGTGTGATTGCTGTTCTTGTGACGAGATTCAAGATGAGGCTCATGCCCTTTTGGTGTGCAGAGACGCAGATGTTTGTGCTTTGAGAAGAAAGTACGCTTACCTGTTCAACTGCTTCTCTGGTGATTTTTCAATGGAGCAACCTTTTTTACAACAAGCCAGTGTCCAGGACGTTTCTGATTTCCTCTTGCAACGCAACAACAAGCTCTTCTCGTCTGTTTCTGAGCTCATGGATATTATGTTGACTGGTGAGGACCAGTCACAGGCCGATCAGCCAAACAGTCTGGCTGAAGGTCCCCCCATGTAAATCTGAATCTAAGAAAAAGCCAGTTTAGGCAGGTGAATTGAGGGTTGCCAGGCCTACTGCGGACAAAAACACCTCTCGAGCTATAAGCACTGCCCTCTCATCGCATTTTTACATGCTTATGGCATTCCGTTGCACAAAGCATCAGAGCTAAAATAAAATTCTTCAGGGGACAAAGTACAGAGCCTCATCAACAAATCTTAAGAAGCAAAGCACAGATTCTGTCAGAGGGGCTTCACCTTCTGTAGGCCAGTTATCACGGAAATCGCAAAGCCTGCAGTGACTTTCTCAAAAGAGCAGCAAGACTGGCAAAAGACAGTAGATTTAAAAAGGACGTGATTAAAGAGCTAAGGCTAGTAATGTTAGATTGAACTCATAAAACTCAACAGCTTGCTTCTTACCCAATCTACTACACAAATTTGGCCAAGGTACCAACTCACATACAATCATCACAACATGCATGAATGAAGCCAATACCACGGGAAGAAGACTCCCAGCGCACTTCAACAACAGAGCAACCCAGAAGCTTACTTGGAAAGGCCGGAGAAACCAGACATTTGCGGTTCCTTGACCCAATTCAATGAGCGCACACGGAGCAAGTATCAGCTGGGCCGTCAAGAGTAACGACAGGTACTTTCATTTTCAACATTAAGAGTGGACACAAAAAAAAATGCTTCTTCATTAGTACTAATCGCAACTCAGCTGCAAGTTCAGCATGAATGTTGACAAAATGCATGGAATTACGTTTTTGTGGGAGATAAGCCTCTGTCCAAGTAAGCTGGGGAGCTTTGAGCATTTGAGGGAAAGGAAAAAAGAAGACACACTGGCCAGGCAGTGAAAACGCTCCCTACACAAATCAAAGAAAAGAGGACACCTTGATTCAAAGCACCAAAAGTCTGCTCCAATTTGACATCAGCTAGCAACACATGCCTGCACACCTTCATTGGGGGGATTATTAAGTATTCATTCCCATCAGTCCAGCAACCTGTAAACCGTCCCATCGAGTTGTCGTCAAGCTGAGTCGAATGCAGATATGCACTTCATACACCCATGAATGCATCTCATACGCCCACGCACCCCATATGCACAGGCATGCATCTCATGGGGTACAAGCATGCATCGCACGGGGATGCACAGAGGCGTGCATCTCACGGAGATGCTCAGATGCTCGCGCCTCATTGGTTGCAAGCACGCAAACCTTGAATGCCCATTTGAATGCACTGGAGACTCAAGGTCCTCCAGGGCCAGCCCCCAAAACATCAAACATGATCTGTGCAACACCACAGTTGCATGCGATGGGCCTCATCTCGCCCTGGGCGTTCATCTGCGCGCCGGCCTCATTTGTTGTCGGGTGCATGATACTGGCCTTGGAGAGGACACCAACACAGCCCTTTGCGTGCATGACCACCCCACCAAGGGTTACAAGGGTTGGCCCACAGCCTGAGGCTCTGGCTGACCAGCTGGCGGTGGAGCACAGCCTTTGGGGGCGCCAGGACCGCCTCGTCAAGCATCACAGCTGGGTCGCTGAGTTGCTGGTGTGACCGGACTCCCTTTCACTCATTGTTGGTGCCGGTGCTCCTGGGCTCACTGTTGTTGTTGCTAGTGCTCCTGGGCTCACTGTTGTTGTTGCTAGTGCTCCTGGGCTCACTGTTGTTGTTATTGTTGTTGCCAGTGCTCCTGGGCTCACTGTCGGCGCCAGTGACCCTGGGCTCATTGTTGTTGCTGCCAGTGACCCTGGGCTCATTGTTGTTGTTGCCAGGGCTCCTGGGCTCATTGTTGTTGTTGCCAGGGCTCCTGGGCTCATTGTTGTTGTTGCCAGGGCTCCTGGGCTCACTCTCATTGACGGAGCTCCTGGGCTCATTGTTGTTGCCGGTACCCCTGGACTCACTGTCATTGACAGAGCTCCTGGCCTCGCCGTTGTTGCCGCTGCTCCTGACCCCTGTGGCAGGTGGCTGCTGTTGTGGCAACGCCGGGATCTGCGGGGAGGGCAGAGTGGCAGGCAACAAACACTGGATGGGCGTATTGGAGCGGGTGCCTCGTCGCAGTGATGCAAGAGGAGTGAGCGAGCTGCAGGTAGCAGGCGGGGAGGGCAGAGTGGCAGGCAACAAACACTGGATGGGCGTATTGGAGCGGATACCTCGTCGCAGTGATGCAACAGGAGTGAGCGAGCTGCAGGTGGCAGGCTGGGGGAAGTTGCAGATAAACAGGGCGGCCGCGTCTTTGACCGGAGACAATGTGTGTGTGTGTGTGTGTGTGTGTGTGCGTGTGCGTGCGCGCATGCATGCAATCATGTGTGTGTGCATAATTGTGTTTGCATGTGTGTGTGTGTTTTCGCGTGTGTTTTGTGTATGCGTGTGTGTTAGTGCGTGCATGTGTGTGTACATGCTAGGTGACTCAGGATGACCATGATGACTCAGGATGACTCAGCATGTGTGTGTAAATGCTAGGTGACCATGATGACTCAGGATGACTCAGCACGTGTGTATACATGCTAGGTGACTCAGCATGTGTGTATACATGCTAGGTGACTCAGGATGACCAGTGCCTCTCGACTTCCGATCCAACATATGGCTCTTCAAGTTGCCAAACCCTGCATTGAAAACCATGTACACTGCATCAAGCAGTCAAGCGCTTGTGCTTCCATCCACCCAGCAGCACCAAAGGTTTGCTGCTGACTTAAGGCTCCACCTGCCATGCGCTTCGACCCACCAGGCGCTGGCAACCACCCTGCATTTGCATCCACCCACCTGCCTTGATACTCGCCCATCTTACTTACCCTCCCCCTCATCCCCAACTTCCATTATCCCCCCACTCCTTTTCTGTGCACCGCCTCCTCTGACACCTCTCCATCCATTGCAGCTGCCAGGCAACTCACCCTCTGCTGCTGCCGTCACTCCCTATCCCCCGTCCTAACACCCCTGCGCTTCCTCCTGCACTCCTCACACTTGTGCACATCCTCACACTCCTCATACTCTTGTGCATCCCCCTGCCCATCCTCACACCCCTCATACTCTTGTGCATCCCCCTGCACATCCTCACACCCCTCATACTCTTGTGCATCCCCCTGCCCATCCTCACACCCCTCATACTCTTGTGCATCCCCCTGCCCATCCTCACACCCCTCATACTCTTGTGCATCCCCCTGCCCATCCTCACACCCCTCATACTCTTGTGCATCCCCCTGCCCATCCTCACACCCCTCCCACATCCTCCATGAGCTGCACCCCGCCTTCCTAGCACCCCTGGCAACCTTGCACCATGTGTTTTAGCACCACATGCCTTAGCACGTGAAGAGGTATTCAGGTGCATGCCTTGCGCCCCAGGCAATCTTGCACCATTTGTTTTAGCACCACTTGCCTTGGTACAAGCAAACAGGCGTTTGTACATTTGCCTTGCACCCCTGGCAACCTTGCACCATTGGTCTAGGCATCGTTTGCCTTGGCACAAGTAAATGGATGTTCGTACATTTGCCTTGCACCCCTGGCAACGTATTACCCTTTGTCTCGGCACCGTTCGTCTTTGCACAGCACGCGTAAACAGGTATCAGGTGTATGCAATGCACCCCTGGCAATTTTGCACCATCTGTCTTGGCACCATTTGCCTTTGCGTAAATAAGTAGCTATTTGGATATTTGTTTTATACCCCCAGCAACCTTGCCCCATTCGTCACCATTTTGCCTTCGCACCATTTGCCTCTGCATAAATAAGCAGGTATTTTGATGCTCACTTAGTACCCCCAGCAACCTTGCAACGTTCGTCTTGGCATTTTTTTTGCCTCCCCAAAAATAAACAGATATTTGGATGTTTGCTTCGTACCCCGGCACACTTGCACCACCAGCCTCGGCACCATTTTTCTTAACACCTATGCACCTCTTCCACGAGCTGTGCGTCGGCTGCGCCTGGTCCTGCATCAGCTGTCCCTGGCAGCTGGTCAGCACAGCCTGCACCCCTCACCCCCATCACTTGCCCTTGCAGGCACGCACCTCTCCCATGAGCTGCGCCAGCCGTGCCTGGTCCTGTATCAGCTGCTCCTGGCTGCTGGTTAGCGCGGCCTGCACCACAGCCAGCCGATCCATGGCGGCCTTCAGCTTCATGCGCTCCTCCGCTCGCAGAGCCTGTGAGCATGGGTTCAAGGGAGATATATGAGCTTCATGTGCTCCTTGGTCAAATTGAGCTTCATGCGCTCCTCCGTGCATGCGGCCTCTGGATATGGATGCAAGAGAAAACACAAGCTGAGCGGCCGAGCATGCACGCAGAAAACAGGAGCTGGGCGACTGCAAGCAGGAAGCGTGTGGGCTGAGCAGCTGAGCATGCATGAACACACAGGGCACTCATCGTCAACGCAGCACATCCTGAGCCTGTCTGTCCATAACTGACTCGAGCTGCACCATCGCCTGGACACACGGCTGGAGAGCTCTCTTGCTCACTCTTGACATGAAGCAGTGGGTCAGCTCCTGCGTGTGAGGTGCTGTTTACCACAGCGGCTTCAGGGCCCCCAGCCCAAGCACATCTCAGCCCTGCATGCCACCTGCGTCTGCATGTCCCCTACAATCAACCATAGTCCAGCCCTACTTGTCACCCACACTTGACACATCCCCAGTCCTGCCACCCAGTCCTGCGAGTAGATCCAGCCCTCATGCCCCTACTTCTGCACAGCATGTCACCGGACTCAGCCTTGTACACCATTCGCATGCATGCTCATCACTGTATCGCCCACACCTGTTTCAGACCCAGCCCGGCATGCCACGCCCACCAAACCTACCTCAGCTGCAGCCCTGGATGCCATGAACTTCTGCGTGGCATGTCACGCACCCCCACCTCAGGTCCAGCCCTGAATGCCACCATGTCTGATTCAGCCTCTGCTTGGCCTGTCACCCCTTGTCACCCACACTCACCTCAGCTGCAGCCCTGCGCTTCTCTGCTGCCGCGGCCTGCTCTGGGGTGATCTCTGGCCCCACGGGGGCTTCCTCGATCTCACTTGAGGCTGCTGTTGCGGTTACATGCATGTTCTGCCGCCCCTGTGGCAATAGCACAAAGATTCATGTGTTTCCAAGGGGGGGACCCTTTGGGCTCTGCCACGGCAGTCATAACAACAAGGAGGCACGGAAACGTGTCAGCACCTGTGGCAGTCTTGGTAGGTGGGTATGTGCCCCCTACAGCAAGCGTGCGATCAACCCCCACATTCAGGGAAACGTTTGATCAAACAGTTTGTAAGACCACGGACTTTCTCGAACTGTTGGAGACTGTGTTTTGTCAAACAAAAACCACACAACGCAGTGAGGAGCACACACTCAGGCCCACACAAGGCCCCTATTTAGCGCACCTATTGCTCCACAGCTGCCAATTCACGCACGCACACACGAGCATCAGTGCGCGCACACACACATTCACGCAGCCCCCACCTGGCGCTGCAGTCGCTGCTGCTCCTGCTCCACAGCTGCCAGCTCAGGGTCGGCCATGGCATCAGAGGCAGAGCTGCGGGCCACCTCCGGCGGGGGAGGTGGCTGAGTCTGCCCCCGTTTCAGCACCTTCTTGAACAGGTCAGGAATGGATGCTGCACCATCTTTCTTGGGGCTGCCCATGCTCCTAGTCCACCTGTGAGTGCGGCCATGAACATCAACCACTGTGTGCTCAGTGCTCATGCTTTTGTGGAAAGACGGAAAGAAAGGAAACCAACCCAGACAGCGGAACAACCCCTGCACCAATGAAGGGAAGGTAGACACGTGGATATGAAGACGCACAAAGGCTCAACCCTCGTACGGTGCCACCTCATGTCAGTGCCACCTCAAGTCAGCATGACATAAAGACAACATTGAGCACAGCAACAGAAACACTCGCACATACATACACACATAAATGGACAAACAGCGCTCCCATGCAGTGAGCGCTCAGTCTCTTCAGGCACAGGCCCCCTCACTCGACGCAAGCCATCACACACACACACACCTGGGTAGGCAGCGCTCCCATGCAGAGCGCTCCATCTCCTCAGGCACAGGCTCCCCCTCTAGCTCTGGAGGCTCCTCGCCCAGGAACTCCACCGGCTCATCCTCATGCTCCGCATACCTATCTTCGCCAATCTCACCATCGCCACCCCATGTGTCATCGTGTGCCGGCTTGGCACCGGGCACCTGGATTTTGACGCCTGTGAGACGCGCGCACGCATGCATGTGCATGTGTGCATGTGCATGCGTGTGTGCACGTGTGCAAGCCTGTGCATACCAGGGCATATGCTCAAATGTGCATGCAACTCATGTTGCATACATGCAAAAGAAACACTTTAGTGTGCTCTGGCTGAGGTAGAGGTCGATAGGAGCCACCTTAGATCACCTATATGTCATATATATGTCGCTATGCACACTTCAATGCATGTGAAAGACACGTTGCAGAGGGCTGCATGGGTTGTATTACCCTACAACACCAGTGGCCCTGCTCTTTTCCCTGGAGGGGCCCAGCAGATGAGCGTTTAAAATGATGGCTTTGCATGAGCCCGAATAACTAGGGTTGGCCAGTTCCGTATGCCAATACCGTATGCCCGCATATTTAATGCTAACAATTCCATGCATTTGCCGCATAATACGTATAGATACGTATAAAAAGAGGGAATTGGCTAACCCTACCCTATATGGTATGACCTTTCCCCCTTTCTGGGGTGCCGTCATGAACTGGGCACTCAATGCCATCGTGAACTGCAAACTGAACGTGTACTTGCAGCCCTCCTCACCCTTCCATTCCACTCACCAAAGCGATCCAGCAGGAATTTGGCAGCCTGCTTCACATCCTTGCGCGTGGCTCGGTTGGGCCGGGCAGAGGGCAAACAACACAGCGTGGCCTGCACCTGGTTGCGGACCTCTTCCTCGCGCGAGTGCTGCTTGCCGGGCGGTATGCTGTGTAGCACCTCCATAAGCACAGCCTGCAGGTCCTGCTCCTCCATGCGCTCATCAAGCACCTGAAGGTAGGGTGTATATACAGAGGGGTTGGTGCATGTGCATGTGCGCACGTTCCACACGCACAAATGTGTGTGTGTATATGCGAAGAAGACTTGTATGCATGGGATTAAGGACACCAGGCGAGAAATGGAGGGCAGTTATGCGCAGTAGCACGGGTGGGGCAAATGAGCGGTGCTCAGGCAAGACAAGGCTCGATGCTGTCAAGCAAGGATTTGGTGCTATTCAGCAAGGGTCAGCAACCACGCAGATCCTCTGCATTTATATTGCTAGCTAGCTCTGTATGCAACTGGCTACAACCAGCTCCTGAGCAAGCTCAGGAGGCAGGAGGAAGCACAGACACATCAGCCCTGAATGTTCCTATGAGGGCAGGGGGCATAAGGCGAGGGCACATGCACAAAAAAGCCGGTCAGCTGAATTTGCTCAGCCACAACATTTCAACTGTATCCGCAAACTTGGCATCCCATCACCACCACCACCACCACCACCAGCACCTTCACACACCTTCAGCACGGTGCGCTCGTGCGTGACCTTTTTCTTGTCCTTCTTGTCCTCTCCAGCCCACTGCCTCAGCAATGCCTCGACCTGCGTGCAAAAGCAAGAACCGGCAAGTCAAACTCAGCATAGATGGTGGGCATAAGCAGGCATTTGAGATCGCAGGCTTGCAGCTTTGCATGTGTGTGTGTTAAGGGTTTCAGCTGCATGCAATCTTGTTCATGCAGTCCTCCTGTTAGGTGGAGCTGCCCTTTCCGTTGACAGTACATATCAGGTGGAGCTCAGCTCTTTCGTGTGTGCTGTGCTCAGAATTCTGCTGCTTGCAGTATCAGATTCTAATACAAAACTCACCTTGCTGTCAGAGATGTACTTGGGGTTCAGCAGGTTGCGCAGCGACTGCCATTTGTCCTTGAACAGATGCAGTAGCTCAATGGGCACATGCGCACCCTCCTGGGTCTGCTCCTTGACCTCAGAGAAGGCATCGACGATGATGGCGAGCAAGAAGTTGAGCATCACGAAGAACACCTGCACACAAGGGGGCCGAAAGCAAGGGGTGTAGCACAGTTAACCATGTCTGTACTATTTTAAAAAGCCCATCCTGATTGGGCTCAATTCATAAGTGCCATTATGCACATTTTGGCTGACATTTCGGCATTTCAACCAATCGAAGGCATTTCAACCAGGTGTTAATCAACGTCATCGACACACAACCGCACAAAGCGGTGCAAGATTGGTGGGATCCCATCCTGAGCCCTTTTACCTTCACCCTCAATCGAGGGCCTTTTTTGACCTGTCTCCTTGTCTTGTCCAGCCAAATCCTCAATACCCTCAACAGAGGCCTTGTCAACCTGCCTCCTCGTCTCGTCCAATTAAACCCTCCCTACCTTCAACAGAAAGCCTTCCTGTTATCAGAAAGCCTTTTGACCTATTTAATTCCAATGTGTTGAGTCCTCACTGTCCTTAACAGAGCGCCTCCCTCAACAGAGAGCGTCTGTGACCTGCTACCTCGCCTTGTACAGTCAAATCCTCAATGCTTAAACAGGGGCCCCTGCACTGTTTGCAGCTACCTCTGGAGGACCCAGACCCAGACCCTAGGACCCCACATTGAGGCATGAATGGTCATAAAATCAGTTCTGATTTTTGCAGCCATTCAGGTTTGCCCACTTTGGAGGACAGGCACACAAGCACGTCAATGGAGCCTAACCAAAACACATGAGTCACTTGCACAGTGCATGTGAGCAGAGTCATGACCTGATTGTACAAGAGTCATCTGCCGATGTTCTTTGGCAAGCACTGTCCTTAGCACAGGCCCCAGGTAGTATCACCTGCACCCCTGCAGACACAGGAATCCCAGGCAGCACCACCGCACCTGCACAGCCACCAGCAGCACCGTTGCACCCGAACACTCACCAGCAGCTGGTAGGTCCAGAAAAAGATGCCGCCTGCAATCGCCTGCAGCTTGGGCAGGTCTCGCAGCTCCTGGTTCACACCAATGTTGCCCAGCAGCACCTGCGCCATGCCACACAGCACCGCGTAAACATGATTCATGTGGACAACGTGAGTGATTGGCACAGAGAACAAGAGCATGAGTGCAGGCACTCAGGCGCGCAAGCAGCATGACACGACATCCTCACTGCAAAAAGCGTGCTTGCGCACCTCAAAGCATGTGCTGACGGAGGAGTCAAAGGTGGAGAACTTTTCAATGGAGTGGCCGAACACCAGGTGCGCAAGCAAGGCGTAGATGATGAAGACCATAAAGAAGACGATGGCGAAGTGGATGAGATCCGAGCCTGCCAGCCACAGAGAGCGAGTGACCACCCCCAGGTTGGGCTGGAAGTCCATGCGGCGCAGCACGCGCACGATGAGCAGCAAGATGGCGATGCCACACAGCGCAAAGTACCTGCAGCGCGTACGCGCATGGGAGGAGGAGCAACGTGTGTTGGCAGGGCTCCTGGGTTCAGGTGGAGGCATTCACAACGGGCCGAGATGAGTGAGAGGGCCAAGATGGGAAGCTGCGTGCTGCGACTTCTTTTGCAGCAAAGCAGCCTGCAGGCTTGCGGCAGGCCTGTCAGCAAGAAGCTGTGCCTGAGAAGAGAGGTCGCAAGATCAAGACTTACAAGGCTGGCTTACAAGAACGAGCCACAGGCTTCTAGCAGGCTTACCAGCTTTGAGCTTTGAGCTGTGCCTAAGAAGAGGAGGTTTGGTTAGCAAGACCATACCTTACAAGACTGAGCCTCACGAGGCTGCCTACCAAGCCTGCCTTACAAGACCGAGCCGTAAAAGATCTAGCCTCACAAAGTCACAAGGCTGACACCTTAGAGTGATGCACCCTCCAATAGCTGCCTGTCACCCCAGCCGTGCCACAATGAGGCCAAAAACAAGTCGACATCATAATGAAGCCACAAGCAAGCCGACATGATAAGAGTCCAGTGTGATGGCTGCGTACAGCTTTGTGAGCATGAGCATGCAACAAAGCAAAAACAAGCCAACATCATAATGAAGCCACAAGCAAGCCGACATCATAACAGTCCTGTGTGATGGCTGCGTACAGCTCTGTGTGAGCATGAGCATGCAACAAAGCCAAAAACAAGCCAACATCAAAATGAAGCCAAGAAAAAGCCGACATCATGGGCCAACATCGTGAGCCTACATCATGAGCTACAACTAGCTGTGTCCAACATAAGCAGCTGCAGCAGAGGTCATACCCCTCCTCGGCCCCTCCCCCTCTCACCAATTCATTTCAGAGATAAAATCCTTAACGCGGGCGAAGTCGTTCCACATGTCCAGCATGCCCTCACCCCTGGGCAGCAATAAAACGCATACGAGATATGCAGGTGTGCGCGCCAGCGTCTAGAGGTGCTTGCCTAGACTATGAAGCAGCCACTGAGCACAGCTCTTCGAGAGCACCAAGGTGTGTGTATGTATGTGTGTGTGTGTGTGTGTGTGTGTGTGTGTGTGTGTGTAGTGTGGTTCAGCACCCGTTCCAGGGCCAAAGTGACCTTGCCACATTTCTGTCACTGCTTACCTGCGTTCTTAAACACAAAAAGAGCTGCTCCATGGCTCGAGGCATGACCCCACACTCACCCATTTGCGAGTTCAAGGAAGTTGGCCTCTGCTTGCAGGTTGTCATACACGTTGTGCCGTAGGCTGAGGGTGAAGGGGCGCACGTGGTTGATGACAAAGTGCCACCACAGTGTCACGCAGCAAGTCAGCAGGCCAGTGCATGCAAACTCCAGCCAGTTCCAGTAGGACATGAAGTACTGCGGCACAAGAGGACGCATGCATGCATACATGTTTGTGTGTGTGTGCGTGCGTGCGTGCGTGCGTGTGTGTGTGTGTGTGTGTGTGTGTGTGTGTGTGTGTGTGCGCGTGTGTGTATGTGTGTGTGCGTGCGTGTGTGTGTGTGTGCGCGTGCGTGTGTGTGTGTGCGTGTGTGCGCGCGCGTGTGTATTTGTGTGTGTGTGTGTGTGTGTGTATTTGTGTGTGTGCGCAAGCGTGTGTGTGCGTGTGTCTTGGCACGCCGACATCTGACAGGATGTCAGTGCGTCTGTATTTGTGAGGGTTGATCATTGCTCACATGTGCACACCAGTTTGTTTCGGGCTGCGCAAACCGCTCACGCTGTCCATCTCCTGGTCCTGAGCTTTGCGCCACCTTCAGCTTCTGCTTCACACACCTTCATGAAATTGCCCTGCTCCTTCTGGCACTTGGCGATCTCCCAGAAGTTGTACAGCATCGCGCTGTACACCCAGATGGACAGGATGATCTCGAACGCGAAACGCACATCGTCCTCGTATCCGTTGTAAAGCTCTGCACGTACCGTCTGCATGCGGTGTTGCACCTGCGCAAGCACACGGAGGACATGGGTCAGCATGCCGGAGTTGTCCCACACTGGTGTGTACCCACAGACGGACCATGCAATCGCACATGAACCATGCGATGTTGCACTTACGCAAGCGCAAGGAGGACATGGGTCAGCATGTCAAGGTTGTTCTGCACCATTGTGGGTGCATCCACACACAAACCATGCAATCACATGTGGACCATGCGATGTTGCACTTCCGCAAGCGCAACAAGGACATGGGTCAGCATGTCAAGGTGGTTCTGCACAAGTGTGGATGCACCACACACAAACCATGCAATCGCACGTGGAGCATGCGATATTGCACTTGCACTTACGCAAGCACAGGAAGGACATGGGTCAGCATGCCGAGATGGTTCTGCACCACTGTGGGTGCATCCACACACAGACCATGCAATCGCACATGGACCATGCAATGTTGCACTTACAAAGCACAGGCGGGGCATGGGTCAGCATGCCAAGGTTGCTTCATAAATAAGTACATACTTGCAAGCAGGTCAAGCACGCCATACCCAATCATTTGTACTCATGATGTTGAGAACTTGGTTCTGCTTAGAGGCAGACCTTTGTTTGCAGCCTCCAAATGTACACACACACGCTTGTGCGCACACGTGCACACAATTACACACAAATACACACTTATCGCATAGCGCAGTATGTTACTACGACTACCTCAACCAACCAAGCGCTGGAGCATGGATGTCAAAGCAAAGAGGGGATTAAAGGGTGGCCATGCTGTACAGCGCGCCTTGCCTTTTTTTGCACCCAACAATGCACGCACCGTGATGGTTCCGCCTGACGTGAATTTGAAGCCCATGAGTAAGTAGCCCACAATGCGCAGGGGTGCGTTGTATGTCAGCACCTCGGCAGTGATCTCATGGGTGAGGTCGTCGATATACAGGCCCTCCTCCAGGTACTTGGCCCAGTTCTGGGCCTCCTGCTCCGACAGGTTGATGTCAAAGAATGCAGGGAAGCCGTCCCTCTGCAAGGCAGGCCATGTGGTGTGTGTGTGTGTATGTGTGTGTGTGTGTGAATGTCCGCAGCAGTGCAGCACTCCCTGCGCTGGAGCATGACCCTGACTTGCACCTGACTCTGCAGGGCAGGCCAAGACCTGATCTCTCTGCACTTACCACCTAACTCGCATGATCAGCACCGTCCTGACTTGCGTGATTTCATGTAAGGCAGGCCAAGCAGCAATGCGGCGTTCTCTGCACCAACACCTGCGTCTCAGGAGCCGCTGCTATTTGATATCATCAAATGAGAGGGAACATACCCACCCACCCACACCCACACTCACACCCACACACACATTTGCTCTCTCCCACACCCACGCACATATGCTCTCTTTCTCTCTCTCTCTCTCTCTCTCTCTCTCTCTCTCTCTCTCTCTCTCACACACACACACATGCACATCTTTGCCAACGCATGGCTATCGTGCTCCTGAGCCTGACCAGCCACAGGTGTATGTGTGGGGTTCACGTACAAGCTAAGCTGCCCTTGTATGCAGGTACAACCCTGTGCAACCCTCTCCTTTCCTTTTACACCCAAGCGCTGCCAGCACAGCACTGCAGGCCATCTGACCTCTTGAAGAGGGCAATAAAAAAATCCATGCATAGAGTGCTTGCCAAGATTCAATTTATTTGCGACTGAGGCACAGGTTGTTACAGGCAGAGTGTGGTGTTGGCACTATTGCATGAAGCACCCTTTTCTCCTATTCCATGGATGACACTGTACAAGGTGGGCAGCGCACCTTGGTCTTCATTGGGATGTGTTGGAAGGCGTAAGGCAGCTCATTGCGACTGAAGAGCTCAGTACAGCGGGGTGGCTCGTTGGTTATGCTCCTTTGGCCATAGGAACGGTCTCTATTTATCGCGCCGTACCTGTGGAAGCAGGTGCGCAGGGTGTGTGTTAAGTGTGTGTTAAGTGTGTGTTAAGCCTGTTTGCCTCCTTACTAACTTGAAGGTGCACACCAGTGTCGTGCAGGTTCCGGTAGAGTGCATCATTTTATGTTCCATTTGCGTAGGCAGGTGCACTTCAGGATTGTGCTGGATCCCAAACAAAGGTTCATTCTGTGTTCCATTTGCACACAAGCGGGCGCAGGTTAGGATTGCGCGAGGATTGCGCTTACTCACTAAGTGTGAGAACTGCCTTCTATGCAAGGTGCAAAGCTCACGCTCTCAGCTCAGCAGCCACACGTAGCATTTCTTATGTTGCAGCCATGCAGAGCTGGTTGTTCCAATAAATGCACCCCCACAACTGTCACGAAATTGGCTGATCTGTTTGGAAAGTTACAGTTGCCAAACATCTATAGTGCTTGGCAATACTTTTCACGCAAAATTGGGTGGGAATGTCTGTGCTCACAAGCATGGCACAATGAATGAATGTCGTCCTATAAGACAGGCAAAGATTGCCAGAGGATGCAGCGGTTGCAAAGCCATGTCACTTCCTGCATTGACTTTCGCACTTCTGCCCTGATGGATTCCCCCAAAGCACGGAAGGCTCCACCAGAGACCCCCCGCAAAATCTAACATTGCAGCATGGTCAGATGTCTTAAAAAAATAGCTTGATTCCAGGAGCACTGGTCACTTGGTGCAAGTTTGAAAATGCCCTTGTTCCAGCCAGAATCGGCGCAAAACAGCCTCTCAGCCACACAGAGCACCTTCACATGCCAGCTTATCAGCAAATGCCGTAGGTTGAGATGTAGAAAGATGTTTGACATGCTCAGGGCGCACAAAGACACGTTGATGATTCAGTAAGACTGGTTAGGCGGGGGCATCATGGGGACAGCCAACTTTAAGCAGCACAGCATGTGGAACACAGCGGGCGCACAAGCATGCATTTGTGCATGCGTGTTTGTGTGCTCGTGCTGTTTGCTATTGATTGGGGCATTCAATGCACATTGATTGATTGGCTAGCTCCGTACGATTTGTGCTTTTGTGGTAAACCAGCAGTTCTGCACCCGCTCCCTTTCCCTTCAAAAAACACCTGATCGATTAAAGCACACATGATCTGAGGACACATGATCACACCACACATGGTCGAAGCGCACAAGATCAGAGGACACATGGTTAAGGCATGCCCATGCCCCAAAAGTATACCTTTTTCCTCTTGCTTCTCCCCAGCCCCTTCTTTGTTGCCCTTTTCCTAAAACAAAACCCACAGGACCTTGCTCACGCTTGCACTGCAGGCCAGCTTCTGCAAACAGGTACTTCAGCACTCCAAAAAAGCAAAAGGCCAGCAATTCCATAAGCATCACCATCAACACAGCACACTCACGTAGGGTTGTCCAGCGCACTGCAGTTGTAGATTGATGCAACAATCTCTAAGTCGATGTCGTCAAAGTCTGGGTTGTACAGGGAAGTGCCGCGCTTGAATACAGGGTCCACCCCGTACGGCCGCGTCACCAGCTCGCCCACACACGAGTCATCGATCTTGCCGAATTCCTCACATATGTCGCACGGTACATCCTCCTGGCGCACCTGCGGTGGGGAAAGGCACACACACACACACACACACACACATGGAACAGCCTGGGGGTACGGATGGTAGTTTGTCTCAGGCAAATATGCATGCTGCCTATGAAGACATTTGATACACACAGAAAAGCACGCCAGAAAACAAGAGAGCCAGAGCCTGTACACACATATACGTAGTCACTGCTCTCCTCAGAGCCCATAGATACTGGATACTGCACACCCAGGAGGTCATGGGGCTGTGTGCTGGTTTCAGCATGAACACAGATCACGCAGCGATAATGATTTCAGCATGAACAAAGATCATGTTGATGTGCTGGTTTTAAAATGAACACAAACAAGCGCACACATACGCGCAAATGCAACACACACACACTTCTATGCACAAAGCACTTCTATGCGAGGAGCACTTGGATACTGCACGCGCACACACACACCTGGTGCAGGAGCAGGCCGGAAATCACACGGTTGGTTAGGCCCACATAGCGCTCACGTGCACGGTCTTTTTTGTCATAAGGGTCATTCTTCAGCTCGAAGACGTAGCTCTGTGCACGGTGTCAAGAGAAGGCTTTTGCTCACTCTGATACGGGAGGCAAAGATGCCAATTTGAGGATGGAGCTGCGAGTCTGCCTTCAGGCATTGCCGTGGCTTCTAAAGACAAAATAAGGCAAATGCAGAAATGCAGGTGACCCAGCTCTCTTGCAGGTGATTCACCTCCCTTCAGCTGCAGGAGCTACAACACTGTCTGGCCATGAAACAACCAACAAATAAAACTGTTGTATTTTCCAGGACTCAGGTTGCAGCAGCTTCGTACTCTAAATCTGAACCGTCTCACAACCTCACCCGTCCTGGGTGTACAAACAAAACCAAGCACACGTCAGCAAGGAGGCACTTGGCAGGCACTTAAGGAAAGGGGCACCTCGGTTACAACACGTTGAAGTACCCACTACCAAGACCTTACATCATGAAGATCTTACCTCAGTGGGGCGCCTGACGACAGGGTCATTGGCCAGGTTGACGCGTTTGCTCTCGATGCGCCCATCCCTGCGGGTGCGCTTGTACAGCACCAGTGCCTCCAGCGCATTGATCTTGCCCTCATCAATGTTCCGCTGGATTGTGTCCACCTGCAATCGGAACACCATGTCAAATGTGACACATGATCAGATTTTGAGCTTGAGGCTGCCTGCAAGTTTAGCCTAATTTAGGCAGTCATAAGGCGCCCAAACAAACACAAATGCACGCAAACCTAAACAATCCTCCAGCCAGAGCAGGATCCCTTTCCTTCCTGATGTGTGCTGGGTATAGTATGACGATGCTATCCATGTTGCATGATTGCACCTATGAAATCCAATAACAAGAACTGGCAGATCCTGCTCATTTCTCCGGTCTGCTGGTAATGCAACTTTCTTTCCGCATGCACATTTCCTTGTTGGGAATCTGATTGCAGCCTGAGCGCATGCCCCCCTGCCCTCCTGAACAAACCGCCTCCCCTGGCTGACCCTCACTGATTTAGCTCTGCAAGCCCAGACCCAATCCAACCCTTGCCAGCCAAACGGGCCTTTCACACCCTGCCAGCCTGCATGCATGCTAGCCCTAAGGCCCTTTACGCGCTGCCAGCTCATGCTCATACAATCCCTGGCATCCGCAAAAACACGCACAAAGCACCTCCCTGTGCGCATGCTTGAAAAGGACCTGCATTTTTCTCCCAGAAGTGGTGCACAGTGGTGGAGTGGATGCCCTCGGCTGCAAGCACTTGCAGCAATGCTGTCACCATGCACCATTTAGGAAGAGCTCCCAGGACTGGTGCACAGTGGCAACGGATGCCCTCTGCTGCAAGCACTTGCAGCAATGCTGTCACCATGCACCAATTAGGAAGAGCTCCCAGGACTGGCGCACAGTGGCAACGGATGCCCTCTGCTGCAAGCACTTGCAGCAATGCTGTCACCATGCACCAATTAGGAAGAGCTCCCAGGACTGGCGCACAGTGGCAACGGATGCCCTCTGCTGCAAGCACTTGCAGCAATGCTGTCACCATGCACCAGGAAGGAGGGGTTCCCTTAAAAAGACACCTCGCTTGTCTTGCCGCACGCCCTTGTCCTATACAGAGTGCCTCAGGGCTTCCTACACAGCTGCCAGTCCTGGCAAGCACTTGATTAGGCTGCACAACATGCACCTGGTCCTGCACACGATGCACCTGGTCCTGCGCAGCATGCCTCAGGGCTGCACAGCGTGCGCCTGCTCCTCCACAGCACGCACCTGGACCTGCACACCGCGCCTCACGGCTTCCTGCGCCTGGTTCTGTACAGCACACACCTGGTCCTGCACAGCACGCCTCAGGGCTTCCTGCGTCTGCAGCTGCAGGTCCAGCACAGCATACCTCAAAACTGCACAGCATGCTTCTGCTCCTGCACAGCACGCACCTGGTCCTGCACAGCGCGCCTCAGGGCTTCCTGTGCCTGCAGCTGCAGGTTAGCCATCTCTTCAATGTTGCCCAGGGCCTTGCGGGCATCCTCTGCTGCCTGCGCATGGGAGGGGAAGCAATGCATCAAATGCTAGAGTTGGTGATGCTTGCACCTTGATGAAGACGCATAAGGACTTGTGCAGTGCAGGAGTGTGTAGCGCGCAGACAGGTGGTGATGCCGTCAAAGCTGAGCCTTGAAGCAATCTCAGCCGGCTCAGTACGCGCATGAGCGAGCAGGCAGTTGGAAGCGTTGCTCGCTGCATGTACCTCTTCAATGCTGTGGGGCGCTCTTTGTTATGCAGTGCGAGCAGCGAGCGCGCATCAAGAGGATAGGACAGCATGCAGCAAAGCGCTGCCCCCATCCTACCTTTATAAAACGCCTGTTTTGCTGAAGCAGCATGTGCTGATAAATTAGGGTATGTGCGTGAGCTTTCAGCATGTCGCCTCTTCTTGGCCCTCAGCATGTACCTCAGCAGCAGGGCCTTCACACCCAGCTTACCAAAAACACTTCATCCGACTAGAGCATCAAAGCCTGGGTGGCCTTCATTGCTCTGAGAAGGTGTCAGGGAAGCCAATGCATGTGTCCATCCAAAGCAGTCATTCATTTGCTCTGAGGTGGTGTCAGGGCAGCCAATGCATGCGTCCATCCAAAGCGGTCATTCATTTGCTCTGAGGTGGTGTCAGGGCAGCCAATGCATGCGTCCATTCAAAGCGGTCATTCATTTGCTCTGAGGTAGTGTCAGGGCAGCCAATGCATGCGTCCATCCAAAGCGGTCATTCATTTGCTCTGAGGTGGTGTCAGGGCAGCCAATGCATGCGTCCATCCAAAGCGGTCATTCATTTGCACCGAGGTGCTATGGCATGGTAGCCAGTGCATGCTGCGGCCTCCTTTACGACGATGTTCCTATCCCAAGACATGCTGGAGCACGGGAGCTTCCACTGCTTGACCTCCACCATCAACTTGTAGCCCAATAGGCGCATTCACTCATCCATATCATCTGTACAGCCTGCTAGCTGCCTAGAAAAGCACGCGCGCATGCAAACACACCCACACCCACACATCCACACACACGCATACCTTCAGGGACTGATCCTGCCGGCCCAGGATGCGGTTCAGCATGTCGTCGACCCGCTGCTGTGCAGACTCAATGTCGCGCTTCCCTGCTTTAACCAAGTCCACCAAACGGTTCGCCTCCACCCTCTGCCGTGCCAGCTCGTTGGTGTTCTTGACTTTTTCCTGTGTGTGAAATCAATCCCACAAGTATTGCATGAGGCTCTTTTTCCTGCCGAGTGCGCAGACAGCGCCTGCTTGTAGATTTGCTTGACTTCTTCCTCCGCATGAAATCAACCCCACATGCACTGCATAAGGCTTATTTTCCTGCTGAGTGCACAGGCTCGTCCCACCTCAGGAGGCAAGTGCAAAAAGGCAGGATGGCATTGGCTGCGCACACTGCACAAAGAACAAGAGCCATGACAGAGGCTGTGTACATCACTGCAGACCAGGCTGGAGGAGAATTGCCCCTCTGCTCCCAAAGGCATATCATTCACACCTCCGGAGGCAATCCTCACTCCTTCGCCTCAAGAGACTGTCATACGAGGGTGTTTGCAAAGCACGCAACGCGTACCGAGGCAAGATGCAGGGCTTTGCAAACACTTCATAAATAAACAGTACCTTGAGATGAAGGAGTGAGGTGAACACACACACACAAGGCAAGATGCGGGGCTCGCGGCAACACCCAACCCTACACAGACCCTACACAGGCAAGATGCAGGGCTTTCCAAACTCTTAACAAACAGTGTTGTGAGGTGAAAGAGTGAGGTGAACACATGCACGGGGCAAGATGCGGGGCTCATGGCAACACCCAACCCAACACAGACAACCCTTCTTTACAAACCCACAAGTCAAGCCCTTCTTTGCAAACACACAGGACAGGAAAGGGTTGCTTTGTACGCACTGTGACAGATGCCATCTTGTCCTGGATGTCATCCTGAAGGTCCTGTAGTGTGCCCGTCTGATCCAGCATCTTGTCGATCTCCTCTTGCACCCCCAGCTGGCGGCGGTTGCCGAAGTTGACCTGGGCGATTGCATCGAAAGATGCCCTACCCTGCGCGCAAGTCAGGAGCAGAGTGCAGCTGTGTGTGCATTGCAGAGGTGCGGGAGGTGGCTGTGTGCCGAGTACTTCCATTGCTGCAGAGGTGCAGAGGTGTGGGAAGCTACTGCAGAGGTCCAGAAATGAGGGAAGCTGCAGGGGTGTAAGAAGCTGCTACTGAGGGGCAGAGGTGTGGGAAGCCCAAGGGGTGTGGGAAGCTGCTGCTGAGGGGCAGAGTGTGGCAAGCAGCAGAGGCGTGGGAGCTGCTGCAGAGATGCGGGGAGCAGCTGCAAGCTGAGCGCTTTTGTTGCCACGACCATGGCTTGGTGATGTGGTTTTGTGTGCCTGCACTACGGACAGCCATCTTCTCTGGATAGACTTTCCTAAGAGGCATCCTGGAGTGAGGGGGACCCGAAAGGATTCTTGATCCCTCTTGAAAAGCAAGGCGTCCAGGGAAGCATGGGGCCAAGCAGCACGCGGTCCCATCTTGCCGTCAATCATTCCCTGTCAAAAGCAACGTACCCTGGAGCGGGAAATCAGCTGGAAGAAGTCGTTGTCCTTGGAGGCGTCCGGGTTCATTCCTTGGGTGCACTCCGTGCACTCACATCGCTCATGCTCCTCGCAGCCGGTGTTCTCAAAGCCACCCCCGCCGCACTCACACAGGGCATTGCAGTCCGTCTGGACACTGCAGGGGATCTGCATGAGGCAGCAGCAGCGGCAAGAGAGGGGCACCTTGAGCGCTTGTGTGTTTTTATATGTGTATGTGTGTGTGTGTGTGTGTGCGCGTGCGTGCGTAGACACGGCATCAAACCTGGACCCCCTGCAGTGTTACGAAAACACTTTCAGTCTACAGCACACATGCCGATTTGATTGTGTGTATCAAAGCCATGGCTGCGGCATGTCAGCAGTCCTCAGCAGCGGACACGCTATTTAAACGTCGTCACACCATCAGCGAGCACAGTGTGTCAGACACGCAGGGGCACAGCCTGCAGCACAGCATGTCCAAAGACCTCCCTCAGCCATGATGTTGCCACCCAAGCACGACTCGGGCAAACAAGTGCAGAACCTGCTCCGCGAACCACGAGCTCACCTCACAATCCAGACGGTACTGCGGGTCGCGCATGTCGCCTGGGACTATTTCTCCAGTCTCCAAGTACGTACAGTTGTAAGGGTTCCTGGATGAGCCCAAGTTGCGTGTGCATGTCACATCCAAGGCCTTGCACTCCCCGATGTACTGTGGTGCACGGCGATCCAAGTTGTCCCGAAGGTAAGCATCACCGCTGCCATACCTGCGGTTGTGCACACCGTACTGCATGAGACGTTCATGTTTACACACTGCTTTGCATGAGATGCACGCATACGTCATACGGTGGAAACAAGCCTGTGGTCTTCCGTCATGCACCCCAATGCGAAACATCAGCAACTTGCGACTGCAGTCATCCAAAACATGCCAACGTCTCCAGGCAACACCCCTTACCCCCACCCAGGCAGTGCTCATATCACATTACAAGCCGTGGCGCGAGTCGAGCTCAGGCTCTCAGTGCAAGACGCTCCTTCCCTCTGTTCCTGTGAGCTGCTCATCCTGCTTTTCATGACACCCATGCTCACCATGCCACCATGGTGTACGGCAAGTAAAGGGTGCCCGTGCCGTTGCCAGAGCCAAACGTGACGTTCTTGAAGGCTTGTGAATTGGCATCAGGCAGCGTGGTGTTGGACACGACCACCGTGCGGTCCTCTGACAGTTGTATCTCCATGCAGGGCGCCCGGTAAGCAGGCTCCCCATCATCTGGCTGGCACTGGCGTGCGTCCATGGTGAGGCTGAGGGCTTGGGCAAACGCATCAATCAGCTCGCTCACCTGCACCGCAATTGCACACACACACATCCGTACTGAAGAGGTAAACCAAAGTGGGCACTGGCTTGCCTCTATGGTGAGGCTGAGGGCCTGGGCAAACATATCAGTCAGCTCCCTTGCTTGTGCTGACTGTAACACGCATCGAGTCAGGCGCCCAGCTACTGCACAGGCGGCTTGCCCCACAGCGCGTGCAAACACAGCGCTGTCGTGGAGAAAGCAAGCAGCTAGGGTGCTGCGTGGAACGTATGGCAGGCTAGCAGTCAGGCGTCTTGACTGGCCTCAGTGCTGTCAAGGAGAAAGCAAGCTACTAGGGTGATGCGTGGCACACGTGGCAGGCTAGCAGTCAGGCGTCTCGACTGGCCTGTCCCCATCTTTTACCTGTAATCTGTGGCATGTGTGACAGAGGCTAGGCACGAGGGAGAAGGCTGTGAGCAGCTTGTCCATGGTTATGGCAGCAGTAGCTTTTGGGGGTAAGCGGTTATGCACAGCGTGAAGGCATCACCTTGAAGGCGGTGGTGCCTCACTTACCTGATTGATCCTTCTACAGAAGGATGACATGTAACCCTTTCCTTTCCTTTCCTTTTACAGAAGGGCACAGTCTGCAGGAGACCTCTGATGTCTGAGACTTGACATGAGGTGGGTTGGGATAGGTTTGAGCAAACCTTGGACACACAAGCATGTGCCCAGACGTGCTTAAAACTGGGCAGATATTACGTAAAGCAAAGTGCACGCAATGAAGGTTTAAAACAATTAATTCTTGGTTTCAATCGACCACCTTGCCAGACTGAAAAGGCTGCTCCTCTGATCAATCCCCAGTTCTGCATAAAACAGAGCCTGCCTGGCTTCTTTAGCACCCCCAAGCCTGATGTGGGCACTTGATGTCTAGCCTCTTCTCTTTGGCTGACCACCAGAAAGAAGCCAGGAGCTGCTTCAGAGTAAAGGCAGGAGCCCTTTCATGCTCCCAAAGAACCAACCTGATCAGGCTCAAAAGGAGCCTTCTGTCCAGCCATCCTGGCCACACCAACAGCACCCCTCTGCACAGCCCACCGCACTAAATCGCTGAAGTGCACCCACCCGTGCATGTCCTCATCTGCAAGTAGTGTGGCCTGCTAGTGTGAATGCTGCACACACGAACCTTGAGGCTGCTGGGGAGTGAGTCCGCGCTGAACACGTCATCCGCTGGGATGCTGATGTCCAGGAACTGATCCTGCTGCATCTCCAGCTCCTTGATGCGTGCCTTTGCCCTGGCCGCCAGGTCAGGCAGGGCCACATCTCCATCGCTCTCCACTGCGGCCCGGGTGAGGTTCATGTAGGCATCACCTTGCTCCAGCATCGTGCCCATCTGCATACCACAGCAGAGCCAAGGAGCATATGGGCGCGCTTTGGTTACAGGCACCTTCTTGCTTCAGATACGCTGCCCTCATAGGCAGGTACAGCTATGCAGCCCTTTCCTTTTTTTAAGTGTGCTCAGTCACAAGCGCTATGCGCAACACAGCAGCACCATCATGGGGTGACAGGCCTCCCACATCCTCCAGGCAATTGGCAAAGCAAATAGCTCACAGGCTTGCATGCATGCTGAGGCTGCGTCTTCCACGCGCAGACACACAAGCTTTTCAATTCCAGTTGACCTCTCCAGCCTTGGCTGGGTTGGTCAGCTTACAGGCATCTCATTTTCAGCTATGCTGCCCTTGTAGGGAGATACAGCAGCTGTATGTAACCCTTTCCTTTCCATTGCCTGCCAATGTGCAGCTTGCGAGTTTTTCTCTTGGGGCACAAGTCAAGCCCTGAGCACTGTGTAAGTTAAGCCCAGCAAGACAGGCAAGGTGATTCGCTTGTGTCCATGAGTGTGCAAGAAAGTGTGGCTTCTCGATGAGTATCAATCCTCCATCATTTACCTAAGCATCACGTCTTAAAGACTTCATGAACCAGACTGACGTCTTGGGATTAGCCAAGCTCGTGTCAGCGTGCTTGAAATGCTGTGATCGAGTTCAAAAGTTTTATTTTTGTTCTCTAGATTGGACTGGTTTAATTACAGGCACCTTGTTGCTTCAGCTAAGCTGCCCACGTAGGCAGGTATAGCTATGCAACCCTTTCATTCCGTCCACATCTCACAGTTAGCCCTTTCTCAAGATCTGAAAGACGTGCGCACTCAGTTCCAGCATCTGTTTAGTCCCCCGCATAGCACATCACAAATAAGACAATGAACCAGGCTGCGGTTGCAGAGGTGGCCATGTTCTTTCCAAGGTGCTTGAAGTGTTGTGACTGAGGAAGTTATTGTTGCTCTTGTCCTCCAGGTTTGACTGGCTTACCGATAGGCACCTTCTTGCTTCAGCTCAGCTGCACTTGAACGCAGGTACAGCTATGTAACCATTTTCTTCCCTTTCCTTCCTTCCACAGCAAATAACACTAACAGAGTGCAACAAGATGGCAGGCCTTCCATCTGATAGTTGCAGGCTGCTTGCTCCCCCGTTTTTTAAATTATTGATCAAACCACGCTGCTGCTCTTCCTTGACGTATGAGCTGTGCCTCAAACTTACATAGAACTGCTCATAAATGGCCTGTCCCCTTGCTCGCGCCAGGTCGCGCAGGGCTAGCACACCACGAGGCGTCTGGAAGACCGGGTTGAACAGCTCTCCCATGTGCTCCTCAACAAACTCCTTCAGGCCATCATACACCTGCCAACATATGCAGACGGACATAGCATGTTCCATTAGGCCCATGGCCTGGGCACTGGGTGTGCACATGTATGCTTCATGGCCGTGCATCCACATTGGTTGCAAGTGGCAAAGGGCCCTATGTGCTCACATGGAAATTAGAGCAAGGAGAAGCGGAAGCTTTTTGCACACCCCTCAAGCCCAGGGGCTCAACCTCTCCAGCCGTCCACCCGAGCCCCTCGTCATCATCAATCACAATCCTGCACCGTCCCTCCCACTGAACCAATTAAGAATCAATCAAAGATCGATCAACCAATCGCAACTTTGAACTGCTGTTTCCACTCCCTGCTGTACCACGAAATGAGAATTGACCAGTCACGCTCCTGAACTGCCGGTCCCACTCACCGCCTGGCCGACATCAGCGACGCCATCGTCTTCGTCATCTCCCTCCCGCTCATCCACCAGCAGCTGCTTGACCGCGGCAACCTGCTCCTTGGCCCACCTCACGCTCCTGGAGTTTGCCGCGATGGTGACCCCGCTGCCCAGCAGCAGGTTCTGGCAGTACGGTGTCTTGAACTGGTCGTCCGCAAGGTCTTCCCAGGCCTGACCATTGCCCAGCTCGGGGCGGTCTGCATCTGAATAATTGTAGCGCTGGCAAACCTGCATGCAATGACGCATGCAACAGGGTTGGAGCACCTCAGCACGTGGGCACATCCTCACACACATGCACGCTGGAGGCCAGGCGGCTGCAGGAGAACATGCTAAACACGGACAGCTACATGCAGCCAAGCAGGCTGAGCTGAGCCGAGACAGGCTCCCACAAAAAGCAAGTGCGTCAGCAAACCATGGACATGGACAAGAGTGGGTCAGTAGCCCTGCCTGACAACCGCTGACAGCTGCTGCGCATGTCTGCTCAGTGCACGCATTTTGGCCCCACACATACTCGGCTTAGAATGCAGCTCAAATTGTTGCTGTGGAGGTCTGCATTTGCAATGCTGGAATCCCTCTTCAAGACCAGGCTCCATCAGATCCAGCATGGAGGTCTGTAGGTATGGAGTGAAGCGCTGCGCACCTTTGTTTCGAGGTCTTCCAGGGTGTTGACGGGGTCATACTGTGTGATCTGGAAGGGCCTGAGAATCAGGGGGGTGTCATCGTCGTCCTCAGGAATGGGCTGGCTGTAGTTGAAATCCCTCCCCTGCTCAACCGTAACACCCAAACACGCGCAAGTGGCTGTGACATAGTCTCGGAAGCCCTCCTCGCTCCCGATCTGTGACCGCGCATACTCCATGAACGGGGTGGTTGCCAGCCGGAGACCCTCCTTCAGCAGGTTCAGCTCCGTGTTCTGCTGCGCCGCTGCCGCAAGGGCGGCAATGTACACGCGGTAGTAGTACGCGATGGCCTCCACTTTGCTGAAGTCCATGATGGACCCTTTGGTCTTGTGGAAGGTGTCACGCCGCATGAGCAGGCTCCACGTGCCATCAGGCACGTCCCTGAGCACTGTTGACATGGAGCCAGTGATCTGCTCAAATGTGTGGTCCTCTCCAAAGTAGCATTCCCGGCTGAATAAGATCTCTGAGCCTCCATTGTTAGGCCCTACCGGGCACAGGTTCCACGAGGATTGCTCGCGGAGGCTCTGCAGGCATGGATTGCATTGCCAGGCGAGGGTTGGACGGTTGGAATATCAAATACAGATTGAACCTGGATTGGATGATCAGGTGTGAATTATATCCGCGGAGGCTCTGCAGGCATGGTCGGGATCGAGGCGCGCGGGCGCACACACACACACACACACACACACACACACACACACACACACACACACACACACACACACACACACACACCAGACACATACACAAACACACAGAGAAATATATGGTGTGTAAATATGGATTTGGCCAACCCTACACGTAGGACACGCCTGCAGGTTCCCCCACCCTGCCTGCTGATGGATGCATAGAGCCAGGGTTTGACCCATTGCGGAGTGTCGCCCTCATTCAGCTGCTCCATGCTCCATGTGCAACAGCAGATGCCTGATGCCTGATGCCTGTATGCTCTCATGCTAGCGCGAGGCAGGGGGTCCCCACAGCCCCAAGGACCAAGCCCTCCTTCCACCGTGTCTTCCTCATTGAGGACAAATGAACGTCCTCAAGGAATGACCAGCATTGATAACGAACCAGGAGAGCACTTAAAGTAGGAAAGAGAAGAACACAAGGTGAGTGAGTGGAGGACTGCCCTGGACCTTGCTGTAATCCTGGAGAGTGAATGGAGTGGGACAAACGCCTGTGGGATGGAATTCTGATGTACACTGCATTACACTGCTTCTCCGATCTCAGTTGGATCCAGCATTCAAGGGATATGCGCAGGTGTGTGTGGGCATTTAGGGAGCACAAAGCTGTTTGGAAAACTGAAGGTCAGCTGCTGTTTCAACTCTTCCATCATCATGTTTCCTGGAATTTGCCCATCATGGTCATGGTGCAGGGCGCACACAACTTGGTCCGTAGGAATCGCTTTGATATAGCCCATGTGGGGCATAAGCTCAGCTTGCCTTATGCACACCTGTGCACATCCTTGGTGCACTGCACATGCCATGGATGCATAAAGGCTCCCTATCCTGCAAGAGTGGCCACTCACCGTGGACTCGAGCGCATTGGCAGGATGCGTGAAGTTCCACTCGACATTGATCTGGATGGTGGTTAGGTTCAACTTTTCGTTGAGCTTGCCGCAGTCTGCTCGGCAGCCATACCGGCTGTATGAGGGGTACTCAAAGGGCTCTTCACACAGGCCATCACCACATAGCGGATCTTTCCACACCTCCTGAGGTCGAGGAGGAAATACACCAGGCACAGGGTGCTCTGCTAGCTGGGAAAAAAGGGCTCTCCATGCAGGCTGTCATCAAACAGGGGATCCCTCCACATTGTTTTCGGGTGTGAAGAAAGCACAACAGACACAGGGTTTATGCTGGCCAGATCTCTCTTTGAAACACCAGCTGCAAGACATACTACGCTGCTGCAAGTGCCTGACACACTGCGTGCCGGCAAACAAGCGGAAAGGGTGTCAGAATGAGGCCAACTCCGCACCTTCAAAACACCCTTCAACCAGCCGTACACATCAGCTGTGGAGCCCACGCTGTCCCCCTCAGGTACCAGCACGTCCTCCAGCGTCTGGAAGACTTTGTGGGCAGTGGGTGCCTGGCGCTGGGTGTACAGCACTGCCAGAAGGAGGGTGGAGAACGCCATAATCCAGGCGAGGTCCCTGTAACCTCTCCACCGCTCCAGCTGCTGCCTGTGTGAGCGTGTTTGTGTGTGTGTACGTTTGCTCGTGTGTGTGTGTGTGTGTGTGTGTTCTGGTGTGTGTGTGTGTGTGTGTGTGTGTTCTGGTGTGTGTGTGTGTGTTCTTGCGTGTGTGCGTGTGTGTATGTGTGTGTTTTCTTGTGTGTGTGTGTGTTTTCTTGTGTGTGTGTGTTTTCTTGTGTGTGTGTTCTTGTGTGTGTTCTTATGTGTGTTCTTGTATGCCTTTTTGTGTGTGTTGTCTTGTGTGTGTGTCCTTGTGTGTATGTTCTTGTGTGTGTGTGTGTATGTGTGTGTATGTGTGTGCGCGCGCGGTGTGTCCCCAGGGTGGATTTCCAGCAGCAGGCTTGCAGGCCAACTGCTAGAAAAGAGCGCGTATGTCAGCTGTGACAATTGTGATTGCACTGTGTGCTTGCTTAGAGTGCAACCACAATTGTCACAGCTGACTTCCGCGCTCTTTTCTAGCAGTGACACACTGCTCTCCATTTGAAGGCTGCTGAGTGGGATCTCATAGACAGAACAGGAGCACTTTCCCAACCTTCCTCTTCCCCACTCACTTGTACCGGGTGTACAGCTCGCGCACCACCTGCTGGGCCTGGTTGGTTTCCTCTTTTCCTTCATCATCATCCTACATACAGACATGCCCGCGAAAGAACAATGCTGCTTTGCGCCAGAAGTCTTTGAAACAGAGGTCGTGCAAGCAACATGCAAGCAAGAGCAAGCTGGGGCCTGTTGACTCCTCATCCCCTGAACATGTTGATATCAACAAAATGGTAATGCCTGCCATTGCCAAGCAAGCTCTTCATGGGTGAATTCACCCACCGCATCTCTCTTCCTGCTGCCCTTGCGAAAAGACCCTGCCTTACGGCTGGCTGTCTTTTTGAGACTGGGCGCTTTCTCCATTCTATCCTTGGAGCTTGTGCACCTCCGTCAGCCCAGCAGTGCTAAGGGAGAGCATCCTGTGAACCTCCCCTTTCAAACATTGTTAAGCCTGTTGTCACAATGATTAATTTGTCGTCCAGCCACTGTCGATCAGAGTGGAACCACAAGCAACAATTTCTTGCGCGTTTCTAAATGGCAGGAAAACTCACGCAGCGTCAATAGTTTTCAAAATTTTACAAAAGGAATCACACAGCCATGTCACGCGGAGCGGGGTATGACCGGCACATAACAAGTGAGCGCTTGTGCTTCTACCCGGGGCTTGTCTTTGTGCAGATGACCTGCTTCTGCACTGCCCTCACCCGTGTCACTCTTTCTGCCTGGATGCAGTCTTCAGCCCTGAGGGCAGGCTCTTCCAAGTTGGTGAGCGATCAATGTGCATGCAGCACATGACTTGCCTGCTTCCCTCTCCAACCATCTCCCACATCACAGCCATTCTGCCTGAAAGGCATCATTGTCTCCATCCTTATAAAGTCCATTTGTGCTGAAGCCCTGCCTTATAGCCCTGCCTCTCCTGTCTTCCCTTTGGTTGCAGAGTATGCGTTCAAGGCAGTGCGCTCTTGTGGCGTGACAAGCATTGGTGTACGTGGAAAGGACAGCGTGGTGTTCGTGACCCAGAAGAAAGTGGCTGTGAGTGAGAAGCTGCTCATCAGATTGTGAAGTAGAAGCGGTGGGGCAGTGACCTTCCCAGGTCTCCTCGTGCACTGCTTCCTTGTAACTGGACAGAGGATGACTCTTATGCAGCAGCACACACATCTACATTAAAACAATCATGCATACATGCATGCATGCCTGACCAGGCCATGCCAATGCGAGCCTTGCTCATGCTGTCCTGCAGGACAAGCTGATTGACCCGTCCAGCGTCACTCGGGTCTTCAAGATCACAAAGTACATTGGCATGCTGGTCACCGGGCTCATGCGTAAGTGCTACAGCTATCTTTTAGTGTTGTTGCCCTTGTAGGTGCACTTTTGAGCCCAATGAAAAAAGGCATGCTGACTTTGCTTGCTTTTGTGCAGGTTGTGCTCCTAACACTCAATTAACCCGCATGTATTGTTACCTACCCCTTGCAGCGGATGCACGCTCAATCGTGCAGCAAGTAAGGCAACAAGCAGCAGAATTCCGATTCAAGTATGGCTATGAAATACCTGTGGATTTCCTGGCGCGTGTGATGGCAGACAAGGCCCAAGTGTACACCCAGGTACGCTTGGCAGCGCTGCATGAGCACAAAAAACGGATTCCTGCTTCTGCAATGATTTATTATGTGGAAATTTATCTTATCTGCAAAATGTCTTGTCCGGTTAAATCATGCATGCAGCATGTTGCCATGTGCCTTTCTTTCCATCCACACGCATACTTCTTACGGGGTGTATGCTATTAGCTGGTGCCCAGGGGCGCGGTTGCCATGAAACTTAATGGATGTGGTCATGCTTGGTGCACATTCTCTCAATGGAGCCTCGTTTGTAAATATTAGTTTACTCCCAGCAAAGTTGTCCCGCAGGCTCAAAGGCATCAAACCTCATGCCTGCTCTTCCCTGCAGCATGCATACATGCGGCCATTAGGCGTGGTCTCCATGCTCATTGGGATTGATGAGGAGAGGGGGCCACAGCTGTTCAAGGTGGATCCAGCAGGCTACTTTGTGGGCTACAAGGTGCGTGACTGTACACTGCCACATGCACATATATGCCATACTTGCCAGGACCCCAACGCGAACTGTCCTCCAGGACCTGTTTGCCTATGTCTTCAACAATCTAGGTCTGTAAACTTGCCATAACAACATTGAATGTGCCTGTGTTGGCGGAACGAGGCAACATTCCCTGGTAATACTTGCCTAATACACACATTTAAAGAGGCTAACTAGGTGAATGTCTCAAATGTAGGTTCTGGTAGGAGGAAGGGAATATTTTGGAGCTGTTCTGACCATGCTTATCCCGTACCATCCACTCTGTGTGTTGTGTGCCATGCAAGTTACGTGAAAAGGCATGTGGAAGTGGCATGTGGATGGCACAAGACTATATGAGACAGAAGACTTCATTGAGCTGCAGACAAGCAATGTGGCTGCATCCTATTCTTCCCCTCTTGTTGCTGCAAGCTAACAGGCTCTTCTGGAGACTCTTCTGCTCGACTGATCTAATCTCATCTTCAAACCCACTGCCTTTGTGTGCACTTGTCCAGGCAACAAGTGTAGGCTTGAAAGAGACTGAGGCGACTACGTTCTTAGAGAAGAAGATCAAGGCAGACCCTGCCATGTCGTATGACAAAGCAGTCCAAACAGCCATTAGTGCGTTGCAGGTATGCATGCGTGTGTGTGTGTGTGTGTGTGTGTGTGTGCGCATGTGTGTGTGTGTGTGCGTGTGCGCGTGCGCGCGCCCACACGTGTGTGTATTTCCTGGCATACATCCGTGTGGGTAGTTGTTAGCTGTTGCGAACAATCAGGCAACTGTAACAGTTTGCGAGCCCCTCCCCCCCCAATGAAAATTGTTTTTAAACTTTCCCAATGATATTGTGATGCCAAGTAGATTTCACCTAACTGTGAAACCTCTACTGCCAGCTATCAAGCTGGAGAACTGCGTTCCCTCTCCTTGCTGGACCTCCAGCTCAGTGCCACACCTTTCCTTCCCAGTACTTTTTTAGGTCACATTATGAAAACCTTTGCAGCTTGCAAATCGTTTACTTCCCTGCTCCAGCTCCTGCGATTCTCAGTGCGTCTCCCTTACTTGCTCACCCCCTGCTGTCTCATCTGGTGCCTCTGCTACCTCTGCCGCCCCCATGCTGGCCCCCTCCCCGTTGGGATCCTGCTGCATACCCTGCTCTGCACAATGCTCATTTGAGCATTGAATGGATTTTCAAGAGGTCCCTCAAAACTTGATTGCTCCAGCTTTCCAATTTGCAAGGAGGCCCCAAATAGATCTACTTGTTTGATTGAGCCAATTTAAAAATTCCTACAGTTTCCAGACAGAGGAAAAAGCCTAACAAGAAGCTCTCCACGAGTGGCGGCAAAGCTCAGGACTTGAATGGCCAGGGTTTCATTCAACCAGACCCTGCCAGACCACCAACCTGACCCATTCTCTCGCATATGATTTCGTTTGTACCAATGCTGTACGCTTCCGATTCAACATGATGGATTCGTCAGATAACCTTGTTTTGCACCCGTGCTGGACAAGCACAATTTGCAGGAGGAGTTCAGGATGTAATGTTTTTCCATAATGACTTTTGCCTGCTCGTGCCATCATCCCTAGAATTTGCCAAGCTGACCGCAATTTGGCAATACATTTATGGCACCTCCTTCCTGATGTGCGCTCCTGCAGGGCGTCTTATCAGAGGAATTCAAGGCCAGTGAGATTGAAGTAGGTGTAGTGCGCTCAGATGGCGACAGGGCCTTCCGGGTACTCTCAAATGAGGAGGTGGAGGGATTCTTGACCGCCATTTCCGAGAGGGACTAATGAGCTAGAGAGATTGCTGTGTACTTTTTGATGTCGCTTGCAAACCCTGGCCAGATGGCACATGCTTTCTTGTAACATGCAGAACGTATGTAATTTCTAGCCTGCACATCAAACAGGAGTGTCACCACACATTGGGCTGGATGAGTCATGGCCAAAAAGTTTGAAACCTAAACCTGCCTAAACCATCATCTTTTCTTCTTGTGTGCATGTGGCCACTGCTCCTCTGCTTCTCTGACATGACTAAGCACCCTAGCCATCATGGTGTAGTGCTGCCATCAGACAAAACTGTAGCCCTATCATTGAAACAATGTCATGGTCCAGGTGGGAGCAAAGGTCACAGTTTACAGGTTACAGGAAAAAAGAAGGCCTCCAGTCAAAACGGTTGACTGCTAGCCTGCTCATAAAAAAGCAATAATTCATGTAGGAAAGGAAAAGGCTTTTTATTGTTTTGATTTAAGAAAGAAGAGATAAGACTGTACATGGTGTTGGCATGTAGGGAGCCACCCTATTGGAAGAGTGAGATAAAGAGAGGAGAGGACCAGAAAATAAGGGAGCATATGTAAGCCAAAGAGAACAGACATGGAGATGAGTACATTTGAAAAGAACGTGTTGCTCTTCCTGAACATCATCTTGGGCATCACATAGATCACAGGCAGGGGAAATAGCATCATCCCATGTGGCCTGCTCAACTTTCAAGGTATGGACACGAAGGCGAAATTGAGCCACACTGCGGACGATGTGTTCAAGGAAAATCCAAGTAGAAATATTTGGACAGAATTTAAGGAGAATATGTAACGTGTACAGGCTTGGTTGGGAGAGCACACCAGTGATGGTAAGTAAACTTTTTGCTGTTTGTGTCTCGTGGGTCATAACCAGACAATTGTCTCCAATATGCTAGATGGCGAGACCTGAGATCCACAACAAGCTGACTCAGTTCCAAAGGATCAGCAGAGCGTATATTTTGCTGGAAATGATGGGCGTGATGCAAGCCATTCATGTCAGACAATAGATGGGATGTCCAGCAGGAGGAATTCCTGGGGCTGAGGGAGATGTCCGCATGAAAAACCTTGTGAAGTAGAGCACTCAGTGCAACAGGCTGTTGCAATGGGTGAGAGAATTATATAAGCGTGCACAGGCTCTAAACCAGTTGGATTGAATAGGTTCGATTCCACACTCACGGAGGACACTCCAGGAAGGAGTTGATGTTCGCACACCCAGCATGGATCTCAACAATCTCAGAAGCCATTTCTGGATGCAGTTATCCATCTCTGTCCCCTGTTGAAGATACGCAGTGGCCCAGATCTGACTTGCATACATTCCTGTTGGTATGACATACGTCTTGAAGAGCCATAAGTAGGCATGTAGGCGGTGTGTAATCTGGTGGGAGCAAAGACGCCAAAACTTTTGAGCTTGTGCAGCTGACCAAGTGATAGCAAGCCACGGATGCTCAAATAGCGTGGCTCACAACTACCACCTTGTGACATGTACATTGGAAACTTTCCAATTTCCTTGCAGGAAAGGAAAGGGCTACATAGCTGTACCTGCCTACAAAAGCAGCTGAAGCAAAAGGTGCCTGTAACACACATGCACGCACATTGGAACCCTGCTACAGTTTCTTGGGGGGGGGTCCATGCTCCAAGGTTTGGATTTGCAACAAACGCTGAACTTGCATGACAGGGCACAGAAGGAATGAAGGGTCAGCTGCACAAAGGGGGAAGAGAAGAGAAGAACTATGCAGGCAGTGAAAATGATCCCCACATCAGTTAAGGTGTTCCTTTGGAGCGCGAGTGTAAACCTGGGGCACAGATTCCGCCTCATGCATCATGCTATAAATGTTATGGTGAAGTTTTAAGGCAATTAAGAAGGCTTACCTGCTGTTGTAGTCGGGCCCCCCAATCTGAGAGAATTGCTTGTGTATGGTATGCAAGATTAAATTCGGGATTTATAGTTACTGTTTAAAAAAATACCTCCCCCCTCCCCTCCCCAATTGCGTCGACCCATTCGGAGGAAACTTTGACCAGACTCCAAAACGTGAGTTGGAAACACATTTCATCTGAGCAAAACGGAAAATGTCTGACGCTAGGCGTGTTAGCGATGTCGGGACACGCGATGTGAGTACCCGAGGGGTGAGAACCCCAAGAAGGGTGACATCAGCACAACCCTATGCAGGAGGAGTCAGTGAGCCAGGATCTT